>OV277698.1:15776833-16976833 GCA_922987775.1 Agonopterix subpropinquella | reverse complement strand
CCGAAGCCAGAGGTGTTAACATTTCTCTTCAATCTCCTCTCTGCCACGTAGCTCATTTCGCGGCGATGTTTCACGCTCGATCCGTCGTGCAACGAGCCTCGACTAACGACCGAATAGGTACTGTGCTAGGCTGCCTGTTTCTATTCAAATTGTTTTTGAGAGTACGTTCCGTAGGGTGTTCATGGTTATTTGATGATTTCGGATAGTGCACCTAATCATTGAAGAAGTATTTTTTTAATTTACAATGTTATACTTTAGTCAATATTATGCCAAACCATTACCACTTCCCTCAAAGTTATCATATCTTGTAACGGCTTGCGTGAGAGCACGAATCGATTAAAATTCTTTCTAAAACAGTTAAAATGGATCTATCCGACCTATGAGAACGCAGTGGACACTTAGCTCATAGCTGTAATTTCGTCCGGAAAATTTTTTAACCGACTTCAAAAAAGGAGGAGGTTTCTCAGTTCGACCGTATATATATATATTTTTTTTTTTTATGTGTGTTCGCGGATAACTTCGTCGTTTATAAACCGATTTAGATGATTCTTTTTTTGTTGGAAAGGAGATGTCCCGAGGGTGGTACCATGATAAGGAAACCAGGATCTGATGATGGCATCCCAGAGAAATCGAGGGGAACCTTCGAAAATCGTACTGCCGACTTGTGCGTTTTTTAATTTAAAGCACTCCTATTAAATCAAACTAATGAATTCACCACTGAAAATTGTGAAATAAACTAAATTTTAACAAAAAATTAAAACCGCCTTCAAAAAAACTAAAAAGTTAAAAAATAATATTGCAGCCTATGACTTTTTCGTTCGCATCATAAGAACATTAATTTGTTTTATAGAAGTCGGTGTCAAGCCAAGCCAAAAAATGCAAGCCATGTCGCGAATCGTACCGGCTTGACAGCGACTTCAATAAAACAAATTAATGTTCTAATGATGCGAACGAAAAAGTCATAGGCTGCAATATTATTTTTTAACTTTTTAGTTATTTTGAAGGCGGTTTTAATTTTTTGTTATATAGGAAGAGGTACGATACTGAGCGAGTGCGAGCAAAACAGGAATACGCCATTAGCTAAATTTTTCGGCACGCTTCCAACCAAACGGGGTTGAGGTTAAAATTGGTGGGGGCAGGGAGTGTCCGTAGTTCCATACCTACTGTAATACTCTTTCTTATACTGTGCTATGGGTAAAACCTATATCGTCTTTATATAAATTCCTACATTTATTTAAACTCATAACCATAATCCTTTTCGGGGTTCTAAGAAACTTTGTTATAACTATCTTTTTTAAGACGAAATTTTTAGAAGGCTCATTTTTAGAACCCAAAATTGTTTTAAGTTTTTGAGATGTAATGACAATTTTGTCTTTTTCTCTTATTACATTGTAAACATATTGTAGTTATATTTGTATTATGTACTTATACCTACTTGTAGAACCTGGTTGAACCCACAACACTTATTATAAAGCAGTATCTTCAAACTATGGCCACCATATTCTCCCAGGACGTTGCGAATTGTATCTGGATTCTAGACACTGTACGAGTACAATAGCTAGGTACTCTGTAAGCATTTTGCACACATTTATTCTATCTCATGTATATTTTTATGGAAACGTTCACAAAAGAATCTGTGAGTCCCTCGATCCCTCTACGCAATTAGCGCTAAGATTTTATATAAAAATCTGTAGCTACAAAAACATACACTACTACGTACAGTACGTTTTAGGTCTGCACATACAACGTGTTAATGAATTAACGCAAAACTAGAAAGTAGTTTGTTAAGAATCGAGAGCAGAATCGAATTATCATGGTTTCAACATAGGAAATTTTTTTCAAAATATTAAATAAGTAATTTGTTTGCAAAATTTAAAAATTTCTGAACCCGATGTCAACCCACCGCACAGGCACACTCATCCTACTTACTACCAAAACAAGATTATAAAAATGTATCCATGAGTACGTTAGCGCTTTCTTTTACTGCTGAAAAGATAACAAATCATTTTTGCCTCAAAACTTAAAATGCGAATAACTTAAAATTTTAAGTATCAAAATAAGGAAATTATTGTTTCAATCTAATTATTTTGTTATAAATCAGTTTGGGGTGTATGAGGTTTTGCACTAATTTATTAACACGTTGTATATACGGAATGACAATCCGGAATTCCGAATCAGGATTGTGATTTTGTATTAGGATTTGATACCTCCGCAATTCCGAACGCAATTGTGGAGGGGGAAAATCAGAAAAAAGATTCCGGATTGCAAATCCTTATGTGTGTGGTGAACCTTAGTGTATGTTTTGTCTAGTGATGTGAGGTTAATAAGGAGGTTAACTATCAATACAATACAGGGTGCAACAATAATATGCTGACAGTTTTTAAGAGGTTGATCAAACGATCAAACCATCCAACTAAACATAGAAATCGCGAAACAATAGGTAAATCAGCTGTTCAAAATGTACGGGACAGCAGATTATTTTTATTCAATTCAATTGAAATATCAAAACCGAATTATTTATATTTTCACAATAAATTCATCTTCGAATGTAATAATTTCTTGTAATGTTGTTTAGTTTGATGGTCTAAACCACCCCTATAAATATGACTATAGTTACAACATCCAGTGTAAAAACAACTCAAATAAAACACCCCACAAGCCCAGTTACAGCACAACATCCACCAAACTGACACGCAATATTACAAAGAAAGATATAGGTATATTGGTATGTATGTTACATACCAATATCACAGAAATCTTATACATGTAAGTGACAGCCTAGCAAATACTCAAACAGTGAATTCAGACCATCAAACTGAACAACTTTCACTATGGAGCCTACTGCTGTAGCTAGGCGACAGAAATGTATGGGACAGGAGATTTTTTTTCGCGTTTCCTGAGGTAGACTCCATAGTGAAAGTTGTTCAGTTTGATGGTCTGAGTTCACCGTTTCAGTATTTGCTAGGCTGTCACTTACACCCTGTATACCTTCTTAGTTTATATTATATCCAGATATCTTAATTCACACCAGATATAAAATTTTGAGCACAATAATAAAAGGATGTCAATAAAATTCAAAATCCTAAAGTAAAAGATAATAATTATGTCGTTGATATCCAAATCATACTTAAAGCCCACATTACACAGCACTATATTATACCGTTCTAAATCTTAAACTACGATATCAAACATGTTTCTTTATTATGAACATACTTTCATGGGCTGACGACCGGCGGACGAATCTGTCTTTATATATTTTTTATCTGTGGTCTCTAGTAAGTTACTATTAAAGCGAGTCGTCCACTTCCAATAGGTATCTATATTATATTTATAGCTTGCAGCACTGCCGTAATTCTTGAATAATACATGTTGTAATATTTAATGCGTTACATAGTACAGAAGGTGCCTTAAACCATCAAACTGAACAACTTTCACTATAGGACCAATGTTGAAAACATAAAATCTGCCGGTCCCTACATTTGGGTCAAGCAGCGATTGACGTTTTATATGGAACATCTGATCTTTATTTACCGATTTCAATGTATGTTGGTTCCATAATAAAAGTTGTTCAGTGTGATGGTTTGAACTCTGAAACATACTTATGTAAGTTTACACCCTGTATACATACGAATAACGTCGTTTATTTTGTCCATTCGATTTTATTCGACAGATCTATAAAATAGTTTCATAAAATAAAATTATAAATAATGTGACTTAAAACTAAACTAACAAAAAAAACGATTTTATAGATTAAAAAAAAATCTAAATCGATCATCTAGGTAAAAAAAAAATCATTGATATAATCAAACTTCGTTTTGTATGGAGCGCGCCAACGATACCTAAGTCCTAATACCCGCACTTCACTCTCGCCGAGAATTCTCGCCGAGAACTCTTAGCGAGAACTTTCAAGGAAAATTACTATGGCTTACGACGCCACGAGAACAATGAAGGGCATCCACACTCTCGTTCTCGGCCTGTCTCGCCCGTTCTCGGCGAGAATGAAGAGCCGGCACGAGTCTTAAAACAATTATTAGTTTTCAAAATTGAAAGTACATTTTGAGATGGAGTTCCAGCTTTAGTAAAAGGTCAGTGTCAATCACGTCGTAAACCGTAGGACAGAGTTTGGACAGAGGGCACGACTCGTTCCAAGTTTATAGACTATATCAAAATGGTGTCTATTCTGTTGGATTCACTGTCAAATTTTGACGTTGATTTTTTTCAGGGTCGGGGCTGAGTTATGGACTTTTTTTATAGACTCATACCCCCAGGGCAGCGTGCAATTAAAATAGCGGAAGATAGGTAGCGTTCTTACATTACGAACTCGAAAAAAAGACCTGCTTTTCATGTACTTACGAGTGAAAAGAAATGCTGGATGATTAGGTTTTTTCTTTTTGAATGATTTGTAAAACGAGTTTTAAGCACGCCAAGGCATTATGGTACCTTTATCCCGCCTAAAATACAAAAAAGTTTTCAATCACGCAATGTCGCTCTAAGTAAATTAGGCGACAGGGACTAATTTATGCGGTCCATGCGCTGTAGGCTAGTCACCTATCTTGCTATTTTAATTTAATCAAAGATTATAGCCGTGTTCTAACTTAGAATGCACCATCCCAATTCTTCCCGTGGGTGTCGTACGAGGCGACTAAGGGACTAAAGGTTATTTGCTTGTTATTTATTTGTTATTTTATTATGCGGTGTTTATGTGGGCGAAAGGCTAGCCACCTCATCACTCATCACTTGCCAGTTAATTTCATCCTGTAACTTAAATTGCTAAATGTGGGCATTGCTACAACTACATTCGTAAACAGAAAGTTGGTAGTCGTAGCATTGTTTCTGACTTATGGATTTTTTGGAGACGGATTATGGTCGTGAGTTTAATTAATTATAAAGTATTCGCACTTTTGGAGCGGACGTTTTTTTGTAAAAAAAAATCATTTTAATTTGCTTCTGAACAGGGAAAAATATTGTAGGATATTTGTAACAATTATATTAAAATAATAAAACTATAGTAGGTACTTAAGTACTCATTTGTGTTTCACTCGTGATTTAGTGATGACGTTCGCCGTAGCCGCCTTACAAAGGTTGTAGGTACTTACGAAAAACAAAATAAAAATTTAATTAAAACAACTAACAATACATCACTAAGTGAAACTAAATTTAAATTACTACTTACTCGACCCCGCTAAGTTATTATTTTCCATTATAATTTATTTTGCATGACTTTATTTATAAAGGGCCTCAATTAAATTCACAGCAGAACCCTTGAGGCCCCACTAAGTACGTCCCTGTCTAACTCGTGATCGTGTCCATTTACGACGCTATCCTTACTATACTACATTCTAAAATGTAAGTAAGTGTATATTTTAGTACAAGAAAAAATATTCGTAGAAAATAAAATAACGTGTGTGTTATTTAACAAAATTAGCTGAAACTATTTCAAAAGGAAGACCAGACCATTAAACCACAGTATAAAACAGTAATGTATCTTCATACAATGGTGCCAAACGCGGCGTACGCCTCGTAGCACGCACACACTGACAATATCTTCGCGTAGCCCCATCTAGCGCATTCTTATCAGTGTGACATATTTTCAGTGTGTGCGTGCTACGAGGCGTACGTACTGGCGAGCACAAATACAAGCCGCGTTTGGTACCATTGTATGAAGATAGATTACTGTCTTATACTGTGATTAAACTGAGCAACTTTCTCTATGGGACTAAAGTCGAAATGGAGAAATAATATTTGCTGTTCCATACAAAACTGCAAAACTACTCGACCCAAATATATGGGACATCTGATTTTTTATCGTGGTTTAATTGGTTCTAAGGGACAAGCAAGTTGTGCAGTTTGGTGGTCTGATAATTCCTTTTAAAAATCGTCAGTATACGAGTAGGTATAAAGTAGGACCCTGCATACTAGAGTTACTTCGTGCTACATTTTGTGCGGTAGACTGGAGAATAACCTTGGAAGCCGAGATAACTAGTCAAATCAGCAACTCTTTATCAAACGTCAAAATAGTCCGAGATCCGACCGTAAAATTATGCACCTATTCCTTAGGCGAACGAAATGTAATTCTAGTGTATGTTTATACACGGGTTAATTCAACGCCGCCAAGTTGCCTAGAAAAATCTTGCCGCAAGTGCCTTTTCCATTAACATTTTTGGTATAACTTTTTCCACGTGTTTGTTAGGGAAGTGAATGAGGTGCCATCGGAAGGAGACTGGTCTAAAGTACTTTAAAAACTAGGGTTGCCACCTCTTAATCTGCCGTAACTATAGGGTTGCCAGGTCCAAATATGTCATTTTTTAATCTGGCAACCCTATAGTTGCGGCAGATTGAGAGGTGGCAACCCTAGTTTTTAAAGTACTTTAGACCAGTCTCCTTCCGATGGCACCTCATTCACTTCCCTAACAAACACGCGGAAAAAGTTATACCAAAAATTATGATGGAAAAGGCACTTGCGGCAAGATTTTTTAAGGCAACTTGGCGGTGTTGAATTAACCCCTGTATAAACATACACTAGAATTACATTTCGTTCGCCTAAGGAATAGGCGCATAATTTTACGGTCGGATCTCCGTCTAAAACACGAGCTTTGTATGAAAAATTGTACTAAATCATGAATAGTGACGTCATTGTTTTTTCGTCGTCGCGTCGTTTCAATACTTTTTATAGTTTATCCTTGTATTAAAAATAATGTTCAAGCTACAGAATTACCGAAAATGTACCTACGTTTAGCATTATTTTCAAACGTATTGTTTACTGAGAAGATAAAAGTAAAATATGTTTGATGCAGTCAACTTCCCAATTACGTATATTTTATTGAACATTAGACAAATAGCCGATTTAAGTTTTCAGTGATATTTTGATAAGGATATTACCAGATATTCCAAATAATATAAAAATCGACATAAATATATATTTTTGTAGTAGGTACAGCACAGTACAATAACAAAGATAGGTAGTAAGAATCCGCTATGTCATCAACTCGAAATGCGTTAATAAACATTATAACAGCATAATAAACAAGGAAACAGGAAAATGTTACAAATCAGAAATCAGTCATGCGAGTACCTAAATAATAAGACATTGGGATAATTCAATAACCAATAATGTGAGGATTTTGGTTTCTTATCTAGTTAGCGGTACATCATATTATACAATCTACACTAATATTATAAAGAGGAAAGATTTGTACCTATTTTTGTATGTTTGTATGTTTGTAATGAATAGGCTCAAAAAGTACTGGGCCGATTTAAAAAATTCTTTCACCAGTAGAAAGCTGCATTCACCCTGAGTAACATAGGCTATATTTATTGCTAGAAAAGATTAGACGTCCACCCGTGCGAAGCCGGGACGGGCCGCTAGTGTATTATAAGCAGTATACAGTCGACATCGGTAGATGACTTATCTAAAGAATTTAAAACAATGGAACCAACAGAGAAATTGCGAAAAAAACAGTAATTCCACAGAAAATACTTAATTATAAAATAATTAGTATTATAATTTAACACAAACTGTATTTTTTAAACTTACAATTTACAACTCCTATCCTACATTCGTATGTTAGCACTCTTTGATGTTAGCTTACAGGGGTAGTATAATAATGTATATGCTTACAGGAAGCGAAGCTTACAATAAGCTTGTATTGTAATCTTGTAATCATGAAACTGAATAAATAGCAATGTATACCTACTTCTTGCTCGCACTGTTTTTTTAAATTATAATCTCTTTGGTTTGACACAATACACTTTTTTAAATTCAAACTTGGAACGTTTAATTTTGACAAACGTGCCCACCATGATTAGATGAGATTTTTTGAAAATAATTAAATATGCATTTTATATAAGGAAATAAATAACAAAAATTCAAAACCCGTGATGATGGCAAATTGAGAAACTCTACCCACGTAATTCTGACAAAAAAATACAGAATAAAGAAACATGAATAAACGTGATCTCACAACTTATAATGCTAGTGAGTACAAGTCACATTATCAGCTTTTTACCCCGAAAATGACCCACTGATCACCTATTTTTATAATAAAGCACGCGCTACATTCTCGCCGAGGACAGACGAGAAAGGCCGGGAACGAGAGATGGTCACGCTTCATTGTTCTCTTGGCGCCGTGAGCCATTGTAATTTTCATGTAGGCAATTTTCCTTTGAAGTTCTAGTGTAGTGTCTGCTTAATGCGTACTAACCTAATATAACAGATAGACTGTAGGTACTTGGAACAGTTTGTAACCCCGAAAATGACCCATTGACCAGGTACCTTTGGGTGTGTTTTAATGGGTGGCAAACATGCCACATTCATGCCGACCTCGGATAATCTATTCATTTTTAGGGTACCGACCCCTAACCAACGGGACCCTAGTCATAAGCTTGCACGGTCCGTCCGTCCTTCCGTCCTAGCTTTAAAGTGCTGCATCTATTGAACCGTAAATAGGTAGGGAGTAAATATTTAACATAGTATGTGTCATGATCATAACTCATTTGTGTTATTTTTTCATTTTTTTTTTCAAGGTTTTTCTTTTTGCTTGATTGTAAATAGACGTTTATACATACAAACGTCAAACTTGGTGTGACATAGAGGGTCCTTCTTAATATGCTGACACTTTTTTAAGGGGATGTTCAGATCATCAAACTGAACAACTTTCTCAATGGCACCAACATCGAAATCGCGAAAAAAAAAAGTTACAGCATATTAAGAAGGAACCCATAGAGCAGACCCAAAACCGGCCAAATGTGCGTCGTCGGGTTCACGTTATGGAAGTAGGAGATTTTTTTTTTATTTGTTCCCAATTATAATAGTAAGGAACCCTTGGTGCTAGATCCCGACTCGCACTTGGCCGATTTTTCTATGTCCATAGCACAATCTAAACAATTATTTTACCTATTCTCTGTCCAGATAACACAGGCATCGATGACTTGTTCGGCACATCAGAATCTGATCAATCGTCCTCTGACGATGACTCTCCTCCCAGAATATTCCAGGGTACTGACCCCTACATCTTAGAACTTCACGAGCTTAAGAAGGACGACCCACAATCAAAGACAACTCACGACGTCAAGGTTAAAAAGCATAGGAAAAAGAAGAAAGCTCAGAAAGAGGCCAGCAAAACGCTGTCGGATTTGTCTTCGAGTAGTGCATCTGAAGGTTCCTTGCCGCGTTCATTAGAAGCTACTAAAGAAGAGTTCTATGATGCGCATGAGAGCTACCATGAATTACCAGGTAGCAACAATTTTGCAACGACTTTACATGACTGACAATCCCTGGCGTAATATTTTTCCAGTTTAACTGCGCCGGCCGCCCGAGCGCGCTGCATACAAACGAAATTAAGTCCTTTATTAACCAAGTGACGAAATAGGACGAAAGTTCGTTTGTATGGAGCGCACTGTAAGCACTAGAACTACAAATTTTGTGCTTCTAGTTTCATACCTACCATTTTTTTACATAACGTTCGCCGAAAGATTGACTGTTTCGTATAGACGTAAAAATCCATTTTTTAAATGTTAAAAATATTATTACTAATAAGTACTGTTATTCTTGACAGAAAATAGAAAGTCAAACATAGTCAGTCCAGTGATAAATGCTGGTATTGTTATGGCCCACTCGGAGCATGATCAAGATCCTAAGGTTCTGCCAACGTCCAGTCCATCAAACGCTACTTCAACTACCGTTCAGGAACCTACTTCTACCGTTAAGGTACGATTATTATTTACTTATGTGATTGGTAAGACAAGGTGTGTGAGTCTAGAGGAACTGACTGCTTAAAGTGCCTGTGTCTACTCCTTCTGAGAAATGGCATCATTTTATGTATGAACGATTTCGGTAACAACTCATCACACCATACGTGTATGAATTATCTAATGGTGCGTCCACATCTGACGAACGCGCCGCGAATGCGCAGCTGCTCTCGAGCGGCTCGCAAACGGCGCGCGAACTGCGCAGTAGCGACACACAAGGAAAAAATGAACCCGCGCAGCTCGCGCGCTGTTTGCTAGCCGCTCGCGAGCAGCTCGCGCGCTGTTTGCTAGCCGCTCGCGAGCAGCTCGCGAGCTGCGCATTCGCAGCGCGTTCGTCAGATGTGGACGTACCCTAAGACTACACTATACATAATCGTAATTATTAGGATGTTTGGAAATTCAGATTGGAGTTAGCTGAAGTATACCTACATGTTATAAACTAGCATGGATATTTCAGCCTACTGATATCTCAATATTGGCGTTGAAAAAACAATTTGAAGTTAATATTTTTGTGTGAAAATGGATTTTCTCAGGAATGAAACCAATCTGGATTAACTCAGAACACGCCGAGCAAAGCTCATCCACCCAGGTGCTTATGTCTAACGAATCATCAAGCTAGTAAAAGCCAAGTCTAGGTAATGACAACCCGGAAAATATAAGCAATATTTTACGGTTTTTCCGGAACCCGCACGGAGTCCCATTACCACAATGGATCGAATGACGCAGAAACTTCGGTTCGATGGACATTGGAGGATGAATGAGGTTCTTGTTTAGTGCCTTACCTAGCGGATCGGTGTGCTCCAGTGAAACTGTTTTCTTTTCTTTTTAAGAGGATATGACCGCTAGCAAGCTCTAACAAACGAAGCTTCACTTAATTTAAAAGATAATCTCTTAGTTTTTTTTATTACTAAGTTAACATGAATATATATATTTTTTAACCTTCTTCGTCCCACTGCTGGGCAAAGGAGCAACTTGAATATTAAGACGTATTTATTCCAAAAAAAGAAATAAATAGGTAGTGCCTTGCCTAGCAGATTTTTGTTAAAAATATAAAAAATTAAGAATGATTTCAATAAAGTATTCATATTTGTTATCATGTAAGATGATTTTAAGCATCTTACAATTAGTTTTTTTCGACAAAGAAAGCATATCTCCGTCTCTTATGTAAAAAAAATTACTTACAAACCATACCCCTCTGAAAAAAAGTATGTTTTAGACGTCAACTTTAGATTGAATGACCTTAACAGCCGATAACTAGAGTTGGGACTTTTTAATAATTGGCATTAATGGTTAATTATGTAGCACCCTGTATTTTCGATATAATAACCAGTTAAAGACAATTAAAATTTTAAAACACGATATGGAAACTAATCTATGCGCCTGTGGTTTGTTGGATTTTCGTTAAACTGTAGGTATAGGTTCAAAATTACATGACTAATTTTAATTTGCATTTATAAATCTTAAATGAAATCTAGCATTGAAACTGTGTATTTTAACGGGAATCTCAAAAACTACAGGCACACAGATTTGTGCTAGATCATGTTTTAAAATTTTAAAATATTTCATTGACTTTAATTGGTTAGTATTGAAAATAGAATCTCACTTCGTTTGTATGCAGCGCGCGCGGGCACCCTGCAAGGACTATCCTCGTAAACATTCCCCTTTAACAAATATAATTTTTGTACAGTTTGATTATTTGATTACTTACATAATTTTAAATTTTTTATCAAAATTTTTTATTTCACAGAAACCAACCGAATAAAATGGCGAAAGAAATACAAGTACGTATTGTATTTATATTTTTTTTATCCTGCTATTGTTTAAATGTGAAAATTGTGACGAGATATTTGGAATTTTGGATGTAAAGTAGAAAGAACTAGTAAAATAGACAAATCATCCAAAAAGCATTAGCAAAACGCAACCACGACAGCTATTTTCATCTAATATTATCACTAGGTATTTTTTGGTTGTTATGGAACCTATTTGGCTTGGTTGAACTTATACTGGTGTGTGTGATTTTGTTTTCTTCCATTATTTATATTGTACGGTTATCGTGAATTTTCATTAAAATAAACAATGAATGCGTAGAAGATTGAGTGGACTATCTAATAAGAAAGATTAGGAGTGTCGCACACTCACCCACCCATTGCATTCTCCTCTCGATTCTAAACAAACTACTATCGGTTTAAAATAACAATGTGCATGACCTCGCCTGCAAATGTGACGTCACTCAATCACACGAACTTCACTCGAGTCATTCAAATGATTATTTCCTTTACATAGAGTCTATATTCCTTTACAACCGAGTGAAGTTATCGAACGGCCCTTCAAGGTCATGCACATTGTTATTTTAAACTGATAG
Organism: Agonopterix subpropinquella; assembly: GCA_922987775.1. Classification (NCBI taxonomy): domain Eukaryota; kingdom Metazoa; phylum Arthropoda; class Insecta; order Lepidoptera; family Depressariidae; genus Agonopterix; species Agonopterix subpropinquella. Next base: position 16,964,724 of record OV277698.1, on the reverse strand, counting down.
TACTTTATAGTTTTGCGTTAATTTATTAACACGTTGTATTTTTAATCAACTTCAAAAAAGGAGGAGGTTTCTCATGTGAATTGTGACTCAATCACGCGGAGGAACTGATTTATTTCTTGCTGATTGTTTTTTAGATGAATTCGGAACACTAGCCGGTAGACGAAACCAATATCTTCTACGAGCAATAGTAGACAAAGTTCACTAGCTATTTTAATTAACTTCACCGCATCCGCAGCCGCATCCGCCAAAAATGCGGATAGGACGCCTAGTCTAACATCTCTGATTCTACACTGGAAATAGTGAAACAATTTCTATAAGTACTGTCGTACAAATTCACGGTTTTCAATTGGATATAACTAGGTATTGTCATACATTTTCACGGTTTTCAATTTGATGTAAATCGGTACCTACTGTCATACAATTTCACGGTTTTCTTCTAAAAAAAAGCGATGAAAAATAATACCCGATTCTGTCGCACCATCCTTTTCCGGTGCTGAGGCGTGCGGTCGCGTTCCGTCTACTTTATTTGCTCTAGCAAATGACAATCCTGAGTGAAAGAATAGGATGAAGCGACAGTAAAAGTCGATGCGGTGCTGCCAGATAATGTTCAACCCTTAAAGTTATGTAGTACCTAAATAATAAAATTATTTTCGGCATTTCAATGCTGGTTCAAATGTCTTCGTTTGAAAAATTAAATGTATCGTATTATAGTTTTTGGGCCAATAACGCCAATAACTAATTTCTTGTATCAAAATTCAAATGTTTCTTTAAATAAAATTCTGTTTTGATTAAAGATATTAAACGAACCGAGTAATACAATTCTCGTCACAAGAAATTAAATCTTGAATTTTGAAAATTAAACATTCTTCAAGCGTGTCAGTGGGAAGTCCACGACATTGTATTATATTTGAGATTAAGAAATATCATTTGATACATATTTGGTTCCTTATTGTTTCTAGAAAGTGTTTTTTTTTCTGTGTTTAAGCGTTATTTATTTACCTTCAGACCTTAAACTAGTTTGTTTTGCAGGTACGAGACCCAAGGAAGAACCTAATCAAGACGAATATTCTAAAATTACCTAAATAAACTGCACATTCATTAACAATTAGTTTAATTTATTTAGTAAAAATCTAGTACAAGTCAGTCCCCAGCCGAACGTCTGTGCCCAATAACAATTGTTTAATATGTTTATTTTTACTTTTGTAACACCCTGTATACGCTAGTATATACAGGGTGAAATTGATATCATTAGCATACTTTTAAACTAAAAGTCACTGAACAACTTTCACTATGGGAGCAAACCGATCGGAGCAACAAAAAATCTGCTGTTCCATACTAAACTGCAATGCCTACGCGACACAAATGTATGTAACTGCTGATTTTCTTTTTGCTCTGATTGGTTTGCTCCTATAGTAAAAGTTGTTCAGTTTGATGGGTAGAATCTTAGTTTAATGCTAATGATATCAATTTCACCCTGTAGAATCAAAGTGAATATACTAATAGTTAGGGCGCTCTCGGGTCACGACAGGCCTATCGTGTGCGGGTGGCGGGGGGCGCGGTCCCAGTACCGATTCACCTGCGCGCTGTACCCCAACGGCCGGTGCCTCACCCCTCCGCACACCGCGCTAGCCCCCCAGCACTCCGCGCAAGCATAGACCCAACGCGGTCACTAAGCGCACCCACTTTATTGTATTTACGCTATGATAGTACTCTGTGCTATCATAGAGTAAATAAATTATACACAAGTACTATATGGGTACAATGTTTTTGGGGCTCAGGAAGCTGGCATAGGCATAATAGTAGATTATGTACCAAGGGGATAAAGCAGTGTCTTTCATCACGGGCGCGATATTGAATCCCGAGCGTAACGAGGGATTCTAGGGTTAACTCCCAGAGTTAAACCGAGCGAAGCGAGAGAGTTAAGACTAGAATCCTGAGCGAAGCGAGGGGTTCAAGCTCGCCCAAGATGAAAGCACGTTTATCCCCGAGGACCATACTCTACTTTTCACAACCTCCGCGAGAAAATAAAAAGCAATACTGTTAGAAACCCAGGGGAGCGTGTAATTTTTTAGCTTAAATAAAATTTTTGGTAACGGAATGAACTATGAAAAGTACGAAATGAAGATATGACGTCGATGACAAAACGCGGTCGCTCAGCCCTATACCTAAGAGTAAGGATCTCTTTATTCTAAAGCATAGAGGGAGCCATACCATCGCAAGAATGTCCACTTTTTTGACGTTTGTGTTTGAGTGTGTGGTGTCAAGTAGTATTGACAAAAGAGACGAAAGAAGACCAAAGTGACATTTGCCCTAATGTTTACGGTCACTTTTCACACACACTAGCACAAAAAGTGACATGCGAAAAATGGATAGCCGCATAAACAGAGATCTATAGTTCCGTCTCCTTCTACTATTAAAGGTCCGTCATAAGACAAAAGAGACTAACTATGCGGTCTCTATGCTTTAAAATAAAGAGATCCTTCCTCTTAGCCCTACACACCCTACACATCAAATGTGAGCATTGTGCAGACAACAAACTTATGTATTAGTAATAATTCAGTAATACATAAGGTGCAGACGCAATTTTGTTAAATTCAAAACGTTCTATAAAGTGCAGGGCCTGTGGAATTGGGGTTCCATAGAAATGGTCAAACCCAACGATAGTAGATACGTAGACTTATCTTTGGTAGACTTTAATGTCAATGCCAGGATGCGTCAACGTCAATGACATTTGATTAATTTTCAAATTCGATGTCAACATCCTGTGCCTGTTTATAGCAATTTTATTTTTATTCGGAAGTCCCGTTATAACGGGACTTCCCGAGACATTATATTGAAGTGAGCATAACAATTTCTTATCCTCGAGACAACATTGCAGGCTTTAGCCAGGCCGTACACAGGCCACTCGCGACAGCCACAAAACGAGCTGAGGACTGAATTTTTCATACATTTTGTTGGGACTCGCCGGACTCGCTACAGCTGCAAAATGTATGAAAAAGGGTGTCTATTGGTTTTGGCCAGAAGCCGGTGTGCGGCTAGACTTAGTTTAACGAACCCGTTTCGTTATTGTGATGGTTAACCTTGAAACATCATATTAATGACAAACGAATAAGATTCATCGAGAGAAGAACTAGAGTAGCTGACATAGCCCAAAGAATTGCTAAATTAAAGTGGCAGTGGGCGGGGTACATTGCTCGGAGAACCGATGGCCGATGGGGCCGAAAAGTTCTCGAGTGGTGACCACGTACCGGAAAGCGCAGCGTGGGTAGGCCCCCACACGGTGGACCGACGATCTGGTGAAGGCGGTGGGAACCCGTTGGATGGGGGCAGCGCAGGACCGGTCGTTATGGCGATCCTTGGGGAGGCCTATTTCCAGCAGTGGACGTCCATCGCCTGAGATGATGATGAATAAGATCCCCATAACGACTAGCTTTGTTTTATTTGATAATATGATAAATCTGTTCAAAAACGGTCAGCATATTAAGAAGAACCCTACCTATGTATTGCAGATATGGAAACTGGCAAATCAGGTCGTCACAAGTCCAAAAATAAGAAACCTACCAAGACACCAAAAACTGTTAAGAAAAATAAAGGAGATGGTAATTTCTGCTAAAAGCTCAGTCATTTTAGTTAAGCGTTTAGCCCAAGCACAGTATAAGAAAGTAATAGTATATTAACACGTTGGCTGCCCACCATACTACATCTACAGTATTGCTCCCACGCCCCATACAAATACTGATCCCACCGGTGATGCTCAAGGCATCGCTCTATTACCGAGGTGCCATGAGCATCACCAGTGGGATCAAAAGCAAATTTTTTCAGGGTATTCTGTGAATGCTATTTCTTAACAACTATAGAGTATCCTCTACGAAATAGCATTCACAGTTTGTATCTGGCCCCCAAAAAAATCCCCAAAACAATACCCTGAAAAAATTAGGGTTTGATCCCACCGGTGATGCTCATGGCCACACAGAGAAGAAAACGTGATCCCACCGGTGATGCTCATGGCAGCCAACGTGTTAAGTTTATGGTTTAGCCAAGCATGCTTTATCAATTATATTTATATAGCCAAGCAAGTTATAGGCCTTCTGGACGGCTTGAAATTACTCTTAGAAGAGGTCTTCTTTGAAAGAGATCACACTAGAGGTCATTTGCAATAAATTAAGCCCAGTTAACTTTACTAGTGAAACATAAAAGATAATAGTATACAGGGTGTACAATAAAATGGGACAGTTACTTAAAGGGGTGCTTCAGACCATCAAACTGAACAACTTTCTCTATGGGACCGATATCGAAATCGCGAAAAAAAATCCGCTCTCCCATACAAAACTGCAAACATAACTCGACTGAAATGTATGGGACAGCAGATTTTTTTTTCGCGATTTCGATATTGGTCCCATAAAGAAAGTTGTTCAGTTTGATGGTCTGAAGCACCCCTTTAAGTAACTGTCCCATTTTATTTTACACCCTGTATAGGGTATCCGGTAAGTAATGGATAACCTTGCACCGGCTGATAGAGGACCTCAAACCCGTCCAGAAACTGGACTTTCATGTCCAGTAAAAGTGCCACGGTTTTCGAGATATTAGGACTTAAAAAAAATTTCTGAAAGAAGATGGATCAAAATCCATTCAAAATTACCCCACGTCCTATAACAAAGTGACGTATCTAAAAAAAAGATAAAAATGTATAAACATAACATAAACATAAAAAAAATCCTTTATTGAAATAAATACCGCCGCCGCCGCCGCCGGCCGCCTTTTGTACCCTTCTTTTTCATGTTTATTATTGTGTTTTTTTGTGTATTTTGGTGTGCAAATAAAGAATATTTATCTTATCTTATCTTATAAAAAATAAAAAAGAAAAGAAAAAAAAAATAAAAGAAAATAGAAGATAAATAGTAGATTGTATCACAAGTGCGTAAAATAATATTTTTAAGGCGCTATTTTGAATCCAGAGCATATTGAAGGATTCTTGAGTAGAATCCCGAGCGCAGCGCATATTCAAAGTATGCCGCCCGAGGAAAAAATAATTTTGCGGCCGAGTGATACACTCTACTTTTCATCCCCCTCTATGAGGAAAATAAATAAAAGGCGCTTCTAGGTAGTCATATTCATATTAAAAATTATAATATTACAAACATTTGAAATCTTATTAGAACAACTACAACAAATAAAGTAACAATTAAAATTGTATATTTAATCAGACACATTTTCACAGTTATGAAAATTTATTGTCACCGTTTTATTAGGGACAGAGATTGTTGTAGATTTGTTTACGGTTTACTGGCTTGGTTACTGGCACGGTTAACTCGCCCGGTTTACTCGCCCGGTTTACTCGCCTGGTTTACTGGAACGGTTTACTGGCCCGGTTTACTCGCCCGGTTTACTCGCCCGGTTTACTGGCACGGTTTACTCGTCCGGTTTACTGGCATGGTTCACTCGCCCGGTTTACTCGCCTGGTTTACTCACCCGGTTTACTCGCCTAGTTTACGCGCCTAGTTCACTCGCCCGGTTTACTCGCCCGGTTAACTCGCCCGGTTTACTCGCCCGGTTTATTCGCCCGGTTTACTCGCCCTTAGAAATCCAAACCAATATTTATATCAGACACATTTTCACAGTTATGAAAATTTATTGTCACCGTTTTATTAGGGACAGAGATTGTTGTAGATTTGTTTACGGTTTACTCGCCTGGTTTACTCGCCCGGTTTACTCGCCCGGTTTACTCGCCTAGTTTACTCGCCCGGTTTACTCGCCCGGTTTACTGGCACGGTTTACTCGCCTGGTTTACTCGCCCAGTTGACTCGCCCGGTTTACGCGCCCGTTTTACTCGCCCGGTTTACTGGCACAGTTTACTCGCCTGGTTTACTCGCCCGGTTTACTCGCCTAGTTTACTTGCCCGGTTTACTCGCCTAGTTTACTCGCCCGGTTTACTCGCGTAGTTTACTCGCCCGGTTTACTCGCCCGGTTTACTCGCCCGGTTTACTCGCCCGGTTGACTCGCCCGATTTACTCGCCCGGTGTACTGGCACAGTTTACTTGCCTGGTTTACTCGCCCGGTTTACTCGCCTAGTCAGCACTAAATATGGAATTTTTGGTAAAGTTGGCCACCCTGGTCGCCATACATTTTTTTTAGACCACACATGCTCAAACTTAGGTGAAAATTCCAGGAGAAGTTTAAAGTTGACTTTAAGATTCTTTTTTTAATAGGACAACCCTAGCTATACTAACTTTCTCATGCACGTCTGATAGCACCACTCTTAGAGAATATTATGCAAAAAGTGGACTGCAAAAATCTCTTCTTTTTTGTGGCCATGGTGGTCAAAAGAGTAACAAAGGTACCAAATTTCAGAAAAAATGTTTTAGTCCAAAAATCTCGAAAACCGTGCACATTTACAGGACATGAAAGTCCAGTTTCTGGTCTGGTTTGAGGTCCTCTATCAGCAGGTACAGGGTTATCCATTACTTACCGGACACCCTGTATAAATCTAAATACAGAATTGACACTCCCTGCCCCTCTCTAACTTCAGATACTGCACCTCACCACACAGTACTGTCTGCGGACATTTCTAAATCTTTTTTTGTACAGCTATAGGAAAAGTGTTTCTCCTAAGTGTCAATTCACACGTACCACAACCACACCACAGCCACAACCACACCACAACGACGCCATGTGGTCGGGCGTATATTTTGTATTGAAAATGAATATTAAAATTTACACGTACCACATTTTGCCGTTGTTATCGATCACCTGTGTAATACGACCACATCGCGACGGCAACGCCACCGGCGGCGGCGGCACCGCGGCCACATCGCCACGACATGCCGTCAAGCCGTGTTTCCTCTACGAAAGCCGGAGTATAACTGCACATGACCACGTGGTTACCACATCGCAACGACAGTGACAACGCAACCACATCGACATTTTGTCGGTACCACAACGCAACTGCAAAAACCGCTGCGACACTATTCACACGTAACCACAGCTTGACCACATTTTGTCGCTGCGACGTGGTGTGGTTGTGGTACGTGTGAATTGACCCTTAAACACTGCTTAAATCAGTAGCAAAAGATGATTATGCCTATATGTTCCAGGACCAACATGTTCTATGTTCCTGGCGGAGCTTACCAGGAAGTTGGCATACAAGAGGAAACAGGAGGAAGAAGAAGAACCTCCAAATAATATCGTTCGTACGTACCTTTCAAATAGCCCGTAAATGACTGTATACACAATGTAGTAACATTACTACACGTCGACCGAACTGGTAACAATTGGTTGTATGGGAGACGTCCACTGCTGCACATAGGCCTCCCCCAAAATGGGGGGATTTGCCATAGTCGCCACGCTTGGCAGGCGGGTTGGCGATCGCAGTTGGATTGAATGTGTGTACTCAGAGGATGCTGCTGCCCATCCTCCGGTAGATCCCTTAGTCGCCTTTTACGACACCCACGGGAGGAAATGGGGTGGTGCTATTCTTAGCCGACACCACACGGACACCAAGTAAATACAGATACATTAAATTATATCCAAGGTGTTATCATCTAACTAAACTATTATCTTCTTATCGTGTGGGCAGAGCCCTGGTGTCAGAGTTTTTTCAGACCGCCTTACGGGCTCTGACGTGGTTTTTATGTAGCGACTACTACCACCAGAGATAGTAGCCGGGACCAACGGCTTAACGTGGCGTCCGAAGCACGAAATCATCTTTCTTTTTAGACAATCAGGTGATTCAGCCTGCAATGTCCTAACCAAGTGGGAAAAAACGCACAAAGTGACATATCACTAGGTGTCCCCCGTGGGAATCGAATCCACGACCTCCGTGTCGAAAATCAATGCTCTTAACCATTAGACCACGGAGGCCATTAACTATTATAAAACTGTAACAGAAGCTGTGTCTGCACATTTTGAAGATAATTATTTACAAAAAAAGATTACCATTATGGTTTGTGTCCTTGACTCCAAATCAACAATTTTTTAGATGTTTGTTTGTTTGTTCGAGCATCACACAAAAACTGCTGAACCAATTTGGATCAAACTTTTTTTGTTTGAAAGCTTATTTGACTTAAAATCTGTTATGTAGGACGAAGTCGCGAGTAAGCTCTAGTTATCAAATAAAACCGACAACAATCAATAAAAAAAAAATTGTTGGTTTTATTTCTTTTTTTTTTGTTTTTGTAAAAATCGTAATTTTGTCGCAAAATCCGTGTTTTGTCAGTGTTATAAAGATTTTTTTTAATCATAAAAGTTGTAGAGTTATCATCACTACTCGTAAAATAATCGACACGATATGCCAATAATTTTTCATCCGATTTCTCTTCCCCAGATACAATAATTGAAAGCATTACCAATGCCCTCCCAGTTGTTATCAGCAGGAAATCTCCAGAAAAGAAAGAGTCACCAATAAAAATAGAAACATTACAAACATTCGCACCAGAACTGCTATCAAAAGACACTGTAGATATTCCAGTATCCCAACCTGATGAAGATATTGTGATGTTAGATGAAACAGTTTTAGTGACACAAGGATTCAATATACCCAGGATGCCACTTTCTTCTAGTGATGTTCTGAAACCGACTGAGAAAATAAAGGTTCATGCAGTTATGGAAGATGCAGCTGTCAATACGGGCGGTGATCATGATGTGGCAAGCGAGATCGCTAAACATGTCAGCACGTTAAAAAAGATATCATTAATAGCGGAGGAATTTAATCAGAAAACAGGTATTTTTGTCTTAAGTACCCTAGCCATAGAAAAACCATTCATAAATTATGAAAAAGTTAACATTAATAATTAACAGAATTCTTTATTCGTAGCGTAACTAACATACATTTTCAACGACGACTTTTGACGAATTGGATTGATTTCAGCTAAAAATTTAAAAGAAATAATAGACAGCGTTCAGGAGGATTTAATAAAGAAACTAGAAGAAGTACAAGCGGAACAAAAAGCGGCCAAAGCAGCAGAAAAACAACTACAAGTAGTTGTTGAGGCAATAGCAGAGTAGACAAGAAATCAAGCAGACTGGTGTAATCTATTAAAAACTCTTTGCTACCAAACAATACTGGCAGATATTATTTTGGCACTTGCAATCCCTCTAATTTCATATTTATTGTCAAATTAAAATGCAGTGAATTCTAGATAGTGAAAAATTTTGCGTAAAAAAAATATAAAACTCAATCAAAAATATTATAATTTTAATGTATAACTAATGTAGCTAAAATTTATTCTTAAAAGTAAGTTGAATATTTGTACCTAAATGTTATTTTTTTGTCGATGTTGTTGATATTAATTCTTAGGTTGCTTTGGATTCAGTCGTGAAATCCGGAGGATAAAATAAGTATTCGAATTCTGCAGTGCAAAGAAAACAATATGACAACAGAACTATAGACGAAGTTCTAACACAGCTTTACACCTGGAATAATAACACAGAGGAAGCTGTTTTGATTCCACCAGGGAGTAGTAAACGTAAGAAAAAACAACAGAATTTGATTAAAGGTAGGTACTGTCTACACTTAAAAGTATAATATTCTCTTTGCCCTACTTTATCCTTACATTGATGACTAATTATTATTCCCACAACCGATTCACCAGAAATATCTGAATAGACTTCATTGAGTAGTCTCACCCAAATAAGAGATAGGTTTGCTGTCTTTGAATCTGCTTTTATTTTTTCTACAAATCCTTATTACCAACTAATTTCAAACGCACCTTTTCTATCTACTACCGTACTAGTAATAGTGCGTGCATTAAATTTTCAGGGAAGTCTATAGCATCGTATTTTAAATCAAGATCTCGTAAGAAACAAATTCATTCATCACAAGGGAACCACAATCTCGAAACAGAAAAACCTAGTTTTTTTGACGAAGGCACATATACATTAAAATTTCCAGGTGATTACATTAAACATAGAAAAAGGCATAAGGATAATTTCGCCAGATACTTTAAGGTTCTAACCAACCTATTAAAAAAAAAGTTAAATTACCTAATTTAAGTTTTGTGTTTATTGAAAAAATTTGAACTGCATGTGTAATGAAATATAATGTATATATATTTATTACAGATAAATATAAAACCCTGTTTCAAAATAAAGAATCTCATAGATATTGTAATAACCGTGGATGTGGCCGATGCGCCGCAAGGCGGTACATAAGTCGGCTGAAATATCCAGATACTACGAGTAAGTTTTCATTCAGTTTTCACCTTTCTTATTCATAGATAGCAACCAATAGGATATCGCTACTTCTTCTTCTTATCGTGTGAGCAGAGCCTTGGTGTCAGAGTTTTTTCACACCGCCTTACGGGCTCTGACGTGGTTTTTATGTAACGACTACTACCACCAGAGATAGTAGCCGGGACCAACGGCTTAACGTGGCATCCGAAGCACGGAATCATTTTTCTTTTCGGACAATCAGGTGATTCAGCCTGCAATGCTGTCCTAACCAACTGGGGAAAAACGCACAAAGTGACATATCACTAGGTGTCCCCCGTGGGTATCGAACCCACGACCTCCGTGTCGAGAGCCAATGCTCTAAACCATTAGACCACGACGGAGGCAGTTCATAGATATCGCTACTAACAATAGTGTTAATATACTTAGAAAATAAAGTTCTGGGCTTAATTTGTTTCCAAAAGGGGGCAATAAGTTCCATAGCCAAAATGTACAATTTCGTTAGATAGTCACGCCTGGTGATGGAATGGTACCTATTTTTGAAAGACACAATGGTTTAATCATCAGTAGAAAATGATAAAATTAGCTATGGAGATTATGCATCATTCGACCATGATCTTGAAAGCGTAAGATTCAAAAATTGCAGTTCTGCTTACGCATTTTTAGAATTTAGCCATTCTGGTGACTTATTTCCTGTTACCTGATCTTCATTTATACCGGTTACTCGAGTGCCGCCAATCAACCTTAAGTCTAAACAACAAATTATTGGTATGATATCCTCAAACCAATCTGGCTCTATGGCATCCAACTGTGGTCAACTGCAAGCAAAAGCAACATCCAATGCCTGCAAAGGGTTCAGAACAACATACTCAGGACCCTTGCCAATGCTCCCTGGTTCTCTCGCAACTCCGAAATTCACGAATACCTGGAAATACCTACTGTTCTCCAAGAAATAGAGCGGCACAAACTAAAATACAAAGAGCGGCTAAGAAGTCACCCAAACAAGCTCGCCAACTCGCTGCTGACAGCCAGCAACACTAAAAGGCTAAAGCGGAGTCATGTGCTCCCGAACTAGAAGAGGGTAGGGCGCTGGCCCTGTCACTCTTAAAAGCCAGTAAATCTTTCAACACATCTGATTATAGTCTTTCGACTGATGGCAGATAAAAAGTAAAAAAAAAAAAAAGAGTGCAATTCAGAATTATCTAACTGTATATCTTAATTTTTGCTATGCCTAAACTTCATAGAAAATAACCTGTTCCCTCGCTTTTCGGAGAGCGGAAGCCGCGCTTGCCGCGAAAAGTAGTATGGAATAAAGCGGAGTCGCACGCAAGAAGAGAAATCATACACCTACTAGACGTGCTGTTCAGGAGTGCGATTTTTTAAACTCATTCGCTGAGTTCAGCAGTTGAAAATGTCAAAATTATTGGAGATACGCATCTTTCTACTGCTGATTTGACTATCAGTTTTGTAAGTCAAATCAGCAGTAGAAAGATGCATATCTCCACAATAATTTTGACATTTTCAACTGCTGAACTCAGCGAATGAGATTCAAAAATCGCACTCCAGAACGTTTTAGTCTTTGACGTTGCTTTAATCATTTTGGATAATTATAATTCATTTTTAGGGTTCCGTACCCAAAGGGTGAAAACGGGACCCTATTACTATGCCTATGTTGTCCGTCCGTCCGTCCGTCCGTCCGTCCGTCTGTCCGTCTGTCCGTCCATCCGTCCGTCTGTCCTACCTATTTAGGACTGTAACTTTTGAACCGTAATAGCTAGATAGTTGAAATTTTCTCAGATTATGCATTATTACGGCAGATTTGTTAACAAATAATAAAAATGTCAAAAAGTTAAAAATTAAGGGGGGTTCTCAACAAGAAACTAGTTTTTATCAACGTTTTTTCTTCACGCTCTATCGTAAAAACGGTAATACATACAAGCGTCAAACTTAGTATGATTATAGAGCAAACTCTACAGAATAACAACAAATACTAAAAACCGGCCAAGTGTGAGTCGGTCTCGCGCTAAAGGTCCCGGACAAAAAAAGTTTTTTTTAAAGTTAATAATGTTGTGTTCTGTGGTGGTGTGGCACGGAACCCTCGGTGCGCGAGTAGCCCGAGTCGCACTTGACCGGTTTTATTGTTTCTTTTGCTGTATTTGCTTGCTTGTATCTTTTCCTGTCACAGAAAATCCAATGGACGTGTCTACTGATGCCAAAGAAACCGCACCGACGCCTGCAAAGGAGTATATCGTCGCGTATGAACACAAAATGGTCTTGAACAGAGATAGCTCGAAATCTCCTGGTAAGACTAACATATTTTACTTGTACCTATTACCTAGTATTGACAGATATTGAACAATACCTTTGCTAGGCCAACTCAAATTCGCAGTTAGGTTACATTAATTTTCTATTTTATCTTCATTATTTACACAACACAAATATTTTACACAACTACAACACTACACATCCACACCACACACACACTCATATTTTTCATTGTTAATTATTTAATATCGAATAGCAAAGCTTTAGTTGTATACCCTCAAGAAGTTTTCTTAATTTGTTATTATTCTCAAAACGACTTCAAATTGCAACTAAGGTTAAAATGTCTGAGGGGTGGGGGCCTGGTATCCAGAATAACAAGATCTACTTTATTCAGGAGCCAGTCTCACACGTTCCTAATCTCATATGTTGATGAACTTGTATCATGTAAGTAAACCCAAAGTGTGAGAAAAATAAACATTTTTTATTTTATTTATTTTTGTAAATTGGAGGAACCATGCACACGCTCCGGTTCGTTTCTGGTCTAACGCAAAGCATTGGCAATACATCGCGGCAACGCGGCCAGTATTCTAGGCTCATTTAGACCAGAAACCAATCGTGGCGGGCTCCTGGAATAGCATAGGTTCATATGTCTTATTTTCTTATTTTTTTCCTTTTTAGGGTTCCGTACCCAAAGGGTGAAAATGGGACCCTATTACTAAGCCTACGTTGTCCGTCCGTCCGTCTGTCCGTCTGTCCGTCCGTCCGTCCCTCCGTCTGTCCTACCTATTTAGGGCTGTAACTTTTGAACCGTAATAGCTAGATAGTTGAAATTTTCTCAGATTATGCGTTATTTCGGCGGATTTGTTAACAAATAATAAAAATGTCAAAATGTTAAAAATTAAGGGGGGTTCTCAACAAGAAATTAGTTTTTATCAATGTTTTTTCTTCACGCTCTAGCGTAAAAACGGTAATACATACAAGCGTCAAACTTAGTATGATTATAGAGCAAACTCTACAGAATAACAACAAATACTAAAAACCGGCCAAGTGTGAGTCGGTCTCGCGCTAAAGGTCCCGGACAAAAAAAGTTTTTTTTTTCTAAGTTAATAATGTTGTGTTCTGTGGTGATGTGGTACGGAACCCTCGGTGCGCGAGTAGCCCGACTCGCACTTGACCGGTTTTTATTTAACCTTTGTCGCCTATAAACATAGTCCGAGATCCGACCGTAAAACTATGCACCTATTTAATAGGCGAACGAAATGTGATTCTAGTGTATGTTTACACAGGGGTTAATTCAACGCTGCAAAGTAGCCTAGAAAAATCTTGCCGCAAGTACCTTTTCCATTATGATTTCTGGTATAACTGCCAGGTTCAAAGAAGGTCATTTTTGAACCTGGCAACCCTATAGTTGCGGCAGATTGAGAGGTGGCAACCCTAGTGTTTCCAATACTTTAGATCAGTCTCCTTCCGATGGCACCTCATTTACTTCCCTAACAGACAGGTGGAAAAAGTTATACCAAAAATCATAATGGAAAAGGTACTTGTGGCAATCCATACCATAGGCCCTAGGTAGGTATATCATGGTATATTCAGAGCTTTGAATTCTTGAAAACTCCTTTTATTTCTTGATAACATAGATTAATAATTTAAATTGTTATCTACAACGTGTTAATGAATTAACGCAAAACTAGAAAGTAGTTTGTTTAGAATCGATAGCAGGATCGAATTATCATGGTTTCAAAATAGGATCTTTTTTTTCAAAATTTTAATATTTTTTTTCGTAAAATTTAAAATTTACTAAACCCGATGTCAACTCACCCTACTTACTACCAAAACAAGATTATAAAAATGTGTCCATGAGTACGTTAGCGCTTTCTTTCAGTGCTGAAATGATAACAAATCATTTTTGCCGCTGAACTTAAAATGCGAATAACTTTAAATTTTATCTATCAAAATAATGAAATTATTGTTTCAATCTAATTCTTTTGTTATAAATCAGTTGGGGTGTATGAAGTTTTGCGCTAATTTATTAACACGTTGTATAGACAGAAACCCGCCAGGGCCACAAGCAGAAAGAAGAGTGAAGCCAACTAGCAGATTACCCAGGATTGTTAAAGCACCTTCCTCGTATTCTCCTCCAAAGTCACTGCCGAAGGCAACTCGCTTCACTAATGATTCAGGTAAAAAGGTTTTCATTATCACTTCTAAACCACAATCGAAAAGTTGTTAACTATATTAAAACAAAAGGAAAACAAGAAATTATATTACTAGAAATATTTTAAGGGTGTATTCAGATACTGAATCTAAACATAAATAAAATAAACAACTTTCCCTAAAATGGGACAAAAAAAAAATTATAAATGCGGATCATCGATCGATTTTTATGGGAAGTCCAAAACATTTTCTTGTTTTTCGACCCAAGTTTCTTAGGGCATGTTGTAAAGATTCATTATCTGAACACAGCCTTAAATTTTTTCTAGTAATAAAAAAATAGTGGTAGTAAAAAAATACAAATTAAATACCTACCTACTTATTACCTGTTTTGTTTAAGGTGATTCGAGACCAGGCCCCAGTAGAGTTTATTATTCTCAAAATAATACAACACGAAAAGACGAATCGCGTAAGTTTCATTGCAAATAATAAATAAAATGAGACTACAGTTCTTACGAAGTTCATTGTGAAAACCAACTTTTTTGTTTAGCCGATAAATCAAAACGCAGTCTGATCCCCTTGCGTAGATCTTACACAAAGCTGGACCAAAGTGAATACTCCGAAATACCCGGTCAACTTGCTGCTCCCAAATATACGATGCCACCCAGAAATGTGCAGAGAGTTCAAGTTCTTAATATTTGCCCAGGTAAGTATATTTATTAATGTTAATTATTGTGTTTGTAAAGATAAAATAAATACTGATAAAATAAAAACTGTTAGAGTATTTCTAAAAAACATAACAATGACAACCAAAAATACTACGAAATTCTTCGTAAGGGCGCAGTGAGCCTCCATCGCTGCCCTCAATAGTATTTTCTTTTATTTCTAATCAAATTATACAACATTTCCAAAAAACATGTCACATTGTAGTACTTAACTGCTGATTTTCAATTTATCGGATCATTCCGGTTTTTTTTTTTTTAATATATGTTTTTAGTTATAAAGTGGCAAATTTTGGCTGTTTTAACTATAATAATCACAAACATAAAATATAAATTAAAAACTAACAATGACTGCAATTATGACATTCATGTTTTTCGGAAGTGTTGTATTATATAGAAATAAATAAAAAATACCATTGATGGCAGCATTATAGGCTCTTAACGTTTCAACAAAATTAAGCACGTAATAATTACTTACATAGATTACCTCCAGGAGCATACTGCGACGACATCTCTAGCTTCAGCGAAACCAATCCCAACACTGGGACACATTTATAGATCCGATGCCGTTGATAACATCATGGAAAACCATCGTCTTAATAGTAAGTATTCATTATGTAATAGTAATATTCACATCAAATATGCGAAATCTATTGGGAAAGACGCCTCGGCTCTGTAGGCCTACCATGAGTTTACACTGTAGCAAACTACAGTAAAACTACTGTAGTAAACTACAGGTTTTGTATTGAATTTTGTACAGCGCTCCTAGTGGTTACGTTGAGAACTAATTCTGTCATACAAAATTTGCGGCGCAACTACCAGAGTAGTAACGTATAGTAAAAAGTCAAGGTAGGCGTACGGAACCGAAGAAATCCTTCGTTGGAAATGTATTTTGGACTTAACAACTTTGGTTTTGAGATTGGGTTTAAGCATAGAGTAAGAAGAGATGGCATATCGGCTTGTTTCTATAGAAAATGTTGTCGCCAACAAAGGGGGTGAAAAGGGGGTGAGGGGAAGGGTTAACATTTAAATACGCTACTTCCCGCTATTATGACGTCAGGCCCAGTTGAGTATCTGTGCACAGTTCGATACAACATCTCTTCCCCAGGGGAGCGCGTATTTTCTCTATGGGTTTAAGAGCATTGGTGGCGCGTTGAGGAGAGATATGGACACCCAATTATGGAAGTCCGGGTTCGAATCCGCACGGAAAACATGCCATGTACCAATGAGTTTTTCTAACTTATGTACGTAATACCGATTGCTCTCAAACAGTGAAGGAAAACATCGTGAGGGAACCTGCATACATTGAAGAAAAAATTCTTATGTGTATGTGAAGTCTACCAATCCGCATTGGGCACGCGTGGTGGACTAATGCCCATACCCCCTTCCTGGGGGTAGGCCTGTGCCCTGCAGTGGGACGTTTATAGGCTGATGATGATGAACTTTGGTTTGTCTTGCGCTTCTAGATCCAGAATTCAACTAATGTCTATAAACAATGCCTGAATTCATGAAAACCCGATCACCAGCGGCTATAGATACAATATCACTATGAGAATGGCGTGCTCACGTGTCCACTATGTTGCGAGGATCTTCTCATAGATTGGCTGCTGTGTTAGCACAGTGGAGCTCATAAACGCCAACAACGGAGTTGAAGCAGTCTCCGTGGCTGAAATTTCAGGACAAATACAATACAATATTTCATACTTTTTGAAAAGTTGTTGTAAAGCTGGTATGTCCTTTTGAATAATGTTTCTCATAGAGATCCTTATTTGCAGATTGGCTTGTGGATTCGGTGGACGAATATTTGAATGTTCCTGTCAACTCGGTGGCATCAGGTATAACAACAACAACAAGAGATAACAACAGTAGGGCCTCAGGAATTTGCGGCTATCCGGAAAATACCGTAGATGTCGGTAGGTTTACAATAATTTTTAGGGTTCCGTACCCAAAGGGTGAACACGGGACCATAGGGTCCCGTTTTCACCCTTTGATGAATAAT
The DNA here is from genome assembly GCA_922987775.1 of Agonopterix subpropinquella. Classification (NCBI taxonomy): domain Eukaryota; kingdom Metazoa; phylum Arthropoda; class Insecta; order Lepidoptera; family Depressariidae; genus Agonopterix; species Agonopterix subpropinquella. Next base: position 16,947,423 of record OV277698.1, on the reverse strand, counting down.
CATAACATAAGCCTACGCCACAGGTCCAGCACTTCAAACAACGTTTTAGATTTGACATGATGACGTTTGCACATGCGCACTTTGCGAAAATTGTGCATGACATATGTGTAGGGTTGACTTAACACGCATCGTATGAACTACATTATACATTTCGTTACTTTTTATGGTTCATTCTGTTATTAAAAATAGTTTTTAAGCTAAAGAATCACAGAAAATGTGAATTTAGCGTTATTTTCCAACGTTAATTTTTACTGTGAGGAGAAAAATAAAATATATCAAATCCAACGGGTGCGCGCGCCTGACTGCATTCCCTTGCTCGGTTTCCCTCAAGTTACCACAGAGAGTGTGTCACCTCCCCGGAGGGGTATCTGAAGTCAGAGGGGGACGGGGAGTGGCCGTTCTGTATGTAGAACTATATACTATTACATATTCTGTGCCTAGGCTATCCATCCGTCCTTTCTTCTGTCTGTCTGTCTGTATGTCCTACCTATTTAGAGCTGTTTCTTTAATACTGTAATAGCTAGACAATTGACATTTTTACTGAATGTGCGTTATTACGGCGGATTTGCTAAAAAATAATAAAAATGTCCTACTGAAACTAGTTTTTATCAACGTTTTTTCTTCACGCTCTATCGTAAAAACGGTAATACATAAAAGCGTCAAACTTGGTGTAATTATAGAAAGAAAACTCTACAGTATATTTTTTTATTTTGGTTGTAAAGGTTTGGTCAATGACCAATAGCTACTGCGACCTGAATAGATCTATTGTAGCTGTCACCCTAGACCTAAAGGTCGTTTCCTAGGCCCACGGACTTCATGAACCGTGTTATGCTCTTGGAGGGGAGGTCCCTAATGTCATTAGGTGTATCATAGATTGCGTACATGAGAATCTACAAAGATACCCAAAGGGGAAACACATTGTTATTTTATCAGATAGCCAGGCTGCTCTGAAAGCGCTAGGATCTGATGAAATAGAGTCGAAACTAACACTAGAATGTGTCCAAGCCCTAAACCAGCTAGGTTCGACAAATTCTGTCACCCTAGGCTGGGTGCCTGGACACTGCGGTATTGATGGAAATGAGGCTGCTGACGAGCTGGCACGAAGAGGGGCGGAAGAGGACGCCATAGGCCCCGAACCTTACTGCGGAATCTCTCGCAACACCTCTAGACGTGTGCTGAAGGAATGGGCCGTGAACCAAAGCCGTAAGCTCTGGTCGGATACACCAGGACTGAGGCACGCAAAAGAACTTGTGACCGGCTTTTCAAACAGACTTAGCTCAGAGGCCATCAATTCAAACCGCAACGACTTAAGGCTCTTAGTGCGAGCCTTAACAGGACACTGCAAGTTAAACAAGCATCTACACAGAATGGGGCTTGTAGATTCACCCACCTGCAGATTCTGCTGTGAAGCAGAGGAAACGCCCAACTCTACAGTATAACAAAAAATTATAAAACCGGCTAAGTGTGAGTCGGTCTCACGCTACAAGTACCGGAAAAAGTTAATATGTTGTTGTTGTGGTGTGGTACGGAACACTCGGTGCGAGAGTAGCCCGAGTTGACCGGATATATTTGAAGAATACTGTTAGATCAGATTGTATATTCCATTTTTAGAACGATCCTATCCGATCTGATTCAGATCTGTAGCCTAAGATCAAGGACCTCTTTATTCTAAAGCATAGATTCCGCATCAATGTTAGTTGTGTAGTTAGTCTTTGTCTCTTTTGTCATATGACGTACCTTTAATAGTAAAAGGTGATGGAACTACATAGATATTTTTTTATGCGACTGTCAACTTTTTTGACATTTTTTGACGTGCTAGTGTGTGTAAAGTTGTGTAAAGTGATCACTTTTGGTCCCTTTTACCTTACTTACCGTCTTAAGGGGGAGCGTGTGAATTCTCTATGGTCTTACCACACTAGTTAGCAAGTCAAAAATTGTCAAATAAAGTGGACAGCCTTGCAATAGTGTGACTCCTTCTATGCTTTAGAATAAAGAGATCCTTCCACTTAGTTTGTAGCATTATAAAAATATGTGTTGGAGACGCTATCTTTTTAATCTATACTTATAAAAGAGTTCCGTGACTGACTAACTGACAACGCACAGCCTAAACCGCTGAAAATAGAAACATAAAATCTGGAATATATTATATTCTGCAGAGGGTGCACTAAGTAAGGATTTTTTGAAAATTTTACCCTAAAGGGGTAATCCACGCGGAAAAATTCGCGGGTCACAAGCTCTTTAAGTAACATAGCACAAAAAATTTACATTGTATAATATCTTCCACAGAAATTGCATGTGTACCCTTGGCTAGTATGACACGGCGACCTTTGTCTGCGTTACCAGAAACTGGTTCTCCAATAAATGAGTTTAAAACTACGAATGAGAATATCAGTGATTGGCTGTCTAGTGATATGGAACAACCCACAAATAAAATAGAATCTGGTACAGTACACATTTGGATTACTTAGTTTTACTTGGACATAATTAGACAGTAAGGGCTACAAGATAAGAGAGGCTATGCCTAGATAATATTCATGATAATATTGGATTAGAAACACCCAAGCAAAATGTAAGTTGTGTTGTACCTAGTTGAATAAAGTGGGGGCCTATGTCCAGCAAAGGACGTCCATCGGCTGAGATGATGATATAAGAAACAGCTACAGCACTTTCAAGTTGTGGACACTAGTGCAGCTTTGAAGTGTAGGTAATACCCATACTGAGGTACTAGAAGCGACACCCAGACTGAATTGTTTGTAACATTCATGCAAGCAAAATGGCATATGCTTTCTTAGCCTGTGCCAGTGCGCGCTCCGCATAATATCCAGAGATCGGAACTACGGGTGCGATTACTATCAAAAGTATGGATATGACCAAAAATCCCGGGATTTCCCGGGATGTCCCGGGACTCGGTACCTTAGTAACGGATGTAAATACAGTACTAGGATTCCGAATGAACATGATTCTACTGCTTGTAGTATACACAATCTGTCCCTTTAAATGAATATCATGAAATTTAAAAAAAAATTGGTTAGTAAACTAAGTAAATAAAACAATTATATGACATTCAGGGTATATTTTTCTCGATTTAAATATGAACAACATATAACAGCTTTTATTCAAACTCAAATTAGGTAATAAATTCCTTGACTTCCCGGAATCCCGGGATTTCCAAGTCATATCCATGTTAGTGATAACGTCTAAAATAGCACCCAGATTCCGATCTCTGAAATATCTGATCGCGGTACACAGATTTTGTTCGCGTTGTCTGCTCTTTACGTTATTTTTAATGTTGACTTAACTTGTTCAATCATAGTTCTGTTTTAAATCTTTGTAGATTGCGATTCGGCTTTAAATAATATTTTTAGTTTATAGATAACTAACGTTTCAGTCACCACAAGACCAGCTGGACCAAGAACTCTAAAGTTATTATTTACTAATTTATGTTGTAGATTAAATAATCTGTGGCTTAGTGACTTCTAAGCAAAACAATCAAAAATTAAACATTAACAATTTTTTAAAATTTATTGAATACATCGTTGACCCAGTTCTATCATATTTTCGTGCGTAGTTGTTATTGTATTTTGTAATTACTCGAAATCTGTGACGCTACGGCGGTGGCGTCGTCGATGCGGCATTGCATACCTTAGCTTTTTCCAAAACCATGGGTCGTCATACCGCACATAAGTGTTAGTTCGTAGGTAACCACGTAGTTCAGCGTCCAATCGCTGATCATTAGTTACATCATCTAGTAGGACTACAATTATGCGTGGACGACCATCACGAACAGTATTAAGATGCGCTGTTCGGAATTCCAGCATACCCCACGAGGATTTCAAATAATTGTTTGAAAGTACTATGATCGTGCGCCGCGATTGCTCTACAGATCGTGTTATCTGTGCTGGGATCCATTCTCCGGCTACCCAGTCCATATAGTGAATGCACACTTTAAAAGCATAGGGCTCCTTCTCGAGCCCTGGTAGTAACTGCTCAGAAATGAACGAAAAGTCTTCATGGGAGAATGATATGAATGCATCGAAAGGCCAGTCGTCGTCCAGCTCTTCTTTTTCCAAACAACAACGTATATTAAATTGACAATTCCCTACCTTTGTCTAGGAAATGGACCAACACAAATAACAGTTATGGGTAGGTGTATACCCTTCAAATTTAATCGATCAATTCGCCTATGTTTGTTGTTTCAGGATATAACTCAATGAAAACCCAGGCAACGGTTGATATTGAAACTAAACAGGAAGTACCTCAAAGTGTTCAATCATTTGTGGATATTGAATCTCCTAGAGTGATTGCGCGGAAATCGATTTCTTCGAATGCAGCCATTATGAATAATTGTGCAGGTAATATAACTTAACGTAATTTATACAACGTGTTAATGAATTAACGCAAAACTAGAAAGTAGTTTGTTTAGAATCGAAAGCAAAATCGAATAATCATGGTTTCAACATACGAATTTTTTCTCAAAATATTAATTTTTTTTTTTGTTAAATTTTAATTTTACTGAATCCGATATCAACCCACCCCACGGGCACACCCACCCTACTTACTACCAAAACAAGATTATAAAAATGTATGCATGAGTACGTTAGCGCTTTCTTTCAGTGCTGAAATGATAACAAATAATTTTTGACTCAAAACTTAAAATGCGAATAACTTAAAATTTTAACTATAAAAATAATGAAATTATTGTTTCAATCTAATTATTTTGTTATAAATCAGTTGGGGTGTATGAGGTTTTGCGTTAATTCATTAACACGTTGTATTTTAGAAAAGCTTTTCCAACTGTCAGTTGCACGTACGTTCATTAAAGATGCATTCATGTATTTGCTCACGACTATATTCCCGGAGGGGGTAGTCACAGACAGACAGTGGGGGTATTCTGAATCCTTAGAACATCCACGTTTTACTAAGTAGTACCGAAAAACGGTCCAGTGTGACGGGGAGTTAGCCCGGTGGGTACCTACAATATACTAACACTATATGGACATCTTGTCTTAAATAAATTATTTGATTGATTGATTGATTGAATACATGCCTCGGAATTGAGGCACGCAGGTTTCATCACGATGTTTTCCTTCACCGAAAAGCCAGTGGTGTTACAAATCGTACATAAACTCCGAAAAATACATTAGTATGAGTCGGCCTGAGCGGGGACCGAACCATATCGCCTCCTGCACGGCAGGCAAGGCTACACGCCACTGGACCAGCACTACTATTAAATTCATTTTTCATTAAAGAAAATCCTCTATTAAATATCATGCTGTGACTTTTTGTTTTAATGATAATAAAAACTAGCAAGAGATTTAATGGAGCATTATCTTTAATTAACTTACGTGCAAGTTGCGGTTACACAACTTTTGTAGGTACCTTAAACGATGGCAAAACAATTGCAACAAAAAATAGTTTCAGCCCAAAAAGATTCTTACTTGAAGAACTTTCCGTCCAGGCATTCAAAATTTCAAAATAAATAAAAAAAAAAAAATTTACCTACTTTATACACTTAAATAAATTACCAGTTGCACTAATTCTGTATATGGACTATAAATAGGGTCCTTCTTAAAATGCTTGACGGTTTTTTAAGGGCATGACCGACCATCAAATTGGACAATTTTCTCTAAGGGACCAAAAAATAAATATAATATGGGGCAAAAAAAAATCTGCTGTTTCACATAAAACTACAATCCTAGTCGACCAAAATGTATGACAGCCGATTTTTTTTTTTGTGAATCATATATTCCCAGAGGTAAAGTCGTTCAGTTTGGTGGTCTGATCACCCTCTTAAGGGGCGTCTGCCCGGTTTTGAGTAACTTTGTAACCATTTTATACATTAACTATGGCACTTTTTAAGTAGAAAACAAAACCGAACAATCTACGGGATATGAGAAGTGATGTGGTTTTTCTCGAAATGTATTTTAATCCATACAACTGAAGAAAAACGAGTCCAATGTTACCTCTTTTTTTCCAGTTGTAACCGTTTTACTCTTACATTGTTGATCAGAAGAATATGATACAATATTCTTCACAATACAATATAAAATGATAACAGTATAATATAAATGGTTTTCTTATTTTTTCTAAAATTAATATAAAAAAAATAATACAGGTTTTCAAAGAAAACGGAATATTCTGACCGGAGCCGCGCAATTGAAGCGGGATGGCTAATTGCAAAAGTTTGCTTGTAAGAAAGAGAGCCTTGCAGATGGGAGGAGTAGCCTTAAAAAGCCGTCGGCAAATTAAGAAGGACCCTGTATATTAAATTAATTACCCATATTAATATGGGTTTACTCGCAATTTATTTAACCCCTTTTTGTTCGTTCGCGTTGGGATCACATTGCACCTGGGCAAAAAGTTTTACAGCCGCTGTTTAAAGTGATTAATGACATGCTAAAATCGAGTTCATTCGATCACAAAGGTTTTTTTTCCTTCTCTTCCACGGGGAAAGGGGGAACCGAAATTTTGAAAATGTCTACTTATAGTATATGTTAAGCCAAAAACCGATGTTTTTCATATAAATTGTAAAAAATAACTTTTAGGCCCTCCAAGTCTGGTATGTATATACTAGTTTTAGATATTATATTGTTTTTATTAAGACTGTGTTTAAAACTGAAAAATAAAAGTAATATTTCGATATACAGGGTGTACAATAAAATGGGACAGCTACTTAAAGGGGTGCTTCAGACCATCAAACAGAACAACTTTCTCTATATGGAAAAAATCTGCTGTCCCATACATTTCAGTCGAGTTATGTTTGCAGTTTTGTATGGGAGAGCGGATTTTTTTTCGCGATTTCGATATTGGTCCCATAGAGAAAGAATGAAATGAATGAATGAAATATACTTTTATTTACACCAAATACAAATTACATTATAGGAAATAAAACTTATTCTGGTACAAATTAGGCGGTCTTATCGCTAAAAAGCGATTTCTTCCAGACAACCTTAGAAAGTTGTTCAGTTTGATGGTCTGAAGCACCCCTTTGAGTAGCTGTCCCATTTTATTGTACACCCTGTATTGGAAATCACGAATGACTATAATAATGGCATTTTCATTTTTGGGAATGTATAAAATAAGATTTAGCGCTCGGTACGCCCTAAGACATCGGCTGAGCATTTTTGCATTACTCTTTCAAAAGTAATTGCTAATCATTTTCAACCTTTAGTAGGTTCATCGATAGTTGAACACCCAACCGTACTCATAGGTGTAAGCAAACTAATAGAAACTACAACGGATAATAATACAACCACAGACACCGGTACAGACTCTGCACGATCCCTGAGAACAGGTAACAATTAATAAAGAAATGACTATGTGAGTACTTTAGCCAGAAGAGTAACAATGTATCACAAAATACCCTGAGTTTTTGAGATTCCGAGCTGCGCTATACAGCATACACATTTTGCACCTTAGACTACTTATACAGAGACGCGTAACCACGTGTCATTCTACTATCAAACTTTCTGACACTTTTTGCGGGGGGCGAGGTAACATGTTATCTGCAACTTTGGATTTTATTCCCTATGACTTTAGATTCTAATTTTGAATGTTCAAAATCATGAAAAGTAGTCTCGTGTAAACCCCAAACGTTCTAAGTTCGAAATTATTGTTTCGCAATAATAGGCTGTCTAGTTTAGTGATAAGTTATAAAATTGAATGTTGAATGTACATGATCATTGATCTTATACCGTGGCAGAGGGGAAATGCTACCGCAAGGCCGGTCCTTATAATAAGTAGTCTAAGTTTTGCACCAACAATTATAATATTATTATTCTGTGGATATAACTTCAGAACATCAATGAACATCAATTTTGACATCAAATCAGAAGAAAATTAATGTTTCCTTTCGAATCCGAAGGATTCCACATTCTTACTCTTCCATTATTTGCTTGCAATGTTAATTTCGAGTCAAAGTAAGATTGTATAGATATGTCAACATTTATACATAAATATTTTTACAGTAATAAGTAGAAACTACCAATGCCCCTCAAACACAGTGCCATTGAATTCTGCGGTACTATGTGAGAATGCAGCAACACCAACGATGCCATCTTTCATCGAATGCCCTTCTGAAGTTCTGCAGAGGACTACTAATTTGGAGCCAGAAGGTAACCATATAAACCACGCTAACACTATCATCGATCCTAACTGTCCTTCGTGATGTCAAATAATGCGTTTTAAAGAAGTTTGGCTGACGGCCATGTCATTTGAGACCCAGACTGAGACGTCTCATACATGAATGAAACTTACGTGATACGTGTAGAGTGAAATAAAACTAACAAAAAAGCAAATTGGTTGTAACCTGTAGAAGTTGGGAGAAAGGTATTTCTCCTTATGATCCTTTTTTTATTCACCTGTGTGAAATGAATAATCTTTCTTATTAGATAGTCCACTCAATCTTTTACGAATTCTTGTGTTTATTTTAATGAAAATTCACGACAACCGTACAATATTATGATAATGGAAGAAAACGAAATCACACACACTATCAGTGCAACCAAGCCAAATACGTTCCGTAACGACCAAAAAATTCCTCAATATATTCGATGAAAATAGCTGTCGTGGTTGCGTTTTGCTACTGCTTATTGGATGATTTATCTATTTTACCAGTAATTTCTACTTTTGAATCCGGACTTTTGAAAAAGAAAAGAGATGTGTAAGTTTTTTTAAAAATGCCTTAACTTTTTCTGTTTATAATAATTATGACCACCGTCCTGAATGGCTTTTAGTTTTCGTAAAAAATGGCTGGGTCCAAATCTGCCATACTTCTTTGTGCGACAGTATTGTCTATTGCAAAACCGATGAACAAGTTAACTTATTATGTGGCTGTCGTCTTGTGGATAATTGTAATGGATGTCATCAGGTTAAACTTCATCGTCATATTATTATTCTGTCCCTTCATAATTCTTTAACTTACGACCATTCGATTTACAACAAATTTGGGATTCAGACCATTAAAGTAAGAAACCTTGCCAATAACGTGCTTTGCAACTATGCTGTTCTTTTGTGGCACAAAAACAGACACGTCGCTTTCTGGTTTTTCTGCAGCTGAGATCAGTAGTTTCAGCTCGCCTCGCCAACAATAACGTACACCCAATTACTCGTACTTATCTTCTCCCATAAGATTTAATTTTGATATTGTATTTCAAGGCTGCATGTCACCGCATGCAAACAGCATAGCAACCGACCTGGAGATCCGCGATGACCTGAGCCAGTACAACTTGGATCACATGGACGACTACATGGATGACCAGTCAGAAGACCGCCGTCAGTGCGTCTCTCAGAGCACTCTGACGAACATGACATCCCAGGATACGATAACGGAGACCTCGGAATATAAACGTTATTATAGGGATAGTTCGATTGGAAGCGAAGGTAACTGTAAGTTGTAGGTAATCAGCAATGCTCCTGCATCGCTACGATAAATAAAATCGGTCAAGTGCGAGTCGGGCTACTCGCGCACCGAGGGTTCCGTACCACACCACCACAGAACACAACATTATTAATTTAGAAAAAAACTTTTTTTGTCCGGGACCTTTAGCGCGAGACCAACTCACACTTGGCCGGTTTTTAGTATTTGTTTTTATTCTGTAGAGTTTGCTCTATAATCACACTAAGTTTGATGCTTGTATATATTACCGTTTTTACTATACAGCGTGAAGAAAAAACGTTGATAAAAACTAGTTTCTTGTTGAAAACCCCCCCTTAATTTTTAACTTTCTGCCATTTTTATTATTTGTTAACAAATCCGCCGCTATAGCGCATAATCTGAGAAAATTTCAACTATCTAGCTATTACGGTTCAAAAGTTACAGTCCTAAATAGGTAGGACAGACGGACAGACGGACGGACGGACGGACAGACGGACGGACAGACGGACGGACGGACGGACGGACAATGTAGGCTTAGTAATAGGGTCCCGTTTTCACCCTTTGGGTACGGAACCCTAAAAATCATACATAAGTCATCGTAATAAGTCATCGAGCGCTCGCAGTTATTTGCGATGCGATGCAAATTCGCAGTTACGTTTTGGAGCTCTAACACCCTGTAGATGGAAAAGATTTAAAATACATTAATAAGATTTAATAAACTTTTCAGACACAGAACATTCCCGCGCGTGCAGAAGAAAACAGATATCGGGAAGAAATCGCGGTGATACGTTTTGGTATTGTGACAAATGTAGCAGAAATAGACGATTTCCAAGCAGCCGATACAAAGGTAACTTCACCTTAAATTATAGGTAATTACCAAACTAGTTTATATCAGAAATATATCCGATACCCACGGCGAAAGAAAAGGTCAAGTACCAAACAATTTTTTTTTCACCTCACAAGCTCGGAAAGATTCTGTTTGTCATTCGAAATCGGAGTGCAAAAGTGCATTTTACCCGCTAGCGTGGAAAGAGCTCGGCAGCAAAGTTATTCTGCGTCTCGTACCTTTGAAACCCTCGCGACGCTCAGGATTCTAAATTTGAACCACTCGCTTCAATACAAGTACTCGCGCCAAAAAGCAACTTTGCAGCCTTGCATAACAAATAACTATTTCACCTCACAAGCTCGGAAAGATTCTGTTTATCATTCGAAATCTGAGTGCAAAAGTGTATTTTATCCGCTGGCGTGGAAAGAGTTTTTAAAATTCGAATCTTTCTATTCAATGAAGAAAAACAGCCTACACAACTTTTTTTTCATGCTGTTTAAGTGCTGGCCAGTGCGATTATTCTAAAAATGAGGTTGGCGCATTGAAATTTCCCTCGCTGTAGTGAGGTGAAAAGTTGTGTGTTTCGCTCGGCAGCAAAGTTATTCTGCGTCTCGTACTTTTGAAACCTTCGCTTGCTCAGGTTTCAATACAAGTACTCGCGCCAAAAAGCATCTTTGCAGCCTTGCATAACAAATAACTATTTCAACTTTGGTTTTAAGCAACTTTGGACTTCCATTTTGTTTAAGACGGGCTGTTAGCTTTGCTCTGGAATTTGGAAAACAATTAAATTCTTTGTCTTCTTCTTCCTTTCGTGTCAGCATGAGTTTTATCGTACGACAATCACTTAAGCTGTAGTGGATAGATTAGCCAGTCAGCATTGGTAGTTGTGTTAAGGCTGACTGCCCTAAAAGCCTCGCATGCCATGCCACCCCCGAGGAAACGATAAAAATCGAGATGTGCCTTCATCTTTATTATTTCACGTAGGCCCGAAAGAGCGCACATGACGTTTTTCTCGTTTAAACGCTTTGTTTTTGGTGGCATGCTAGCCGTGCAGGGTGCGCCAGACGCACTCAAGTGTCGTCCCACGGGGAGGCTCTTTCCTTGCGCCCCTTTTTCCTCATCAATTTAAACTATTATACAGGGTGTAACAAAACACCCTAGTAATACGTAAAGGGGTGCTTTAGACCATCAAACTGAACAAACAACTTTCACAACGGGGCCAACATCGAAAAAAAATAAAAAAAATCAGCTGTCCCATACAAAACTGCAGTACTGACTCGACTAAAATTTATGGGACGGCAGATTTTTTTATTTTTTCTCTTTGTTGGCCCCATAGTGAAAGTTGTTCAGTTTGATGGTCTGAAGCACCCCCTTAAATATTACTAGGGTGTTTTGTTACACCCTGTAGAACTGTAACAGAAGTGTGTCTGTAGTACATTGAAGATATTTACAAGAAAAAGATTATGATATGATTTTTATGTAAGTATCCCTGACTGCAAATCAACCTTATTTTAGAATTATTGTCTGTCTGTTTGTTTGTTTGTTCGAGCATCACGCAAAAACTACCCAACCGATTTTGATGAAACTTTTTTGTTAGATAGCTTATGATTTGACTTAAAATCTGGTATGTTTATAATTTGTGCGGACAAAGTCGCGGGTACTCTGGTATAAGGTATTGTACTAATGCTTTATTTTTATATTGATCATAATTTTTTTCATAAGTAATGAATCGCAAATTTCATTCGTTCCGTAACATTCGTCGGATTTGCCGTCGTCGTTGGAACAATGTTTGGCAGAAGACCACGGAACGCATATCCACCTGGTCAAGACCATCATCAAAGTTCGGCAGATGTTAGTACACTTTTCTATGTACTTCTGGATGGATGATTACAACAACATTATCTTCCTCAATTAAAAATAATGCTTGGAGTGATTGGAGACTAATGGACGCTTAGGGTATTTGACAGCATGTAAAATATAGGATCTATTGATGACATCCGTATTGAATATGAATTTTGGAAACCAACTATTTAGTCAGTTAATACTGGATATTTTAAGAGAAAATCGACGTAAACGACTGTTGATTGGCCGAATAGTTGATGACGTCAACTGCATGTAGACAGTTGCGTGTAGATTAATGCTACGGTTCGAATTATGCCAATAGTGCAAACGCTATGCACACGCTTTACCGGTTGGTCCAAATTAGTAAGTACGAATACACTGCTAAACAATTTGTACAATTTGAACCAGCTGTCAATTTGGCATGCATATGCTTCACTACCTAATTTTCGTGTGCGGCGTAAGCGCAAGTTAATGACGTCACTGATGACGTCAGATAGCAAACGTATCCGCACATTCGCGCATTATGAACCGATTGTGTGCATGCTATCTCTACCGATAGCGCATATTTGCGCATTTTGGACCGTAGCATAAGGGTGTCACAAGCAGGTGACATCACGATACCGTCACCTGCATTATTATCGTCAAGTTTCACAGGATATTTAAATGATTTTTTTGTTTTCGTTTTTTCTTGCACTATAAATGTAATGGAACGTAAAATATACATTTTCTATAGAGTCCTTAGACATCAGTTTTTAAAAACCTGTCAAAACGCTACATCACAAGCAACTCAAGATAAATCTGAGAATTGTAACTTATTAAGACATCATTACAAATTGAATGATCTTGAGATCAAACTTCTTCAGTCGTCGCATCGAACACTACAGGGTGAAATTGATATCATTACAAACTAGGAGTCTGCCCATCAAACTGAAAAAGTTTTTCTATGGGAGCAAACCGATTGGAGCAAGAAAAAAATCTGCTGTTCCATACTAAACTGCGATGCCTACTCGACTCAAATGTATGCAACAGCAGATATTTTGTTGCTCCGATCGGTTTGCTCCCATTATAGTAATAGTTTTTCATTTTGATGGGTAGACTCTTAGTTTAAAAGGTTTATTCCACCCGGGTGATATCACCCGGGTGATCATACGCGACTCATGTGTGTACTATGATCACCCAACGAAATGATCACCCATGTGTTTAAAGTCCAGGTCATCTATTATTTTTGATGTCAGTATGTTTCACTTTCATAACTCTCTTTAAGATATTTTAAGTCGATTAATGCGTAGGGGACCGCTATGAAATGACCATTGATTTTTTACAATCACTTGCGGTCCCTGACACATTAATTGACTTAAAATATCTTAAAGACACTTAGGAAGTAAAACATACATTTACTGACATCAAAAATAATAGGTGACCGAATAATTTTTTTCTTTTTAAATGTTTGTTTTTGGCGTTGGGGTTTTTTTTTATTTTAATTTACAATAATTCACAATTTAATGCTATTTCATAATGTTTTAAGTTACCTGGTGTAACTACTGAACTGATTTTCATGAAACAAAGCTAAGAACACTCTCGCAAAAATTTGCTTTCTTCGAAAAAAACCTCATCGAAATCGGTCCACCAGTTTGGGAGCTACGATGCCACAGACAGACAGACCGACATCGACATAGGCGTCAGACTTATAACACCCTTCTTTTTGCGTCGGGGGTTAAAAAGGATGCTAATGATATCAATTCCACCCTGTATATTCTATAAAATATTATTATTCCAGTGCGCATGATGCTGTATTTACAAAAGTCCATTATTTGGGAAAATATCGATGTACAAACAACAATGCTTGTTTTCCATGACATGGGTGAGTGCATCAATATTATACTTTATTGTTTCATCTTTGGAGATATGTTTTTTCATAATATATTTTATGTAACATAGTTTGAAATTATAAGAGCCAGCGTCCTTTTACCTACTTGAATATACTCCGATAGCGACTAGTTTCCACTAATCTTGTTGAAGAGCCGTAGATTAAAAATGTCTTTGTTTCGGAACCGGTCAAACCTACTCCGACTTTAATGATTTTTTTTTTAATGTCTGTAATTTAAAATTCTACAACCTTTACATGTGGCCCGCATAAAAAAAAACATACAGGAGGCCTGTGCCTCCTATAGTGAGGCTTTTTTGTTCAAAATTGTACAATCCCTATTAAGCGCTCTCACAGACGAGCGACACTTTGCGGTCGCCGGGTGTCGCGGAGGGTCGCGCCGTACAATGTATATGAGCGCGACGCTCTGCGACCCACCGCGACAGCAAAGTGTCGCTCGTCTATAAGAGCCCTTACCCGTGGAATGTCCAACCCGCGCAGGCCGTTTTGCCCCCAGTGATGTCCCCATACAACAGTTCCCGTAGAACGTTAAATATCAATGGAGTTGTTTCGATTCTAAGCCTCAACCATAATTTTTTTTATAGCTGTTGGATCAGGAACGAGAGATCAGAAATCAGTGGCGATTGCTACTTCGTTACGGCTAAATTCGTGGCTTCAGGCTTACAACAAAATTCTTACAGGTATGTGCCTTGGAACTCTACGGTTCTGTAACAGTCAGTAACAGCATTTACAAAGAAAGGAAAATGATCAAACCCATTCGCCTTTATTAGTAACAAGTATGATGAGCATGAGATAAATTGTTATAATTCATGTTAGTATATTTTAATAGTTCTTCTCCGTTCAGATGGCAAAAATCGATTGGGAAATTATTAGTTTGATTTTAGTTAGATACAGGGTGTCCGGTGGCAGAATTAGGATTTAAAATATAAATAACAAAAAAACTACGTGAAATATACATTTATATTTTTAATCATTATAAAGAAGACAAATGCGGGTTTTATTTCTTAAAAATTATGTCGTCTAAATGTTGACCGTCACGTCGGATACATTCATGGAATCTGGCTTCAGTATTTCTTGCCACTCGCTGGAGAAGTGTCCACTTTCACTTAAATGGCAGTGTAAACAAGCAGAATTGTCGTTATTGGTCTCCTAAAGGACAAAACCCCCACTTAAAACACCAAAAGCCACTTCACAGTCCCAAAGTGACGGTTTGGTGTGCATTATCAAGCAGGGGAATAATTGGACCCTATTTTTTTGAAAATGGTCAAGGGCACGCAATTTCTGTGACTGGTGTCGGCGAATGCTCAATGATTTTTTTTTTCCAACATTGAGAGACCATCCTTCCTACACTTCACGGACATGGTTTCAGCAAGATGGCGCCACCCCGCACACTGCTAGGGAGACCATGGCGCTACTGCGTGATTTCTTCCCCAACCAACTGATAAGTCGTTTCGGTGACATCCCCTGGCCACCCAGGTCACCGGATCTTACACCCATGGACTTTTTTCTGTGGGGATATCTCAAAAATAAAGTCTACGAAACAAACCCGGCGACTATCTCATCATTAAAAGAAAATATCGTTCGCGAAGTTCATGGCATCTCGGCGGCACTTCTCCAGCGAGTGGCAAGAAATACTGAAGCCAGATTCCATGAATGTATCCGACGTGACGGTCAACATTTAGACGACATAATTTTTAAGAAATAAAACCCGTATTTGTCTTCTTTATAATGATTAAAAATATAAATGTATATTTCACGTAGTTTTTTTGTTATTTATATTTTAAATCCTAATTCTGCCACCGGACACCCTGTACATAATGGATACAAGATCCAGTCGATAACAACATTATGAAGTCTTTACAATGTCTTGAGTATGTTAATTATCTTCATGCCAGTGGTCTATTTCATCCTTAATTCCATCAAAATATAAGGTTAAATCTTATTAGTTAGCGAAACTTAAACGCATTTGGTATCTGTTACCAAATACATAGATCATAAATGATTACAGGTCAATGTCCGCCCGCGCCCCGCGCACTGGCAGCCTTACATACGATAATAATAATTTTGTTAATCATCAATACCAATTATAAACATTGATAATGCAATCAGTTATCATTAACAAGTGCCCTGATCCAGTTTCGCCAACTAATTTAAAATAACCTTATATAATTGTGTTATTTGATTCAAATATGTCAAGCAAGAGAAATAAAATAGTTTGTAGCAATAACCAGTGAAAGTTAATATATTATGTTGAAGTTATTGATATGGACGTATATTAGTGGAACCTAATTTTCACTAAAAAATAACCACTACGTATTATATATTTTGCCAAGAATAGCTATCTACTTCAATCGCGCATCTGATGTTTAGCCTGTGCATTTTAGAAATAAAAGACGATGCGGAATTTTGTATGGAAGGTGGCGCAGCGCCTTTATTTGGCGCGGCCAGTAATCAGACTTAAATATTTTAGTTCAGAATAAAGTAACAAACAAATCTTGTTATGACAAGCATTTATCCCGAAACTCAATCCGAACGGAGATAATAAAAGCTTGAAGCTGAAAAGTTATTCATTACGTTTATTTCAAGCTTTTATATCTCCGTTCGGACTGAGTTTAGAGATATACTTGTCCTAACAAGTTTTGTTTGTTACTTTATTTTCTATTTAAGTATAGTTGAAAAAAATTGGCGATAGAACAAAAGTTGGCACTTTTAGGCATTGGCTTTTACCTATGCACCAAGCTTGCGCCGAAAGATGACAAACTGGCAGCCTGAGAATTTTTGGTAGATTCTAGATGCTACAATCGGCTGAATATTTGCAAGAAATGTTTGGAAGAACAGAAAATCCACATAATGTGAACGAATAAATCAATAAAATACTGTCATTACTTAGTGAACTATTTTTATTATCTTGTCATCCTTAAACATCTTTAAGTCATTTTCATCAACGATTTTCTGGAACCTTTAACAATGTAATTCTCACCATCCTCTCATCAAAAAATCGTAGCTCGCACTCTTACTATACAATCTAAGCTTCTAAGAGCATGGTTTATTTTTTACGCACAGTCGACGCGTGTTAACGCCCTAGTTGCGCTATGCACACGAGATTCAATTGCAGCATGTAAACCTTTTCGCACGTCCATTAATTATCTAGCGCGAAATAAAAAACACGCGTTTTTATCGCTATTCAACTCCATTAAAAACGCATTAACAGCTTCAAACGCGGTATTGCGTTATACCTCTGGTTTTGGGCCTTTATGTGTTGCCGCGCCGTGAACGCTCTTACATACTAACAACACACAAGAGTGCATAAGTTACGCGTTGAACGCGCGTTTGTATCGTACACTTTTGGATCTCTAGGTCGCCATAAAGCCGTAAACGTGTGTTCGTGAAACAAGCGCGTTTCGTCGACTGCACCGCCAAACACGCCCCATGTGTTTAGGACCTAATCTGTATCCTAACCGAACATAACCTCAAAACTGTAAATTTGAATTTCATAACAAAAAATGCTACAAAAAAAAGGATAATTTCCATTTCCTTGGGAAGTATGATATTGCTCCTATTTTGTGTATAATTTTAGCTATCATACTCATTCGCTAGTCAGGAAATATTTTGCCGCATTTGGACACGTATACATGGCGCTCTTGTTGATGTTTTGATATTTGTCCGGGATTTATCATAAGCTAACGTTTTTTTTTGGCTCTAGCACAGCAAATAGCCACAACGACCAACGAATAGAATCATACTGTATGTTGTGAAAACGAAAATAAATAATACTTATATCTACTTATTACTTTTTCATACTTGTGAATATAGAAATACAAATTCCTTAATAGCTAACAAAAAGATACTTACAATGCGAATGCCGCGATCCCGCACACGGAATGCAATAGAAGCGCAGTAATTACCAGAAGACAAAACAACAGAGTGAGCGAAATTACAATGTTTACACACACACACAGTGATATGACTAATGAGTAATGAATGAGACATGCTAAACAAAATGTGCTTTAAGTTTAACTAATTATATCCATGGTACATTAAATATACTGCGCCTGGTATTCTCTTCAGATCACGTGACTGATCACGTGACTGACACAAGTCTACGTCATCATACCCTTTTACCATGTTTAGCTGCCATTTTTTTGTGACGTAGGCTTGTGTCACTCTGGAAATAGAAGACCTTGTTTTTTTAGACTATGATTATATCTAACATCCAAAACAATTTTTTTTATGAAATAAAAATTAAAACAGAACAAAGCTTGAGCTAATCTGTAATCGTGTGTAATGTGATTAATCTGTGGTATTTATGGTGTCGTACATCGTAAGAAACACACAAATACACACAGTCAACTACAGTGTGTACTTGGCCAGTAGCGATTCGGTGGCATCATAGACATGGACACAGATTATTTTTAAGTTACTTGACATGGAAGAGGAGATGTGATCCTGGTCCCTGTACATTTCAAAACGTCTAAAGATGTAGTGTTAAATTATGATGTTGTTCAAGGTGGATGTACAATGTCGTCCCAAAGCAACAGGGCACGCTCCAACTACATCAGTCGGGGACCGTCTATGTTCCCATTCTTTAGTAAGCCTTCTTCAGTATTATCTAACTACATAGGTATTATATAAGGTTAAAATCTAATTAGTTGGCGAAACTTAACAAACGCATTTGGTATCTGTTACTAAGTACAATTATTGCGTGGTAATGACCCGCTGCCCGATTCTGAGGTCAATGTCCGCCCGCGTCCCGCACACTGCGTACGATACGTATAATAATGATTTTGCTAATCATCAATACCTATTTTATACATTGATAATGCTATCATTAGAAAGTGACAACTAATTTGAAATAACCTTATATAAGCTAACAATTTCATTCCCCTTGGTACTGGTGAGTAATTCTGCTACAAACACCTACTTTTAGCGGCGGCGTCTGTAAGGTACATGACAAAAAACTGATTATAATTGTACATATACGGTGTTTGATGATTAAGAGGTATCCTTTGGTTTGGCCCCAGAACCCATAGATTGTTTTACGAAGTAAATCCTTCTTGATTTTTGATGCAGGGAGCCTGTCTGCCTGCCTTTTATTTTTAATCAATATCAATCAATAACTTCCTATAGAATAATGTGCTCTGATTTGTGACTAAATCACGAATAAACGACAGAATGTCATTGAATGAAACTTGGCACATACGAGTAGACAAAATAATTATGTTCTGGGCTAACACCCATAATTATAATATTATGGTTATTTTAAATTAGTTCGCGAAACTGAACCAGGACACTTGGCACTTGTTTATGATCACAGATTGCATTATCCTAGCATTATCAATATTTATAATTGTTACGTATTGATGATTAACAAAAAAAAATTAAAATCTACACTAATATTATAAACAGGAAAGATTTGTACCTATTTTTGTATGTTTGTATGTTTGTAATGAATAGGCTCAATAAGTACTGGGCTGATTAAAAAAATTCTTTCACCATTAGAAAGCTGCATTCACCCTGAGTAACATAGGCTATATTTATTGCTAGAAAAGATTAGACGTCCACCCGTGCGAAGCCGGGACGGGCCGCTAGTATAATATATATTTATTACATTTTATGTCTTACGTTCCGTAATCACGGGCAATTAAGTCCCGGACCTTTGAAAGGCGTGCATGGGGCCGAAGCCAACATGTAGAGGCCCGTTCAAAAGACAAGTTAATCTAAATGTAAGGGATACACAAATGGCGGATACCATCTCCGAGCGCACAACATGATCCACACGGGGATCGTCCCCTATTATTGTAATTATTTTTATTTAATTATAAATTTCGTACACAATATATATTGTTTTAATGGAATAAATAAATGAAATGAAATGAATGAAAAAAATTATTACTATCGTACGTATCGTACGCAGTGCGCGGGGAGCGGGCGGACATTGACCTCAGAATCATAATTATGATCGGGCGGCAGGTCATTACTACGCAATTGAACTTAGTAACAAATGCGTTTGTTTAGTTTCGTCAACTAATTAGATTTAATCATATACATATATTTTATCTATATTTATTACGATAAATTACATGTTTACAATAGGTAGGTGTCATTTCTAATACAGCCTCAACGTAATTTTTTCCCATCTTGGCTGTGGCAACTTTATACAATATTGATAATAGATACAATAATAAGAATTTGCTACAAAAAAAATTTACAATGTCCACTGTTTAAATTTATACATTAAACCGGACAGTTTTCAGAGGTTGTTCAAACGGTCAAAACCATCAAACTGAACAACTTTTACTATGGGAGCAAACAGGAAATCGTAAAAAAAAATCTGCTATTCCACACTAAACTGCAATAAAAAAAAAAAAAAAAAAAAAAATCATTTATTTCAGGAAACCAGGTCCCATACAAAGAGCATTACATAGGTAGTTTGTCAGAGAATCAAGTTATTAAGCAAAGCCAAGGCCTACTCGACTCAAATACAGCAGATTTTTTTTTACGAATTCAGATTTGCTTCCATAGTAAATGTTGTTCAGTTTGATGGTTGAACCGCACCTGAAAGTTTTGGAACGGTAAAAAAAACAATCTGGTATAATACTTTGTTAGGGTTGACATTTTTAGAGAATATGAGTAATTATGGCGGATTTTATGATAAATACTAAAAGATACAAAAAAAAATTAAGGTTTCCAGAGAAAAACGTTTTTTCAACCTTTAGAGCAAGAAAATTGCTCTATCGTAAAAACGGTAAATACACACAAGTGTCAAACTTTGTATTATTATAGAGTATAGAGTAAACTCTACAGTATAACAGCAAATAATGAAAACCGGCCAAGTGTGAGTCGGTCTCGCACTATAAGTCCCGGAGAAAACAAAACTTTTTACGCCAATTCCTTTAAAATGTATGCCTTTTCCTAGGAATAAATTCGATATCATCTAAAAACGCAAATATCGCAGCTATGGGTCAACGTCGGCATAGTTACTTGGATAGTAACATTATCTGCAGGCTGAATAAACAGACTGACAAACCCAGCTTCGAGAAAGGCCTACTACCTTCAATAGGCCTATCATGTAATTTCTTAGACGGTGCGTAAATCTGATTATAATACAGGGTGTAAGTGACAGCCTAGCAAATACTGAAACGGTGAACTCAGACCATCAAACTGAACAACTTTCACTTTGGAGCCTACCTCAGGAAACGTGGAGAAAAATCAGCTGTCCCATACATTTTAGTCGGGTAGGTACAGCAGTTTTGTATGGGACAGCTGATTTATTTTCTCGTTTCCTGAGGTAGCCTCCATAGTGTAAGTTGTTCAGTTTGATGGTCTGAATTCACTTTTTCAGTATTTTCTAGGCTGTCACCTACACCCTGTATACAACTAAATATACTAAATACATACTAAATAGTTTTTTTAGTTGCTATACATACTAAATAGTTTTTTAGTATCTTTTTAGACAGTGTTTTTCTATAATTTTCTTTTATTTTATATAATATGGCATACCTATATGGGCATACAAGATAAAAAATATCAGCTGTCCCATACATAATCAAACAAAACTGCAAAGTGCATAAAAGTGCACTCTAAATAAAATATGCACTCTTTCTTACCCTTCTGAAGTTGATGTACCGAAAAATTGCTGAAATTGAGTACAATCAAGGAAGGGGTCGCTTGTAGTGACCAATCAGATGAGGCGACTAAGGGTTCATATACATACTAAATGCCATAATTATACTAAATTACACTTTTGTATGTGGGCCAGCCGTCGCGTCGGTCACCGTCGGTAGATATGTATCGTATACTCTAATTCTTGTAGGTACAGAACATGGTAACAAGCAACATCTCGGGCTGACATAACCTCACGGTTAAAAGCTCCAATAAAAAAAAACAATATAAAAATTAAAAAAAAAACATTTCAATTGGCTTTATCTCAAATGTTTTTATATCAAGTCAAGAATAAACACAAGTTAGCTCTACATTTTATTTCACAGGAAATAAATTACAAACGGTAGAAACAGCAGCATGTCCAATTCCAAACAAATTTGTAATGGCCGACAACAATACTGGTAAGTTTTTTAAACCGTCATTCTGATAGCTAAGTCTGTTATAGTACATTACTGCAGCGGCCAGCAACAGAGGCATTGATGGACGAACGTGTAAATGTGGGCCGAGGCGAAGCCGAGGCACACATACGCAAGTCCATCAATGCCTAGTTGTGGCCAAGGCATGTATAGTACTTTTCTCAAATAATGCACGGAAATGAAAACAATAAATTTTCTCAAATAATTCGCGGAAATTTAAACTCTTTTCAAAATGAATGACGAACAACGAACAACAATTTTTTTTTTTTCAATAAACAGCTTTCTATTTGCAAGCCAGTTCGAAATTTAAATAAAACCTTTGATGAGTTACCTCCTTGGTCGCCATGTTTCGGAGTAAAAGATCGTTCCATTTTTAAATTACACGACAGATATGAGTTTAGTATGTAATTTATTTGGCCGCTAAACACGACAGATATGGATTTTCATACAACATTGCCGGCCGCTGCGCGCATGTATTTGGCCAGTACAGCAATTTCGATTTACCTAGAAGAAGGTTGTCAAAATAATGCTCACATTTCCAAGCATGTCTGAGAAAATAATCCTTTGGCACTGATCTGATGGATTACTAGTCAATTTCTACTACGGCGACTGCTACAG
Organism: Agonopterix subpropinquella; assembly: GCA_922987775.1. Taxonomy (NCBI): domain Eukaryota; kingdom Metazoa; phylum Arthropoda; class Insecta; order Lepidoptera; family Depressariidae; genus Agonopterix; species Agonopterix subpropinquella. The sequence goes on along the minus strand of OV277698.1, from coordinate 16,924,798 downwards.
CTAAATCTTAATAGAAAAGCAATCGGGTACGCAGGATATTTTGAAGTACGCAAGTGTAGTAGGTACACGCTTATCTCTTGTATTTCCTATACCTGATGGATCGGGAGACCGATACAATACTACTAATAAACCTAACACACAAAACACAACGCACATTTTTATGCAAACGAAAAATCTTATGGGGATGGTAAAATTACTGCCTTCAGAGATGGCTTGCATACCTTGAACTCTAATAGAAAGATAATCATTGATATGTTTCCAGTCTGTCAGCAATTCAATGGTATGTAGTACGTAGTATCGAGGCTGACTTCCCAGGGTGCGTCTGACGAACTCAGGTTTCATCACTCGGGGAGGCTCTTTCCATGCGACAAAATTGTTTCCAGTATAGCCTCTCTTTTAGAATTACAGTACTGTGCCCTAACAGGGTTCATAACTTTTAAAGATTACACCATCCTAGGTATTTAATACTTTTCTGGAACGCAATATATTAGAACCGGTGGCCGATGGGGCCCAGTGCCGGATTAACCATATAGGCAATGTAGGCACGTGCCTACGGGCCCACCACCGCCAAGGGGCCCCGCGGCTCGTGAGAAACAAAAATCGTTCTTGTATTTGAATTGAATAAAAAATTAAAAAAAGATTAAAAAAAATCTTTTTTCATTTTCATAACGTTTCCTTTCCCCACATGATAATTTTAGAATAAAAAACTTTTGACTCCTAAGCTCAATTATAATAATAAATCTTTTTTTGACTGCACTCTTCTAATTGGGCCCTTAATTGATATAAAAAACGAAGTTTCCGCTTCTTATAATATAAAAATTTTATATATTACGAGCTTTTACCCGCGACTTCGTCCGCATAAATTATATACCAGATTTTAAGTCAGATCATAAGCTATCAAACAAAAAAAGTTTCATCAAAATCGGTTCAGTAGTTTTTGCGTGATACTCGAACAAACAAACACCCAAACAAACAAACAAACAAATAAACAAACAAACAAACAAACAAACAGACAGACAAAAAATCCAAAAATTGGTGATTTGGAATCAGGGACACCTAAAAACCATGTCGTAATTTTTTTTTTGTAAATATCTTCAATGTACAGACACATTTATGTTACAGTTTTATAATAGTTTAGATATAAAAATCTCTTTATCTCCAAGATTAACGAGTTTACGAGTGTTACAGACAGATGGACGGACAGACATCGAGGTGATTCAATAAGTGTTCCGTTTTTCCAATTTTGTTATGGAACACTACACAGACTACATATAGGTATAGGTTTTGGATCGTGTTGCAACATCCGTAATTTTAGTAGATATGTGCTGTTTTATTGCGACCACCTATTCTGGCCCACACTGGAAAAGAATCATTGTTACACCCATGGGCAGGGGGGCCCCGAGACTTGCATTGCCTAGGGGCCTCTGCATGGCTTAATCCGGCCCTGATGGGGCGGAAGAGTTCTCGAGTAGCGCAGCGCAGCGCAGTAGCACAGAGTACGGGTTTTCACCTAACAAGGTGGACCGACGACCCTGGTGAAGGCGGCGCGGCGGGTACCCATTGAATGAGGGCAGCGCGGGACCGGTCGTTGTGGCGCTGGCAATCCTTGGGGGAGGCCTATGTCCAGCAGTAGAGTACTTCTATCGGCTGATATGATGATGAACGCAATAAAATTTTCATTATTCACTATAGATGCAAATATTCAATTAGAACCCTATTTTTGTCTATTGAAGCGTTTAACTATGTATCATTTTACGTAAGACAATTTTCTTATTTCTTTAGGTACAGAAGACCATCGTCAGTCAATATTTTTAAACAAACAAGTATATTATACAAGTTCGAAGCCGATCAAAACCGCTTATCTTCAACAAGACAATAATCCGAAAATACAAGAGGTCTCAACAGTGTTCGCAGGTAGTTATTTTGTAATTTAGGTTTCAATGTTTCATTTGATTGTTGGTTGCTTTCATGGGTACCTTTCTTTTACTTTTACTCTAGATTATAGAACGACACCTGTAGGTAATGGGCTAAGCCTTGATGAGACCGTTGGACTCAATCTCGTTCAGTAGGCATCACATGCCACCCCCGAGAAAACGATAAAAATCGAGATGTGCCTCCATCTTTATTATTTGACGTAGGCCAGAATGATGGAGGCACATCTCTATTTTTATCGGTTTCTCGGGGGTACCACCCCTGCGAGGCCTACTGGACACTTATTTTTGTGACCATTTATTATGAAGTCCTGAATCACGAAATAATGGACTAGCTTCCCTTATAATTAACGTACCTACATTATAGCTATATAGTATAAGAGATAAGTGTACTTTTTGCAACCATCAGCAGCAAGGCTGATTCAGTGTTTATGGGGTGTAGAGCATCTCTGTGATGGGAATGGACCAGGTCTGCCTGCATAACTCCAGTCGGTTTAGGAGTTACTTATGTTTGAAGGTCAGTAAAAAATTAACGATCTGCTGCAAGGCTGATTGTATGATATTGTTGTAGTATGCACTGTAGCCATGTGAACAGTACAAAAACTGTCAAGTTCTGTTAGTCGGTTTAGGAGATACAGCCAGTCAAAGTTCCGACCTTTGAACGGCTGTATCTCCTAAACCGGCTGATGAACCATGTCAGTTTTTGTATTGTTCAAATAGCTACAGTGCATACTACAATAGTAACATACGATCAACCTTGTAGCTGATCGTTAATTTTTTACAGACCTTTAATCATCAGTAACTCCTAAACCGACTGCAGTTATGCAGGCAGACCTGGTCCATCCCCATCACGGAGATGCTCTACACCCCATAAACACTGAATCAGCCTTGCTGCTGATGGTTGCAAAAACTACACTTATCTCTCGGAATAATATGGCTACATACCAATCTAGCGCAACACTCGGGGTGAGATGGGAATTTAGGTCAAGGTACTGCAACCACTATAAGTAATTATAAAACAACACAATAATACCACCCGACGCCCGGAAACCTCTAACCCATTTTTAATTAGAACTGCCATCCAAAATCCTTAAAACAAAAGTACAAAAATATAGACGATATACAAAAAGAGATAGTACTATTATAAAGACCGATGTTTATCGAAATTTTTCCTCGTTGTTTTTAAAAAGCTTTCTACTCTAGTCTAAAATAAATCTTAAGTTTCTTCTTTGATCACCCCAATGTTTTTAATGGTCCGGTTTTATGTTTGATTTCTAAAAGATCGGAATGTTTCGGTAAACTCTCCTGGAGTGCTATTTTAGAAACTCATTCTTTGAACTCAGCAGTTGTACTAAATGTCAAAATTACTATGGAGATACGCATCTTTCAACTGCTGATTTGACTTTCAAAAATAGCAGTCCTGAAGTATGATTTTTGAAAGTCAAATCAGCAGTTGAAAAATGCATATCTTCACAGTAATTTTGACATTTTCAACTGCTGAACTCAGCGAATGAGATTCAAAAATCGGACTCCTGTATCGGAAATATTAATATCCGGCTATGACATCAACACTGGTTTCTATATGCCTTATAGAAACAGATTTGAAGCTTACACTGCCAGTAAGTTATTTAATTCAATTCAGATCAAAATTTAGTTCAGAAAAAACTAAACCCTCCTTCCTGGACAGTCGGGCAAAAAGCTTAGTTATGTTAGCAGGTATATTTCTGCCACACAAATTGAAAACGCAGTAGACCGTTTTTGTACTTTCCTACAAAAACACGTTTTCTTATCTTATAAACTTATAAGATTTTCTTACAAATTAAATGATTATTTTGTATATTTCTTTTGTACTTCAGTACAAGCTAGCTCACCGGCTAAAGGTTCTGCCAATACGATGACATCAAACAGTTTTGGCAAGGAAATAGTTGGAATCGATTTTGGTAAACTATACTTTATTTCTTTACATAGAAATTGTAAATAGTACTTTCAGTTAGTGTAATATAGTGCAAATGTTTTGATATAAAGGGTCCAACCAAAGAGATTATACCTAAAGGCATAGAGTGAGTCATACCATTGCAAGAATGTCCACTTTTTTGAGGTATGTGTTTGAGTGTGTGGTGTCAATTAGTATGGAAAAAAGATAACCAAGTGACATTTGCCCCTATGTTTACGGTTACTTTTCACGCACACTAGCATAAAAAAGAAGTGGACAGCCACATAAACAAACATTTATAGTTCCATCTCCTTCTACTATTAAAAGAACGTCATAAGATAAAAGAGACTAACTATAATCGTAAATTGATGCGGTCTCTATGCTTTAGAATAAAGGAGATCATTCCTCTGAGGGTCCAACTTAATATGCAACTATTACACTATGGGACCAATATCGAAATCGCAAAAAAGCTATCAGCTGTCCCATACATTTGTAGGATTTTAGTTTTGTATGAAACAGGAACAGCTGTTATTTTTTTCGCGATTTCGACCTTGGTCCCATGGAGAAAGTTATTCACTTTGATGGTCTGATCATCCCCTTAAAAAATCTTACTTAAGAAGGAACCTTATTATGTTAGAGAAAAGTAATTTTAATTAGAAAGGAACAAAATTGAAATCTTACTAGATGATTTTTTAATCAATTTCCTAGTTTTCGTGGGTGGTTCAAACCATCAAACAGAAAATCTTTTATTGGGAGTAAACCTGAAATTGCAAAAAAAAAAACAATCAGCTGTTTCATACGCATTTGAGTCGAGTTGAACGCTTGCGGTTTTTTTATTGCGATTTCAGGTTTGTTCTAAAAAAAACAATGGTTTGATTGAACCACTCCTGAGATTAAAAAGTGACATTGTATAATAATTTTTAACTTTTGAAGTTTCATTATGGATTAAAGTGCAATGTATTTTAAACACAGATAATATTCAAATTGTTTTATTTTTGACTCAGAAACGCAAATAACTCCTTTGTTGCCCGAGCGGATCTCTGGTGGCGACAATACATCAAGAATATGGCAACAGAAACCATCGATTGTTGTTGCAAGTACGTTTAACACAAATTAGTTCAAAGTAAAATAGTATAGCATAGCATAGCAAAGCATATGCTCACGACTATATTCCCCGAGGGGGTAGTCAGAGATATTCTGAATCTTCAGAACATCCACGTGTAAGCAATTATAATAAACTTTAATAAATATTGTATAGAATATATGAAGTGATACGTCATAGAACTAAAGTGGTTGACATACTTAGCTCAGAAAATTAGCAAGCTGAAGTGGCAATGGGCAGTCATATCTGCCGAAGAACTAACAACCTGTGGGGTGTCAGAGTTCTAGAGTGGAGACCGCGAACTGGTAGGCGTAGTGTGGGACGCCCTGCTGCCCGCTGGACAGACGACCTAAAAAAAGAAGCGGGGAGCAACTGGATGAGGAAGGCCATGGACAGAGTTTTGTGGCGCGCCTTGGGAGAGGCCTATGTTCAGCAGTGGACGATGATAGGCTGATGATGATGAATATTGTATACTTTCAATATTTGAAAAATATCGACAGTATTAAGTGGTCGTTTCAAAGTCACGTCATCCAACCAGATCTCATCTGTCATAATCACCATCATTAGTAGGACAGACTATAATGGCACTACGTTCAAAAGATTGCGAAACTTTTCTTGATGTCTCGAAGAAAGTCTGCGATTTCCCATTTTTTTTCAAGTATGTTCCTGGCTAGTTTCGAGTTCCAGTCGCCTCATAATTTTTTTTTAAGCTCTGATTTGTTTAATAAGTAAAACATGTGATGACAGTACAAATGAAAAAGATTTGTTTAGTTGATAAAATGTGTTTACCAGTTATTTTTATATTTTTTAGATAAAGCAGTTTCATTATCAACCGTGGAAATGAAGAGTGTTTTCACTGAAACCGATTCGGTTGAAGTAAATCTAAATTTAACAGGTTTGCAGAATTTCCTTGTAGTTTTATTTTAGTGATTATCTATTAATTCGCGCGAATCTTAAATCGCAGTGCGGCCTAAAATATAAAGTTAAGCCCTTAGGTTTATATTTTAGGTCCTAATCCTATCACACTTTCCGTGTAGAATGAAACATCCCATTTTCTTCCAGTAGGCAGTGTATAAAGCAACTAAGGGACAGAAATGTCTATGAAAATAATAAATTAAGAAGTAAATTTGTGATTTTTTCGGTTGAAGAACCTTTCATCCGTTACGTTTTTTGATCAATATAAAAGCTTGCAAATATGAGATGCCTCCGTGGTCTAATGGTTAAGAGCATTAGGCTCTCGACACGGAGGTCGTGGGTTCGATTCCCACGGGGGACACTTAGTGATATGTCACTTTGTGCGTTTTTCCCCAGTTGGTTAGGACATTGCAGGCTGAATCACCTGATTGTCTGAAAAGATTGATTTCGTGCTTCGGATGGCACGTTAAGCCGTTGGTCCCGGCTACTATCTCTGGTGGTAGTAGTCGTTACATAAAAACCACGTCAGAGGCCGTAAGGCGGTCTGAAAAAACTCTGACACCAGGGCTCGGCCCACACGATAAGAAAGAAAGAAATATGAGATATTATTCATGTCATTTTTTAACCTCTCCGATGCAAAAAGAGCGGTGTTTAACCCCCGACACAAAAATAAGGGTGTTATAAGTTTGACGCCTATGTCGGTCTGTCGGCCTGTTTGTCTGAGGCATTGTAGCAGTTAAAAATTGATAAATAATCCAGTCACCTATTATTTTTGATAAAAGCTAATGTACGTTTTACTTTTTAACTCTCTTTAAGATAATATAAGATATACGGTTAATTAATGCGTAGGGTTATTTATTTGCTTTCATCAAAAATAATAGATGACCGAATTAGTTTTCACTTTTTTTTTGTTAATATATTCGTTTTTGGCGTTGGGGTTTTTTAAATTTCTTATTTGAGTTAATTTCGACTTGATAAACCTAGTTATGTAAAATTGGCGGCGGTGACGGGTAGTCAAAGTAACACCAATATAAACCTTATATTACGTAGCATAGCGTCGTTTTTTGACGTAATGAAAAATCGCACCCCCGCCACCTGGCGACGTCGCCTCGCCCTTCGGTCGTAATTCTCCAAACGACTCTATGCTACGTACTATAAGGTTTATATTGCTGCACCCTGCCCGCGAAATGTCCGCGCCACGTCACTTCTATATAAAGTACCTAAGATTGGCAATTTTACTTGTACCTACCCCCATGACAGACAGTGTAATAAACAATAGGTCTACCAGAATCTTATAGCATAAAAAAAAAATATGGCATAAAATAAGTAAAAAATTCTAGATTTTCACATCTGTCTAGTCAAAGTAGGCCCTTTAAAAACTGCGACTTTTTTCAGTTATAAAAACACGCATTTGTCAATCGCGTGCAGCGTCGGTCTGGCCCCAGGGAACACCGGGACTTTTCCCGGTGGGCCGGTACCCCCGTGGGCCGGTCCGGCCGGCCCAGCTCTTCTTCCCTCTTTATTTTCATTCCACAGAAAATGGCAAAGCCCACTCCAAAATCTTTCCGGCCCACCCCAGGATTAAAAAGACACTTTAAAAAAAATCGACAATAAAATAATCGACAATTAAGTAATTCTTTTTTCAATTTCTTAACATATTCTGAACGAGACACAATAGAACTTTTATTGTTATCACTGCTATAGCCGGTCAGTGCAAGTGAAAGAGTTAAAAAGTCATGGAAATTCATAAAAATCGGCTTATTGCAAAATTGCGAGCTCGCTTCGCTCGTTCAGTTTTGTTTTGCTCTCTAATCATAGATTTGGATGAAGGGGCCTCCAAACCTGAAGAACCTTTTTGATCAAATTCAAAACAAGGCCAAAATATGTTCAGTAAGTAACTGAGTCAAAGACGGTCAAAATATTTTGCAAATTTTCGAGCTCGCTTCGCTCGCTCAATCTTTTTGTTACATGAACATTTGTCTACTCGATTTCGGCATGAGCTGAAAGCTCCTGGTTTTAAATCCTGTTGCGGTGAAACATTCTGCACGCATTCTAGCAAATCGTAGTGGTTTATGGAGATGATCAGACCATCAAACTGAGTAACTGTTTCCATGGGACCAATATCGAAATCTGGTATCAAAATGGTAAAATTATCACAGATCATCCCCCTAAAAACCGTCAGCATATTATTATATTATCCTGTATATCTGCCTCCATCCACTCACACACACACACACACACACACACATACTAACAATATTTCTAAGTTCAATATAAATGTTCCTTATCTTGGTCAAAATATGTTAATTTCCGACTCCGTCTGTGGGGTGAGAGCCTGGTGACCCGTCACCCAGATCTACAAAACACTGTGTTTGTAGTTCTATGGCAGGAACCAGTCTCTCACATAATATTATACTTAAGTCCATTGTCCTTATATTGTCCTACATTGTCATCTATGTTAACTAATATTATGTGTGAGAAGAAATAAAGAAACATTTAATTTAATTTAATTCAATTCAAACTTTATTGCGACACAGGTAATATAAAGGTGGTGAACAGTATTTTAGATAGAGCTCTGTGATCTGCCCATGAGCATGCAATATTTAATTGGAGAGAGGGCATGCAGAGCATTTACTTTACAATTCTACAATTACAATTACAATTTACAATTGTTTAGTATACCTACATAGATTATATTACATTATAGTTTCTACAGTCCAATACTAAGTAGGTACATTGATATATTGTCAATATTAGAGAATTAGGTACAAATGGTAAAAAATTACAAATAAAAGAAAATATTTAAGGATTATTGATGTCAAAATTACATTCAATAAATTAATAATGGTAACAAAATCAGTCGAAATTACAACAAAAACAATAACAAATGTCAGATAATTATAAAATAGGTAAAGGAAAAAATATAATATATAATCATTATCAATGTCAACAAAATTTCAATGATTTCTACTAGTCTCTACTATCCCCACGTAAATTTAATTAATTATCCTGAGAGCTATAATATTCATGCAAGCTGTAGAATGCTCTATCAATAAGATAAAGCCACAGTTTCGTTTTAAATTGTTCTAAATCTGTACAGCGCCTTATTTGTGGAGGTAATTTGTTGTAAATTTTAGGTGCCTGCACAAAGAAGCTGTCGCGAATTTGTATAATGTAGCAAATTCTCGAGCTCGCTTCGCTCGCTCCTTGTTCTTGGTGGTATTGCAGCAACCTAGTCCCAAGTCACACTACAGTAAAATCTCGAGCTTGCTTTGCTCTCTCCTAATTCCGAACCTAGTATTGGCATTATTATTTGCCATTATTGGCCAAAATATCATAGTAAAATATCGAGCTCGCTTCACTCGCTCCTGGTTTTTAGTCTTATGAAACCATGTAGGTGTCAGTACGCCCGTTCGTCTGTCACACGCGTTTTTTATTGTAACAGCCTAGTCGTACTGGATATTTTAGATAGTAAAAACTCGAGCTCGCTTCGCTCGCTCCGGCTCTCCTGGGTCCTAGATTGTTTTGCAACCTGACCTTGATCTATAGCGAACCCCCTACGCCCTGGGAAACAATAATTGCTACGCCCATCCATGCCCTATTCTTTTGACTTTGCCATAGTCGGGGAAAAAGTCAGTGGGCCGCTTGTTTGAAAAATCCCGGTAGTTTTTTGAGTCCCAGACCAACGCTGATCGCGTGACTGCATCTCCACACTAGCAATTAATAAGCGTTTGTATCGATTCAAACGTGTGATTGTACCGATGCACATGCACTTTAGTACCGATGCAGACGCGCGTGTGCATTGCGACAAAGGCTTTCGACGAATGACTGACCAAATATTACGAACGTTTTGCGTCGTGGCTGTATCGTATTTGCATCGATGCTGTATAGAGTTTGCATCGATGCTGTATAGCGTTTGCATCGATGCTTTATCACAACTGAATCGATGCAGACTCGCAGAGGCGTTGCAAAAAGTCGCAATGTGTAAAAGGCCCTGATGCAATTAGGTACCCCAGTATCGCTTACTCTAAAATTGTATTTCCTTATTTACCATCAGATTCTGGTAGACCTATAAAACTTAATGTTTCGGAACTCTTATACAGGGTGTCCCAGAAATGGTGAATCAAACTGCTATGGGAGGCAGCTTGACTAATGTCCTATCCATAAAAAATATTAAAAAAAATAAAACGCACATGACCATAAAAAAAAAAGAATATCCAAAAAAACGGGAAAATCATCAAATTTTTCTAAGTTTCCAGCTCTAATTATCGCGTTTTGGGATAATTTGTAATTTATTTCTGCCAATATTAATTGTTAGAGGTTGCTTCGACTGATTGTTAACATTTTACAAAAAAAAATGTCTGCACTTCGAGCACAGACCACTTAGTTTAATTGTTTTTTCTGAACCGAAAAATTTTCTTGCTATTTTAACCAGCTGTAGTATAAAAAAAAAGTATGGGACTTGTGCGGCAAACTACTTCAAAAAGTTGCCTATTTAATGACGATTTTAAAATGATACGAATCACTGAATTTACTTTACAAAATTGGGAGATATTAATTTTCTTGTGTGCTAGGGTGAAATTTGTGCAATTTATTCTTTACTTTTTAATTCATTTTCCACTTCTAATCCGTTGCTTCTAAGGTTAGAATTGGCTAAAAAAGTTGTTTCAATACCCGGTAGTAATGGCACGGTTTTTTAGAATCCCGGTTTTTCAAAATCCCGGTGTTTTAAAATCCCGGTTGTTTAAAATCCCGGTTTTTTTAGGAATCCCGGTTTTTTTTAAATTCCCGGTTTTTTGGGAATCCCGGTGTTTTAAAATCCCGGTTTTTTGGGAATCCCGGTTTTTTAGGAATCCCGGTTTTTTTTAAATTCCCGGTTTTTTGGGAATCCCGGTGTTTTAAAATCCCGGTTTTTTGGGAATCCCGGTTTTTTGGGAATCCTGGTGTTTTAAAATCCCGGTTTTTTAAATTCCCAGTTTTTTGGGAATCCCGGGAATTTAAAAAACCGGGATTCTTAAAAAAACGGGATTTTAAACAAACGGGATTTAAAAAAAATCGGGTTTTTAAAACACCGGGATTTTGAAAAACCGGGATTCTAAAAAACCGTGCCATTACTACCGGGTATTGAAACAACTTTTTTAGCCAATTCTAACCTTAGAAGCAACGGATTAGAAGTGGAAAATGAATTAAAAAGTAAAGAATAAATTGCACAAATTTCACCCTAGCACACAAGAAAATTAATATCTCCCAATTTTGTAAAGTAAATTCAGTGATTCGTATCATTTTAAAATCGTCATTAAATAGGCAACTTTTTGAAGTAGTTTGCCGCACAAGTCCCATACATTTTTTTTATACTACAGCTGGTTAAAATAGCAAGAAAATTTTTCGGTTCAGAAAAAACAATTAAACTAAGTGGTCTGTGCTCTAAGTGCAGACATTTTTTTTTGTAAAATGTTAACAATCAGTCGAAGCAACCTCTAACAATTAATATTGGCAGAAAAAAATTACAAATTATCCCAAAACGCGATAATTAGAGCTGGAAACTTAGAAAAATTTGATGATTTTCCCGTTTTTTTGGATATTCTTTTTTTTTTATGGTCATGTGCGTTTTATTTTTTTTAATATTTTTTATGGATAGGACATTAGTCAAGCTGCCTCCCATAGCATTTTGATTCACCATTTCTGGGACACCCTGTATATTCCGTGGTTTCGGTAAGTTGTGAACCTAACGGTACGTTTATTTTTGTAGATGTTAAGCTGATGTCAATTTCTTCTGCACAACTGCGGTCTACGTGGACTGACATGTCGAAAGAATATATTTACGAAACAGGTAGTATGCCTCTATGGGTCTATATTATTAGCCAAATTAGTGCTATTTGTAAATTTTTGCAATAATATGATACAATACATAAACTCACGACCGTAATCCCTTTCGGGGTGGTCAGACACATTGCTAGAACAACCAACATTATATTTAAGATAGTAGTTGAAGCATTGCTCACATTTAGCAATTTAAGTTTCAGGGTGGAATTTCAATAATATGATAGGTCTTATAAAATGAAACAAAATATAGCTTGGTAGGCAAAGCCCGACCAGAAAAATAAGAAACCTCGCGGGAAAAAAAAGCATTACAACTTTTCCCCGCTTTTTATAAGCAAGCAACAAATTTTTGTACTTGGAACACTGACATTAAAGGTTATAGTCGATTGCAGCGCCCCCAAACCAGTTTTTTTTATATTTCTGGTCAGGCCTTACATTCAACATCAAAAGAAATGATTACGAAATTAAATTTAAAATTATAATCTACTTTTAATGATATTTAGTTAATTCGATTAATTTAACGCACTTTCACGTCATATCTACAGGCATATCTACAGGATGTTACAAAAGTAAAAATAAACATTTATAAGTTTTAAGGTGGTTGTTGAGACCATCTACTTTCACTATGGGACCAACATTGAAATCGCGAAAAAAAAATCATCTGTCCCATACATTTAGCTCGAGTAGATTTAGGTCCCATATAGTGAAAGTTGTTGTGTTGTATAGTGAAAACATATAGTGAAGTTTGATGGTCTAAACCACCCGTTAAATGTTTATTTGTATTTTTATAAAATTAAGTAGTAGTTTATCCCTTCTTCACATAGGATGGATTTGCTGACTAAAGCTATCCTACCTATTCCTGAAAATATAAAAATCTTAAAAAAAATTACAGGTACCAATACAAAAAGCGAAGTCTTCGTGCTGGATTCCTCAACTTCAACCGATGACTTGACACAGTTTTTGGATGAGGGTATGAACAATTTAAGTAAGTCGTCTAAGGGGTTCTCATTCTTTCCTTTTTATGTGCATATGGAAGACATGAGCGTCCTGATTTTTGTGACTTTGTCATAGAATACAATTTCTCTTTTAAGCTAAATTGACGTGCGTATGGGGACAAGTGATCTATAGATATATTTCATGTCTAAATGGACCTTGTCTTTTGGATTGAATAGCTGGTATACAGGGTATAAAATTAAAAGGGACACTTACTTATAGGGGTGCTTCAGACCATCAAACTGAACAACTTTCTCTATGGGACCAATATCTAAATCGCGAAAAAAAATCTTCTGTCCCATACATTTTAGCCGAGTTATGTTAGTAGTTTTGTATAGGACAGTGGAGTTTTTTTTTCAAGTTTTCAGTGTTGGTCCCATAGTCAAAGTTGTTCATTTTGATTGATGGTCTGAAGCACCCCTTTAATTAAGTGTCCCATTAATTTTACACCCTGAATACAGAGTGAAATTGATATCATTAGCATCCTATTAAACTAAGAGTCTACCCATCAAACTGAACAACTTTTACTATGAGAGCAAACCGATCGGAGCACCAAAAAAATCAGCTGTTCCATACTAAACTACAATGTCTACTCAACTCAAATGTATGCAATTTTTTTTTTGCTCCAGTTGGTTTTCTCCCATAGTAAAAGTTGTTCAGTTTGATGGGTAGACTCTTAGTTTAAAAGGATGCTAATGATATCAATTTCACCCTGTATTTTAAACCCAAACCTGATATATGTTAATTCCATCGATGCACAGTTATATCAATTTTTCAATGAAACAACATTCGTGTCAAACTTTCAGAATCATCCGATTTTGATCTGCCTCCAAAAGTTTCAATGGACTGTGGTTCATACGACGCTTTCCTTTACAATAAAAGTAAGTTAAATTCGCCTCTAATTATTTAATAATTATTTATGATTATTTCAACTACAATGATTTCATTAAAATGGTACAGATGTTTCTATACAGGCACAGCAGCTATTACAAATCACAGATCTTTTTGTGTGGCTTCATCATCAAATGAGGTTAAAACATCGAATAAATCGATAGATCTAGATGAAAATGGTAAGATACACTTTTTTTACTAGCCTATTTGATCCCACTGCTGGACAAAGGCCTCTCTATAATCTTCCAACTATCTCTATCCTGGGCAAGCTCTGGCCACTTGTCCTCAAAAACATCCAGATCATCCCGCCACCTCTTCTTAAGACGACTCGGGCGCCGATGACCATTTTCTGGAATCCAGGGCGTAACAATTTTTGCCCACCTCTCCTGGTGCATTCGACAGACATGGTCGGCCCATTCCCACTTTAGTTATAGCTGTTTTCTCCCCGACGTCGGTGATTTGTGTTTTGGAGCGCACTGTTGTGTTCCTAACACGATCTGTTCTTTTAACACCTAATAGGTATATTGCGCTCCATCGCTCTCTGACAAACCTTGAGTTTGGACTTTTGAGACTCTGTGAGAGACCAGGTTTGGGCACCGTAGGTTAGGATAAGATTATCTTTAATGAACGTACGTGCAACTGGGGCGGTTAGAGTGTACAGGGTGTAAGAAAAATATAATTAACCTTTAAACAATATACTCTACCCACAAAACTGAACAACTTTCACTATGGAAGTAAACCTGTCAGAGCAAAAAAAATATGCTGTCTCATACATTTCAGTCGATAAGGCGCTGCAGTTTATTAGGAACAGCAGATTTTTTTTTTGCGCTGATACGTTTGCTCTCATGGTAAAATTTGTTAAGTTTGATGGGTAGAGTATGTGGTTTAAAGGTTTATATAAAATTCTAATTTACCAGTTTTGAGTCGAAACGGGATGAGGCGTTTTTCTTTGAGACCAAGAGATGTAGACAATAAGAACACAACCTACTTATTTCAAAATTAAAATTATGTTAGACTCGTATCCAATCTTTCTCATTTAATCCAATTTTAATTCGATTTTTCATTCCAGAACTGTGTCCAAAGCGCGTGTTAGTAAACACGGGTGCCGGTATCATAGTAGGATGCCACTCTATTGGACAGACGACGGAAACGACGACGATGCAAGTCGCAAGCGGACCGTCCACTGTAAGGCCTGTAAAGCCTGCTCCTGTACCGAAGAAACTGAAGTCCCAAATTACTGGACGTTCTTTCACTTTTGGAATTAACAGTGATTTTTCTGTTCAGTGTCAAGAAATAGAAGCTACAGGTTAGACTGTATTTTTTTTTTATGTAAGAGAAGATTTAATGGATAGAAAAACAACAAAAAAATTTTGAACCTCCAATAGGAAATCGATCGGCTATAAAACTTGCACGGGAGGACCAAAAAATCTCGATTTTCGGAAAAAAATCCTTAGGGAAAGTTGTTTAGTTTCAATGCCTTAAATACACCCTTGAAATGTTGTTACCAATTAAAAACTAGTGTTGTGTATTTCAGTGGTCTTATGAAATCAATAGGTAGATGGGTATATGGGAGTGACAATACTAAATAATAGGAATCAATAATTGGTTTTACTTATTTGCAGAATTTCATAACTGCAAATCCATTGCAACTAATACAAATAGCGAATTTGTTACATCGACAGCGGTTCAGCATTCTGTATCAGAAATAGAAAAACGGAAAATTAACGCTTATATTCAATACAGTGAAATGGGTAAGATTTGTTTCAATTTAAAATTACTATATAGTATAAAATACTCTATAGCATAAAATGACGGCACATCCAGCATATTTAAATATACAAACCTATGTTTACTCCCTGGATAATGATAATGATACTAGAGAAAATCTGTTTTTACCATACAATCTATGTTACCTCTCTGCCATGCATCTATGTTTTTTTTTTTTCATTTTTATCGGTAGGTACTATAAAAACCCTTGAAAAAATTACGAAAAATTGCTCAATAGACAGCCTTTAACTTTGAGCGATCTGTCAAAATGGCTCTATGTGTGAAAGTTGTGGTTCGCCCGCGGTCCAATCGTAGTTCAGTTGCGATTTATTTAGCGCGATTGCTCTCCAGTAGGTACGAATAAGCAAAATATTGAAGACTTCAACAATTCTATCCCTGCTATTCGTAAAACCAAAATAATTTACCTACTTTCAGAAGGATTTGCAAAACTAAGTACTGGTACAAATACGGAAAGAGATTTGATGTCCGTAGCGCAATCACCCATTTTCAGTGCGAAATTTTGTGAAGAAAATAGAAAAGTGGATGTTCGTGTTCAATACAGCAAACACGATGAAGCAAATGGTATGAATATAAACTTATATTATACGAGCTTTTACCCGCGACTTCGTCCGCATAAATTATATACCAGATTTTAAGTCAGATGATAAGCTATCAAACAAAAAAAGTTTCATCAAAATCGGTTCAGCAGTTTTTGCGTGATACTCGAACAAACAAACACCCAAACAAACAAACAAACAAACAAACAAACAGACAAACAAAAAATCCAAAAATTTGTGGTTTGGAATCAGGGACACCTAAAAACCATATCGTAACTTTTTTTTTTGTAAATATGTTCAATGTACAGACACACTTCTGTTACAGTTTTATAGTAGTTTAGATGTACATTAATTCTTAGAAAATAAAATCGATTACAAGAACAGTAGAGTAAGAACGAAATACAGGGTGGGCATATTTTATGTAGGTAAGGGCATTGCTCGTTTGTTCTAAAGAACTCATTTACTTTTGAAAGAAAAAACGACTTAAATAATCACAAAGAGAGCCAAAAGAACCAAAAGAGGCGACGCTAAAGAGGTGTGTCAGAGTCGTAGCGTGTGGCGGTCCGTGGTCTCTGCCTACCCGAAAGCTAAGTCTGCATACGTGCGTAACTAATACAGGTGAAAAAAAGCAGTTTATACTCCACCAACCTGAACCAGATGATGCTTCTATTGACGGTTCAGTGGTCCCTGATATCGTCTACAGATATCGCTATTCCTAAACCTTAGGCCTTCTCACCAGCTTGGAATGTTCTTCCTGTAGGTTAGCCTCTAACTTCCCTCACAATTAGAATTATCTTTCAGAATCATGGTCGCAACGCGTTACTGCTAGAAGTAATGCAGCCCAAAGATTGGAAATGTCAAAATCTTTCGCTCACTCGGTTTCTTCATTTTCCCCAAGCAACGTAAATAAAATCGACGGTGAATCCCAGTTTTCCAGTAATCACGAACTTAATGGTAAATAGATTAAACACTTATTAATTGATTGGATATTATAACTATCTCCCAGTCTCATACAGTTGAGTCAGTACCGCAAAAATTGTTCCAAAGTTGACGTAATACGCAGGTTGTCCTGAAATATTTGACAAAACATAAAATTGGTCATGGACTCGCTTAGCCCTATTCTATTTCTAGAAGGCGTAACGCGCTCCGCTCGGATCGGGGGCAGTCAGCTCATTTCTGTGTTCACACTAAGCGAGTCAGTCAATGAGATGGCTACTCAAGCAGGTCCTCCGTTCGAAGATGGTAAGAAATAACATCTTCAGGTTCACTCGGACGTCTACATTCATTGCCGTCACTGCAGGGCTGTGATTCACTAATGAATCCTGGATGGAAGTGGGCCATGTTGATCTGTGGTCACAGAGTTTCGTCTGATCGAACCAGACGAGCTTTGAGGCGGATGGGTAGCAGAAACTGTAATTGGTAAGTACCGTACCTCTAATGCAAATTGTAGCAAAAAGCCTTCGACTTTGCGGAAAGTCTTTAAACTTCCAGAACTGCATGAAAAGATTTTGCCAAAGTGATTATATTGTTGGAAAGATAAAATTGGAAATTTCGTGTTAAATTATCTGACAGACTTTGCGAACGCCCGCTTGGCATATTTTTGGAAATTATTGATTAATCACCATCATCTTCATCAGCAGTACGTCCCGGACCCCGGCATAGGACGGGCAAGCTCCTCGCTCAGGAATAAGGGTGGCGGTGAGTCACGTTGTATGTTTGGTCACGACCGGTTGCGTCATTCGCACGGTGTTCGCGTTTGAGCGTGCGACGAGGCCCCGCCATCTTTTTTCTTAATTGTTTAAAAACAATCCCTGAGATTGGAATATACAAACTACTTGACATCGGGATAGATACTCCCACAAATTACTTGAAATTGGCAAAAAAGAAGTGCTGTAAAATGAAGCAAAATTCCATTAATTTACAAATAAAAAAAGTGTAGCAGTACCATGGCCATATTCCACGACGCGGATCCAGTGCCGAGTTTTCATTATTATTTTTATGTCGAAACAATCATTCTGACCATGAGCTTGACAGGCTGTAAAAAAATATCAAAATAAAAAGTCACGACCTGACAAGTAGGTAGGTAATAGTTTTTCTTGATACAATAATATTATATTACTAGCGGCCCGTCCCGGCTTCGCACGGGTGGACGTCTCATCTTTTCTAGCAATAAATATAGCCTATGTTACTCAGGGTGAATGCAACTTTCTAATGGTGAAAGAATTTTTTAAATCGGCCCAGTACTTTTTGAGCCTATTCATTACAAACATACAAACATACAAAAATAGGTAATCTTTCTAATATTAGTCAAAAATCTTTCCTCTTTATAATATTAGTGTAGATAGTGTAGATAAATATGCGAGGAGACTGATCTATGTTGGTTATGTATTTTATGTCACCTGCCGTTTATTCGGTGAATTTTTCACAATTGAGCCTAATGGGATGGAAGGGTAGATTATACAAGAGACGGGTGCTATTTTTCATTCGTATTAAGAAAATAGGTATAGGTATTGCTTGCTGGTGACACACCAACGGTAGACAAAAATAAATAACATTGTATTTTGTGTAAGACTTTACACCTACTGACAAAGGTATCTACCTACCTTATACATATACCTATTTGACGGACATTGTTCATACAACATTGTTAGTTTTTATCTGTTATTTTATTAACCAATCAATCAATTTAATCAATTATTTTTTATTGCACACTAAGAGATATTATGTCAAGTTATTTTTGAGCGGAAGCGATTTTGAACCTGCACGACGTGGCAACTGCACTGCTACTGAATCGCAAAGATTTTTACTGAACGTACTGTAGGTTTTCCAAATAAATAAAATAAAAATAAAATATGCATCCGTTAATCCTATCTCTGACGATGACACATTTCATGATTCATTTGCTTTATACATATAAGTACTTTACCATTTGTAATCAGTTTCTCGAAATAAGATCTTATTATGATTTTGATAAAATTTGTGAATTATCTAGCCTAGATTGCAAAATACCTAGACTGTGTTTGTGACAGAACTCAGAACGAAACTCGGTTATCGTAGGAACGGTACCAAGACCCAGATAACATTTACGGTCGGCGACTTAAAAATGACGTCATTTTAAGGTACTTATACAGTCAGTCCGAATAGTCCGATGTTGGTCGTAGAAGTACGTACTAGTTGGTACTAGGAACGTCATTTTACCGTCAGCCAGTATACGTCCTGTGTTGGACGCAAGTTGGACGTTATACTGACGGACGGACGGACTTGCCTCCTTTTTTCTCAGCTCAGTCGCGCCATTTTTCTATGCGCATCGGACGTGTCGCGGAGTCCTTTTTGTTGTTGAGTTAGTGTTATTCAAAGAAATTGAACCTTAAGTGTGTTAGTAATGGACGAGGACCGCCCAGCCAAGTGCGCAGTGATCCAGTTTATTGTTTGCGGTGGCGGTGCTATTTCTATTGTGGATTCAGAGTGGCTGAAGCCACGATGGTGTGAAGTGTATTGGCCGGTCATAAAAAGGCCCAAAGCTTTTGAGCTGATCCTCAATCTCAACACGTCCCCCAGCGAAAATTTGAAACTTTATGGTGTGCAGCAAGTGTTTTACGAAACTGGTAGGTACGTATTTTATCCCTTTCCTGCATGGGTAGCATGCTACCGTGATACAGCACTATCACACATTCGCTCTTTTTCTATTTGCGCACGAACGAACGAGATAAAAGACGTGATACAGCCGTATCACGTGTAGCATGCTACCATAGTGTAAATAAAATAATAGTGATGAAGCTCAGCGGTCGGGTCTATGCCCGCGCGGCATGCGGGGTACGGGCGTACCCTAATTCAATTCGCTGTTAAGATACGCGCGCAGGCAACGTGGGTCGGGAGGCACTCCTCCCGGCCCCCGCACGCCCCGCACGATTGGCCTGCCGCGACCGCTGAGCTTCACCACTATTAGTTCTTTACACTATGATGCTACGGCTTCTGGGGCTAGTACGCCAACCGGCGATAGCGACATTTAACACATTCATCTGCCAAATTTAGTCTTTTATCTCTTTCGTTCGCGCCCCAATAGAAAGAGCGTGATAGAGCTATATGACGCTATCGTGGGTTGGCGTACTAGCCCCGCTAGTCAGTTTTCAGTTTTGGGGAACCTGGCTTCTCGGGATGCTTGTATGAATTAACTACGACGACGCTTCTATTTAATAACGCAGAGAATTATTAAAGGGTTGGATATAGAATTGTATAGCAGGAGGGGAGGGGTGCCGGTGATTGGGGAGGGGCCGCTGACGGGTCCACTAGTTATTTATATATTGTCTAAGAAAATAATTTTGGTTTGATTTACAAGTACCTAACTAACTTATTTCTTTTTACAGGTGTCAGGTCGAGATGTTTCCAGTAAAGTGCCACGTACAATGAAGTCCTACATTTCCGACAAGCTAGTTGCAGAGTACAATTTCTATGGAATGAAAACTGCAACGAAAACCAAAATCGAAAAAGTTTTTTGCACTCTACGCCTCAGAGACTGCATTGTAGGTGAGTACATAAGTACCTACCGAAATTCTCCAATACTATCTCAATATTGTTTGCGTCAATCCCCCATTCAATATCTTTGCACTATTTGGAATTCAAATAATTAGTTTTAATGAATTATTATTAGGGTTCCGTACACATAGGTTGTCAATGGGACCCTATTATTAAGCCTATGCTGTCCATCCGTTTTTCAGTATATCACAGCGGTATACTCTCAACAACTGTAAACAACTCCACAACAGCACGGCTAGCATGCCATCCACGACAAAGCGTTTAAACGAGAAAAACGTCATGCGCGCTCTTTCTGGCATTCGTAAATTAATAAGGATGGTGGCACATCTCGATTTTTATCGTTTTCTCGGAGGTGGTATGCAAGGCCTACTGAGGTAGCCTCATAACATATTCAGTTTGTTGTTGTGGCATCTAGGTATCTTGGCAAATAATAAAAAGATACGGAGCCCTGTGTGCGTGGGTGCTACTCCCACGACCATTTTTATACAATTAATAAATTGTATCTTTCTTGTTTCTTTATAGAAGGCGTTGTTAGCACAACTGCAACTGCAACGGCAGAGGGCGTCGAAGTTAGCATCAAAACCTGGCTACAGCATGCTCCAGAACATCTTTTACTAAAAGTAAAATCTTTAAATAAAATTTTACATTTCGGTGTTCATTAATTTATTTATTTACAACCCTAGTTCACTCCACCGTAGTCTAGGAACGTCATTCTACGGCTGACATTCAGAAACGAAATTTGAGTATTAGTTTCTATTTTGATATGTAAAAATCAATAAAATTTTGACATATCGAAGTAGGATCTTATACTCAAATCTTGTCTCTGAATCTCAGTCTAAGGCTGCCTATCCATTGACGCGAGCTGGCTGGCGGAGCGGTGTAGCGAGGAAAATATTAACCAATCAGGAGCTCGGCCGAATCTCGGCCGAGGTTTTATGCAATCCTGATTGGTTAGTAAAACTCCGCTTCCCCGCTCCGCCAGCCAGCTCGCGTCAATGGACAGGCAGCCTAAGGGTGCGTCCACATCTGGCGAACGCGCCGCAAATGCGCAACTCGCGAGCCGCTCGCGAGCTGCACATTCGCGGAGCGTTCGTCAGCTGTGGACGCACCCTAAGGTCCCTGGATCGGTCTTGATATGACGTCCTAAGTACGTCTAGTCTCGTACCTCGGTGACGTACATTTTAGACGTCTGTAGGACCGATAAAGGACGTACATTTGTCTCAACCTAATGACGTCTTGATACGACGGCCTACGGACGTCTTAATACGACGGCCTACGTACGTCTTGATACAACGGCCTACGGACGTCTTGATCCGACGTCATTAGGTTGTGACAAATGTACGTCCTTTATCGGACCTACAGACGTCGAAAATGTACGTCACCTAGGTCGAGCAAGACTGTAAAAAGACGTCATTAGGACGGCTAAATGTTATCTGGGGAGAGAGCAAGAGGCTGCGATGCTACCGCAGGCCAGTACTTGTACAGGGTGAAATTGATATCATTAGCATCCTTTTAAACTAAGACTCTACCCATCAAACTGAACAACTTTTACTATGGGAGCAATCCGATCGGAGCAAAAAAAATAGCTGTTGCATACATTTGAGTCGAGTTCGCATTGCAGTTTAGTATGGAACAACTGATTTTTATTTTGCCCCGATTGGTTTGCTCCCATAGTAAAAGTTGTTCAGTTTGATGGGTAGATTCTTAGTTTAAAAGGATGCCAATGATATCAATTTCACCCTGTATAAGTAGTCAAAGCTCGTCGCAAACAGATTTTGCTGTGTTATTTTATTAGTTCTCTATATTCTTAGTACCTTTGTATAACTATAATTATTTTTAATTATTATAACGATAATAATTCTTGAATATGAATAGTGATAAATAAATAAAGTGATAAATATATTCTGTATCTTACCGACCTTCTATTTGCTCAACACAACTTATTTCAATTTAATAAAATTAATGTAACTTTAATTTCAGATATAACGACACCCCCAGGCAGTCAAAAACCTAACCTCAATTCTCTGTCACTCTTATCCCGTTTTGTCCTCAAGAACTCCGCTCACAGTGCACTGGAACGCGATAGTAAGAGAAAAGGGTGGGCCGCGGATTTCGGCGCAAATAACGCAGTAGTGACGAAACAGTTTGCGCGACGGTGACGCAACAATTTACGACACGATGACGCATACAACCCGGGCGAATTAATTTGGCACCTGGCTCGCACGCGGCTCGGAATTTGACACCGACACTGGACAATATAGTTTGATACAAAAATATAGAAAATGTTTATTAGTTTTAAAGAAAAACATGGGTTAATTTTGAGGTCATGGTAATGCGTCAAAATCCGCGGCCTCAGCCAAGAACGAAAGCGAGATTATAAACGAAACCTACTTTTTTAATACCTGCTTTTTTATAATTATGTCAGCCCTACTAAACTTGTTGTAGTAACCTACTTTGCGATCTCAAACATAAATAGGTGTTTGGAAAATCTCTAAGTATAATTTTTAAAATTGTTGCTCCCTTCTGCTCTACAACAGAGTAATTTTCGGATCACGGATAGGAGGAGTCAGTTGATCATCTAGAACATTTTTTACGGGTGTAGTAAAAAAGCTATCTACTGTATTTTTTTTTTCAGTTTAATCATCTGAACCTGAAAAAGTATTCTTCTACTCGGAGCGTTTCATTATGTATTATAATTTCTTCCAGGTCAGGTTATTATGTGCGGGCATGCACAATTTAACAGCGACGATGCACAGTCAAACTCTGATCTCATTTACGAGCAAAGTTAGTAAAATCATAATTTTATCCGAACACATAATAAATGCATTGACTGACATATCATTATGCTAAACTCAATTTTCATCATCATCATCGGCTTATACAGGGTGTAACAAAACACCCTACCTAGTAATACTTAATGGGGTGCTTCAGACTATCAAACTGAACAACTTTCACTATGGAGCTAACACCGAGAAAAATAAAATAAATCTGCTGTCCCATACATTTGAGTCGAGCCGGTACTGCAGTTTTGTATGAAATAGCTGATTTTTTTCGCGATTTCGATGTTGGCTCCATAGTGAAAGTTGTTCAGATTGATGGTCTGAAGCACCCCCTTAAGTATTACTAGGGTGTTTTGTTACACCCGGTAAGTATACGTTCCACTGCAAGGCCAGGGATGGATTCAGGGAGGTGGTGTTTAGGCGTAAGTCCACCACGCGTGCCCAATGCAGATTGGCAGACCTCACATATGCATCAGAATGTCTTTTTAAGCGTATGCAGGTTTCCTTTCTGATTTTCTTCACCGTTTGAGAACAGTCAGCATCCGTAACATACGATTAAAATAAAATAAAAACTTATACGTAACATGGCATGTCGTCCGTGCGGATTGGAACCCGGACCACAGACTATTTAATAAACTACCGTAACAGATAGTTCACTCAACACAATTTCATTTCGAACATTGCGCTTCAGGAACGAAAACTAAAATGCACCTTATGTCAATGACCGACCATTCACCCCACGGTGGGGTCCGGCTGTCAAACGTAAGCTGAGCTATAGGTATGGAGTGAGCCATGCCTGCCCTCGTGATTGAGTGCCCATGAGCCCATACCTACCGCACCCCCGAGTCTCTTAGTCAATTTTAGGAGTAGTTTTATGCTCCTTCGATAAAGGTACAAATTCGTAGCCGACGATGCACTAGCAGCTAGCAGATGATGAGTCGTCGCAGCGACACGTGTCGCTGCAGTCATGATTTCGAACCCGACAGCACGCAGCAGCAGCAGACTGCTGCGCCGTATGTCAACTTTATCAGTACTGAAATAGGTATTATTTAACATTGCACCCTCCGCCGCCCGCCCGTCGTAATGTGAATAGAGCTAATGAGACTACTTGTATGTGGTCGTGTGACAGTGAAGTCCGACCCAACCGCACGTAATGTCGTCGACCGCAGTGGCGCAAGCTATTTCATAGAAATTTTATACATACAAACCAGTAGTGTCGCAGCGACACGTCGTCTGCCGCTGCTGCATGTGATCGGCTACCGACTTGTACCTTTAGTCAAGTTAAAGTGTTGCCTCTGGCAATATACCATTACGTAAAACTGTAATCGTAAAAGGGGTTCATTTTACCATCTGAACCATCCCTGATAATTTGGCTAGTTATAAATTAATTACCAGTATTATTAGTAGGTTGCTTTAGTAGGTTATTTATAACATACCTACCTTTTCTTTTCAGGTCTGGATAAAGAGTTTTCGCGATCTTCCCAACAGCAAAAACAAATGCCAAAAGCAAAATCTGCTTTCACCCACTCGCGCCGAGTGCATTGTCGTTGTCCCCCTCCCTCCATCAGTTTAAATAGTAAGCTATATTTCTTTGATTTTTGTGTTCTTACATATTATCTATGTTATAATTATAAGTGCATAGTCTACATCAGGGTTTCTCAAACTGAGCTCCACGTACCCCTATGAGACATTCATGACAACGCGACTATAGATATAATTTTATATTTTATTAATAAAAAATAAATACAAAAGAGCAACAGAAATATTATTTTTATTAATAAGATTCAGCGTTTAGTCGATTCCTGTATTCATTTTTATCATGACCAGGAGTGCGATTTTTGAACCTCATTCGCCGAGTTCAGCAGTTGAAAATGTGAAAATTACTGTGGAGATATGCATCTTTCTACTGCTGATTTGACTTTCAAAAATCATACTTCAGGAGTGCGATTTTTGAAAGTCAAATCAGCAGTAGAAAGATGCGCGTATCTTCATAGTAATTTTGACATTTTCAACTGCTGAACTCACCGAATGAGATTCAAAAATCGCACTCCAGGCATGTAAACCACTCTCACATAAATAGGTTAGCACGAAGGAAAGGAATTTAACGCCGTCCGCTTTACGTGAAAGCTCAGGATATTTTTCTTGTCTAGCTACCCTAACCAAATCAGCTATAACCCGCCGCCATTATAGCCCAGTAATTTTACGGTTTGAGCCGGGACTAATTACTAATTGCATTTATTTTTCGCTATAATATTGAAGAGCCAATTTGAGCTTAAAAATGTACCAAAATTAAAAAAAAATTACGTCGGCAACAGTTCCAATTTTAAAATAAAGATATTATCTCGTTCTAAAAAACCTGATGATAAATATTTTTTAGCACATTTTTTAGGCTTTACCGTCATACATACTTCAAACATGGTGTAAATATTTTTGTCTACTTATAAGGTTTTGAAAAATACATTCGTATTTTCTAACAAATATCTCATTTTTTAAATTTTAATGCCTATTTTATTAATCAAAAATAATGTATATTGTTAAATGTAATTCAAATGAGTGCATTGGTATTAATATTATTAATTTAAAAGCCTTCTAGAACACACAATTTTGATTTCTATGTTGCGTAGAATTTTTTTTTTAATATGGTTTAGGATAGTATTTTTGTCACTAAATGGTGCCGGTACAGTTTAAAAGTCCAATTAATAATTACTCCCTACCCCGCCTAACAAAACTCCGTAAAATGACTGGCCTATTACGTAAATTTTGTCGCGTACCCTCTACGATTAACTGGCGTTCCCCAAGTGGTACGCGTACCCCACTTTGAGAAACACTGGTCTTCATCATCAGTAAGAAGGGGTTGAGGTCATCTTGTTTAATATCACTAGAAATTATAAAAAACTGTTATAAATTCACTTCTTCAGATTAGGTGTGTAATTCAATTAGTGTTTAGGAGAAGAAGTTGTTCGTAGCAGTAAAGTTGTCACCAGAAAATATGATATCTCAATCCCTTTTCAAGATTCTAGAGAGGTCCGATACGAGGAGATGAGTCTACCCTACATTGTAAGCATTTTAATTCTGGCCTACCTATTTCAATGGATACACGTAAAATTGCTTAGAAAACGAAATGAACTGGACTATTTTTAGAATGCAACGAAGAACTGACACAAGCCCGGTTACTGCCTTATCCTTTCAGGTGAGATTAAGGGCAAGAAGGTTGCCTAATTGATGATTCATTGGGCTTTTATTATATAAGGTCCAACAAAATTAGCGGAAACTATTTTAAGGGTATGATTAAATCATCAAACTGAACAACTTTTTCAATGGGATCAAGGACGAAATCGCGATATTAAAATTAACTGTCCCCGTACACACGGCGACACATCAGGTTACGCACCCTATATACCCATAACTACACTACGTACAAAACACAAAATAGTGCGGTAGAGAGCCTGCATAGACGCGGCTGCCGCCGGCGCGGGCGCAGCGTGCTGTGAGACTAAACAACAACAACATACCGCACCCTCTCGCACGATTCGCAGCGTTCAACTTCTAATAGTTCAAAGTCCAAACAGGGTAACCTGACCTGTCGCCGTGTGTACATTCTATCGAGTGGTTATGGGACAACAATTTTTTTTACGAGATTTCGACATTGGTCCCGAAGAAAAGTAAAAGTAGTTCATCTACTTAAAATAGTTTCAGCTAATTAAGTTAGACCTTATATTCACAGGTAAGATAGATGATCAGCTGATCACTCTATCACGTCTACTCGGTCGACGTACTGAGGTCCAGTCCAGTAAACAAATGACTGACGGGGTTATTTCCAGTGAACTCAATGCCGCTAAATGGATCAAGAGATGCACTTTTCCAGTTGATAAAGGTGATAATATTTTATGTATTGGATAAGTAGTTATAACCTTTGTTTTTATTAACTAATTTTGGAGAGTTCATATTGTTGCGAGGCGTTTCGAATTATAAAAGCATAAAATTGGTGATACCTATTGAAACATTGAACGGGAATTTGGCAAGCGCGGTGGACTAACGCCCATTGCACAGTCTCACTGAGAGGGAAGACATGTATAGTATACATTACCCCAGTAGCTTAGATGATAGAGTTGTTTGAAAGGAATTATTGGGAACTCCAAGAGAATTTTTACATTTTGCGATATCGCATTTATCTGTGTACCTACCGACCAGATTTCGCATTTATCTATGTTATCTATGTACCTACCATTTAAATATCCATCATACGTTATTCATAACTACTTCATAACTTTATTTCTTTTAAGAAATTGCCCAGGTGACGAACTGACTTCGTTTCAAATCGATTCACAACTAATAACAAATGAGTACGACAGCTAAAATTATACACAAAAAAATAGGAACAATATCATACTTCCCAAGGGGATGGAAATTGTCCATTTTCATTACAGCATTTCTTATAATAGATTAAGATTGAAGATTAGGCCCAAAGCACACGGGGCGTGTTTGACGGTGCAGAAGACGCGCTTGTTTCACTGACACGCGTTTTTTGCTTTACAGCGACCTAGAGATCCAAAAAGCTGTTTGTTGCATGTGTATCGTGCATTCATACAAACACGCATAGGTAAAGCGAATCTTATGCACTCTTGTGCGTTGTTAGTATGTAAGAGCGTTCGCGGGGCGACATGTAAAGGCCCAAAACCAGCGCCCGCGGCATGACGCCTCGATAAACGGTATATCGCGCCTGCTAACTCGTTCGTCCGTGCCTTCGATCATTGATCGAAGGTACGCGCGAAAAAGAGAGCTAGGGCGCGATAGCGCTTTATCGCGCCGTCATCGTCATGCCGCGGGCGCAGAGGTAGGTGTCACGCGTAGGCGCTTTTGAAGCTGTTCATGAGTCTCATCAAAACGTGGAGTTGAATAGCGATGAAAACACGCGTTTATTTCTAACTAAAGAGCGTCGACTGCGCGTAAAAAAATACGCCATGAGTATACAGGGTGTACAATAAAATGGGACAGCTACTCAAAGGGGTGCTTCAGACCATCAAACTGAACAACTTTCTCTATGGGACCAATATCGAAATCGCGAAAAAAAAAATCCGCTCTCCCATACAAAACTGCAAACATAACTCGACTGAAATGTATGGGACAGCAGATTTTTTTTTCGCAATTTCGATATTGGTCCCATAGAGAAAGTTGTTCAGTTTGATGGTCTGAAGCACCCCTTTAAGTAGCTGTCCCATTTTATTGTACACTCTGTATAGGCCCTTAGAAGCTTAGATTGCATAGTAAGGGTGCGGAGCTTCGGTGTTTTGATGAGAGCATGGTGAGAATCACATTGTTAAAGGAAATGCCTAGCTCTTTACCTAAGTTCCAGAAAAACGTTGATAATAATGAGTTAATGACAAGATAATAAAAATAGTTCACTAAGTAATGACAATATTTTATTGATTTACTCGTTCACATTATGTGGATTTTCTGTTCCTCCAAACATTTCTTACAAATACTCAGCTAATTGTAGCATCTAGAATCTACCAAGAACTCTCAGGATGATGGTTTGTCCTGTATCGGCGCCGGCGCAAGCTTGGTGCATAGATTATTTTTTTCAATGCAAACGATTTTTACCATCTATACGGAGAAGATCTAAGTATTAAATATCATTATACAGGGTGAAATTGATATCACTAGCATCCTTTTAAACTAAGAGTCTACCCATCAAACCGAACAACTTTTACTATGGGAGCAAATCGATCGGAGCAACAAAAAAATCTGCTGCTGCATACATTTGAGTCGAGTAGGCACTGCAGTTTAGTATGGAACAGCTGATTTTTTTGTTGCTCCGATCGGTTTGCTCCCATAGTAAAAGTTGTTCAGTTTGATGGGTAGACTCTTAGTTTAAAAGGATGCTTATGATATCAATTTCACTCTGTATAATGAATTATAACAATTATCTCATGCCCATACTCGTTACTAAAAGGCGAAACGGGTTTGGTCGTTTTCCTTTATGTATTTTATGATTAGTACATAGGTACAGTCGGCCGCAATAAGTTGTATACACTTTTGTTCTACTCGTAGTACTAAAGTGTATATAATTTATTGCGGCCGACTGTACATTGGCGTACCCACAGTGGGGCAAGATGGGGCATTTGCCCCACCCCGAATCGAAGCTAATAATAGAATTTGTAGGTAGATTTAGCCAAACCCCCCGCAAGCTATTATTGAAATAGTGTGGGTAGTTTAGTGAAGGTAAATAAAACGTTGCAGTACCTAAATAAAAAGCATTTTTAATTATCTACTACTTATCGATTGTTTACTTTTACTTGCTTCTGCCCCACCCTTTACGAAATCTGGGTACGCCCATGCCTAGGTACCTAAGTGACGTCATTTAAAACGGTAAATAAGTACACACGGCGACACATCAAGCTATACAAAACCAATATAAACAGGGCTGCGTTCAGAACCTGCACACTATGTGCACCCAGAGTGCACCCCGAGCGCAACTTTTCGCACTCAACGCCGTTCAGACCCTCGGTGAAAGACGTTCTACTATAGAGCGAGTTGAAAAAACAACCGCATAAAAAGGTCGTGAACGCAGCCACGCGAGACGCGAGACGAGACGTTAGTCGTCGTTCTACGCGCGGCTAGCTTATTTTGGTTTTGTATATCTTGATGTGTCGCCGTGTGTACCTACCCATATAATTATCGTTTATTTCAGATTATCAGTCCTTACTGGACTTAAAGAAAGCAACGTCGGATTCTTTGAATCATGCTTCGATATCATTCCGAAGCTCAAAGGGACCCGAATCCGGACAAACCAAGAACTCTAATTTAAACGTCGCTACGGATTCTAGTAAACCTTGTGTTTTTAATACTGTTCAAAGTTTTACAGATTGATTAATTAGATATTATACCTACTAGAAACTTAGAGAATATAACAATTAAGTTGTCATGGCGCTCATTTACCGAACAAATGTTTCTAACACTTTTAGCGGGGGACTAGGTAGATACGTAACAGCACACCACGAAAAATTTAAAACGAAGAACAGGCACAACCCTTCATAATTATACAAACAAACACATCTAACACCCAGAAACAAAACGACTTGTAGGTAGGTACTGCGTGCGATCTACCTCTGTACCTGGCCCTGTACCCGCACTTTCGATGTTCGCTATATCGCCACTGTTTCGGTCCGCACTTCATTGGAATAGAGTTGATATTGGAACGAAAATGTTCACGCAATTACGAAGTTCGAATATGCGGGTAGACCCCCTGTTCTGTCGTTATCTTGTCGGAACGGCTGTAGGTTATTTGGAGATTGTACTTAAATAGAAACTTCATAGTTAGTAAGTGAACTCAATAAATGATGGGAAACGCCATATTCCTACAGATTTCAAGTGGCGGATCGCCTTTGGCATTGAAAAACAACACAATTAACCCCGCCGGACCAGAAGTACAATCGGGAAGTACCATCAATGGTACAGTTGGCACTGTATTGTATCATTAGTACCATTACGTAATAGAACTAATGATACTGCTGGTCAATGGTACAAGTGGCACTCGGAACTTTTATTAATAAAGCGGCCAAGTGCGAGTCGGACTCGGGTACGAAGGGTTACGTACCGTTTAACGTTTTAACGTTTCTTCTATGGGGACCCCCTTTAATTTTTTAACTTTATTTTACGAGTTTTTCCCAGTGGTCAGATTGGTGGTCAGACTAGTCTAACCAACGGGAATTTTTTTCCCGTTGGTCAGATTTATTTGACAGCTGGAATTTATGGGCGGACAGCGGAGGCTTCGTAATTAAATAGGGTTCCGGTTAGCACCCTTCGGGTACGGAACCCTAAAGAGAACATCGGTAGAGGGGACTAAATGTTTCAATATTCAAACTTCACAAATGCAAATAAAGCCGGGTATTCATTTGGCAACATTTGTTTATAAACATGTTTACCGTAAACACACGGTAGTACATATAATAGTCTGTGGTAAACACTGTTTCTGTAACATTGGCAGTCCACACTTGTCAGTTGTAGCTAGCAAAGGTAGCTAGGATGTTCCCGAGCAGGTAGTGATGCTCTGTTGCATAATTATATTACATAATTATATTCATACACATACATACATATTAACATCCTTCTTTGTCATATTTAACTCTGCAGCAATCTCTGCCCAAGCATCTTTTTTTTTTTGTAGTCTTTATTTGATGCATCCCAGAGAATGCTACGCTGTTGAAAGAGCTCTATGAGCATAGAAATCTGGTTGTTCGACCAAACTACTTCCATGTTTAAAACACGCGCAACACGCGTCCACATTTGTCAACTTCTTTTTCTAAACTAAAGGTTTCGACTTGCTCTCCACTCTGAGCGGGGAACACGGCAACATGTTTCATCATCTTTGTTTACGGAATGTTTATAACCATGTTTACAGAGATGATGAAACATCGTGAAACATGTATATAAACAGTGTTTATAAACAAATGTTGCCAAATGAATACCCGGCTTTAAGTCCTACGAGTATTAAGTGCCAGTTGTACCACTGATGGTACTACTGACACGATCTAGTGCCAATTGTACCATTAATGGTACTACTGGCACCACCTAGTGCCAACTGTACCATTGATGGTACTTCCCGATTGTACTTCTGGTCCGGCGGGCAATTAACCATTTTCCTGGGAGCCTCAGAGCGAGCTAGTTTTATGTAACGTGCATGGGCAAAACTGGCCACATATGTATTTTAGCAGAGGGTGGCAGAGGGTACCCAGCCGTTAACAGCTCTATATACCTACAATACAACGTCCTTCTTAATATTATGTTGACACTATTTTAAGGGGATGAAGAGACCATCAAACTGAACAACTTTCTCTATGGGACCACGACCGAAATCGTGAAAAAAAATCTGCTGTTGGCTCGAGTTTAATATGGAACAGTTGATTTTTTTCGTGATTTTGGAATTGTTGTTGGTGCTATAGAGAAAGGTGTTCAGTTTAACGGTCTGATCATTCCATTAAAAAAGTATCAGCATATTAAGAACGGCTCTACATTCTATTTGTTATTTGTTATATTCTCTAAGGTAGGTAGGGAGGTTCGTTGTTTGTTGTTTCTTCTTTACCCCAGTGGGAGACAGGCGTGAGAATATATTGTATGTGTATGTATATTCTCTAAGACTAGAAAAGCATTTAATGGGCAATATTTCATTTTATGAAAGGTAACCAAAATTTGAAAACCTTTTTTGGATAGAAAAATCACATATTCTCTATAAGTGTTCTAAAGTTTCCATACAAATCTTAAATTAATCCTAGCATTGAAACTATTTATTTAAAAGGAAATCTGACACATTAAAAGCACCGATATGTTTAAAAATTTAATTTACTTTACTTGGAAATATAACCAGACTGCGTTTATATGCAGCGTGCTCGGGAGATTTCTGAATTAACTTCTCTTAAGGCTGCACCAAGCCCATTGTGCTGCCCCCAATCGTATTTTTTTATTTCTTAACAATTAAACAATATTTCCAAAAAACAAGAATTTCACATTGTCGACATTGCTGATTTTCAATTTATCGGGTGACTGCGAATTTGTTTTTATAACATTTTTGTCCACTTTTGGCGGTTTTAACGATAATATCTACAATCATAAAACATAATAATCCGTAATGTATCGATAAATTGACTAATGACTATTGATTGATTAATGTGACTAGATAATTTGTGTGACATTGTCCAAGATATTTATTTATTTATTTATAAATTGAAAGCCAATCAGCGCCCGCGGCATGACGCCTCGATAAACGTTTTATCGCGCCTGCTGGCTCGTTCGTTCGTGCGCAAAAAGAAAGAGATGTAGGGTGCGATAGATATATGTATCGCGCCGTCATGTCGCGGGGGCAGGACTATAATGTGACATTCTTGTTTTTTGGAAATGTTGTTTAATTGTTTATAAATAAAAAAAATACGATCAATCTGCCCTCAAGGGGACAATAGGCTCGGTAGGCTCTGAAGATAATAAGCAAATTCTTGATTTCAGTTACCCCTGATTCTTTGAAGTTGACGAGTTCCAAAGATAGTCTTGCGGATGTAATACCAATATCGGGGTATTCTGATATCAGCAAATCTCCTGTTATGGTTGATAAAGTCACGTCAGGTTGGTACTAAGTAAAATACTTACAATTTCAGAGCTCATCAATGCCAACAACAGAGTTGAAGCAGTGGCCGTGACCGAAATCGGTCAGGAGCAATCATCATCATCAACAATTATCAACAATCTATCATCTTTATCTATTTACAATTTATCATAATTCTTTTTTTAAAAGCCAATCATTCATCTTTAGAGATCGGATAATCGGATGCATATTTACCTAAGGTTGAGGTGTTGGCTATTATGGAATGCATATTTGAAACGGAAAAAATTTTTTTTTGTTTAGTTTTATAATTTTAAGAAGTCGCTTTTATACCTACTTACTGCGCGTCTGATTAGTTATTTATTCCGGGACTTACTGACATTTTTTCCTTTTTTAATTAAATAGTTTTAAGAAGTTGCTTCCATACAATGCATCCGATTAGTTATGAATTCCTGCATTTCCGGGCATCCCGAAAAATATTTAAAAATGATAATTTTTAGAAGCCGCTTCCATAATTTTATAGCTAAAAATGAAGATTAGGTAAAATATGCATCCGATCTCTATTCATCATTCATAACTAATCTACTTCATTTCTGTTTTTGGGTTACTGTTCTTCATGGCATTCGATTCAATAGGTGCAAAAATGAGCGAGTAATTGAAGGGCATACAGATAGACAGAATGCACGAATGTATTATTATTATTTTTTTCAGAATGAGCGTTTTTCTTTAGATTTTCTAGTGAATCGATAGATGGCGTTAAGGTCTGTGCGAATAAAGGTCAAAATCTCTTTAAGATTTTCTTATTCTTAATATTTCAAAAGGCTCCACCTATCCGTCAGATATTTATATATTTATTATCAGGGCTTGTAATGCTATTGCGGAGAATAACTTTCATTCGGCCTGAACATCGCGTTAAAAATTATCCATAATTATCTTAGTTTTCGGACTCCTCAGATTTAGTGATCAAGCTCACGCGTCAAGCCCCATAAGATGGCATGAAAATCACTGGCGCTGGACATCCGTTTTATTTTTTTATTTTCTTTGTATAAAATTTATCTGATGAGGCCCCCCTGTGCACGGAGCTCTTATCTGAAACATCTCAAATACTTTTTCGGTCATCTCTCATGACCTCCTAGCCCCTCGGCTATTCAATTTAGGTACGCCCTGAATATGAGAGCGTTCAAAGCCTCTGAGCAGCAGCCGGTCCACAAAAAAATCTTTCATCACATTCACATCTTTTGATTGAATATTTTATTATTTACTAATCATTTTAACCGAAAATATGAAAATCTGACATGGTTGTAAGGGCTCGATCCCTTGGCTTGTAAAAAAAGCAGGCACAGTCTTGAGGAAAGAGCAACCTGCCTTAGTGGCATACCTACTGTCCGCCATTATGAAAAAATCACGATTTTGCGGCCACTGATGAAACATATGCCAATCGACAGGGAAAATTATTACAAACAGAAAATATACTTCGGTAAAATGACCTAAGTGGTATACTTTCGGAGATATAGGGGTTTGAAAATAATAAAAAAATAAAACATTTTTTTCCGCCCAAATTGGCTTTTTTGATCAGGAATAGATCGGCAAAGCTCAGTTATCGATCAGGATTGAATATAATTATATAACATTATTCTTATAAATAAGTTTTATTCATTTACTAAGATAAATAAAATACCTATCTACATGTAAGAGAGCTATGAGCAAGACGGTTGTAGTAGCAGTGTTGCTAATCATTCGGAGAGGGATTTATATGTATTTACCTATGTATTAAACACTTGATCATCATCATCATCATCACCATCTCAGCCGATGGACGTCCACTGCTGGACATAGGCCTCCCCAAGGATCGTCACAACGATCGGTCCTGCGCTGCCCTCATCCAACGTGTTCCCGCCGCCTTCACCAGGTCGTCGGTCCACTTTTTGCGGGGGGTTACCCACGCTGCGCTTTCCAGTACGCGATCACCACTCAAGAGCTCTTCGGCCCCATCGGCCATATCGGTTCTTCGAGCAATGTGCCCCACCCATTTCCACTTTAGCTATTCTTTGGGCTATGTCAGCTGCTCTGGTTCTTCAGCGGATTCTGCTGCGCTGATCTCTCTTCATTTCCGATTCGATCTCGCAGGGAAACTCCGAACATAGTTACATAGCCCTCTCCATTGCCTTTTGGGTAATTTTCAACCTTTTTATGAAGCTTTGAGTGAGCGACGACGGCTCATTTCCGTATTACATCTTGGGACACTGCGGTATTTGGGACGTGAAGACTGAAGAGACTACGTAGCTTTCCAACGCTGCCTTGCCGAGTCGGATTCGACAGGTTGACCTTTTTCTCGAAATTGTACCTACCTAATTGATTAGTTTTGTACCAGGTAAACATTATCGTCAACAACTTCAAGCGCAGAGAGGGTACACCATAGACATTTTACATGATCGTCCATGTTCATTATCATTTTGTCTGTAGGCTAAGAATAGCATCATCCCATTTCTTCCTCTGAATGTAGTATAAGGCGATTATGGTATCCACTAAAAGATGGGTAGCAGCATCCTCTGAGTACACACATGTAATCCAACTGCGATCGCCAACCCGCCTGCCAAGCGTGGCCAGGGCCATCACAATCAAAACCAGGTTCCCATTCCCTGGCGGCCCTGCTATTCCTGGCTACAGTAGCGGCCAAGGTTACGGCGAGGCAGGGTGCGCGAAGAATCTCCGGCAGAGATCCGGCTACCACAAGATCACAACCGACAACAGCTGCACCTGGTAATAAACATATAACACTCGTTCACAGCGGACCGACGAGTCGCGCGCTGAACTCGAGGAAAAACTGAGCAGGATACGTTGGGATATCGTTGGATTATCTGAAGTCCGAAGAGAGGGAAAGGACTTGATAATCCTGAAATCCGGAAGCCTGCTTTATTTCCGAGAGGGCGACCTAAAGTCCTGGGCCCCGGCACGATGCCGGGCATATGGTCCACAAAATCTCTTGTGAATAGCTTGGGGGCGTAAACGTGTCGAATAAGGTGGATGGTGGTGAATAAAAATCCTACACTCAAAATAACCAAACGGTCCGACTATTCGTTAAAGGCTATATAGGTATTCCTGGCCACGACATTAGATCAGAAATTAATACGATGATGAAGTAGGGATTATGTATGAGGGAGGATATCTCTAGGGCCATGTATATTTCCAAAACACACTTCACAGTAAAGTTGTCATGTGAGACTTCAACGCAAAACTGGACAAATAAATAAAATAATAAATAAATAAAAAACGGTGACGGTAATAACTAATAAATGACGGTGAAGAGCTGCAAGTGGGACAATTATTTTGATGTTGGACGACGGAATTAACGGGGCCAACTAATGGACGGCTTCATGGAAGAGGAACTCGATGTAATGAAAACTCCTTCTTTATGAAGCGGGAGCACAGCAAATGAACCTGGATGAGCCCAAACGGAACAAGAAATGAGATAGACTTCATCATGTCGACGAAGAGGTAAATATTCAATAATGTTTCTGTGTTAAACGCTTTTAAAGTCGGAAGCTAGGCAGAACAATAGGCAGATTTCGAAATCCGTGACTTGTGATCACCGAGCCTATATTATTAGGGAGGCTATAGAGTGGAACAAAAGCCCCAAAATCTACGCAATCCGTCTATTGGCCAAAGCCAGCTAGCAAAATTGAAGACCGAAGATGGCAGGATCAGTATCGTCCAAGCGTAAGCTTCTGAGAGAGGTTGAGAAATTCTATGGACTGTATACACTAGAACACGGAGACCCGCTAAAAATCTACATAACAAACATAGATCTAGACTGACCCGGCACTATACCAAAGATATCCCGCACGTCGGCCTGTACGAGATTAATATGGCTCCCAAACAGCAAATGAGTAACAAGGCTGTAATACAATGTAATACATTTGTTAAATAAATAAGGCGCTGGGTGACGGGATTACGGCCGAGCTCCGGAAGGCGGGTGGAAGACCGATCCTTTAGAAGTATTTCGTTTAGGTACGTCATACTCGAGGGAGAAACGCCGCAGGCATAGAACAGAAGTCTAGAGGTGCCCTTCCTCAAAAAGAGCGATAAGTAATGTCCTGCTGAAGACCTAAAGGCTCATTTCGCTTCTTAATCTGCATGTCTACAAGTATAAGCTGTTTCGAAAGTCGTTACAAACCGTCTCGGACGCAAGTTCAATGACTTTCACCCGACGACGACCCGGTTGGTGTAATGGTTACCACGCCGGACTGCCAAACCAGGGTCCTGGGTTCGAATCCCGGTTCGGTCATGGATGTTTAAATGTTTGTGCCGTCGTTGTATGGTTTCCATAATAAACAGCCTATAAATAGTGCTTTCTTGGGATCATTACAATGTATGTGCCTGTGAGCGTTATTTATTTTTTTATTTATTTATTTATTTCAGTGAAGTGTGTTTGGAACTATACATGGCTCTAGAGACATCCTCCCCATACATAGTCCCTACCTCGTCATCGTATTTCTGATCTGATGTCGGGGCCCAGGTATACAAACCTTTAACGAATACTGTACGAGTTTTGTGCATCATAAACCCGGCACTCTGGGGCCCGAGAGTTTTGGTCGCCTTCTCGGAAATAAAGTAGGCTACCGGATTCGAGGATTATCGAGTCTCTCCCTCTCTTCGGACTTCAGATAATCCAACGATATCACAACGTATCCAGGGGGTCTACTCCGGGATTCGAACTTCGCAATTGCGAGTACATTTTCGCTCCAATATCAACTCTATTCCAATGAAGTGCGGACCGAAACAGTGGCAATATAGCGAACATCGAAAGTGCGGCTACAGGGCCTGCTCAGTTTTTCCTCGAGTTCAGCGCTCGACTCGTTGGTCCGCTGTGAACGAGTGTTATATGTTTATTACCAGGTGCAGCTGTAGTCGGTTGTGGTCTTGTGGTAGCCGGATCTCTGCCGGAGATGCCACCCTGCCTCGCCGTTACCTTGGCCGCTACCGTAGCCAGGAATAGCAGGGCCGCCAGGGAATGGGAACCTGGTTTTGGTTGTGTTGGCCCTGGCTACACTTGGCAGGCGGGTTGGCGATCGCAGTTGGATTGAATGTATGTACTCAGAGGATGCTACTACCCATATTTTGGTGGATCCCATAGTCGCCTTATACGACACTCAGAGGAAGAAATGGGATGATAGTATTCTTAGCCTACGGAAAAAATGAAAACGAACATGGACATCATGTAAAATGTCTATGGTTTACCCTCTCTGCGCTTGAAGTTAATGACGATTATGTTTACCCGGGACGAAACTATCCAATTAGATAGGTACAATTACGAGAAATAAATAAATAAATAAATAACGCTCACAGGCACATACATTGTAATGATCCCAAGAAAGCACTTTTTATAGGCTGTTTATTATGGAAACCATACAACAACGGCACAAACATATAAACAGCCATGACCGAACCGGGATTCGAACCCAGGACCCTGGTTTGGCAGAAAGATGTCAACCTGTCGAATCCGACTCGGAAAATCAGCGTCAGACGAAAGTCTTTGACCAGTGTGTATCGCCAGTGATGAAATACGGAACTGAGACGACGTCTCGCTCACTCAAGGCCTCATAAAAAGGATGAAAGTCACCCAAAAGACAATGGAGAGGGCTATGTTCAGAGTTTCCCTGCGAGATCGAATCAGAAATAAAGAGATCCGCAGAAAAACCAGAGCATAGCCCAAAGAATTGCGAAACTAAAGTGGCAATGAGCGGGGCACATTGCTCGCAGAACCGATATGGTAGATGGAGCCAAAGAGTTTTTGAGTTGCGATCGCGTACCGGAAAGCGCAGTGTGGGTAGCCTCCCGCAAAAGGTGGACCGACGACCTGGTGAAGGCGGCGGGAACACGTTGGATGAGGGCAGCGCAGGACCGATCGTTGTGACTATGGAGGTGGTACTGGGAATGTTCCTCCATTGAAAAGGGAAGTACTTCCGCCAGGCTAGGTGTGATGCCTGGGGACCGGCCGTGGTCTAACAGTTCTTAGTTGGGCCTTGTAGGTATATATATCGAATCTCTGTGATTATTTCTCTTGCGCGATTTATGTCTCGCATTCGATTGTGAACCTTATGTGCAGTAGGTTACGAGTTACGTATTTACGATGAACGTTGTCTTTGTATGGGCCATATTTCCGAGAGCGACGGTATCGCCATCTGTTAGCATCTTTGCTATAACTTGTGGGTGCTGACATCTGAACAGTAGCAAGTCCCCACAGGACTCCCCCCTCAGACCGGTGGTCGTTGAGTTGTTCGAAGTGTGCAGTCTGTATTCATGTAGGTAGGTGCAGGGCTCCAGTCAAGTGAGTCTGACGAGCGGTGTGCGGCGTGTGTGTGCATCTGTCAGGGAGATCAGTCCTGATGTGATGCGGTTGAGTGACAGGCGTGGAGAAGGCGAGCAGAACTGTCACGTGGAGGTGAGCTCAGACACGCGGGCTGCGGGAGATTTTTCTATGCAGACGCTGACTGTCGTTGAGCAAGTTGCAGGCCCAGGAAGCGGTATGAAGACAGCTGGAATGGACCTGGTGCGGCTTCGGGTTGATGGCGTGACTGCTGCTTGTTTGACCTTGTCGAGGGGGTGAAGGGTTGGTTGAAGCTGGTTGCTGCTCTGTGTTGGTGCTGCTGCTCTGCGGTGTTCAGGTTGCGATGTTCTTTGTCGAGGGTCACCAATATGGAGGTGCTACTGGGAATGTTCCTCCATTAACCCTTCGTCTGTGTAGGTCACGGATCCGTGACTAAGACAATAACAAATCTTTTGTGTCTGGAATCTCCACAGACGAGAGGTTAAAAAGGGAAGTACTTCCGCCAGGCTAGGTGTGATGCCTGGGGACCGGCCGTGGTCCACTGGTCCAACAGTTCTTAGTTGAACCTTTATAATTATATTGAATCTCTGTGATTATTTCTCTTGCGCGATTTATGTCTCGCATTCAATTGTGAACCTTATGTGTAGTTAGTTACGAGTTACGTATTTACGATGAACGTTGTCTTTGTATGGGCAATATTTCCGAGAGCGACGGTATCGCCATCTGTTGGCATCTTTAACTTGTGGGTGCTGACATCTGTAGCAAGTCCCCACATGACGATTCTTGGGGAGGCGTATGTCCAGCAGTGGACGTCCATCGGCTGAGATGATGATGATGATGATCAAGTATTTAATTCATAGGTAAATACATATAAATCCCTCTCTGAATGGTTAGCAACACTGCTACAACAACCATCTTGCTCGTAGCTGTCTTGTCTGTGTATATGGTATTTTATTTATCTTAGTAAATTAATAAAACTTATTTAAAATAATAATATTATATAATTATATTAAGTCCTGATCGATCCTGAGCTTCGCCGATCTATTCCTGGTCAAAAAAGTCAATTTGGGCGGAAAAAAATGTTTTAATTTTTTTTAATTTTCAAGGCCCTATATCTCCGAAAGTATATCACTTATGTCATTTTACCCAAGTATATTTTCTGTTTGTAATAATTTTCCCTGTCGATTGGCATATGTTTCATGACTGGCCGCAAAATCGTGATTTTTTCAAAATGGCGGAAAGTAGGTATGCCACCTTCCATACTGAAATGTTCGAAGCTCTTTGACAGGATCTGGCGAATGTCTCTATGGAGCGATAATCATTCTATCTGTTGATTTTTTTAGGAACTAAATAAAAATAAAAACTCTCATTATTGAGGAAACATTTAAGGGGACATAATTTGGAGCGCGCTCCATACAAACGCAGTCTGGTTATATTTTCAATACTAACCAATTAAAGTAAATGATTTTTTTTTTGACACGATCTAGAAACCAATATACTTATCTGATTCTGTGCTTTTAATGTGTCCGATTTTCTGTCACATTAGAAGCACAGATATTGGTTTCGAGATCGTGTTTAAAAAATGTTTTTGACTTTTATTGGAACTTAGTATTGAAAATATAATCAGACTGCGTTTGTATGCAGAGCGCTCGGGAGATTTCGGAATAAACTTCTCTTAAGATAATAAGTGAATTCTTGATTTCAGCTATCCCTGATCCTTTGAAGATGACGAATTCCAAAGATAGTCTTGCGGATGTAATACCAATATCGGGGTATTCTGATATCAGCAAATCTCCTGTTATGGTTGATAAAGTCACGTCAGGTTGGTACTAAGTATAATACTTATAATTTATTATACTAATTAATTTGAAAAAAATCCATTCACTCAAATGTTAAAAAATAATGAACAACGAAAACTCTGTGGATCGGTACAAGAAGTACGTAAGTCAGTACTATACCTACTTTTGCCTTATAATTAAGTCTAATTTGTTTTTCAGAATTATTGAGGAAACATTTAAGGGGATATAATTTGGAGCGCGCTCCATACAAACGCAATCTGGTTATATTTTGAATACTAACCAATTAAAGTAAATGAAAATTTTTAGGCACGATCTAAAAACTAATATCTGATTATGTGCTTTTAATGTGTCCGATTTGTATTTAATTATTTAGTTCTAAAGTTATCGTGGCTTAACGTTTTCCACACAAATCTTAAATTAATCCCAGCATTGTATCTGACACATTAAAAGCACATTATATTGGTTTCGAGATCGTGTTTAAAAAATTTCATTTACTTTAATTGGAGCTTAGTACCTATTGAAAATATAATTGTATAAGTTTTTTTGCAGCGCGCTCGGGAGATTTCGGAATAAACTTCTCTTAAGATAATAAGTGAATTCTTGATTTCAGTTATCCCTGATCCTTTGAAGATGAGGAATTCCAAAGATAGTCTTGCGGATGTAATACCAATAGCGGTGTATTCAGAAATCAACAAATCTCTTGTTATGGTTGATAAAGTCACGTCAGGTTGGTACTAAGCACAAAACATACAATTTATTATAATTAATTTTAAAAAAT
This sequence comes from Agonopterix subpropinquella, assembly GCA_922987775.1. Classification (NCBI taxonomy): domain Eukaryota; kingdom Metazoa; phylum Arthropoda; class Insecta; order Lepidoptera; family Depressariidae; genus Agonopterix; species Agonopterix subpropinquella. The sequence goes on along the minus strand of OV277698.1, from coordinate 16,882,581 downwards.
CCATTCACTCAAATGTTAAAAATAATGAACAACGAAAACTCTGTGGCTCGGTACAAGAAGTACGCAAGTCAGTACTATAACCATATTATGGACATACGTAGGGTACCTAACTTCTTGTTCCAAGCCACATAACTATATTTGCGGTTTTCAGATCGAACGATCCCAAAAGAAGTTAAAGAAGGTTTTACAGGATTTTCTGATTCAGGTAGTCATTACAATATGTTTATTACAATAACACCATGACACCACATTAACATTTAAACCACTTTAATTTGGCTCCTCGCTTTTGATCCGCGGCTCGCTAAGGAGATTATGCTGTCAATTAGGTATGTCAAGTATTTTTTTTTTTGAATGCTGAAAAAATTAAATAAGTTTCTTTAAAAAAATATGTCTTCTATTACCTAGTAAAAAATATAAAATAAACAAAAAAACATTGAAATACCGAATTATGGTTTTCCTGAGAATTCAGACGAAACATCTGTGGAATTGCATGTCATTTCAATACCGTCAAAAATGTCCTTACCATTAGATTCATATCGATCTGGGGATTCGATTCTTTATTACACCCATATAATAAGGGTTACGATCTATTGATCGACGGCGATCCTGCATTCTTTTGAATCGAAGTGGCGAAAGCGACGTCCCATTACTAATCGTTCTTTTTGTATCAAACCGTCGATCGCCGTCGATCAATGTGTCGTAACCCTTCTTATCTCGTTGTGGCGGCTGGCGAGCCAGCAACACTTCGACCCAGTGGGATCTTTTGTGTTAGCCCCAATACTGTTCGCTATGGTCAATGAAAAAGGCAATACCATTGAGGGGAAGAAGCCTAAGATCTTCCAGTTTTGGATATCCATCACCGAGGAGGCACATGCGCTTTGCCGCCAAGACATCACTGTCACAAAGAATATGCTCTATGGTCTCCTCATCCTCACGCTCGGCAGCTGGGATCCAGGGTGAACTTCATCTTGTGCATCATCGTACCTGTGGCGTAGTGCCCAGTGTGGGCTCCGACGATGGCACGAGCTCCTGCAAGTCCTGCTGTTGTTCGGTATGAACTTTGAGACACGAGCTGTCGCATTGCTGATAAATTTCTTGGAGTGTTGTAGACCTGTAAGGCTAGTAAAGTCGTAACCCTTATGGAATAGGTACTTATCGTAAAAATTGAGTGTCATTTCGACTTGTTTTAGCAACTTCTTTGAGACCTTTGAAATCGTTAAAAGCACTAAAGTCGGCGAGTGCGTTAACATCACGATGTATTATCCCGTATGCTCACTGTAATGCTCACAATGGGAACTGCACAGGTAATACTTTTTCTTCTTTCCAATTCGGTTGTTTTTTTTTGTACGAAATAAATACCTCTTCAATCTTTCATTTTAACATAGTACTCCAGTCATATCTTACGCTAGAAATCGCTAAAATCGCAAACCAACGTCTAGTTCAGATTTTTTAATATATTGTTAGGACCACTAGTAGCTTATATCCAAGATTGCAGCTTCGAAAGACCTGTGCTAACTTTGCAGCACTCAAAAAACCATCCTGATGTGCTCATGTAATTTTGCGTGCGTTAGAAAAGTAAGTACGACGATTATGTTTCGATTATAAACGGCGTGCCGCGTGGCGTTTGTGAGAGTGAAAGGGATAGTTGCGTGCTTGCCGCGAGATAATATTTAAAACATGCGATGATATAATTATGAAAAATATTAAAGATACCTAATGTGATTACAAAGCGATACTTACTGAAAGTATGACGCTCCACCTTTTTTTTGCGCTTTTAGATTAAAGTTTTTACAGTTTTTAACTGCACATTTCGGCATCATTGAGTCTCCGTATAATCTCCGTATATTTGATCGAAGCCTATTATAGTTCACCTTGGTCCACCTGGGTGGACAACGGGTAAAAATGTCTGCTCATAGTCCACTAGGTGAACTAAATTGGTGGACCACGAAAAAGCACTGAACAATTTTCTTCCTCAGATTGTATGTTTGTGTATGATGGACCACGTTGCATCGTGCATAAGAATCAAATGGATGCAGCTATTCAAATGTATCCTTCTCAACGTGATGTTGGTGCGTTTAATTTGTATTTTACTTGTATACAAATAGGTAAGTATAAATTGAGTTTGAGTAAGCAAGGTTGTATGACGAAAATTTTAATTTTTAGGGTTCCGTACCCAAAGGGTGAAAACGGGACCCTATTACTAAGCCTACGTTGTCCGTCCGTCAGTCCGTCTGTCAGTCCGTCTGTCCTACCTATTTAGGGCTGTAACTTTTGAACCGTAATAGCTATATAGTTGAAATTTTCTCAGATTATGCGTTATTACGGCGGATTTGTTAACAAATAATAAAAAATAATATAATAATAATAATAATAACCCCGCGGGGGCAGCTTGTGGCGAGCTGACGGTGAGTGGCGACACCGCGGACCCCTATCCAGGGGGACCATACAGACATGCGCTCACACACACACACACCCACACATACACCCCCACACCCACACACACAGTAACACACCCCCCTACCTCTGGCTTGCCTTAATTGGCCGTCCAGAGTGGAATCGCAAGAGCAGAACCTATGCTCCAGGTTGGAAGTGTATTGCACGTAATGGCGTAATAACGGGGAAACCCGCTCACGGGGGTAAACCCCGCGATGGTGAAACCGGAGCCGCACCTCTCGACAACCTTCAGCCGCTCAATGAGATGTTGCCCCATTGTCGCACTTTGTGCGTGCGGCCGTTTTATGGGGCCCACTCGACGAGTCGGCGAGTCACCGCCTGCCCTTTTTACAATTTTGAGACTAGTTGTCATGGCAGGCGTCCGTTAGTCTCCTCCCATAGCCCAGTATCCATCCATCCAACTTTCACCTCCATAGCCCAAGACCTTATTTTTCCATTGCGGCCATAGCGCCGTACTCCAATAGTCTTTACACAAATGGCGGGGACCATCCCCGTGTGTATCATGTTGTACGCTCGGAGATGGTATCCGCCATTTGTGTATCCCTTACATTTAGATTAACTTGTCTTTTGAACGGGCCTCTACATGTTGGCTTCGGCCCCATGCACGCCTTCCAAAGGTCCGGGACTTAATTGCCCGTGATTACGGAACGTAAGACATACAATAATAATAATAATATAATAATATATAATTTGATTCGAAATAGCACAACATGGCTGTAACATGTTCAAAATCAATAATATTTGAAATAATAAAAATGCCAAAAAGATAAAAATTAAGGGGGGTTTTCAACAAGAAACGTTTTTATCAACGTTTTTTCTTCACGCTCTATCGTAAAAACAGGAATACATACAAGCGTCAAACTTAGTGTGACTATAGAGCAAACTCTACAAAATAGCAACAAAAGCTAAAAACCGGCCAAGTGTGAGTCGGTCTTCCGCTAAAGGTCCTGGATAAAAAAAGTTATTTTTTCTTAGTTAATAATGTTGTGTTCTGTGGTGGTATGGTACGGAACCCTCGGTGCGCGAGTAGCGCGACTCGCACTTGACCGGTTATATTTTTAGTAGAGCGGCCAGTACTACAACTTACATAAAATACGTAGGTTTTTAGAGACATTGGCCTCGATTCGGAGTGTACCACGACTAAACTAAATGTATTCCTGTCACTTTCTAAAATAAGATTAAGAAAAGAGACAGAAAACCAACAGCTGACTTTGGTGCTGTCAAAGTGACGTTAAACGCCCAAAAACGACTTAAATAAGATGGCGTACATTATGATGGCATCTTATTTTGCGCATTTAACGTCACTTTGACAGCACTAAAGTCAGCTGTTGGTTTTCTGTCTCTTTTCTTAATCTTATTTTAGAAAGTGACAGGAATACATTTAGTTTAGTTTAGTCGTGGTACACTCCGAATCGAGGCCAATCATTGCTATTATAGGCCGCATCGGAGCTGATAACTTCTAAGGTTGTATACAACGTGTTAATAAATTAGCGCAAAACCTCATACACCCCAACTGATTTATAACAAAATAATTAGATTGAAACAATAATTAAATTTTTTTGATGATTAAAATTAAAAGTTATTCGCATTTTAAGTTTTGAGGCAAAAATGATTTGTTATCATTTCAGCAATGTATGAAAGCGCTAACGTACTCATGGAAACATTTTAATAATCTTGTTTTGGTAGTAAGTAGGGTGAGTGTGCCCGTGTGGTGGGTTGACATCGGGTTCAGTAAATTTTAAATTTTACAAAAAAATTATTTTATATTTTGAAAAAAATTACCTATGTTGAAACCATGATAATTCAATTCTACTCACGATTCTAAACAAACTACTTTCTAGTTTTGCGTTAATTCATTAACACGTTGTAGAAGACATCGCTTTTTAGTGCTAAGACTAAGACCGCCTTGTTTTGTATCTTCAGTGTTTCTTTACTAGGTAGGTAATATGTTTCGTTGATTGATTTAAAATGAGTTGATTCTTAAAGGTAAAAAGTATAGGTATACAAGGTGTAAGGGTCAGCGCACACCCAGCGTAAAACTGTTCGAGCATGCGCGAGCAGATTTCATTGATTCAATTGATAATGAACTCTATTCCCATTGAAATAAAGTTGAAAATAGCTTGCAAGTGATTAAATCCCTTCAGCGTCTGTTCGAGTATGCTCGCGTATGCTCCTCGCGGCGACGGGAGCAGTCGCGAGCATGCGCGCGGATGCTCGCGCATGCTCGAGCATGTTCGAGCATACGCCCGTGTCGATGCTTGCGATCCGTTGTAAGTGTTGCCACCTCGGCCGGTTTCGTACTAAATCTAGCATATTTTTTAACTACTTTAGCCCGAAAAGGGCAATTTACTACAGATAATATTATACAACGTGTTAATGAATTAACGCAAAACTAGAAAGTAGTTTGTTTAGAATCGATAGCAGAATCGAATTATCATGGTTTCAACACAGGTAATTTTTTTCAAAATTTTAATTTTTTTTTTCATAAAATTTTTAATTTACTAAACCCGATGTCAACCCACCCCACGGGCACACTCACCCTACTTACTACCAAAACAAGATTATAAAAATGTATCCATGAGTACGTTAGCGCTTTCTTTCAGTGCTGAAATGATAACAAATCATTTTTGCCTCCGAACTTAAAATGCGAATAACTTTAAATTTTAAGTATCAAAATAATGAAATTATTGTTTCAATCTAATTCTTTTGTTATAAATCAGTTGGGGTGTATGAGGTTTTGCGCTAATTTATTAACACGTATAATAATCGAACTCTTTTTGAAAATACAAAGAAAATCTGAAAGGTCGAAGCAGATTTAGTAGGTTTTCAAATTGTTCATATTCCATTTTATAGTTCCTAGCCATAAAATAACTGTCCCTAGAACTTTAAACCGTAACACAGCACTTTTCCTGCTCTTGCTCCTCTTCCTCTGCTAGTAACCCAATAATTACCAAATCCCAGTCCACCATACTTTAAAATTACTCTTCGCACGTCTTTACTTTAAAATATTGTAAACACAACTGCAAAATTCACTGTCAACTGTAGCAACACGGGAGCATCCGCGAGACTGTTCGAACACGCGCGAGCATGCTCGCGCATGCTCGAGCATCCGCCGCTGCCGCCGGCGGATTTCGCCTCTGCCGCCGGCGGATTTTGACGCTAGGTGTGCGCGACTGCAAAGAACATGCTCGAGCATGCGCGAGCAGATTTACGCTGGGTGTGCGCTGACCCTTAGGGTAAACAGTTGCATTACTTTAAGGGGTGATTGAACCCATGATACTGAACAACTTTCGAAAAGAAACCATTAGGAAATTCGCAATTTTTTTTTCGACTTTTCGTACAAAAGTTCGATCAGCTGATTGCATTTAGTATGGGAGGTCCAAAACAATTTTTACGAATTTCCTATAGGTTTCTTAGGGAAAGTTGTCCAGTATCATGGGTACAAATGATACAATCACCCCTTAAAGTACCTTTAATGCAACTGTTTACCCTAACACCCTGTGTAAGTTTATTACAAAATAAGTAGGTATGTTTGTTTTTTACAGTAAAAAACATGTTTTCTAGAACATGCACTACAAAAATACAAAAAATGAAATGAAATTATGTAAAAAATGAAATGAAATATTATATGATTAATAATGATTATGTATGAAATTACAAATGTACCTACCTAACTAATTCAATTGTAGTTTATTGCTAATTTTGTGTGATCTGGTGTCATTTCCCAGAATTGGAAGCACGGCAATTAGATAGAACTGTTGAAAAATCTGCTGGTTCCTTTTGTTCCTGCGTCAGCACGAATCCTCGCAATTCCTGCGATGTGCTTACTCCTAAATGTAAGTAAAATCAGAGTTTAGACCTTAATCCGTCAAGCCCTAAGAGCAAGGATCTCCTTTCTTCTAAAGGCATAGAGGGAGTCATACCATTGCAAGAACGTTCACTTTTTTGACGTTTGTGTTTGAGTGTGTGGTGTCAAGTAGTATGGACAAAAGAGACCAATTAGACCAAAGTGGCAACTGATCTAATGTTTATGGTAACTTTTCACACACACTAGCACAAAAGTGACAAGTGAAAAGTGGACAGCCGCATAAACAAAGATCTATAGTTCTGTCTCCTTCTACTATTAACTCGTTGGCTGCCCACCATACTACATCTACAGTATTGCTCCCCGCCCCATACAAATTTACTGATCCCACCGGTGATGCTCAAAGCATCGCTCTATTACCGAGGTACCATGAGCATCACCAGTGGGATCGAAAGCAATTTTTTTCAGGGTATTCTGTGAATGCTATTTCTTAACAACTATAGAGTATCCTCTACGAAATAGCCAGTGGCGGACTAAGCCCGTCGGAGGCCCGGGGCGGCAAAACTATATGAGGCCCCCCGGTCTTTCCAGAAATTAATATCTACAATTCTTTCGAGCCGTGGCAAAAACTTGTAGGTAGCATGTATTTTGTCCCAGGGATATCCAGGTCCTACAATATGGAGCGAGCGAAGCGAGCCCGAGATTCGTACAATGTAAAATCTAGAGCGAGCAAAGTAAAGTCGAGATTTTAAAGCAATATGAAAATATATCGGACAGAAAACCTAGAGCGAGCGAAGCGAGCTCGAGATTTCACTGAATTCTGGAGCGAGCGAAGCTAAGTGAGTTCGAGATTTTACTGCAATATAATGAGATCAGTGGAATAAGATTTAAATCCTGGAGTGAGCGTAGCGAGCTAGAGTTTTTTTACGACCTAAAATCTGGAACGAATAAAGTAAGCTCAAGATTTAACTATACTATGAAAAGAAAAAGACATACCATCCAAAACCTAGAGCGAGCGAAGCGAGCTCGAGATTTCACTGAATTCTGGAGCAAGCGAAGCGAGCTCGAGATTTTTCTTCATTATAACTCGATTTTTTCTGCTCATGCCGAAATCGAGGCGATTTATGTAAACAAATAGCTGAAGTGAGCTTATGCTTATAATAACTCTTTTGTAGAGCTCATCTTGAAATAGAGTAAGTAGTATATTCGTGTATAAAATAAAACGGGAGCGAATGAATAGAGTTCTATAATTATGACTGGGCTATAGCAAGAACTCTGTCTCAAAGTACAGAAAGCTCAAAAAAGTGAAGCGAGCGAAGCAAGCTCAAATTTTCGAAATACATTCTGATCCCAACCACATTGAATTTCAAGAAGCGAGCTCATAATTATGCTAACTGCATAACAACTTGAAAAAGATTGAGCGAGTGAGCGAGCTCGCAAATTCGCAATATTTTGGACTATATTTCCTTCTTTGACTTTCAATGACTAACGTACGAGGCCTCCAAATTCAAACTGCAGTCCCAGTACCGGAAGCCCGGGCCTCCTGAGCGAGCGAAGCGAACTCATAATTATGCTAACTGCATAACAACTTGAAAAAGATTGAGTGAGCTAAGCGAGCTCGCAAATTCGCAATATTTTTGACTCTATTTCTTTCTTTGACTTTCAATGACTAACGTACGGGGCCTCCAACTTCAAACTGCAGTCCCAGATCGTGTTCTGGCATCCTGAGGCCCGGGCCTCCAACTCCAAACTGTCTTTACTTACTATACAAACGTCATTATTTTGGATTTGATTAAAAAGGGATTCTCTTCTAGAGATTCGGAGGCCCCCCAGGACTGGGGGCCGGGGCGGACCGACCCTCCGCCCCCCCCCCCACCCCTTAGTCCGCCAGTGGAAATAGCATTCACAGTTTGTATCTAGCCCCCAAAAAAATCCCCAAAACAATACCCTGAAAAAATTCGCTTTTGATCCCACCGGTGATGCTCATGGCCACACAGAGAAGAAAACGTGATCCCACCGGTGATGCTCATGGCAGCCAACGTGTTAAAGGTACGTCATAAGACAAAAGAAACTAACTACAATCGTAAATCGATGCGGTCTCTATGCTTTAGAATAAAGGAGATCCTTGCTCTTAGGTCAAGCCCATTATAAAAGGTGATATAAAAAGGTAAAGGTAATATCATTAGCATCCCTTTAGGTCCGCCACACACATAGGGAATTGCAATCCGGAATTCGGAATCAGGTTTGTGATTTGTATCTTAGGATTTGACAGCTGCGCAATTCCGAACGCAATTGTGGAGGGAGAAAATCCATACGAAATCGTAATCCTGATTCAGGATTCCGGATTGCAATTCCTACGGACCTATAACTAAGAGTCTACCCATCAAACTGAACAATTTAGACTGGGAGCAAAAAAAACTGCTGCATATGTCGTAGTCCGACCGTAAAATTTGCCAGATCATGATATGCCTGGGCATTTCATGATACGCCGCCATTTCATGATATGACCAGCCATATCACGATACCATATCGCCATATCATATTATGATACCTATTACAGAAAGTCTGGCGGATAGACGAGATCAACCTATTTACGATATTCCCAACTAAGCACTTCGCAACATCATGATATGGCTGGGCAACTAGTGGTGTAAGTATTATTATCGGTCTAATTTTTGATTTCATTTCCTTTTGTTTCAGTATACAAAGCGCTGTATCATGCAACTAGAATTGTTTCGAAACACGACCCGGATTTTTATGGAACGAAAAGTAATGATAATATGATCTATCGTGGCATCATAATGGGTAAGTTCTTGTTTGAAAATGTTTTCGTTCCAATTTCAACTCTATTACAATGAAGTGCGGACCGAAACAGTGGCAATATAGTGAAGATCGAAAGTGCGGGTAAGGGGGCTGGAGTGCGATTTTTGAAACTCATTCTTTAAAGATAGCAGTTGAAAATGTCAATAGATATGCATCTTTCTACTGCTGATTTGAATTTCAAAATTCATACTTCAGGAGTGCGATTTTTTAAAGTCAAATCAGCAGTAGAAAGATGCATATCTCCATAGTAATTAAAACATTTACACCTGCTGAGTTCAAAGAATGAGTTTCAAAAATCGCACTACTGGAGACAAACACGGCCACTTTTACATTTATTAAACTTTTTTTTTCGCGATTTCGATATTGGCTCCATAGTGAAAGGTGTTCAGTTTGATGGTCTAAAAACTATAACTAAGGTATTTTGTAGGAGATACCTATTTAATAATTTTACATTCTAGACAACGAATCAGCCACATTCGCACCACACAAGAGGTCTGCTGCCTTCGTGACGTCACGGAACAGCAATGAAGATTGTTCGCCGCAATGTTGCTGCCAACCGCGCTGCGTACCAGGTTACTTGCTATGCCTCAGCCTATGGCATCGGCATCGCTAGAAGACTGTTTTCATGTTTTTCAAATTGTATTTTTGTTGTAACTTTACAAATGCTTTTACCTTACCTTACCTTATTTTAGAATGTTTTTGAATAGGTAGAAAATACACGGTCTAACTACAGGGTGAAATTGATATCATTAGCATCCTTTTAAACTAAGAGTCTACCCGTCAAACTGAACAACTTTTAAGGGAGCAAACCAATCGTAGCAAAAAAAAATCTGCTGTTCCACACTAAACTGCACCCGCCGCCGCTGCGTACGCGACTCAAATGTATGAAATTAATGTTTTTTTTTTGTTTCTTCGATCGGTTTGATCCCATAGTAAAAGTTGTTCAGTTTGATGGGTAGACTCTTAGTTTAAAAGGATGCCAATGATATCAAATTCACCCTGTATATTAGAGCAGCTGGCATGCTGGATTACGTTTGAAAAATATGCGTCCGTGGTTTGACTACTGTAGGTATTGTGACGTCCCTGTTGGTGAAATGGTAGGTATTATGACGACCCGGTTGGTGTAATGGTTACCAAACCAGGGTCCTGGGTTCGAATCCCGGTTCGGTCATGGATGTTATATGTTTGTGCCGTTGTTGTATGATCCCCATAACAAAAAGCCTGAGGCTTACTTGGGATCATTACAATGTATGTGCCTGTGAGCGTTATTTATTATTATTATTTGTTATTATTGTATTCTTGAGGTCACAAGGATGTAGGTTATAGTTTTATTGTTGACGGTAAGTTCTGTGGTCGCAATCTCGGAGCGGAGATTTTATGCAATCGTATTGGTTAATATATCTCCATTTCTCCGCTCCGCAGCCTCGCTCCGCTTCAGTGGACAGGCACCCACACGCGGGTCCTGGCTGGCGAATTTCACATTCTTTTTAGCATAATTAATAATTTCAAACATTTTGTGTTTTGGCCGTTTTACTTACATATTGAACGTTCCGACAATAATTATTTAGGTTTTCTCACAACGTTTTCCTTTACCGAAGAGTCAATTCAATAGTGCTACAAATCGTACACAAGTGCCTAAAATCTTAGCACAAGTCTTATGTGCGCAGGGGACGAACCGCGCTACCCTCTATGAAAAGCAAGAGACTCGAAAGGCTGTCCTAGCCACTAGACCACCATGGCCCAAAGTATATTGACACAGCATTACTTGTTTCCTTAGAGAAAGCTGCGCGCGAAAAAACAAAATACGACAACAGCTATCCAAACGCCTTATCACAACGCATCGAGTTCAAAAGCTGTTCTCCGTTTATCTACCCGACGGCCACACAACCTGGTAAGGAATCATGCTTAGTATGAAATCACATAGAGAGCAAAATGAGCGAGGGAAGCGAGCTCCAAATTTTGCAATATAATTTGACTCTATTCCTTTTATGGTATGCTGGTACCTACAATAATTATCGTGTTTCTAATTTCTTCTTCCTTTTAATTCTGAAATCACATAGAGAGCAAGATGAGCGAGGGAAGCGAGCTCCAAATTTTGCAATATAATTTGACTCTATTCCTTTTATGGTATGCTGGTACCTACAATAATTATCGTGTTTCTAATTTCTTCTTCCTTTTAATTCTGGGGTGGGCCGGGCCCAAATGCCCCCTTGCTACGCCTGTTTTCAGTGACTTGTGTAATAATGACAGTACCATTACCTACTGAGCGCTCGCGCACACATAACTGCGAATTCGCATCGCATAGCAAATATCTGCGAGCGCTACGATTGAAAATCATAGACATAAGTCATCGAACGTTCGCAGATATTACCGATGCGATGCGAATTCGCAGTTATGTGTGGGAGCGAGCGCTCAGTAGGTAATGGTACTGTCATTATTACACAAGTCACTGAAACCATAGGCGTAGCAACGGGGCGTTAGGGCCCGGCCCACCCCAGAATTAAAAGGAAGAAGAAATTTGAAACACGATAATTATTTTAGGTACCAGGATACCATAAAAGGAATAGAGTCAAATTATATTGCAAAATTTCGAGCTCGCTTCCCTCGCTCATTTTGCTGTCTGGGACTGAGCCTACAACCGATTCATTATCCTGGGAAATGCTCCATGTTTTAGATTAGGTACGTTACAACTATCTCTATTCATATTGTAGAAAAGGTCGCTGCGCTTGCTAAAGGTTTCGGTTTATTTCTTGGTTATAGATAGTCATTGTTTCTGGGGCCTAACCTTTTGGCCTAACTCTAACTGTTAGACATTCTCACTTTTATTATTTTCCATGTAGATGTAAATGCTGGAGGCCGTAAAATGGAGAACTCTGCTAGTGGCCGTAAAGTGGAGGAGAAGAACACGGCGTCGGTGCTGACGTCACACATGCAGATCAGAAACGGCACAGGTTTCCGCTGTAACACTTCCACACAACTTGGTGAGACAAATTAGCCCCTAAGCTAGGTACTTAGGTACTTTACAAAATTGAATTACTCTGCTACTTTCGTTATGAAAAGCTCATAAATAAATAATACTAACTAATCCTCTATCAGGACAAAGACTTTAAGGTAGGTATATAATCAGAATGTAGTTAGGTATGTACGTACACCTTAATTTTTCAACCTACTTTAGCATACCTATCTACTTATGGCCTAAAAATCTTTGTTGTATGTTTAATCTATGTAAAAATAATGTACATAGACACAATAGAAAGTGCATTGTTCTTGGAGCAGGAGTGCGATTTTTGAATCTCATTCGCTGAGTTCAGCAGTTGAAAGTCAAATCAGCGGTAGAAAGATGCGTATATCTCCACAGTAATTTTGACATTTTCAACTGCTGAACTCAGCGAATGAGATTCAAAAATCGCACTCCTGATGCTATCAATAAGTAGATCCTATGTTTTACATGCTGTCAAATAATACCATATTATGTGGACAGTTTTCTCTAACACGATAAATATTTTGGCTAGACTCGTCGCTGACGATGACGTGCGGTGTCAAGCTCGCGAGTGCCTACAAGGAGGACACCACCCAGTTCTGCTCGAGCTGCCAGGCCAGGCTGCTGGAGATGCCTGCATTCATCGCTCGTCATGATACAGGCAATTTTGCATACATACCTACCAACCGACCGTCAACTCACAACCAAATATTTTGGCATGACTCGTCGCTGACGGTGACGTGCGGTGCCAAGCTCGCGAGTGCCTATAAGGAGGACACCACCCAGTTCTGTTCGAGCTGCCAGGCCAGGCTGCTGGAGATGCCTGCATTCATCGCCCGTCATGATACAGGCAATTTTACATAAATACCACATATTATTTTGGTAAGACTCATAGCTGACGATGACGTGCGGTGCCAAGCTCGCGAGTGCCTACAAGCAGGACACCAGACAGTACTCCTCGAGCTGCCGGGCCAGTCTGTTGGATATACCTGCATTCATCTCCCGTCATGATACAGGCAATTTTACATATACTTATGCTTATGCCCAAAAAATATAATTTCACACAAAAAACCTAGTCTGTTTGAAGTGGCCTTTTTGGGAAGTGGTAAATTTTTGGAAAATTAACCTTTTGGGCAGAATGCCTTTGGATGTTGAAAACAAATGAAATGTCCTGCGATAATATAACATTTAAACAGCTTTTATTTAGAGACAATGGTTAAAAGCTCATTTTTGCCATGGACAGGTTTTATGCATTTTTGGTCCAAATGTGAAATGGTCCAAAAGCTATCATCATCCAGATTTCGTCAACCCGCCTGGCTGACGACCCACTCCAAAAGCTTTTGCCACAATAATGAATGCTTAGACGGACAAGTTCTAGCAGAATAATATAGTTCTTTGACCGGCACTGTCTCATTTAAAAATGTATGAAACCATTACGATGTCCTTCATTGTAAGTACTTATCTGTTGTGGCCACGATTGCAGGAACGGTCGACGACTGCGTGAAGACTCACCTCGTGGGATCGTGCCGTTACTACAGCAACATGTTGACGAGGCACATCGGACGTGTACGAGAGAATCGTAAGTTTTCACTATTTTTATCGGTTGACCACGATACTATCTGCACTGGAGAGCGATAGCGCTAATTTAAAACATCCTAGTTCAATCCTAATTCAATTTCAGTTCTAATCACATTGCAATCGAATTACTATTCAACTGTGTTAATTCCGTATCGCGCTAAACTTGACTTATTTACTATGTGACTGACAGCCTTTAACGTCTGAGCGATCTGTCGAAACGGCTCTAACGGCTGTCATGAGCTGTACCGCGATTAGCGCAATACCAAAAGTGTAAAAAGCTAAGCTTCGCAAGCGGTCCAATCATGGTTCAGTTGCAATTTACTTACCGCAATTGCCCTCCTGGGAGCAGAAAACAAGACACAAGTTGATTAAGCCAGTCAGCGATTGATGCAGTTCTATCCTCATTCCGTTCCGTCGACTCACCAGCCTGCTGTTCTGCTCCTAGGACGCAAAGGCGTAAGGGGCCGGCGCTACAGCTACTCGCTGTCGCTAGAGATACTCCCAAGTTCAGAGTACTTATTGCAATGCACGCAATCAAGCTTATCGTTAGGTTTGGTATATTCCCTCTATACCCCTTTTAATAGATTACACGAACTGCTCTTCTCCTCCTAGCTGATACTGCACTTGCGTCCTCGATATAGACACCGGAGTTCTGCCCGAGGCAATAGCAACACCCTAAGGTCCGTTACACACATACGGAATGAGGATCTGTAACGATTTTTGTTTTTAATGTAGTATTAAAGTACATTAAAAATCCTGAACATTGGTGTTTTTATTTTGTTCCTACGACCAAAAATGAGCGAGCTACGATCATTTGAATGGTTGGCTACCACTTTTTATGTACGCATCTTGTCGAACACATCCACGAGAACATTTTTGGTTCTATAAATTTTCGACATAGGACGCACCATATTATCCGAGATATAACATTTTTAATACTAAAGTCCCTTGTAACCGGTACGCAGTAATGCCTCGTGACGTCACGCACTCTGCCGCGAAACATTTTATTTTCGAGCACACTTCAAAATTCAATAACTTTGGAATTACTGAACCGATTTTCAACATTCAAAAAGAATAATCATTGGTACATAATAAAGAATAAAATGAAGCACAGTTTTAACGGATTTGCCGTAGCATTACGGGACCTCATTGCAATCCGGAATTCTGAATCAGGATTACGATTTTGTATGGATTTTCCCCCTCCACAATTCCGTTCGGAATTGCGGAGCTGTCAAATCCTATACAAAATCACAATCCTGATTCGGAATTTCGGATTTCAATTCCGTCTGTGTGTGGCAGACCTAAGCCGGGCTTGGTATATACACTGGATACCTTGGACACTTGGCTGTCAATTGTGTTGTGCACACTGTGTGTGTGTTGCAAGTGTGTCTGTACACACGATCGACAGACGACGCGAAACTTTCTTGCGGTGGGCACCGCGTTCTCGTGATTATTGTGGACAAAGGTACCTAAACTCGATGTACTAGGCAACAAACATTCCAATTCCTCCCAAACACAAAACCGCGCGGCTGCTGTGCGGTTGGGTGATTTGGAGTAATTTGAAAGTTATTGCATAGTAAATAGAGTTTACATTTGCCGCAGGTACATGGCTCGGCAGCCGCAAGAATGTTTTCGTGCCAAATGAATGCGCCCTGAAGATATTTTCAAGAAAAGTTTACAGTATGGATGGGTGTTTAGGTTTCCCTGTCTCCAAATAACCGATTTTACGTATTTTTGTTGTCTGTTTGTGTCCGTTCGTCTGAGCATCTCGTTAAAACTTAGTAGGTAGGGTGCTGGACTATGCTTATCTAAACTATTATAAAACTGTAACAGAAGTGTGTCTGTACATTGAAGATATTAACAAAAAAAAGTTACGATGTGGTTTTTAGGTGTCCCTGATTCCAAATCACCAATTTTTTTGTCTGTCTGTTTGTTTATGTGTTTGTTTGAACGAGCATCACGCAAAAACTACTGAACCGATTTTGATGAAACTTTTTTTATTTGATAGCTTATGATCTGACTTAAAATCTGGTATTTAATTTGTGCGGACGAAGTCGCGGGTTAACACTAGTAAGTTATAAGTATATTTTATCTTGCTACGATGACGGTAGTCTTAAAGCTAGTGTGTTATATTCAGTGTCTTTGACCCATCTCAAATCCTGCAATATGAAGAATCCCAGGCCATACCATTTCACACTTGGATTATAAAATCATAGGAGAAATAATCTTGAAGATCATCAGAGTATCACTGAATCGTTTTTACCGCGATCTAACATCCAACCAGTACAGCATATTTCCTCATTTTCAGTTACGAAACACCTCACGGATTCTACAGATAAATGCGTGTACCGTCTCGTCAGCGACCTACCTGTCATCGAAGCTTGCACCATGAAGCCGAGCGGTCGCGAGGACCTCGCCTGCCAGACGAATAAACGACACAAACTAACGCGTCCGATGTCTTGCTGCTACCTCTCTCCCGCTGTCAGTTTAACAAACATATGCCGAGGAGAGGAGAGAAATAATCTCAAGTCAGTTTATTACATGCTCACCGCGATAGAGGGCCGGATACGTAGACTGAAGAAAAATATGCCGTAGGTAGTTTCAACTAATCATATTTTAAGTCAGATTAAAAACACCGTCAGTCTATGCTCACCGCGATAGAGGGACAGACTGAAGAAGTTTCTGAATGGGTAACTATTCTATTTAAGAGCCTACCGAGCCCTATGCCCAGTGCTGCCCCCAATCGTATTGTCTTTATTTCTAAAGAATTAAACAACATTTCCAAAAAACAAGAATGCCACATTGTAGTCCTGATTGGCTTTCAATTTATCGAATCATTACGGACTATCATGTTTTATACTGGAGCTATTATCGTTAAAATCGCCAAAAGTGACCACTTTTGGCGGTTTGAAAGATAATAACTACAAACATTAGAAACACAAATCCGCAGTGACCCGATAAATTGGAAATCAGCAATGACTACAATGTGACATTCTTGTTTTTTGGAAATATTGTTTAATTGTTAAGAAAAAAATACGATTGGGGGCAGCACAATAGGCTCGGTGCAGCCTTAATACTAATCGTCAAGGTTCTGTAGTCATATTGTAATGTTTAAAAAAACAACGTAAAATGTAAGTACGTGGAAAAAATTAAAAAGTGTCACATAATATTTTTATCCTCTTTTATTTGATAGGATATGTCGAACATTTTATATTTCGCGTATATAATACATAGCAAGCCAACTATAATATACAACGTGATAGGATGTGTCAAAACAATTGCAGAAAGGCAGAAACATAAAAATGATTGATTGATAATGATAAATTGATAATACACATACAATCAGCCCAATATACTTATCAAACAGTAGCGACAGTACATACTACATGTACCTACACTCAGCGGGAACCCGTTAAAATAATAGGGGATCGGACAGTCCGGGACAATTAGTCAAATTAGCAACATTTAATCGAACGTCAAAACGCGCGCGATGTATGAAAAATTGTACTAAATACCCACAAGTGACGTTATCAACATTTCATTACTTTTTATAGTTCATCATGTAATTAAAAATAGTATACTAGCTTAAAAAAAAACTAAAAATGTGAGTATAGCGTTATTTTCAAATGTTTTTTTTAGAAGATAAAACTAAAATATATTTTATGCAGTCCGCTCCCCTATTGCAGAAAGGCAGAAACATAAAAATGATTTATTGATAATAATGATAAATTGATAATACACATACAATTAGCCCAATATACTTACCAAACAGTAGTGTAGTAGCGACAGTACATATTACCCGTTAACATAATTATAGAACAGAGTACTATAATTACTACTTATAATCCACAGGTGCAATATGGCGACTCTGGGGTTATCGAGTTCAAAGCTTTAGGTAATTTACCTAGGATAAGTGTCAGTACTGCTTGGTTATGATTTAATACATTTGTATTGGGATACATATACAGGGTGTTAGGGTAAACAGTTGCATTACTTTAAGGGGTGATTGTACCCATGATACTGAACAACTTTCCCTAAGAAACCTATAGGAAATCCGCAAAAAAAATCGTCTTTTCATACAAACGTTCGATTCGCTGATTGCCTTTAGTATGGGAAGTCCCAACAATTTTTTCTGCTCATTTCCTATTGGGTTCTGTGGCATGGGTAAAATCACCCTTAAAATAATGAAGCTGATTTTACCCAAGCATATTAGTTTTCCTCTCACTCAACGGTTTGCTGGAAGAAAACTCTTATAGAGTTAAGCTCGCCTTTGTACATCACGACTTACTGTAAATTTTTTCATAATTATGTTTTTGTGTACAATAAAGAATCTATGAATCTATGAAACTGTTTACCCTAACATCCTGTACCTATAGAGAATAACTTCAATAACAGATTTCAAACATTATTGATTTTTAAACATGTTACAGCCAATGTTGTGATATTTCGAATCAAATTAAAGATTGAAAAATTCAGTCTTGGACGGGATTCGAACCCGCACTCTTCCAAACCGGGGAAGTGCGTTATCCAATTTCGCCACCGAGCCATTTGCTCGGAGACCGAAATTTTTCAATCTGTTGCGTCTTTAAGGGGACGTGAGCGACATCTACTGGAAGTTAACTTACGGCACAGCCCGGACACTGCATACAAAAAATTGAAATTGACAAGATGACGTCAGCACATGCGAAACGGAGTCTAGGGCTGCAATAACATGACTTTTTCGTAAATAAAACTCTTTGACACCCGTCTATTCAAAAAGAGTTTTTATCCTTCGTCCTAAGATTATATTCTCTTTGTTTCGAAAACATAAATTCTAGATGGTGACAATCTAGGCTACAGGTAACTGCCGTGGTAACCTACAAGTAACCTAGTGGTAACCAGATGGCGATAGAGGGGGTGAGGTAAAATGTTGGTGGGAGGAAGGGAGTGTCCATACTGTATCTAGTAATAGACACTTTTTCTTATACTGTGCTTACGGTAAGTTTGTTGTAATGCTGGACTTGCGGGTTGGTAAATTTGAAATAACTTACAGTAGATGTCGCTCACGTCCCCTTAAAGACGCAATAGATTTAAAATTTCGGTCTCTGAGTAAATGGCTCAGTGGCGAAATTTTATAACGCACTTCCCCGGTTTGGAAGAGTGCGGGTTCGAATCCCGCTCGAGACTGAATTTTTCAATCTTTAATTTGATGCAATAACAGATATCTGAATAACATTTTCTTCTGATTGACAAACCAACTGCCCAGGATAATTGGCTATACAAAATCTATTTTAAAATATATTTACATAAAACAAAATTTTAACAAAAAATTAAAACCGCCTTCAAAAAAACTAAAAAAGTGAAAAAATAATATTGCAGCCTATGACTTTTTCGCTCGCATCATAAGAACATTAATTTGTTTTATTGAAGTCGCTGTCAAGCCGGTACATTTCGCGACATGGCTTGCATTTTTTGGCTTGGCTTGACACCGACTTCTATAAAACAAATTAATGTTCTTATGATGCGAGCGAAAAAGTCATAGGCTGCAATATTATTTTTTCACTTTTTAGTTTTTTTGAAGGCGGTTTTAATTTTTTGTTAAAATTTTGTTTATTTCACAATTTTCAGTGGTGAATTCATTAGTTCGATTTAATAGGAGTGCTTTAAATTAAAAAACGCACTAGTCGGCAGTACAATTTTCGAAGGTTCCCCTCGATTTCTCTGGTATGCCATCATCAGATCCTGGTTTCCTTATCATGGTACCACCCTCGGGACATCTCCTTTCCAACAAAAAAACAATCATCAAAATCGGTTCATAAACGACGAAGTTATCCGCGAACACACATAAAAAAAAAAATATATATATATATACGGTCGAACTGAGAAACCTCCTCCTTTTTTGAAGTCGGTTAAAAACCAAATGCAGTAGGAATGGTTTTTTTCGATACTTACAAATAATTAGGGGGCTAAAGTTACACAAAAAGCAACCTTTTTCTAGTGGAATGAATAAAATACAGCTTAAAATACAACTTAAAAATAGCTTAAAAATATATTAACAAGTGCATAAAATGATTTGTGATAAAATTAATATAAAACTTGACTATGTTCCATATAGATATAGCCATAAATAAATTTAATCTTTATAGTTACCCTTCAAATTACGTTAAGGGGCCACCGAACCTCCAGTGCTGAAAACGAGGATTTTTTTGGATCTCCCGTAGACAATCGATCGGATAGTTTTGTATGGAAAACCAAAAATTTTTCTCGTTTTTCGACCAATGTACATTAGGGAAAGTTATTTAGTTTCATTATCTGGTAGCACCCTTAAGCTTTTATGGAATTTAAGAAAGGGGTGTATACAGGGTGTTAGGGAAAACAGTTGCATTACTTTAAGCGGTGATTGTACCCATGATACTGAACAACTTTCCCAAAGAAACCTATAGGGAATTTGTAAAAAAAAAATTTGGACTTCCCATACTAAATGCAATCAGTTGATCGAAGTTTGGTATGAAAAGTCGAAAAAAATATTGCGAATTTCCTATAGGTTTCTTTGGGAATGATGTTCAGTATCATGGGTACAATCACCCCTTAAAATAATGCAACTGTTTACCCTAACACCCTGTAGACTTAAATAAACGATCTACGCGTCGAAAAAAGAATGAGAATTTTGATTACCGGCAAAGTGTTTGAAATCCTCACATTTAAATAACAATATACACATTTCCTTACATTATAAAATAATAAACAGTTCATGTACACTACACCGACCCCCTCTAAATACTCTTTCACTTACATAATCCCTGTTTTAACTCCAGAACTTGTCCATTACCTATTACGCACCAATAAGTCACATAGACTTAACTAATATGAACCTTGTGTTCTTGTAATAAGTGTTTTGGCACAACACTTCGAAACACAGCCATTATCTTTCACTAGAATTGTTCTCTTCTATTTTACCTAAAACAATAAACACTTTATTTTAATTGGGTATTAATATTATGAAAAGTAAAGAACAGTTGTGTATTGTCAAGTAGGTAAAGAATGTGGTTTCTTTTTTTAGGCACGGAATCCACCGAAGCGGATCGGAGATGGGTAAAATGTAAAATCAACCAATTAAATAGCTTGATTCTGTCAAGTGAGGAAAATTGAGCAAATCGATTGGTTGAATTGGTGGATACCGGGCCATAGTGTGCTATTCTAGGTTCGCCATATTGCCGTGTCGCATCGTGATGACGATTTACTCCAAGGCGTGAACACGTGGACCAGGGATTCCCGGCCGCAGTCAGCTATCTGATGCGGCCTCAGCCCGTTCCAGTCCAGTCCGTTCAAGAATTATAACGGATAATAACTTACTTTGTAGTCTCAGACTAGAGAGAGCGAAGCGTGAACATGTGGACAAGGGAGACCCAGCCGCAGTCAGCTATCCGATGAGCCTCAGCCCTTTCCAGTCCAGTCCGTACATGAATTATAACGGATAATAACTTACTTTGTAGTCTCAGGCTAGAGAACGAGGCGTGAACACGTGGACCAGGGAGACCCAGCCGCAGTCGGCTATCTGATGCGGCCTCAGCCCGTTCCAGTCCAGTCCGTACAAGGATTATAACTGATGGTGACTTACTCTGTAGTCTCAGGCTAGAGAGCGAGGCATGAACACGTGGACCAGGGAGTCCCAGCCGCAGTCGGCTATCTGATGCGGCCTCAGCCCGTTCCAGTCCAGTCCGTACAAGAATTATAACTGATGGTGACTTACTCTGTAGTCTCAGGCTAGAGAGCGAGGCGTGAACACGTGGACCAGGGAGTCCCAGCCGCAGTCGGCTATCTGATGCGGCCTCAGCCCGTTCCAGTCCAGTCCGTACAAGAATTATAACTGATGGTGGCTTACTCTGTAGTCTCAGGCTAGAGAGCGAGGCGTGAACACGTGGACCAGGGAGTCCCAGCCGCAGTCTGCTATCTGATGCGGCCTCAGCCCGTTCCAGTCTAATCCGTATGTAAATTCAGAATGATGCCTGATGGTCTCCAGAGGATCACAGCCGCGTTTAAGGTCCCATATTCTGGAAGGCGAAATATAACTTTAAATACAGGCTTTGGGTAAATTTTTTGGAAGCAATAGATAGACTAATAATCGAAAGGCTTTTAGAGAAGACAAAATCTGATAAGTTCGTTTTTCCAGTGCATGGTTGATGTCACGTTTATTTACAATCTGTGATTTTCGACGTAGAGGGAATCACTATAAAGAGAATCGGCGTAAAGGGAATCGACGTAGAGAAACTCGGCGTAAGGGGAACTCGCTGCAAAGGTGCATATAAGCTAAGGTTAATATATACCACAGAGTACTATAATTACTACCATATACTAAAATACAGGATTAAGGCTGCCTGTCCATTGACGTGAGCTGGCTGTGCGAGCTGTATAGCTGTGTAAATATTAATCAATCAGAGATCCGACCGAGATCGGCCGAGCTCCAGATTGGTTAATATTTACACAGCTACAGAACTCGCACAGCCAGCTCGCGTCAATGGACAGGCAGCCTAAGACACGGAATCCACCAAATCGAAGTGGAGTGGAGATGTTGAGATAAGATAAGAGTTTCTAACCGCATCTTTTCTACAATGGATCACCTTCTGACGCAGGACGCAGTGGTAGATTCAAAAAATGACGTCAGAATGTGCCTGATAATTCAGGCATTTCCCGTGGTACACCCAATTTGGTTCACCTGGTGAACCATGGGCAGACATTTTTACCCGTGGTCCACTTACGTGATGATATTATTTTCAATAAAAATTTGTTGTTTTCTTTTGAGATATGTGAAATCAACCATTAATTAAATGCTTGATTATGTTATTTTACTCGGCTTAACTACGCTCCGTTTTGGTAGATTTCGTTTTAATAGCCACTCGTAGTCTAGTAGGTATTTGATCGTCCTAGTGGGATTGGAAATGCATGTGCTCTTTGGTGAGAAGAGACCTTTGCCCAGCAATGGGATCCAATCCAACCAGCTAACACTTCACATGTTTTATAACATTACGTATTTATCAATTTACCACGTTCACTGTTTGGATAACTTTTTATAGAATTGCAGACCTGTAATCAGATGCACTGAAATTGTTGTTTGTATCTAGGCCTCAAAAACAAAATATATGTTACCTCGTAGTGAAATCATACGATACGGCAGCTATAACAGAAGGCGAGTGTGGTGAGAACTGCACTCTCCTCACTGCACATTCACAACCTGCAAATAAACAATATTATTTATCTATTTGTGTACATAAACACGACGGGCGACTTGACACCTGGCTCGAACGAAAATCCAATAACAATGACAAATAACAGCAAAAGAATAACTCGAAAATGCTAAAGCGCAGGGACTCGTGCAACGGTAACTGAGATGCTATCGCTACTGGCCTCGCACGGCGACGGCGGAGTCCCGCGGGGGGTAGCCGGAGGGGTGTCGAATTCCGAGCCAGGTGTCAAATTCAAATTCAAAATTTTTTTTTATTCAAAATAATCAAAATTCAATAATAATGTCATTTTAAGTATGGTATGGGCGAAAAGCCGTCACATTAACAGTTTAGTCTCTCGCCTTGAAAGTGACTTGCATTTTACCTAATACGTCACATAACAAAACTGATCAGCTTCAGATTTGGTCTTGTCCCCTTAATGTTCCCTTGTATCTTTCTCAACTCGTCCGTTAATGTACAATTAAGCTAAAAAATAAAAGCTTTCAGTTTAATTAAGTTTATTTTAATTAAGGGCATAGTTAAACAAAATTCAAGGCATAGATTTATATATTACTAGCGTAAGGATAGGCCCGTCAGAATATTTTACAAAAACCTTTTTCATAGAAACAAAAATTTGCGCCATCTGTCATAACTCGTATACGAACTATATCGTGTCATATATTTGTAGTGCTCTAAATTGACATTTTTCCTTGCATTTTAGAGCCAACGAATTGGAGACAATAGTCAAGCTCATAGGCCATGTCCTTACGCTAGTAATATTATATATGTCTTTGATTCAAGGCAATATTCAGTACCTAACTTCGAACTCATTGACATAAAATAAGAAATAGTTTACTTTTGCCTTCTTTGATTGAATTTTTACCGATGTCCCTGCGCATGACATAGCACGCGAAATGATATCGTTCAGTCAGGATATGCCACGTTCGCGCGCCTAAAATCCCTTGCAGCTATTTGCTAATAGTTATCGCGCGCTTGTCGTCGGCGAAGCCTCCGTCAGTCTGCTATTCGACTTAGAGCGAGATATAGAAAAATGTAGAAGCTCCCGATTACACCCTTTGACTACCGCGCATGAATGATTTTAAATTACTAAATGACTTCGGGTTTTGACGGGGACTCTGGTCTGGTCTGCGCCAACGAAGATTGACAAGCGGAGTAATTTTCCTGGTCGTACCTACTGTATCTCAGATAAAATTACCTTTGAGTGTAAACATGGGAGAGGTGAGTCGCCTCAGGTCCCAGCCTCGCACCAAGCCGTCAGACCCCGCCGTCGCTATCGCATGCGTTTCTGTTCTACTCCAGTCGCACGACAACACCTGCAAAGAATAAGAATCATTTATTTGTGAAACATGAGTGAACAATGAACAATTTTGCATTCACATTAACAGGATAGTTTAGCTCCATACAAACGAAGTTTGGTTATATTTTTAATACCAACCAATTAAAGTCGATGAATTTTTTCAGAAACAATCTAAAAACGAATCTCTATGCTTGCATGTTGTCAGATTTTCGTTAAAATGTATAGTTTTAAAGCTACAGTGCCTCAAAGATTTCCATACAAATCTTAAATTCATCCTAGCATTGAAACTGTATATTTTAACTAAATTCTAACAACATAAAAGCATACAGGTTTGTAGATTGTTTCTGAAAAATGTAATTGACTTTAAGAGGGGGTCATACCTATTTTGTCTGTTTTTGAATCGATTTTTGATAACAAAATTATTACATTTAATATATATAGTTCACATAACAGTGTAGATACGTTCATTCTGCAGGGCATCTAACCGTTGAAAACACGATTCTATTAAATTTTCTCGATAGAAAAGAGGAGCAAAGTAAGCTCGATTTCAGATTTATAACCAGTTTTACAAGAATCACCCTACACCATTTCTTCTGAATATACCATCATTTGAAAGGTAAATAATTATAGCAGGGCTTCTACCCGATGGATTTTTCCCCAAACACTCAAGAGAAAAGATATTGATGAAAAATACGTTTTTTTTGCGATCTTACTTTCAATTGAAGCGGGATGGCTAATTGCAAAAGTTTGCTTGTTAGAAAGAGAGGCTTACTCTACTAATACCAAGCCTTAATTGGTTTATTGAAAATATAACCAAACTTCGTTTGTATGGAGCGCAGCAGCAAAAACTATACTCTTAATACAAAGTAAATTAGTGCCTTATTAATAAAATTAATTCTCTAGTTCCAAACATTCGATTAAGTCCACTAAATAACCACGTTTTAGGCAGCAATGCCATAACATACCACCTCTAGTCAATAGCTGTTCTGTGGGAGAATACACCTAACATCTTAGACATAAGATCCAAATTAAATTACCTCAGCATCATGCGCCTTCACGACAGCAGCAGGCCTCGAAGATTCATTACACGTCCACAACTTGAGATGTCCGTCGCCGGAGACGGAGGCGAAGGTGGCGGGGGAGTGAGGGGAGAACGCAGCCGTGTACACCAACTGAGAGTGACCCGCGAATGTGCTGAGACATGCTTCTGATTCTGGGTCCCACTGGAAGGCACAGTTCAATAATATTCATATAGATAGACTCGTCCTCTGCTGGACATAGGCCTCCCCCGAAATGGGGGGATTTGCCATAATCGCCACGCTTGGCAGGCGGGTTTGCGATCGCAGTTGGATTGAATGTGTGTAAGCTCAGAGGATGCTGCTGCCCATCCTCCGGTAGATCCCTTAGTCGCCTTATACGACACCCACGGGAGGAAATGAGGGAACCCTGAATTGATAATCAATAATATTATATTAAAGTAATCCAAAATGGCCTCGATTCGGACTGTGCCACGACTTAACTTAACTAAATTTATTCCTGGCACTTTCTAAAATAAGATTAAGAAAAGAGACAGAAAACCAACAGCTGACTTTAGTGCTGTCAAAGTGACGTTAAACGCCCAAAAACGCTTTAAATAAGATGGCGTACATTATGATGGCATCTTATTTTGGGCGTGTAACGTCACTTTGACAGCACTAAAGTCAGCTGTTGGTTTTCTGTCTCTTTTCTTAATCTTATTTTAGAAAGTGACAGGAATAAATTTAGGGAACAGTCCGAATCGGTACCAATATCATTCACTGACTGACTGATTCTCATCACGAAATCTCCAGAAAAATTATTTATCTTTAAAATATTATAAAAACTTATAGTAGTTTAACCGGATACCAAATACCTGGTTAAGTAAAAGGACTTGGGCCAGATAGCCAATCATCTGGGTACCAAATATCCGCGCGATCACAGCGTAGATATGCAGTAAAGGAATCTTTTCCTAAATTCTTTGATCCCCGTAAATCATAAAAACCTAAAAAACTATTAATCATAATTTTTCGTAATTCAACATCAAATAAGGTTTATTTGTATCTAATTTGTGTATCTTGTAAATAAATTCCACATCAAAGCTTTTGTCCGCGACTCCGTCTGCGTGGACATAAAATAATATGTAGCCTATGTGTTATTCTGGGCTATGAACTATCTATATGCAAAGTTTCATCGAAATCGGTCAAACCGTTTTAGCGTGAAAGAGTAACAAACATCCATCCATCCATACAAACTTTCTTGTTAATAATATTAGTAGGATTTTTATGTTTTATTCACTCTTCTAAATATCAAGACTCAGCCAGATACTAAGACATAATCCGGCCCTCTATTGTCTAAGATCTGGCTGGATAATAATCGTAATCGACAGCGGTCCCGCTAAAGGTCAAAATTCAAAAAATCGGTTATCTTTAATTCCAATTTTGTTTTCACGAAAAGGTAAAAAAACCCATAGTTTTAGAAAATATAAAAATTCCCCCATGTTTTTTAACAAAATCATTCATTTATTTGCATCGTAAGTCAGCGATTCCGCACACATTTTCCGTTGTCGAAAAGTCGCAATTTACTGCTCCGTTTGGAAGGAGATTGCAATAATTGTGTTTAGAAGTGGATATTGTGAATCATGGGGATTTAAGAAGAGGTTACGTTATTTATTTCTGTAGTGATTAAACATCGTAAATATTCTTTATTTAAAAACTACAGGTATTCGAAGTACACCTTCTAAAAATAAAATTGAAAAATCTTGATGCATAAACATAGTCTTTTAGTTCAGTTGCCCGTCGTAGCCCGTGACATTTCGGATATCATTGTGTAGCTAAAGGTGTGTCTTACAATATGAGTGCAACAAATTTACCCAAGAGTACCAAGGGACTTTATAATAAAGGTCTTCATATTGATGTTTTTTATGCGGCGCAATCCCTATAAGAATGAATACCCTTGAAAAGTGTCTCAAAAAACCTATATATGAGGAACTTTATGAATATGGACTTCTCCTTTATACTCTTGGACACGTTTTTTTTTTATTTTATCCACGTTACCTATCGATTAGATGTTAAAAAATGGCATATAGGGACTCCGGTAGAAAAAAAATCAATGTCTGAAAGGAGGAACTCATTCAGCAAAAAAAATGATAGAATTTGGGTCGTATTGCGTACCAGCCTCAAATTAGAGGTAGTTGTTCTTCCAATGACGAAAACACAACACGGATTTTTTTTGAAAATCCTCAAATATCAGTCAAAATTGCAGGTCTAAACAGATATGTTCTGTAGTCAACAAGTCTTGTCGTCTGGGTGTAACATTAATAACGAAGAATATGCCACAGAAACTGCCAAGCATCTAGTAGCTGAATATCTTTGATATAATCTTCCTGCTTCAGTGAATAACATTCTTATTCACTGTTCTGAGGTAACAGATTATGTTATTCTTTCTATAGGAGAGTTGTCATCAGAAGCTGCGGAAGCAAAAAACTAAGACTTAAAATACTTCAGACAACATAATACCAGAAAGAACTCAAGGATTATACGCAACAGCGACTTACGGAATCGATTTCTATTAACATCCGATCCCTACATCACCAGTCTCCAAAGTTTGCCTCAAAAAAAGAAGAGTTCACTGCCAAAATAGCGTTTGTCATTGATTTTAGAACATAAGATGTAATTATAAAACCAATTTAAACATCTATTTAAATTTTATTGAAACATTTATATTTTCGACCGCTGTAGTATGAACGCGGGACCCACAGATTACCCCCAATAGATACCGCATACAAGGCCGCCGATGCGCGCCACACATGTATGTTTTTTCACTGATATAAGCAAATAACTGATCACGCCCCTTCAGTACCGACCAAGTATTGGATCCGCGTGCACTCAATTTAAATAAAAAAATTGCCTATCTTTTTACGATTTTCTGAGCACAAACTTTATGAAAAATGTCAGTTTGTGCCATAAAGTGGTGTGGGAAAAACTCTCGGACATCCAGCTACGAGAAAGATGACATTACTTTCCATCGGTAAAAAACATTTTCATTATTTTTTTGTTTTTCGGAGTTCAAGTTATAGTGGGTGGTACAAAAGTTGCTTCTAAAAAATTGCAGCTCACGTTGATGTCTTTTTGAAATGGTCCCTTTCTCTCATTAGTTAATTTTGGTAAATCTATCACTTTCGTACATTGACACGAATTTGTCACGTGCAATGCTAGTGTTGTTCGTCTCTGCATTCGGGCCGGTATCGATGTTTTTATAATATGCCATATTATTACAAAGCATTTTTAGGCGAGGATTTTAAAACGGTGTTACATGTTGGGGACATTGACACGTGCAATAATAGTGTGTTTCTTCTATGCGGTACGACCGCTATCGATAGGTTTATTATATGCTTACAATTTTTTCTCTTATTTTATTTGTATCTTAATCTTATAAATTTTACTTATATTAAAGTATGTTTATCACTCAATCTCGGCAAAGCAATTGAACGGATTCAGATGATACCCGGTACAGTAATATAGTATGAAATACAACATAGGCTACTTTTAAATTGTGGGACATTATCTGATTCTCACGGAAAAACCATTTATCGCATAGGAAAACAAGAATAGGATATTTTTATACCGGGATAAAATAGTGAGGTGTATTATATTGAATAGAATCTACTTGATTGAAACGTACCTAATCAAAAATTATGTCTATAAAATATGTAATAAAATAGCAGAATCGAATTATCATGGTAGGTAATTTTTATCCAAATTTTAAATAATTTTTTCGAAAAAATTTTAGCTTACTAAACCCGATGTCATCCCTCCCCATGGGCACACTCACCCTACTTACTACCAAAACAAGATTATTAAAATGTATCCATAAGTACGTTAGCGCTTTCATTCATTGCTGAAATGATAACAAATCATTTTTGTCTCTGACCTTAAAATGCGAATAACTGTCAGAGTCGTAGCGTGTGGCGATC
Source organism: Agonopterix subpropinquella (assembly GCA_922987775.1). Taxonomy (NCBI): domain Eukaryota; kingdom Metazoa; phylum Arthropoda; class Insecta; order Lepidoptera; family Depressariidae; genus Agonopterix; species Agonopterix subpropinquella. The sequence goes on along the minus strand of OV277698.1, from coordinate 16,853,436 downwards.
TGTGGTCTCTGCCTACCCCCTTGGGACAATGGCGTGAGCTTATGTATGTATGTATGTTTAAATTTTAACTATCAAAATAATGAAATTATTGCTTCAATCTAATTCTTTTGTTATAAATCAGTTGGGGTGTATGAGGTTTTGCGTTAATTCATTAACACGTTGTATGTAGCTACTTACTATAATACTATAAAGAGAAAATATTAGATTTTTTGTATGTTTGTGACAAATAAATACAAAAACTACTGGACCAATTTCAAAAATTGTTTCGCTACTGGCAAGCTGCATATGTCAGCGAGTAATATAGACTATATTTTATAATTTGAAATTCCCGAGGGAAAAGCGTTTTGGCCGCAGATGGAACCGCGAGGCGGAAGCTTGTTTGTTATTATACAACGTCTTAATAAATTAACGCAAAACTAGAAAGTAGTTTGTTTAGAATCGAGAGCAGAATCGAATCATCATAGTTTCAACATAATTATATTTTTTTTCAAAATATTAAATAATTTGTTTGTAAAATTTTAAATTTACTGAACCCAATCTCAACCCACCGCACAGGCACACTTACCCTACCACCAAAACAAGATTCTTAAAATGTATCCATTAGCACGTTATCGCTTTCATTCATTTCTGAAATGATAACAAATCATTGTTGCCTCAATACTTAATAACTTTAAATTTTAACTATCAAATAATGAAATTATTGTTTCAATCTAATTATTTTGTTATAAATCAGCTGGGGTGTAGGTATGAGGGCTTGCGCTTATTCATTAACACGTTGTATAATACACTTCTATGATATCGGAACATCAGTGCACGTAGTGCCTTTCTGAATTAAAGTGAAATAATAATCATTTTTTCAATAATCGAATAAGTTAATTGTTGTGTAATAACAATAATTTAATCACCTGTCTTAGGCTGAATAATCATTAACCATGACAACATTTATCGATACTTTTTATTACACTGTCGCATCACTAGTGTACACGCTCGGAGAGTGCTGGGAGTAGTGCGACCTTGAAATGGCCAATCATGTTGCATTTGTTTCGTGCCCCGCTACCCGCACCTACCGCCAAAAATGGTGACTTCGGGCGTGAACAAAATTTTCATCATGCGGTATCTATTGGGGGTAATCTGTGGCGGGACCACTGTGAATCATTATCTTTATGTCTGTAAGAAATTGCTTTTTGGCGATAAGACCGCATTTTTGTGCCTCTTGTATTTTCTCTCTGTATTGTTGCTGCTTATGTTTTTGGTGTAAAATAAAGTACAGTACCTATTTGAATGATTGATTGATTTTAGGTACTACTATTAGCATGAACAATGCTATTAGACCTACTGATAACCACTCAAGCGTCCGGCACCGGGCAGTGATTCTGTCTTGTAGGAAACAAACGTTTTCTATCGATAATGTAAGGATATTAGCACCACCTAGCATCGAGTAGCAGAACTATTTATAGCTGCATTCAGAATTAGAACGAAAAATAAACATCGCTGTTTTTATACGTAACGTAAATGTAACGTAAACGGCTAGTGTCATTTTCGGGACTATAGCTAGTATTTATTCTGTGACTATAGTCCCATGGGACGCTTAAGTGGATAAAAGAAGCACTTACCAATTTGACGGTAGTATCCCAGCTGCCGCTGAGCAGATGGCTGCGTGGCCAGTCCACGGAGCAGACCTCGGACGCATGCGCGCGCAGCACGCGCAGCGGCGCCGCCACGCCCATCCGCCACACTATGACGGCGCCGTCGCCCGCGCCGCACGCCGCCGTGTCCGAAGTCGTGCCTGACCATGTCTAGTACAGCAAAAATACAAGAGGTTATCACAAAATAAAGTAAATAAAACCGGTCAAGTGCGAGTCGGGCTACTCGTGCACCGAGGGTTCCGCACCACACCACCAGACACAACGTTATTAACTTAATAGGTCTGCTATTGGGTAGTCACGTGTCGCTCGTCGATTGTTGGTTGCCCCCTCCCGGGCGTACAACGAAGCTCCAGTGGTGGCTCAAGATAGTGTTCTTTTCAAAAAAACAATCCTTGAAGTCACCAAAATACATAATTACCGTACAACGTCAAGCACAAGAACATTGTATATAGTATCCTATAGGTGGACCAAACTCTCGAATTTCGTGGAGAATGCAAAATAAACTCTAATTTTACGTAATAAGTATTAATTTCCTTCAATGTTGTTGTAGGCTGACTACCAAGCAAATGTGAGATAACCAGAATACTCGTGTGTCTCTTTCTAACGTGTTGCCAACTTATTAAGCTACCACTTTAGAATTTAATGTAACAAAAGATGTATGTAAATTAAAAAAATGTTTTTGTTTTGAAAATTCATAATTTAAAGTATGTTAGGTATTGATAATTTTTATTTGTTTTACACTAATTTTGTTCAATTTATGACAAAACAAATAAGGTAAGTACAATACTTTAGTGTATTATTTCAAAACTTTTTAATGGCAACTCTTTGGTGTTATGAAAAAATATTATTATGGCGGACATATTTGAAATTTGAAAAGTCATAAAATAACAAATTAAATTGTTGTGATAACTGATAATAACATTGTAAACCTTCGAAATGGTCAATTTTTGTTGTGTTACTGGATGCAAAAATGAAATTTACCCTGGCTGTGGGTTTTCTTTCCACAGGTTAGATATTTTATTGTTTCGCTAAACTTTTCTTAACTAGGGTGACCATTGACCATTTTGGCGACCTATGTATTAAACACAAAATGTGTGTTGCTTATTGAACTGTAAAAGAAGTGTGTCTGTACGTATTGAAGATCTTTACATGAGTAGGATTACGATATGGTTTTTAGGTTTCCCTGACTGCAAATCAACCTTTTTTTAGAATATTCGCTTGTCTGTTTGTTTGTAACAGCATCACGCAAAAACTAAGGAACCGATTTTGATGAAACTTTTCTTGTTTGATAGCTTATGATTTGACATAAAATTTGACCAATACGTACGTATTGGTACTGACGTGTTAATGAATAAGCGCAAAACCGCATGCACCCCAACTGACTTATAGCAAAATATTGATTGAAACAATAAGTTCATTATTTTGATAATTAAAATTTAAAGTTATTCGCATTTTAAATTTTGAGGCAAAAATGTTATCATTTCAGCAATGAATGAAAGCCCTAACCTACTCATGGATACATTTTAGTAAGTAGGGTATGTGTGTCCGTGCGGTGGGTTGACATCGGGTTCAGTAAATTTTATTTTTAAGAAAGAATCATATTTCGAAACCAAGATAATTCAATTCTCGATTCTAAACAAAATACTTTCTAGTTTTGCGATAATTCATTAACACGTTGTAATATTTTTTGGATGAACGAGAACAGTCGCGGGTAAACTCAAAATTAATTTTATATATATATTTTTTTAGTCTGAGTTTACCCCTAAAAAAATTTTCAGAATAAAAAGATAATATTGAATCCTCAACGAGATGGTAAGAAACAGGCTTGAATAAATGCATATTAGGTATCCCGTCAAAGAGAATGAATGGACTCCCTAGTTAGAAAGGGACACACGAGGAATTAGGTAATCTCACATGCCCCGGTGCCAGCACCGTAGTATACAATCTAGTTACTATAAAACATTTTTGGTCAAGCACTATTGCTAAATAAACTAGACATTGGCAAAATCATCACAACCAAGATGGCAGCCATTTTTTTAAAAATAGAATTGAATAGAATGGAGATTAGAAAAATAAACTTTTTTGTCCAGGACCTTAAGCGCAAGACGGAGTCACACTTGGCCGGTTTTTAGTATTTGTTGTTATTCTGTAGAGTTTTCTGTATAATCACACTAAGTTTGACGCTTGTATGTATCACCGTTTTTACGATAGAGCGTGAAGAAAAAACGTTGATAAAAACTAGTTTCTTGTTGAGAACTCCCCTTAATTTTTAACTTTTTGACATTTTTATTATTTGTCAACAAATCCGCCGTAATAACGCATAATCTGAGAAAATTTCAACTATCTAGCTATTACGGTTCAAAAGTTACAGCCCTAAATAGGTAGGACAGACGGACGGACGGACAGACGGACGGACGGACAGACGAACGGACGGACAACGTAGGCTTAGTAATAGGGTCCCGTTTTCAACCTTTGGGTACGGAACCCTAAAAAGAATAAAAAATTATACTAGGTCTAACAAATCAGGACATAGACAATCATAGGTTCGAATCCGCACAGGCGACATACGAATTTTTCCAACTTATGTACGTAATACCGTCTGCTCTCAGACGGTGAAGGCTTGTGAAGAAACCTGAAAATGTGCTGAAGAAGACATTCTAATGCGCATAGAGAAAATAAAGGGGCTCCCCTGGGGAAGAGATGTTGTATCGAACTGTGCACAGATACTCAACTGGGCCTGACGTCATAATAGCGGGAAGTAGCGTATTTAAATGTTAACCCTTCCCCTCACCCGTTTTTCACCCCCTTTGTTGGCGACAACATTTTCTATAGAAACAAGCCGATATGCCATCTCTTCTTACTCTATGCTAATGCGTATGTTAAGTCTACCAATCCGCATTGGGCACTCGTGGTGGACTGACGCCCACACACCCTCCCTGAGGATAGGCATGTGCCCTGCAGTGGGACATATTTATGCTAACAAATTATGAGCAAAATGGTAGTATGTTATAGTCCCAACTTCTAGATTCACAGAGGGTATACTTCTATAATTATAGCACAGTATAAGAAAGAGTATCTATTACTAGATACAGTACGGACACTCCCTTCCTCCCACCAACTTTTTACCTCACCCCCTCTATCGCCCTCTGGTTACCGCGCACTGGTTCCTAGTTACCTACAAGAAGACTTAAGGTTCAATTTCGTTGGTTTTGTATGTGCTGACGTCATCTTGTCAATTTCAAATTTTAGTATGCAGTGTGTGAGTGCGTGTAGTTAGTAGTATTATAAAAATAATTATAATATTCATAAATATCCACTTTTCTGTCTAATTTATGTAACAGGTAGTAAAGTAAGCCCCATAAAGGTATCATAGAGAGGAACTGACAGCTGAGAGAGCGAGATGTACCTAGCGGTGCCACTGTATAATAGAAAGAGATACGTGACGCGAGGCAATAGAACCGTTTTTGGGAACTTGTCAGCACAATCGACTGGGTAAATATTCGTGCTCTGTGAATAATTAGCGAATCTAAAGTGAAGTCGTAGATTGTTTTGTGAAATATACTAACACTATTTCATTAAATTACCTACGATTTCACGTTAGATTCACAATTTTACACAGAACTCGAAGTTTTAGGGTGCCGATAAGTGCCGACAAATGCACAAAAAACGGTTTCATTTGACAACTCATGTCAGTTACTCTATTCCGACCGGTATAATAACTTTATGGTAAGCCCATAGCCACTTTTGATGACAAGCTATACATATATAAAATGTAAAGAACTAAGATACAAATGTATTTGACCAGTCCAGACATGTGTTTGACCACCGCAGCGTAACGCATGTGCCTGATAACAATTATATATTATAAGGTCCTGATGGGATATAATCCAAGGTTAAACCCTCTTAGACATAAACAAATCAATTCCAACAAAACATTAAGTATTCTAGTGGTGACTCAACTCAATTGTCTATAAAGAGCAAATAAGTAATCTCATTAATAACTGACATACGCAAGTTCTCACATGTTACCACCACTGTAGTGTAGGGCTTCTCAGATATTCACTTTCTTAGATTATAATATTATGTTGTTATGGCACACTGTATGGAGTGAACATAATACATAAACGCACGACTTTAGTTCAAGAGGCAAGTATTTGTATCATGGATACGTACCAGCACATACCAGACGTGGATATACCTAACTAAAGGATGTAACAAAACACCCTAATTAATACTTAAGGGGACGTGCTTCAGCCCATCAAACAGAACAACTTTCACTATGGAGCCAACACACACACACACACACACACATGGTGTTGTGTAGATCACACACTTTGTGGTTTTTATAAACCAACAGCATGCATTTCGTTTTTATTCTTATGTATTGATTTAAAGATAAGCTACTCAACATTTGTTACTCATCCAACGAAACAATAAAATGAATATTGAATTGGTACTAACCACATCAAACAGGCCATCACTCCATTCCAGCTTCTGCACCTCGAGTAAAGTACCACCATCCGGAGCCAGCTCCAAGAAGAACAGTGTACCGCCCCCCGCAAGTCCATAGTACTGACTAGTGGCCACTGCCAGGGCATCAGGCCGCGTCCGGGAGAACCGCACGCTGTAGCCATGCCGGCCGGGCGTCAGGAATGTTGGCATGCTGATTGTGTAGCTGATTGAAACAAAACATTAACTAAATCAATTATTACCCTAAAACAATTAGATCAATCATGTTAATCATGCTGGTATAACCTACTTATGCTTACAGAAAAGGTATAGTATCTATTATGGGCCTCTACCCGGACATTCAAACTTCAGACTGTTTTCACAATGAAGTTCGGACAGAAACGGTCTCGAAACATCGTACAGGGCCTGATGTTAGTATATTTGCTAAGCCTAATGTGAGTAGGAGTATAATTAGGTACTTATGTAAGGTAGCAACTGCCTACCACAGAGTAGGTACTATAATATTTAAGCCTACTATAGACTAAAGTTTAACAAACTTAAGAATCTGATATAGGTCTAAACCTAAGTTCTAAACTCACATTTAATTGATTCAAAACTAAAGCAGACATTTCAATAAATGTTGTTTTTAAATGACATTTTAATTCATAATTGAATTATGACACAATGTGTTATTGACCTAAAGCAGAAAAGACATACGCACAGTCAACTGCAACTTTAAGTAAACAGACATAAGCATTTGATACATTTCTCACTACGTATCCCACAATTCCTACTAAAGCTACAGCCGACCATGCTGACATGCAGGACTAACATCAGATAATGGGACATGCGTAACCTGTATCCATGCCCTAAAGCCTAGTAAATTATAAGTCTGTTGGAAGCAAAACATCTAGGTTATCATGTAAATTAAGGTTTCTGTGTATATGTTATCTTTCAATATGAATACAAAATAATCATCATTTATCAGCTTATAGGATTATTGTCAAACTAGATTGCGAACTTTATTTACCTATCTCTTCTATCTATGTAATAGTTAATTATTACATTCAGTAGAGTAGGTTACATAAAAAACATAGTAACTTTTACTATTTGCCCAACATTGAAATCAGGAAAAAATTTCAGTTATTTCATACATTTAGATCGAGTGGCCATTTACAAACTTATAAAAGAGTTCTGTGACCCCTAAAGGGTTAATACCCACATGCAGATGAAGTCACGGGCAAAATTTCATCTGTATACAGGGTGAAATAGATATCATTAGCATTCTTTTAAACTAAGAGTCTCCCATCAAACTGAACAACTTTTACTATGGGAGCAAACCGATCGGAGCAAATAAAAAATCTGCTGCCTCATAATAAATTCCAATGTCGACACGCGAGTTCGCGACTCAAATGTATGCAACAGCAGATTTTTTTTTGCTCCAATCGGTTTACTGCCATAGTAAATATTGTTCAACTTGATGGGAAGACTCTCAGTTTAAATGGATGCTAATGCAAATTTTCACCTTGTAGACAGTAGAAAATAAAATTTAGAACTTTTGATTTGAACTATCAATATACGGCAGCACAATTTTAAAATTCAGAACAGAGGTACTGTAGTCCACCAAGGTCTATCAGGATATCAGCAGGTCGTATACACTGCGCTCGTCTGTGTGTGAGCTTCGAATTGGGCATTTGTATGAAATCGGTCTACTGTTTCCTTTTCTGTGCCTCAACCGTCTCCGTATAGGTACTGAATTCAAAGATAATCTTGTTATTCAGGCCAAAGATTATAGAGACTTAAAGTGCTGCCAGGGGTTCTCCTTCTGCCCATCTTACTGTTTGCCCACGCAGACTAAAGACTAACCAATGAAGATCTTAAGAGAGACTCCTACCACATTGGAAGTTGCAAAATATTGTCAAAACTTAATATAGGTACCTACTTAATTAAGCATTGACACGAATAAAAGGAAGACAAAGTCTCCCGATAATTTCCAGGGACGTTTTCAATAATACAGGCTTACTTACAAGTTACACACTAGTTTTTTTCTGTTACATTTCCACTGTAAATTAATAGATAATGCCGTAAAACTGTGTTCCTATTTCATTTCTCAAACGATTCTTATTTCTTTCAATTGTTTATCGGATTTAGAACAAATTTAATAAAAACAAATGAAAATCTGAAAGAGTTAAAAATCTAACCCTTTCCTTCACTTGTCAAAACAAACGTCAAATTAGTTTAGTGACGTGCATATTTAAATTTCGGCGATTCATAAACATACATAGTGATGTACCATAAAATCGATTGAAACGCGCGGATGCGTCAACGTCATCCGATTTTAATCCTATTTGCACGCCTACGAACCAAATCCTATTAGAATGTTATTCTATTTAAGAAACCTCACATGTACCATATAAAAGAAACGTTTCCTGGCAGCGATCATTTCTGGTGAACGCTTCAAAGCATTCACAATCCACATTTCTCTAACAAAAACCCATTTAAATTCCCTGTGCTTCCCATACACATTTTCTCATTTTACATTGAAAAAAAAAGGTCAAGCAAAATGCTTGATTACCTTTCCCTGGCTTTCGTGGTTGCTGTGAAAGTTTTCAAGAAAACTACTCCAAATGGAAAAGTTACCGTTTACCTTGGCAAGCGTGACTTCATTGATCATGTGGATTACTGCGACCCCGTCGATGGAGTGGTGGTTGTCGATACCGAATACCTGAAAGGAAGGAAAATTTATAGTCAGGTATAAAGTGAAGTGTTTTTGTGAAGTGTGCTTCAATCGCTTCATAAAGCTAAGGATTAAACAATATATTTCTTATTCAGCTGGTGACCACCTACCGCTATGGTAGGGAGGAAGATGAGGTCATGGGAGTGAAGTTCTCGAAGGAGATGGTCATTGGCCAGGAACAAGTCGTGCCTTTGATCAATTCGAAGATGGAATTGACACCAGTTCAAGAGAAATTGCTGAAGAAGCTTGGACCCAATGCCTATCCTTTTACCTTCAACTTCCCTGAGATGGCGCCCAGCTCGGTAAAATTCACGAGTCAACCGTAAATTATTTAAGCTTCAGTGTTATAATTTGTTCTAAAATAATATAAAACCAAACAGGTAACTCTGCAACCTGCCGAAGAAGACCAAGGTAAGCCAATGGGTGTGGATTACTGCGTACGTACGTACGTTGCTGAAAACGAAGACCAGAAGAGTCACAAAAGGAGCTCCGTGACGCTTGCCATTAAGAAGGTATCTATTTGCAATATATCTAGACACTTTCCCATAAGATTCTAGTTGGAACTATGTGATTTGATGTCATTTTACTTTTTTGTTCAGCTGCAACACGCTCCCGCTTCCCGCGGACGTCGTCTTCCTAGCTCCCTCGTAAGCAAAGGATTTACCTTCAGCAACGGAAAGATCAATCTGGAGGTTACTTTGGACAGGGAAATCTACTACCATGGAGAGAAGCTCGCTGCCAATATCATCGTGTCGAATAACTCACGTAAATCTGTGCGCAACATCCGCTGCATGGTTGTTCAGCATGTTGAGATAACTATGATCAATTCTCAGTTCAGCCGTCATGTGGCTTCTCTGGAGACTCGTGAAGGTTGCCCTATTACACCTGGGGCAAGTCTGTCCAAGACATTCTACTTGGTGCCTTTGGCTCGCAGCAACAAGGACATTCGTGGTAAATTTTCAATAATTTCACAGGTAGATTGGTAGTTACCCTGTAGATACACAATGTGAATGTGCTAAATTTTGAATAACTCTTTACCCCGTCTTTGTTGGGAATATAACCGTAAGCGTATTCTTATGTTTGTCATAGTTATTAAATACTATTCTCAACAGGTGTGGCTTTGGATGGACATCTGAAGGAAGATGACGTGAATCTTGCTAGCTCGACCTTGGTAGCTGAGGGGAAATGCCCAGCTGACGCTATTGGTATCGTGATCTCTTATTCTGTTCGTGTCAAGCTGAACTGTGGCACTCTGGGAGGAGAGCTTGTGACTGACGTGCCGTTCAAACTGCTGCATCCAGCTGAAGGTAACGAGATTGAACGAGAGCTGATATTTTGATTCAAGATAAGTCTTTATACTCCATACATTATTTTGAAAATTTCAGGAACCGTTGAGCGTCAACGTTTCAACGCAATGAAAAAAATGCAGTCGATCGAGAGACATCGCTACGAGAACTCGCTTTACACTAACGAAGAGGAGGACAACATTGTGTTTGAAGATTTTGCTCGCCTTAGGATGAATGAGCCCGAGTAAAAAAGAAAGAAACAACAAAAAAATTGTAAAACCACGAAAAATTTAAAAAATATCGTCACCAAAGCAATCAAATGTAACCACGAAGCTAACTACAAAATTAACTTCTCATTCCCACCCTAATTGATACAGTCTATTTATTTAATCACTACCTAAGTATTATTAACTTAATCACAAAAATAGGTTCCTTTTTCTAGGTAGCTATATTTTTATTAATTATCTGGTAATACGTACTATTCATTTAATAACTTACCTTCCTTCGATATTGTATTCCTTATCCTTTAATATAAAATAAATTATCACCAGGACGTATCGTTTTTATTTCACTCGCAATGCTTTCTAAGCAAAATCCGATGGTCCGAAGTATCCACTAGAACGACTTGTACGCCACTGACACCGCATTAAGGACGTCGTATAAGTCATGTCCTTATTTGCATATTTCATTGTATCACTCATTATAGAAGGGTTCTAGATTCCCCGCCCATATCTTACGACCCCTGTTCAAAAATGCTCCTCGATTATGCAAAAGGGCAAAAAGGTGTCACTATTGTAAACATGCTGACTGACCTGCGCGAGAGTTGAAAAAATGATCACCTTACAAAAATGATTTCCCAGCTTAATCGAAAATTCAATTCAATTCGATTAGAATAAAATTTAATCATCCTTACTACTTAACGTTATTTGACCGCAAGAAGGCGTACGATCAATTGATTTGTGCAATGTACAACAGCCAATCCAGTACATGCTTCCCATCATCTGCTGGTGCCATTGATAAGTTCAGTGTGGCTGTAGGTTTGCACCAAGTTCTTAGTACTCCTTACCTCTTCCTTTTGATATTGGATGCTTTGACATCCGACATACAGGGAGAAGTGCTCTGGTGCATGCTATTTACTGACGAAATTGTTCTTCTTGGTGCACAGAGAAGAGCAGGACTTGAGGTCCAGAGCAGATTGGTAGCATAAATTGAAGAGCATTGGTTTGAAAATTACCAGGACTAAAACTGAATGTTTCTTCTGCGATTTCGGCGATCTCTCCAGTAATATTCTTATTGCCCTTGATGGCGTGCCTTTACCAATCAGCTCCGTCTTTCGGTACCTCAGTTAATTCTGTCATTTTACTAAGGATTTGAAGTCCTAGAGAGTGTCCTAACCTGAATTTAGGATTTAGAGCAGGCGTGTCAAACTCAAAGTCATTGGTTGGCCACATTCATAATGATAGTAGAGTCAGCGGGCCGCAAAAGAACTTAGAGATATTGCATCAATTATAGAAAATCGTTTGTGTCGTTATGAATGTGTTTTGCTATATAATATGTTGTTCATTTCGGGTAGGGGGTAATACTATCTGCAGAAATCTTAAGAAATCAACTTCCAAACCGTATCTAAATCAGGGCTGTTAGCTAGAACTCAATTTCAGGTAGGGCAAAGAAAGATTAAGGGGGTGTTTGAGACTTTCAAATGAATATGATAAAATCATTTTTCTGCAGAAGGTACCACTTATTAAGTTTTCGGGACCCTTAGCTCTGCCCTGCATACCATGCAAAAAAGGTGAGCGAGAGAAGCGAGCTCGAAATATTTCACATCATGATTCAAAACAGTGGTATTACAATCATAATAATTATGACTGTCAGGCTCGCCGAAAATCTGGCTACTTGAGTATATGTAAAAGTCTGCACACTATCGGGCCGCATCAGAAAGCATATTCTTAAAATTGGATCGGGCCGCAAGAAAGAGCAGTGCGAACACTTTTAAAACTGTGGTGGTTTCTGATGAAAACTTGAAAAGAATGTAAATATCCAGATCACAAGCAGAGGCGAGTTTGAAATCTTTGGTGTAAAAGAATGGGCCCTTGGGGTGTCAAGATTCAATGAAATCTTCCACGGGTCTTCTTCGGGTTTACATCGCGGAGCCGCGACGGATGCCCCGCCCCATCGCCAGTCTTCCGGCACCCTCCCCCATATCTATTATCTTTATCTTCATAGCTGATCCATTTGCTGATAGAGCCACATTTCTCTTGGTATTTTTTTAATTTTGTTTCGTTTTTTTGTTATCTCACTTTACATAGGTATATACTTACATAATGCTCACGCTCATTATCCCTAATGGAGAGAGCAGATGCTCAGGACAACGAAGCGTAACACTGAAGGAACTACCTACTTTCCCAAGTATTAAAGTTATCGTTTTTTGAACTAGAACTAGTAGATATACCTACTACCATATCTACTACCAATTATTAACATAAGTGCCTATATATAGGTGATTAGTTAAAGTCGTGGTGGTCCAGTGGCGAGTAACCTTGCCTGCCGTGCAGGAGGCGATGGTTCGATCCCCGTCCAGGCCGACTCGTACCAATGAGTTTTTCGGAGTTTATGTACGATTTGTAACACCACTGGCGTTTCGGTGAAGGAAAACATCGTGAGGAAACCTGCATGCTTCAATTTCGGGGCATGTATTGTGCCCACTGTCCATTACAAGTGGCGACGGGCTCACTCCCCGTCACACTGGACAGAGTTTCGGCACTACTAGTGAAACGTGGATGTTCTGAGGTTTCAGAATATCTCTGACTACCCCCTCGGGGAATATAGTCGTGAGCATATGCATATAGGTGATTAATTGCAAAGAATTTCTGCACTTAATCTATATTCCGTTGAAGTTATTTTTTAGAGAATTTAAAAGGTATAAATCCGTTTTGTGGGTCATTGCTTATTTAATTGTCGAGTGACACACTTTCGTGAGAATATCGTTCACTACACGATTATTAGTCGTTAATGCAGGATTTCTATGGCTTGAATTAGTATCTACATCTAAGAAACTTAGAAACATAACAATTAATCTTCTATTACGTATAACGCATTACAAAAATATAGAGAATCATGATAATCAATAGTAGTTATATTTATGGCAGTCTTTTAGAGTTTCGCGGTTTAAAAAAATCCACTACATAATTTCTGTAACATTTGATCAGGTTCTTACCATATTCATAATATTATTTTAATCTCTTAATACTTCGGCATATATACAATACCTACCTAGTTGATGAACTACAGGTAGATTTTTCTTCGCTTACATAAATTACTTACCATCGAAACTGACTCCAAAGTCATTGAAATCTAATTAAAATAATTCTTCATCACTTCTGAAATATCTGGAACTTAATTTAAGGCTCCAACATGCGCCAGTGACCTTGCGCGAATGGGCGGAGCTTATTACCTCTCCCCGCACCACCCGCATCGCGCTCACGATACGTAGATACACCATAGACGTGGACATGTGCCGGCGCCTTAGACACGCCACGCGCCGTGGTCACAGAAAGAGTACTTATCTATTACTCCGTGGGCGTCGAGTGGCCAACATTAGCAGTGCTCGGCTAGAAATTTACCATAAACTTATATGTACGCACGGCGACACATCAAGCTACCCAAAACCAAAATAAGCTGGCTGCGCGACGTTATACATTACTATGCCTACGCGCGGCCAGCTTATTTTGGTTTTGGGTAGCTTGATGTGTCGCCGTGTGTACATCAATAATTATTCTTTCTGAGTTTTAAACTTGAAAGTTGTGTTTAATATTACATACTACTTTAACACTTACCTTTAGTTTTATACCTCTGACTACTCCCTCAGGGAATATAGTCGTGAGCATATGCATGCATGCATTATACTTTAATCATTTTAAGTATTGCACCACACTAAACATTAATTTTGAAATTAACTTATTCATAAAAGCATAAAAAAACCCGGGTCACAACATTTATAGTCTAGTAAAAATACAGTTTTAAGATTGCATTAAAGACACTGTAGTAGATACTTTTATTTTATTATAGACTTTTGTCAAAATTTCGTGGTAAATAAAGGGACTCCGAGAAATACATTTAAATTTATATAAATGTCCAAAGGACATGCACATTTCTGAAAATGTTTCTTCGTGCAGACCCGAAAAGAGACCGTTAATTTAAGGAACATTTAGTTTGGGAGGTAGGGGACCATTGGGCAGTCGGGAGGTTTGGGCACCACCTCATAACTCGAGATTTATAGTCGATTTTTAATTTTGTTTTCTATGGCAATTTAGTTTTGTTAATTATTAATGGCCCCACTGCTCAACCAAATATCATCAGTGATTTCGTTCATTTGCCAAAGTTATATGCGATTGATGGTTTTTTGAGTGCCAAATTAAGTATTTTGTCGTGATTTTGAATAAAATAGCAAAGCAATCTGCGAGAAAGTGTATGTTTCTTTGTATACGTCTGATTATATGTTTATCAAAGATTGTATTAACCAGTACCTAGAGTTTAAAAGGTGCCCAAGCCACCCGACCATTGGGAGGTATGGGCACTTTTGACAGGGTTTGGAAATTATCTTGTAACTTTGAGACTGATTACAATTGGGTGACTGTTCTTCACAATAATTTGGGCCAAATATATGTGCCATTGCCACTTAACAATAATTTCAAATCGGTAACCTTTTTGTTAAAAAGTCCCGGGGCTACAAGTACTATACGAAGTTAACAAGAACTTTTTTTTTTTCGTTCGGTTGTGATTGTGATTAGTAATGTCGTTCCTTACAACAATAACAAAACGGCAATCGGTATAATCTTTTGGTAATTTAAAAGTCCCCGGGCTACAGTAGGTACTAGTGTCAAAGAGATAGGAAGTACTACGTACTAGTATGCAAAATCTTTAAAAAAAATTGCTAAAAAAATATTGATTTTATTTCACAAATTCCAAATTTTCATACAAACTAACCCAGTCCTCCTGTAGTAACTGTCAACCAGCAGGTAATTTTTGGATCAGAAAGAACTAAGAGCACCTTCAAATTTGCAGCAGAGTATCGCGGTATAATAAAAAATAAAATTACGTCGGCAACAGCGTCAAATTAGATTTTTTTGTGATCTAAAAATGCTTTTGGAAAACACTGTTTTGCAAAGTTACATATTATTATAGGCTTCAAACAGGGAGTAAATATTTTTGACCAGTTACATCGAAAACATTGAGAAATATAAATATTATTTTTCAACGTAAAACCCACTACGACATGTATTTAGGGTCCTTTTTTTTATGTTTGATAGGTAAACATTTGACCCCAATCTCACCTGATGTTGAGTGATGATGAGGCCGAAGATGTAGCATGCTTACCTAGAAAGATGCCTATTCACTCTCGCCTTGAAGAGGCCCAGGTTGTATTGCTCAGGGAACAGGTCCGCAGGCAGGGTATTCCACTCCTTAGCCGTGCGCATTATAAAAGAAGAAGCAAACTTCTTCGTGCGAATTGCTGGTAGGTCAACGACATAAGGGTGGAAACCCAGTCTGCGTCTCGTCCCCCGCAGATGAAAGGGAGACGGTGGTATTAGATCGTGTAATTCAGTCGCACACTCTCCTAAATGTATCCTATAAAAAACAGACAGACAGGCTACCTTGCGACGATGCTCAAGACTTTGTAGGTTCGCCACCAAGGTGGGATCACCTATGAGCTTCCTGGCACGCCTGTCGATTGAGTTCAGCGCGGTCAGCTGGTATTGGGCAGACCCGTCCCAGAGATGGCAGCAGTACTCCATACACGATCGGACATGTGCTTGATAAAGTTGTAGAAGCTGTCCCGGAGTAAAGTACCGTCTGACCTTCGAGAGGACGCCCAGTTTTTTCGCTGCGGTTTTCGCCATGGACTCAATGTACCGTCCGAAATTCAGATCGGACGATATGTTAATGCCAAGGAGCTCCAGGTGATCAGCTATCGGTATGGACACATTTCGGAAAGTCGGAGTCCAAAGCGAAGCGAAGGCGAAGGGACTCCGTTTTGTGGAGAAAAGGCACGCCTGTGTTTTGCTTGCGTTGAAACTGACCCGATTAGTATCACCCCAGTCGGACACAGATTCAAGAGCCAAGTTTATTCGCTGCACCATGGCCTCTCGACAAGACTGAGTAACGTCCAATTTGACCCCTGCACCGGACAGATATCTGTCAGCAACAGTGCTGTCGTCTGCATACCCAAAGGTTCCGGGCACAAGCATGACGTTTATATGCAGCAGAAATAAAGTGGCTGACAGAACTGACCCCTGAGGGACACCGGCATTAATAGCCATTTGATCCAATGAGTATCCATCAATGACTACTCGAATGGATCGTTCTCTCAAGAAGTCAGCTATCCAGTTGCATAGCTCAATCGGAATTCCATATGATGGAAGCTTGCTTATAAGGCTTGCAGGCCAGACCCTATCAAAGGCTTTGGATATGTCAAGAGACACGGCAAGTGCCTCCCCGTATCTCTCGACAGCCTCGCTCCACAGATGAGTGGCATACACAAGAAGATCCCCCGTGGACCGTCCTGGGCGGAACCCATACTGACGGTCACTGAGGAGGTCGTTATGTTCCGGGTATGCCAGGAGCCGGTTGTTAAGTACACGTTCCATAGTCTTGCAGAGTATGGAAGTGACTGATATTGGTCTATAGTTGACAGGGTCGGCACGACTGCCTTTTTTGGGCACGGGTTGCACGTTGGCAAGCTTCCATGGCCTTTGGACTACCGCAGTCTTAAGTGAGAGGCGATACAGGCGTGTTAAAACAGGAGACAACTCTGGAGCACAGGTGCGTAGGACAATCGCTGGGATTCCGTCGGGTCCGCTAGCCTTGTTCACGTCTAGAGAACGCAGGATTTTAAGAACCTCTTTTTGGCGAATGTGAACTGATGCCATTGAGCATTCAGTACGAGGAATGGTAGGTGGTGTTTTATCTGAGTTCTCCAGATGCGAATTCCCGGCAAAAAGATTAGCAAATAAATTTGCTTTCTCCTCCGCCGAGTGAGCTAGCGATCCGTCAGGTTTTATTAGCGGTGGCAGGGAGGGACGGCCGAAGTTTGCTTCCACCGCTTTGGCAGCCGACCAAAACGCTTTGCTGCCAGCTGGATAGGAGGCAAGCTTGGCCCCTATACGACCTATATGGTCGAACCGGGCTTTTCGCAACACCGTTTTGCAAGATTTGGCGGCTTTGTTGTAAGCTTTCTTCAGTTTTTCTGTGTTCGGAGCTTTCTGCTTTCGAGCATCAGCCCAGGACATATACACTGACTGTTTCTGCACCTCAGCACAAGAACAATCAGCGTTGAACCATGGGCGAGCTTTGGCGCCGGTTGACACGTCAGAGTACGGAATAAAATATTCCATGCCCTGACGTATCACTTCGGCAACCGCAGTCGCAGCGCTCGACGATTCCCCTGAAGAAAAGCAGGTTTGCCGCCAAGGATAGGAAGCAAAGAAGTGTCGCATCTCGTCCCAATCTGCTGACCTGTATCGCCACACCCGTCTCTTACCACAATGGCCCTGATCAGGTGGGGAGTATACGGATACAGTTTTCACCAGACAGTGGTCGGAGGTACCTAAAGGGGCACATACCGACACAGAATATCTGTCTGGATCAGTTGTCAGCAGAAGGTCCAAACAGTTGGCCGTGTGAAAGTCAACGTCAGGTATCCGTGTGGCACAATTGACCAGCTGGCTGAGATCTAGCGATAGTGCAAGTTTGCGCGCCTCTCGTCCAGCGTGATCGGTCTTCTGGTAGGGGAACAGCTATTCTTGATGGTGAGCATTAAAGTCAACCAGAAGGGTCAGTTGCGCCACAGGATACCTTAGCTGAGCCTCCTCAGCCGCCTCTCCAAGATAGTCGAACAACCTAGTTGTCTCCTGATCTCCACTGTGCGAACGGTAGACACAGGCGTAAACAATTTGTTCGACACCTGTTTCCACCAGTATCCACAATACTGAGAAAGAAGGGTCTTCAAGGTTTTTGAGACGCTTGATGCAGATTTCATCGCGAGCGTACACACAGAGTCCGGCGTGCGGAACGAACCTATGCTCCAGAGAGTACCCAGGGTAGCTGAGGTACGCTGCGTCTGCCGGACATCTGATCTGCGTCTCGGTGAGAAACAGCAGTTGTGGTTTTTCAGTCTCTAGGTGGTGGTGGACTGCTACGAGATTTGAGTGCAATCCGCGGATATTGCAGAGGTGCACTTTTAAAGGGAGAACGTGCAACCGCTGTTTAACTTTCTTCCTTTTAGAACCTTTCATTGTTTTTTTCGAAGAGCGAATAGGCAGGAGGACGGTAGTTGAGCGAGAAGTCGCATCAATCGAGCCAGATAGTATACTGAAGTCTGCCACACATTAAGATAGCTGGGTTGGAGACCGCGGGGACGCCCGAACCCCCCCGGGATTGCCCACCAACTTCTCCCATCCGGTCGCCAACCGGCATGGTGGAGCAACCCGGGATTTTTCGCTAGGTGGCGAGGCAGCCTTTCACGGGTGGCTTTCCCGCTAATTGGGCCCCCTACTTCCTGCGGTCGGCCAGCGGAGCACTGTGCTTCGGATTCCGCTAGCCTCCAAAACCAGCCAGCCGGTGTAGCAGAGTTCAGCAGCCTGTGAACGGTCTTCTGACGCGACACCACTGCTCAGACCCATCCTCCGATCCGTAGTCAAACAAGGAACCCTTATACTTTCGTGCATTCTATCTGTCTGTCTGTATGCCCCGCCTCAATGACTCACTTGCACCTATTTAATCGAAATTTGGAATGAAGATAGATAACAGTAAGTAACCCAAAAACAGAAAATTTTTGTTGGCCCCTCCCATACAACGAAAGAGGGGATGGAAAAAAGTTTTTTTACGTCGAGTGAGGCGTCGTAGGATAGGTGGAAAAAAACTCGCATAAAAAATAAATCGATACTTATAATGCTTCTGTCTCGAGATAAAATATCATGCATGCATATGCTCACGACTTTATTCCCCGAGGGGGTAGTCAGAGATATTCTGAAACTACAGGACATCCACGTTTCACTAGTAGTACCGAAACTCTGTCCAGTGTGGCGGGAAGTGAGCCCGTCGCCACTTTTAATGGACAGTAGGTACAATACATGCCTCGAAATGGAAGCATACAGGTTTCCTCACGATGGTTTCCTTCACCGAAAAGCCAGTAGTATTAGAAATCGTACATAGATTCCGAAAAACTCATTGGTACGAGTCGACCTGGACGGGGATCGAACCATCGCCTCCTGTATGGCAGGCAAGGTTACTCGCCACTGGACCAACACGGCTTCAGTTAAAATATCATGTCTCATACAAAACTATAGTACTTACTAGACTCAAATGTAAGGGACGGCAGATTTTTTTTCTCGACGTTGACTCCATAGTGAAAGTTGTACAATTCGATGGTCTAAAAGCTCCTCCTTAAGTATTACTAGGGTGTTTTCTTACACCCTGTATAATCGCACAGCGAGATTTAAGTATCTTAATTTTTTTTTTCATTCATCTTGTGGTCACTAAATGATGTCGATTACGGTTTAAAAGTCAAATCCATAATTACTTCCCACTCCTCCATACGAAATATAGTAAATTGTCTGGGCTACTACCCGTATGCGGCGTACGACGCGACGTTTCTTTGTCGTGTTACTTCTAGTACGTAACGTAGTACATAATAAAATAATTCAATGTTCCCACGTTGAAAAATTATGTTGCTGTAAAAAAAATATATAAGACCTACCTACAAATTTTATTTCATAACTTCCTATTATAATTGTCATGGCAAATGAAGCATCAATTATCACAGTCATCCTTTAGTAATTTTTGAATTAAAAAGCGGATAAATCTATGGATTGTTGATCTTTGTTGTATGGAATAGGTTGCATTCATTGTACTTTGGGTTACAATTTAGAATATTAATATAATAGAACCTGAAAAACACATATTCATAATGATTCCCAATTTATTACGTTATTTTGAGTAGATACTTAGGTATTTAATATTTTGTAAAAAAAAATTATTACCTCAAAACTAAATTATTTACTGTTTATTTGTACAAAATCTACCTTAAATTAACGGTCGTTTCGGGTCTGCAGGAAGTAACATCTTCAGAAATGTGAATGTCCTTTCGACATTTATATCAATTTTAAGGTATTTCTCAGTGTCCCTTTATTTACCACGAAATCTCGACAAAAGTCTATAATGAAATAAAAGTACCTACTACAGTGTCTTTAATGCAATCTTAAAACCGTATTTTTACTAGACTATAAATGTTGTGACCCGGATATATTATAGTACCTGTACTATAGGTACTATAATATATCCGGGTAAAATATATCATAGGTCCTATAGATTGGTGGTCCAGTGGCGAGTAACCTTGCCTGTCGTGCAGGAGGCGATGGTTCGATCCCCGTCCAGGCCAACTCGTACCAATGAGTTTTTCGGAATTTATGTACGATTTGTAACACCACTGGCTTTTCGGTGAAGGAAAACATCGTGAGGAAACCTGCATGCTTCAATTTCGAGGCATGTATCCTACTGTCCATTACAAGTGGCGACGGGCTCACTCCCCGTCACACTGGACAGAGTTTCGGTACTACTAGTGAAACGTGGATGTTCTGAAGTTTCAGAATATCTGTGACTACCCCCTCGGGGAATATAGTCGTGAGCATATGCGTATACCCACAGATTATTCTATTATGTTTTTTAATAAAAAGTGTTGTAAAAAAATTGATTAAAAATGGGTACCTACAAAGATTCTTATATTTACGAAGCAAAAGATAACAGAAGTGAAACCCTCATATTTTGCAAACGAAAGTCCCTCGGACCGCTCTGTGTATTCTTTTTCTATATTTCAAACAAAATAATTAAAATTTCGAAATATAATTTTGTCTCGACGAAGTACAGGTCTGTTTAGCAAGAGGCCTCGCCCCGCTCTGACTATATGGACGAGAGCGGGGGTGCCGGTATGAATACGACAGGAATTTAGCAGTAATTTTTGAAATTTGATATAAATTTTTATCAATTTCGAAAAAGTAAGAAAACCACATCATTCTATATTGTATTTTGAAGAATATTGTAAATTTTCATTTACTTTCGATCAAAAATGTAAGAGTAAAATGGTTACAACTGGACAAAAAAGGGGTGACTTTAGATTCACTTTTCTTCGGTTTTATTCATTAAAATCGATTTCTAGAAAAACCACATCACTTCTCATATTGTCTAGACTGTTCAGTTCTTTTTTCAGCTTAATAAGTGCTATAGTTAATGAATAAAATGGTTACAAAGCTACCCAATTTTACCGTAAAACTGGGAGTAGCCGCCTTAATCCAAACTCGGCGTGCTAATCGGAATATCAATATCTACAGATTTTGAAAGAGGCTGCAAAAACTGTACCTAACTGGGTTACCCAAATAATTTCGTAAATTCATAGTAGGCTTGAATAATTACTGTAGCAACTGAAGTTTACTAAGTTACTATTTAATTAATTAGGTAGCTGTAAAGGCCGATAGGCTCTCGTTATGTAGAGCCATGAGAAAAAGTGCTTCTTCACTGCTTAAATCATCTGCAACAGGATGTAAAGGCCTATGATGATGATGATGAGGTAAAGATAAATAAAGGCAATTTAAGTACCTATAGTAGGGGTGGCCAAGACGTTGACCGCGGTCGACCGGTTGACCGCGCCGTGTTTTATGGTAGCCCGCGATAGTTTAAAAAATTTAAAAGAAAGATAGAATCAATTTTTAAATCATGGCACAATTTTCTAAAAAATTTAAATCCTGGAATATCGCTAAAAAAATGTTCAGCTGTGTAACATTAATTCGAAAGACTGTTTTCGAATTTTGAAACTGTAGAAGAAGTCGAAGCTAAATCTGTTGTGGTGTGAGGAGGAAATAATGAATATTATTTCCTGATAGAAGATAGAATCAATTTTTAAATCATGGCACAATTTTCTAAAAATTTAAAATTCTGGAATATCGCTAAAAAAATTTTCAGCTGTGTAACATTAATTCGAAAGACTGTTTTCGAATTTTGAAACTGTAGAAGAAGTCGAAGCTAAATCTGTTGTGGTGCGAGGAGGAAATAATATTCAAACTCTGATTGATACCTAATCTGGTTGATAGATCAGCGTTTTCTATGATGTTAGTTATGAGAAAGCATCCACCATCAAAATAAACAAACATTTTTGATTTAATAAGTATGTCAGAAGTATAATTTTTGAAAGTAGACCGCCAAGTATATCTGAGATTCAATGTAAACCGCGTACTTGAAAAATTTGGCCACCCCTGACCTATAGGTACCTAAGTCTATTAAGTCCAAGAATATCATTCATCTACAAACTAACGTAGGATTTTTGTTTAGTTGTAAAGTGAGATACAAAATCTTCCCTTAGCTTAGTCAATGATTATAGAATCATCAAGGTACGTTAAAAATGCAAAGACCCTATGCGGATGTCTTTGTCATTAAGGAATGTAAAAATGGGGATAATGATCCCGAATTCCACAAAGCGAGTAAGGCAACAGGCAGGCAGGCTATCTTACTGCTAATACGTAACTTACCTAAAGTGCTTTTATTTTACCGACAATGTTAATGTTAACACAATGTTTCATAGCAATGCAAAGTTCGAGATCGAGAATATTATGTCGTTTATGTAATGTAGGTAATGGACTAAATTGCACTAAGTACCTACCTACATTCTCAATTAAGTACCTACTTCCGTCAGGAACTTTCTCATGAAACATTTTAACCGCTAACATTACGAAAAAATCCACAGACTAACTTTCTCGTAACCCTAAACTGGCCAAACGTGTTTTGGACAATGGTTCAAGGAGGAGTTGGACAATGGCTCAAGGAAGAGATAGTGTCCTTGCATACCCTATTGTCTTTGAATGAGGAACTCGGAACTTGAGGGGTAGTCCACAAACTGGTTTGACCACTTCCTAACGTGGGAAAGGACAGTTAAATTGACCCTTTATTTGCATGTTTGTGGGACACACGGTTAGTAGGTTTGCCCAACGTGTGTGAGACATGCTTTTGTTAGGGTTTCATCACAAGAATTTTTATTAAAGATTTTTTACTATAGATGACCGAAATCTAGGTGTTAAATACAAAACTGCAATCCTACTCGAGCCAAATGTATGGGACAGCAGATTTTTTTCTTTTTGGTCTGATTTTGATGTTGGTCCCATAGAGAAAGTTGTTCAGTTTGATGGTCTGATCATCCTCTTTAAAAACTGACATATTAAGTTGGACCCTGTCTACAATACTTTTGGTTCTATCCTGCAGAGGGCAAACAAATGGGCGGATGATGATGATAATAATGAATAGATTAAAAATTTATATAATTGTAAAATTACATCGCATTACAGTGTGTACGTCCTAGGACAAGATAATAATGCTAATGCAAAACCTGAGAGCCTGTCAAAATTTTTTAAACATTATTAAAACTGTATTTATGTAAAAGTTTCCGAAAGATCACGCAAACTAAAATGAACCCCTATCCATTTAACCCGTATGTCTCAAAAGACGGGACACCACGTCGCTATTGTATTTCACCCTACGAACATACAGGTGAAGGGACACCCTTTCGGACAAGTTTGAAGTTACTTTTCGCCATAGGTGAATCGGTAGACCCTTCATAGTAAAAAATCACGTGTCATAGTTTTTATTCCTCGTACATACAAATTGAAATGCCTTGATTCTTGGGACTTTGGACTTAGGATATGAACTATAGGGACAGTGGACAATGGTTCCCATGATTTCAACCGGTCAAACTGGTTTGATGATGGCGACGACCGTGTGTGACCGTCTTAGACGTGACGTCGGTTATTTTGTAAGGATTTGTGTGGGAAATGTTATTGCTAAATTATTACTTTCGCAAGGGCTTTTTTGGAAGGTGACATTGAATGTAGTACAGTAGGTAGTTGGATTACAAGCTTTTCATCGTTAGCTTTAACGTATAATAATTAATAATGCGTCAACATTTTTAGCAGTTGCGTTAATTGGTCATCATAAATATTTGTTGTGGACCCTATTGTCATCATGGGAATCTACTGTCCCGCTGAGTAGCTGGATCTGCTTTCCTCAACTTCAATCTATCCTGAACATCGTTGATGGAGAGTTCGCATGCATAGTTGCAACTATCCATGTTATCAACCCTATGGATGATGCTTCATGGCCGTGTTCGACCACAGCGACTGACTATAGCGTTCCTAGATCGAGATTCATCGCGCTTGACATCGAGATCAGCCCTACGGTTGCGTCAATTTCGATCACTTTATTCTGGACAGTGTGCCTCCATCCCGGTTGATCTTTATCAAGCTACTCCCAACAATTTGTATGAATGCCGCAAAGCTTCATGTGGCGTTTTTGCACATCTTTTTACCGCAAAAACTGCCTGCCTTGCTGCTTTATAGTTCAGAGTAACAGATATATGCGTTTGGCAATTCTTTGATTTTGAATGCCGAAAAGTTTAATAGCCGTCACTTGATATCCAGTAACATAATCCAAGTGTTTTCAAGAAAAAGGTGACGAAATATAAAGCAGTACATAAATAGCATCACAACCCAATACCTCCAACAATGCCCCATCTCAAACTGACGTCTGACGTCCTATTCTTTTTTTCTTGAGAGACGCGTGCGCACTTTGCAACTCAATGGGACTCTGTGGAGAGATCGCAAGGGGTCCCGTCTCCCTTCTAATTGTGGTCCATGGCCGTATAAAGAAACCTGTTTTTATTTGTTTAACGGACGATTTGTTTTATTACAATATTTCAAAATTTGCATAAAAAACTAAGTGTTCTTCGAATGAGCTTGAAAAAATATTCAGACAATTTTTTTTTTAGTGTGAATAAAACGTTTTGACCGTTTTCACCTGAAGTAAAGGTACACGTAGAGGATAATATAGCCACTATGTGCTGCACGTGGTATAATATACCTACCTTTCCAAGCTTCTTGACCTACAATACTTAGTTAGTGCTTACTGGATCACATCGTAAATTTAGTTTCTAATGAGATTTACGAGTAGGTGACCTTTTTTAGCGTAATTTTGCTTGAATTAGAGTTGCTAGAATCAGAAGGCATGATAGGTATACCTACGTAAATGCATGAAATGATAGACATGATAGGATATGATCTTTATTTATACAGGGTGTAACAAAACACCCTAGTAATACTTAAGGGGGTGCTTCAGACCACCAAACTGAACAACTTTCACAATGGAGCCAACATCGAAATCGCAAAAAAAATCCGCTCTTTCATACAAAACTGCAGTACCGTCTCGACTCAAATGTATGGGACGGCAGATTTTTTTTATTTTTTCTCGACGTTATCTCCATAGTGAAAGTTGTTCAGATTGATGGTCTGAAGCACCCCCTTAAGTATTACTAGGGTGTTTTGTTACACCCTGTACAATTTAGCCTTGTACATTTTCGGGTTTAGGTGTACCTATTTAGTTAATTTTGTGAAATAAAAACCGTGTTTGGTTCTTGCGTTCATTAAAGATAAATAAAAAAGATAATACCCGTATACCGGAAGGCAACTGTCAAAGCGACAGTTATAAAGAAATAAACAACAATAAGTTCCCTTTTGTCCTTAACCTGTTCACTCCCCGTGAGAAAGGGCATTTGTTTGACCCCTGATGTACCTACCGATGAACGTCGGTCTTGTTCACAAAGGTGTTGAACCGTCTTTAAAGTCCTGGAGTTGCGATTTTGAAAATGTATGGAGATACGCATCTTTCTACTGCTGATTTGACTTTCAAAAACCGCACTCCTGCATGTCTAGTATGTTTTCTCTACACGCGCGCGACGCGCCTTCGCTGCATACAAAATAACCTGTTCCCGCGCTTTTCGGAGAGCGAAAGCCGCGCTTGCCGCGACTTGTAGTATGGAAAAAAGCCGAGTCGCGCGCAAGTAGAGAAATCATGCTAGGGGGTCTGGAGTATGATTTTTGAAAGTCAGATCAGCAGTTGAAAGATGCATATTATCTCCGTACCGTAGTAATATTGAAATTTTCAACTGCTGAGCTCAACGAATGAGTTTCAAAAATCGCACTCCTGATCATTTTTAACCGACGAAAAAGGAGGAGGTTCTCAATTCGACCCATATGCTTTTTTTTGTATGTTTGTTACGCGATTACTCCGCCAATTAGAAAGAAAGATTTTCAAAACTAAAAAAGTACTTAAATAATAAGATAACAGCGTCTTTTAAATTCTTATCTACCTTTTATTTTAATGTCATTCATTACCAGAGATTTAGGTACCTAAATACTGATATAAAATGTGATTGCCCTAATTTAAATAACCAACGAGGAAAGCTACATAAAAAAGAAATGAAATATTGACTCGGTGCGCGCTGGTCAAAAATAGAGCATTTTTAAATTTTTTACCCGACTGCGCCAGAAGGAGGGTTATGTTTTTCGAGCGTAGCCTAAACGGCTTGATGGATTTAAACGTATAAGGTGTCGTTAGATTCATACCGATCATACCTACCGAATAACATTCAAATTATATTTGCTCAAATAAAGTTGTTATAGCTGTATAGTGATTACAGAGCTTGTTTTTCTCTTTTCAGTTAATAGTTTTTTTATGCAGACGGTTTTTTTTTTCTAAATAATATGATTTTTTTAAAAGCGTTTTTATTCTGTTCAATAGCAATACGATACGACTAGTGAAGGTTGTGTGAAATATACTAAAAATTAAGATTTTCTTAATCACTACTCCATAGTTTCTATAGCCTGACCTAACGCAGACCTATCAACCACACATGAAGTTGAGATGCGTAAAATTATGTATATATCTACTTAATGCCTATGTATAATGGGTATTATATCCTGATTCCACTTTACGTTAGATTAACCATAATTACAGCCATGCTGCAGTATTATTAAACTAGTAAAGTACTTACTGCACGAAGACCAATGAACTTAAGCAAGTGGTATTGCCGTGTGCCCTTTTCTAACCGCATACACACTACGTCAGGGAGGATGTAGAATATAATTATAATACACGTCGTTTTTCTCTACAAGTTGAACGTAAATTTCGAGAATTTTGGTGAAATGAGAAATGATAACAAATACACCTTCTTTAAATCTTTGATGTAAAAAAAAGCCAATGACTAAATAAAAATGGCGCATTTTTTTCTTTTCGTCTCTTTTTTAGCGCGGCCATTGTTCAGAATAAAGTTACAAACAAAACTTTATGACAAGTATATCTCTAAACTCAGTCAGAACGGAGATATAAAGGCTTGAAGTAAACGTAATGAAGATATTTTCAACTTCAAACCTTTATTATCTCCGTTCAAACTGATAGTTTAAAGATATACAATGAAATAAGTAACAGGTTTTGTTTGTTACTTTATTTTGAACTAAAATATTCAAGTTTGGTTGATGGCCGCGCTAAATACAACGTCGAAAAATAAGGCGCCAACCTTCCATACAAAACCCGCATTGTCTTTTATACGACTTTTTTTAGGGGAAGCGTAAGTAGAGTTTAGGTTTGTTTTGAACTTTTGATTTTGCCTTTATCTAGTATCTATCTACTCTTTGATAGAGAGTCGGTGGCGCGACGACATGCCATGTATCATGGGTTTTTCTAACTTATGTACTTACGTAATATAGACTGCTCTCAAAAACGGTGAAGGAATACATCGCGAGGAAACCTGCATACGCTGAAGAAGAAATTCCGATGCATAAGTAAAATCTAAGTACGAATACGCTTTGGGCACGCGTGGTGGACTAAAGCCCAGGAGGATGTACATCCCTGAGGGAATGCCTGTGCCCTATACAACGTGTTAATGAATTAACGCAAAACTAGAAAGTAGTTTGTTTAGAATCGAGAGTCGAATCGAATTATCATGGTTTCAACATGGGTAATTTTTATAAAAATATTAAATAATTTTTTTGTAAAATTTTAAATTTACTGAATCCGATGTCAACCCACCCCACGGGCACACCCACCCTACTTACTACCAAAATAAGATTATTAAAATGTATCCACGAGTACGGTAGCGCTTTCATTAATTGCTGAAATGATGAAAAATCATTTTTGCCTCAAAACATAAAATGCGAATAAAATTAAATTTGAACTACAAAAAAAATGAAATTATTGTTTCAATCTAATTATTTTGATATAAATCAGTTGGGGTGTATGAGGTTTTGCGTTAATTCATTAACACGTTGTAAATAAGGGGATGATCAGACAATCAAACTGAACCACTATCTCTATGGCGGCACCAACATCGAAATAGCCAAAACAAAATCAGCTCATCCATACAAAACTGCAAACCTACACGAGCCAAATGTATGGGACAGCAGATTTTTTTTTTCGCGATTTCGATGTTGGTCCAATAGAGAAAGTTGTTCAGTTTGATGGTCTTGATCATCCCCTTAAAAAAGTGTCAGCATATTCAGAAGGACCCTGTATATTTATCTACAGGGTGTAACAAAACACCCTGTAGTAATACTTAAGGTGCTTCAGACCATCAATCTGAACAACTTTCACTATGGAGCCAAAACGTCGAGAAAAAATTAAAAAAATCTACCGTCCCATACATTTGAGTCAAGACGGTACTGCAGTTTTGTATGAAAGAGCGGATTTTTTTGTCGAGATTTCGATGTTGGCTCCATAGTGAAAGTTGTTCAGTTTGACGGTCTGAAGCACCCCCTTAAGTATTACTAGGGTGTTTTGTTACACCCTGTATATGTAATCATCATCATCACATCCCAATGCGTCTTGGTAGACTTCACATACGCATCGAAATTTCTTCTTCAGCGTATGCAGGTTTCCTCACGATGTATATTCATACCTAATTATGTTATATTTGAACAATATTTTGATTCATTATAAAACAGGCTAGACTTTAGTACAAGCTGCATGTACAGTGCAAGTATAATTGGAAAATGGTTTGTGTTGGCTCCTCGTTGTACCGGTTACACAGGTTCGTAGAAAATTCACTTTCGAGTAGATGTCTCTTAAGTCATTAGGACTTCCACATTATACAGGGTGAAATTGATATCATTAGCATCCTTTTAAACTAAGAGTCTAACCATCAAACTGAACTACTTTTACTATGGGAGCCTACCGATCGCAGCAAAAAAATAATCAGCTGTTGCATACATTTGAGTTGAGTAGGCATTGCAGTTTCGTATGAAATAGCTGACATTTTTTTTGCTCCGATCGGTTTGCTCCCATACTAAAAGTTGTTCAGTTTGATGGGTAGACTCTTAGTTTAAAAGGATGCTAATGATATCAATTTCACCCTGTATGGGTACTGCGGACAGATTTAGTTCTAGAAATCAATCTTGAATGTGTTCTGTCGATTTTTGAAATCTTACGATGACTTACTCCTATTTAGTTAGTATAGAGCAGTTTTATTTTCTGTAGGTCGATCCGTTTATTAGCGTAGGTACAAGCCATAATCACATCGGAAGTTTTTATAATTAGAAAGAATATCTTTTTATTTTTAAAACAAGTAAGTAAATAAAGTAACAGTCATTTAATTTAAAATAAATTAATTATTATCAACTAACAACAATAAATCGACATTGTAGGTTCTTAATATGCCTTAATCGGCTGTAAGACATAAGCTTGACCCGTGGCTCTATCCACAACATGTCCCGTGGATGGTTCCAGGAACAGTCTTGGGACAGGTGATGATGCCGCAGTAACCTCGGGCTGTTGATGTTGTCTGATTCCAGCACCACCTTCATAAGGCACGTAACGTTCTGTATCTGGCTGTCTTCTAGACACGTATTGACTTTGTTTTTGTTGCTCCTGGACGGGAGTTTCTACGTTTTCTTCAGGCAACACTTCGTAATTCCTGTTACGCTGACGCTTTACTTTTGCTGGTTTCTTTTGTTCTTCTTCTTGACTTTCTTCTTCGACAGGTTCTTTTTTTCTGCCGTAAACAATTTCTTCTTTAACTTTCCTTTGTTGATGATCTCTTTTAGCCCTGTTGCTGTCGTCGTATTTCGCAGATTTCTCTGCATCGTATTCGTCATTTTCATACGATGCAGAGTGTTCACTTGGCTCGCCGTAAGGGTTATCATCGTTATGGTCATGCACCTGGTAAGATCCATCATCGGAGTCACTGCCATATTTGTCATTTCCGTTATTACCATGACCAGCATGGTTCAAATCCCAATAGTGTTCACCGTATCCTCCTTGTTTGTCTCCCCATCGGACCTGATTGTGAAAAAATATATTAATTATTTTATAAGACTACTAATTTCATCGCCATTTTAAGGTCATATAAAAATGTTAGACAGAAAACGGAAATTTAAGCTGCGAGTTTGCTGTTGAAGAAAAGAACGATCAGAGAATTATAAATATTAATATTAAAATAATAATTATAGACGCAGGTTAGCAAACACAAATGAATATACTTAGATACAGAGTTAATTACCTAAATGTTAACAGTAGAATAGAATAGAATAAAAAGTAATTTAATTGCTTTGAAACAGGTAGGCCATGTCAGTAAAAAAATGAATAATTATAAAGCTCAAGCGTACTTTAGCAGAGAACAGGCCCTCGGCAGGCCTGGAGCGTTCATGCCTCTCGGTGAAATGGCGCTCGCTGCCCAGCCTGTGACCCTGATCGTAGTCCTCAGACGTCGGCAAGTGCCTGTACCTGTTCCGAAGCGAAGCGAAGCAGAGAAGAAATTAAGCATGGTACGTCACGAGAGATTTTATCTTTAGAAAAAAGATAGAATAGGTACCTTCTTTAAACAACAACAAAAATTCTGAATATGAAAGATGAGATAGAAAGAAACACAATTGAATTTGGCGGTGTAGCTGTTTAAGGACAAATATCATATTGTAGCTTTAAATATCATATTGTAAGTTAAGAAGATGTTAATGCAATGATGAATATGACGGTGGCACTAAAGTTTCCTTTAGATGATTATATTAAATCTGAATATTTCCATAGAACCCGTATAAAGTTACGCGAGTAGCATTTGAAAAACTAAATCACTCGTGACGTAATAAGACACCCAAAAGTAGAAGAAACCAAGAAGGAGACAAAACAGTCAGGTAGATACTTTTCCCATATCCCTGTGGTTTTTAAAGTCCTTCTTCTCATAGCGTTGCTCCCAAGTGTTGGGGTCCTCACAGACGTGGCCGAATTCAATCTTGTAAGGACTTAGCTGTACTGAGAAAAAATCCCTATAAAGTAAATTAGAAGTTGATATTTACTTTCTGGACGCAGCGCAGGCGTCAGCATTCCATATTATTAAATTAAAAAATCTTTTTATAGATTAATTAAAAATGAAAACAAAAAACAACCCTGAAGATAAAAAAAAGTTAGTCGGGTGTGTCACCACGAAACATTGACCCAAGCATGCTGGAGTGCTATTTTTGAACATCACAGAGTAAAGCATCATAATTACGATCATGATTTGAAGTGTGAGATTAAAAAAAACATTTCTAGCAGCGAGCCCCTTTTTTCTATGTTCAGACTAACTTCATATTGGCATTTTTGGTAGCAGACAAGCGATATAATTTTGTTTATTTACTAAACAATGGTTCATAATTTTGTAGTCGATTTTGTCATCTCATCGGTGATGTCAATTCCACCGAACTTGGACTTTTTGAAAATGAATAAACTTTGAAGGTTACCAAAACAAGACAAAAATAATAGCTCTTTTTGGAAATCTTTTTGTTTTTATGGACCGTTTATACGATGACAACTTCTAGGCGCCAATTCTGCGGCGCCTAAAATTAGGGGTTAGTGCCATCTGTCCCCACTCCCAGCTGCCCCCGTCCCATCTGACCCTGATTTTATTGCTTACTATAAATGTAATTAAATACCATAATCAAAAAAATAAATCCAAACTGTGCCCGACTTCAGATGTTTTAATAATAAACTGGTACACTGGAGAAGAGAAAGGATCAGCTTTAGTATCCTGCGGCATGAATTTGGAGGGATGGATGGGGGGGGGGGGGGGTATGGGGGGTCCCTACATGCCCCACATGCTAAGGGGAAAAAGTGAGGAAAAGTAAGCTTAAAAGATGTGTGTTGTAGAGTTTCTGGCCGCATCTCCTCTCAACGGAACACCTTCCGAACCTACCACCTTCAGTGGTAGAGTCAAAAAATGACGTCAAAAAGCTATCTATACGATATTATTTTGAATAAACTTTTTTTTTAATTGAGGGCTCCGCGCACTCCAAATAAACCTTTCTGTACTGGGATTGGCTCCCCCTCCCCCATATGTGTTTAATTAAAGTAATTTTAAATAAGATTTAACCGCAACACTTTTTGACTTTGACTGTACTACATTGAAACCAGTTTAAATTATGAAAATATCGTTAAAATATATTTGTAATAAAATTAATCGAGTTTTGATATCATCGGGGTCAGTTGGGACGGGGGCAGCTGGGAATGGGGACAGATGGCACTAACCCAAAATTAGCACCGTGTAAACACTTTAAGGCACGACAATTTTAAGGCACGGCGTAAAATTGTCGTGCTAAAAGTGTTTATACGGTGCTAATTTTAGGCGCAAAATTGTCATCGTATTTGCCATCCATTATAGTAAATTGAGGCATTATAAAAATGGATTGATCCCATAAGAGTATGGTCACAGATATTATAATACAAGTGTACGGTTATGTAATACCGCAACATAGCCTAGGACAGATACGATTTCACTTTATGAAGATCATCATTATCATCTCAGCCGATGGAGGTCCACTGCTGGACATAGGCCTTTATGAAGATACAACAATATAATATCAATATCACTATATAATTATAATGTATGTTAATAAGCTCCTTGTTAAGAAGTAATCAAGCAAATAAAATAAGGTTCACTTACTGAAAAAATTTCGCTTGTGCTTCGATGATGCCAGGTGCGCTGGGTGGTGCGTTAACTGTCACAGATCCAACTTGACTCAAAATTGGTCCACCGTACAAAATTATAGTACACCACAGCCATTTCTGGAAAAATAAATATTGCATCTGAAAATGTCCTGAGTTTGAGATCGATTTCTTAAATAACAAAAAAAAACACCGTAAAATAAGAAAAAACGAGTCGCGTGGCAAGAGGGTTAGGTGGCTACGTGGCTCCGCCATTTTGCTTGTGGTTGGTGGTTCACCCAGCTATACCACGATGGAGTCACAATTTTAAGATTAGAATATAACTATTATTATTGTATCTCTGAAGGCATTTGACTGGCCCGGAAGGCTTGCGTGGGGACACAGGTCCAACACATAGAGGCCCCTTTGAGATACTTTTATCTACATGCAATGAGATGCACCAATCGTGGTCTATCTCTGAATTATGCAAATGCACTAGAAGTCATACCACGTTCGGTGCAGAGACTATTCTAGAAAGGACAGAAAACGACTTGGGTTATGCGGGCTAACTGGGTGACCGGGAAATCTGGGTTATTGCGGAGAGACTATTACTGTCCCACTGTCGGGCAAAGACTTTCCTCCTTTCTCTCCTCCTCTTCAGAATAGAATAGAATAGAATAGAAAAAACTGATATTGGAACTATGGTTATCATGTGGATATTACGACATGAAAGCACCATCTTATTGTCGCTGTGATTATTTTCTCTTTGATTGTCACGTCTAAGATTGTCACGTACCTAAACAATTTAGTTAGAAATCAGAAAGTGACTGACACAGTATTTATTTTGTTAAGCTTCGTTCATCGTATCTTCTACCAATCGAGTTATTTAAAAAATCGGCTCATTTTCATCGTTGCGAGTTTTGAATCGATAGATGAGACATTGCGTTATTTTATGGTATAAATGGTATAATTTATTCCATATAAGGACGAAAAAAAAATCGGCTAATTCTGATTAGTACCTACCTATACAACGTGTTAATGAATTAACGCAAAACTAGAAAGTATTTTGTTTAGAATCGAAAGCAGAGTCGAATTATCATGGTTTCAACATAGGTAATTTTGTTCAAAATATTAAATAATTTATTTGCAAAATTTTACATTTTCTGAACCCGATGTCAACCCACCGCACGGGCACACTCACCAAGCACTCACCCTACTTACTACCAAAACAAGATTATAAAAATGTATCCATGAGTACGTTAGCGCTTTCTTTCAGTGCTGAAATGATAACAAATCATTTTTGCCTCCAAACTTAAAATGCGAATAACTTTAAATTTTAAGTGTCAAAATAATTAAATTATTGTTTCAATCTAATTATTTTGTTATAAATCAGTTGGGGTGTATGAGGTTTTGCGCTAATTCATAAACACGTTGTATTACATATATGTTGTTTATTTTTTAATCAGAAAGATATCTATTATGGTATGTGACATATCTTGGAAGTTACTGAAGCTGTTATAAGAATAGGCAAGTGAGATTAAGTGTTTCAAATCTGTTTCTCTAATTCAAAATAGCCTTAAAATTTCGATTGATATTTGAAATGGAGTATATACCTAGGTAAAAATTATCATACCGGGTGTAAAATTAGGTAAATGCATTACACACTTAAAAGGCTGCTCCAGACCATAAACTAAACAACTTTCACTACTATGGGACCAACACCGAAATCGCGGAAAAAAAGCTGTTTGTTCCATACATTTGGTTCCAGTAGAGGTTGACGTTTTCTATGGAACAGCTGATTTCTTTTCCGCGATTTTAATGTTGGTCCCATTATAAAAAAATCTGATTGAAAGTGTAAAACACCCTTTTAAGGGGTTTCCCTGACCGAACGACCTTGACTCTTTCAGAGCCACCTCACCTCTACTAAACTACGTCATTTTAGTAGGTATACCTATTTTTGACTAGCTTGTTCTTCATTATGTCACAGTGGAGCCTTCCTAATCCAAGGAAATCACATTCTAAAATCATAAGAATTCGGCCCAAATTTAACAATTATCTAATTAACTCATTAAATATTGATCTTAAAAAAAAGTTGCTAAATAGCAATTTTAGATCTTAATATGGTCTACACAAAAGAGTGTGTCTCAAGTAAATGTGACTTCAACTTAAAAGTAGATGCACATAATATAAATTTTTTCTAATATACTTAGGCTTTCCCTTGAACACAGGATTCATATGTATTTTATAGAAAAATAAGAAATATGGTCTATAGCAAATAAAGCCGAGATATTGAACAATATTGCTACACTTTTCAATTATTTGTATGTCTTTCAAATAACGAGAAGATAGCTTCTAAAAACCAGTAAAATATGGCCCGAGCTAGCGTTTACCTATGGGGAGCCTCTTAAGTATGCAACGCATTTAAGTTTAAACCCTCAACCGCAATGTTTTTATTTCACATTTGCCACAAACACTGCTTCTCAATTAACACACAAATTAATTATTCATTAAATTCACAGCACTTTGAAACAATCACATAAATCGGGTTGGTGAGTCGAATGATTTTATAAAGGTACACTTTTACGTTCTAAATTATATCTAGTAATCAATGAAAAATCTACCGTAAGATTTAGTAGACGTGGTGACATCTTGGGTGATTGACAATGGGTGTACTCGATCGTTGACCGCGATTTTATTTTATAGTGAAGGTAACAATCGTTTTAGACCAGCGATCGCCAACTATTTGGGCCTACGAAAAGTTTTACGGGAAATTCGAAAACAAAGCTATAGGAATTTAGATACGCGTATTAAATTACTGGGTATACTTATACACAATATACATACCTATACAATACATTAATACTCAAACTTGTATAATAAATGTGACTCAAGTTTATGCGCCACTGTGGTAGGCAGATACAAATTAATGATCGCCACCTAGGACCTATGTTATTGCTTAGTTAGTACTAGTACGAACTTATTTATCGTATGACGCTTTTTCAAGTACGAACTTAATCTTTACATACCCCTCTCGCCTTTTCAGCAATCATAACAGTCGCTTATTGCCATAGATTAATATTTAAGTTCCTCTTATTGGGGGTAGTCACGTTGCAAGTCTTGACATGAGCAGTTGTCTATCGCGTGGTGTTCGCGCGGTTCGCGTTTAGCTTGCCAAAGGCTCCTCATTATCTTCTCAGCTGTGTTATTGCTCAAAATCAATTCTTCAGGTTGGGATAGATATTCTTACAAACTACTGGATACTGGCGGAAACGCAGTGATAACGGAAAAGCTAGAATCCATTAATATAATTATACTTTTATAATTAAAAAAAATCGCCCTTTTTATGTACACACGGCGACACATCAAGCTATCGCGGCCAGCTTATGTTGGTTTTGTATAGCTTGATGTGTCGCCGTGCGTACTCTCTGTATTTGGTCTACAGAAACTTTAATTCCCATTGTACGCTGAATACTACTTTCTCATTTGTCTTAATAGTTTTAAGTCTTATCAGAATTATAACGAACTACAATAAGACGAAATTCCCTAAAGTCTTAGGAGGTAAGTTTTGACTTACTCACGAGAGAGAACTAGTTATTAATCTACACCGAGATAAAGTGGCTCAGGTCGATGTTGATACAAAATATTAATTATCCTTTTCATTTCGGACCCTAAAGTTGTGCACCTCTGTTACGCCTATAGTTTGTTTTCTAAAGTCACAAAACACGAATCAAGCAGCACCGACACTGAACAATTTAAGGATGATCAATGACAGCGATCGCACTTATCTATCGAAGGCGACGAACTCCTAAACCCCCTGAAAGTAATTACCTAAGGTTATATTAATTACATTGCTTAAATTAAATAAGTTTCAGTTTAGATAGATATACAGGGTGAAATTGATATCATTAGCAACCTTTTAAACTAACTTTTTCTTGCTCCGATCTGTTTGCTCCCATAGTAAAAGTTGTTCAGTTTGATGGGTAGACTCTTAGTTTAAAAGGATGCTAATGATATCAATTTCACCCTTTAGATAAACAGTTTAATGTCTAATGGTCTCTCAACTCTCTGATAAAAACGCGGGTGGCCGACGGACGGCCACCAAAACTTTTCGCTATGCAATTTTTTTTGGTACGGAACAATAAAAAGAGAAAAATAAGAAGTCTACATTAGATAAATTAATTGCATTTTGAATAGTAAAATAAAATTAGGTCACTTAACAGTTACACGGAGAAAAATTTCTGTGACAGCAGTTTTATTTTGTAGGCTGTATTAGAAAAAGTGTTATTGTAAATCTAATTCTCGTAAATTTAACTAAAATTTACTGTCAACAACACATTTTCTAGTAAAGTCTACTGAAATTAAATAGTTGTCACCGATATTTTTTTTTAGTAGACTTGACTAGAAAATGTGTTGTTGACAGTAAATTTTAGTTAAATTTACGAGAATTAGATTTACAACAACAAATTTTCTAGTACAGCCTACAAAATAAAACTGCTGTCACAGAAATTTTTTTCCGTGTATAATTATTTAAAAATAACACAATTTATGTCTTACCATCCGACGTATATAGCGCAGGACCGGTCGTTATGGCGATCCTTGGGGAGGCCTATGTCCAGCAGTGGACGTCCATCGGCTGAGATGATGATGATGATGATGTCTTACCATCCTGAAACTCCATAAGCGCAGTGTAAGAAAGAGTGTGGTACTACATACAGTATGGACACTTCTTGCCCCTGACCAATTTTTACCTCGCCCCCTCTTGGTAGGAAACGTGGCAGAAAATGTAGGCAATGGTTTATTACTATCTCTCACGTACTCACTCAGTATCGCACATGCGCATTACAGTTTTCCCATTTACACAGGGTGAAATTGATATCATTAGCATCCTTTTAAACTAAGAGGTCTACTCATCAAACTGAACAACTTTTACTATGGGAGCAAACCGATCGGAGCAAATAAAAAATCAGCTGTTCCATACTAAACTGCAATGTCGACACGCGAGTTCGCGACTCAAATGTATGCAACAGCTGATTCTTTTTTTGCTCCGATTTGTTTGCTCCCATAGTAAAAGTTGTTCAGTTTGATGGGTAGACTCTTAGTTTAAAAGGATGCCAATGATATCAATTTCACCCTGATAAAGTGACAGCCAAAGTGTCCTACAATTACACGTTTTTTGGAATTAAATGATTGTGAATTTATGTATGTTGCAATTTTCATATTATCTATTTATCTACATCAGTAGGTACCCAATGTTTGTATTGTTGAGAAATCATACAACTTTTAAAAGAAAAAACTAATTAAGGCTCTACCACACGGATGCAATTTAAAACAATTGGAGCGGATATGAAAATAGCAAGTTTACCGTATCGAAATATTGAGAGGAAACCAAGAGGCCAATCAGAGCCAATGGCCGTGTAATAATAATGCCGTAATGAGTTCAATTTTATGTAACACTACGTAATTATTACATCTCTAAAGATATTCGGCTGGAGATACACTGGGGTCAATCGGGGTATTAATCCTACCGCTATAACTCACATTTTAGCGTATACAGATTGTAAGGGTAAACAGTTGCATTTACTCTAATATACAATCAGTCAATCAGTATACATGATACTGAACAACTTTCCCTAAGAAACATACAGGATGTAAGTGACAGCCTAGCAAATACTGAAACGGTGAACTCAGACCCTCAAACTGAACAACTTTCACTATAGAGCCTACCTCAGGAAACACGAAAATAAATCAGCTGTCCCATACATAGTCGGGTAGGTAGAGCAGTTTTGTATGGGATAGATGATTTTTATATTGCGTTTCCTGAGGTAGGCTCCATAGTGAAAGTTGTTCAGTTTGATGGTCTATGTTCACCGTTTCAGTATTTGCTAGGCAGTCACTTACACTCTGTATATGAAATTCGTAAAGAAAATTGTGGGCTTCCCATATTAAGTGAAATTTTTTTTTGCGAATTTCCTTTAGGGAAAGCTGTTCAGTATCATGGGTACAATCACCCCTTAAAGTAATGCAACTGTTTACCCTAACACCCTGTATAGAGGGCGGGCCGAGTGGGCCGTACCCATCCATGAATTGGCTCGAGTGGCCACTCCAAGATGTTTTGTTACCAACCCAAAATAATAATAGGTTGGGCACTTAAATGATTTCACACAAAAACACATTGAAATAAATAATCTACAGCCGAAGAATCAACATAGTACCTAATTATTAAGTTCCAATTGTTTGATTGGAGCGTCGGTGGCGCGTTTCAGAGAGGTATGGACTCCCAATCATGGGGGTCCGGGTTCGAATCCGCACGGACAACATGCCATGTACCAATGAGTTTTTCTAACTTATGTACGTAAAACCGACTGCTCTCAAACGGTGAAGGAAAACATCGTGAGGAAACCTGCATACACTGAAGAAGAAATTCTGATGTGTATGTGAAGTCTACCAACCCGCATTGGGCACGCGTGGTGGACTTATGCCCATACACCCTCCTTGAGGCCTGTGCCCTGCAGTGGGACGTTTGTAGGCTGATGATGATGCATGAATGAGTCATTTAAGAAGGAAAGATTGAAAGTGAATGTAAAAATAAGACGAAAGTTATGGTTCTCGAAGGGGGTAAAATAGTGACTGAATATAAAATTATGATAGGAGATGAAAAAGTGGAACAGGTAGAACCGATTTTGATGAAACTTTTTTTGTTTGATAGCTTATGATTTGACTTAAAATCTGGTTTATAATTTATATTTTTATTCTTCAAAATTATATAAAAATCTGCTGTTGCATACATTTGAGTCGAGTGGGCATTGCAGTTTAGTATGGAACAGCAGACTTTTTTTTTGCTCCGATCGGTTTGCTCCCATAATAAAAGTTGTTCAGTTTGATGGGTAGACTCTTAGTTTAAAAGGATCCTCGTTTCAAACTCGTTTTCGCCGTTGAATAAGTATAAAAGTGTTAGTTAGTATAGAAAAGGGCACAGTTCTTAGATATCAGCATATCAGCAAGATGAAGCGACTCGCTCCCTGTTTGTTACTCTTGGCGCTCGTTGCGTGTGTCTACTCCGCTCCAGGTAATTGATCTGTCATTACAGTCATCACCAGCCTATACAGGGTGTAAGGAAAAGTATCACAAACCTTTAAACCACATACCGACGTACAAAAAAAAATCTACTGTTCTATACGTTTTAGTCGAGTAGGCACTGCAGTTTAGTATGGTATAGCTATTTTTTTTTGCTTTCACATGTTTGCTCCTATAGTAAAAGTTGTTTAGTTTGATGGGTAGAGCATGTGGCTTAAGGTGGTTTCAGTCCATACAAACGTTTGACGCACAATACGCGTAGACGGTATTAATAAAAGTTATATTTTATATATGGAAAAATAGTTTAGAAAATCTAGATGTCGCGTATCAAATTACATTTGCAATTTATAATATAATTACGAAGATATAAAGAAAGAAAATTTTGTATGAAAAATTTCAAAGCTTTAAGTACTTATATCTTCATAATTGATTTTTTTAAATACCTAGATATAGGTGATTCAGCATTGCACCCGTGTGAAGAGGGGGTGGGTCGCTAATATATAATAAAAGACCAATAATACTATTCATTTATGACAAGGAATTCAAGCAGCAGATGGAAATAGAAGCGAAATGCTAACATATTAGTATGAAAAGCCGCTAAAGAAAACAACCTCTATCTTTTTAGGTGATGGCAGCGGCGCTCCTGACTGTCGAAAAAACTGTCCCGGTGGTGGTTCTGGACTCGAAGAATTTGACAACGGCGACGTACTCCTGCGTGTAGCTCGCTCTGCGGCGACTGGTGCCCTCCAATATGATCCTAAGGCTTAGACAATTTATATAGGGACGAGTTCATTCTACTAAGAAACAGTTCTGCCACTTTTTGCGGGGGGCAAGCTTAGACAATTTAATAGGGACGAGTTACGCGTGTCATTCTACTAAGAAACATTTCTGCTACTTTTTGCGGAGGGCGAGGTAACATTAAATCCGCAACTTTGGATTTTATTCCCCATAACTTTAGATTCTAATTTTGAATGTTAAAAATCATGAAAAGTAGTCTCGTGTGAACCCCAAACGTTCTAAGTTCAAAATTATTGTTTCGCTATTATAGGCTGTCTCGTTTAGTGATAAGGTATAAAATTGGGTGTAAATGCACAAGATCAATTGTTCTTATACGGTGGCAGAGGGGAAATGCTACCGCAAGGCGAGTCCCTATATAAATTGTCTAAGTCCTAAGGAGACGGAAACACTTCGTGTGTAGCTCGTTCTACTGTAATACTTAGTTATAAGAATAAACTAATTTTCTCATTAAAATAAATGCACATTGTCTTGTTATTCTTATTATTGGCTACTAGCTATGCCCACACTTTCTTGTTTCATGTACTGCCAGTAATATTTCAAAATCTAAATTATCCTAATCGGTCCAGCCAGACGTTTTCGAGTGATGGCGTGACCAAGGGATTGAGGGATTCATTTTTATATACATATATAAAAAAAATATGTGCACGACACTAGCGCCATCTAACGCACTACGGTCCCGTGGATTATATGTACATAAATGTAAGGATAAATATTGTTATTTTATATTAAAATAAAGTAAAAACTAAATAAAAGAGCAAAAATGAGGAAATAAAAAATATTATGAAGTTTTTTTTTTTTTTTTTTTTTTTTAACGGGGTGGAAGTATTTATTTACAACAGAATATATAGATATACAAATATAACCCTTATGAAGTAATAATAGTACTTTGTGATATTATGATACAAAAATAACTAGAATTCTCATTCTTTGTTACGACATTTTTATACAAACTTTCACCCCCATTTTCACACCTTTGTGGGTTGAATTGCGAAAAATCTTTTTTTTTGTGAACACCTAGATGGCAATAAAAACATCTCTGCCACATTTTAAGTTAGTAGTTAATTTCTGCTGGTTTCTGAGAAATAGAGCTGTAATGGACAGACTGATGAACTGAAAGACTGGAGTGCGATTTTTGAAACTCATTCGCTGAGCTCAGCGGTTGAAAATGTCAAAATTACTGTGGAGATATGCGTCTTTCTACTGCTGATTTGACTTTCAAAAATCATACTTCAGGAGTGCGATTTTTGAAAGTCAAATCAGCTGTAGTAAGATGCGTATCTCCAGAGTAATTTTGACATTTTCAACTGCTGAGTTCAACGTATGAGATTAAAAAATCGCACTCCTGGGCAGATCGCGCTAATTTAAAAAATCGAAGTTCAATCCTTATTCAATTTCAGTTCTAATAACATTACAATCCAATTACTTTTCATCTGTGCTGAATTCCGTATCGTGCACGGCTGTTTTGACGTCAAATCATGAGCGCGATACAGAATGTGTAAAAAGTTG
Organism: Agonopterix subpropinquella; assembly: GCA_922987775.1. NCBI lineage: Eukaryota > Metazoa > Arthropoda > Insecta > Lepidoptera > Depressariidae > Agonopterix > Agonopterix subpropinquella. Next base: position 16,811,131 of record OV277698.1, on the reverse strand, counting down.
TGATTGGCATGCGGGCCAATGATGTTTTAGGTTTTAGTGGAGATTTATTTAGCGCGATCAGTTTTTAGATATTGTAAAGGTTAAATTTTTTTCTAACTCGTATTTATTATAAAAGACTCTTGGTGTGCCACCAGCCTAATCAATAAACTATTGTTTCCAATCCGGTAACGCTTGCTCGGAACTGTGCAGGGGCGCCTGCGCGCAGTCGTCTGCATAGTTGCATTTCGACACAAATCTTTCTTAGGCACTTAACTTAGGTACTTTTAATAATTAAACCGGTCAAGTGCGAGTCGGGCTACTCGCGCACCGAGGGTTCCGTACTACACCACCACAGAACACAACATTATTAACTTAGAAAAAGAACTTTTTTTTGTCCGGAACCATTAGAGCGAGACCGACTCACACTTGGCCGGTTTTTAGTATATGTTGTTATTCTGTAGAGTTTGCTCTATAATCACACTAAGTTTGACGCTTGTATGTATTACTGTTTTTACTATAGAGCTTGAAGAAAAAACGTTGATAAGAACTAGTTTCTTGTAGAGAACCCCCCTTAATTTACAACTTTTTGACATTTTTATTATTTGCTAATAAATCCGCCGTAATAATGCATAATCTGAGAAAATTTCAACTATCTAGCTATTATGGTTCAAAAGTTACAGCCCTAAATAGGTAGGACAGACGGACGGACAGACGGACGGACGAACCGACGAACGGACAACGTAGGCTTAGTAATAGTGTCCTGTTTTCACCCTTTGAGTACGGAACCCTAAAAACAGTTTCCTGGTATCTTCAAACGTATATTTAAGTCTCCTTTTGAAGTTTAAGTAGGCAGTATCGTGCTACATATTCGGCTTCATGTACTCTAACTGTTGATATAACCAACTTATTACGACTATTACTGCCTCCGTGGTCTAATGGTTAAGAGCATTGGCTCTCGATACGGAGGTCGTGGGTTCGATTCCCACGGGGGACACCTAGTGATATGTCACTTTGTGCGTTTTTCCCCAGTTGGTTAGGACATTGCAGGCTGAATCACCTGATTGTTCGAAAAGAAAATTGATTCCGTGCTTCGGATGGCACGTTAAGCCGTTGGTCCCGGCTACTATCTCTGGTGGTAGTAGTTGTTACATAAAAACCACGTCAGAGGCCGTAAGGCGGTCTGAAAAAACTCTGACACCAGGGCTCTGCCCACACGATAAGAAGAAGAAGACGACTATTGGAAGAGCGTCATACGTGGCGATATGAAACCAAACTCAAACCCACAGGAAATGATATAAAAATAACTGGCCAAGTGCGTGTCGGACCACGCGCAGGATAGAGTTCCGTAGTTGCCCGCCACAATATAATATGAACTTAGAAGGAGGAATTTTGTTTTATACTACGATTTAACGGCTAATAAAGTCTATAAAGTACAGTTTATAAGTTGATCGTTGAATGACCAATATTTCTGGTCTTGACAATTTTACACTATGTAATGCAATATTGTATTTTAATTGTACTTTGTACATTTTGTTTTGTTTAATTAAAAGATGTGTGTTGTAGAGTTTCTGGCCGCATCTTCTCTCAACGGAACACCTTCCGACGCGGTGGTAGAGTCAAAAAATGACGTCAAAAAGCTATCTATATGATATTATTTGAATAAAAAAATTTTGAATTTTGAATTTTGATCGACTATTACTCGTTAACTTGTAAAGAATACTTAGAGTTTTCCTTTTAATTTCGTTATTTAGACTACTGCCATGAATTTTTTCACATATCCACTAGGAAACAACCGTTTAGCTCGTCGGGCCATGCGCAACGAGGGTAAAGCCTACTTAGCGGTGATAGTTTTCCTTTTAATTTCGTTATACTACTGCTGTGAATTTTTCACATATCCAGAAATAACCACAGGCGGGGAAGGGGAAGGGGATGACACTTGACTCTATCAAAAATTTGCACCTATAAGCTTAATATTTCGCTAACGGATCCCTTAATCCAAAAATGGTTGTGCAAAACCCACAATATTTTTAAAAGACCTATCCAACGATTCCCCACGCCGTGGGATAGATGAGAAAAAATAAAAGCGGTCAAGTGCGAGTCGGGCTACTCGCGCACCGAGGGTTCCGTACCACACCACTACAGAACACGACATTATTAACTTAGAAAAAAAATAGTTTTTTGTCCGGGACCTTAAGCGCGAGACCAACTCACACTTGGCCGTTTTTTAGTATTTGTTGTTATTTTTTAGAGTATGTTCTATAATCACATTAAGTTTGACGCTTGTATGTATTACCGTTTTTACGATAGAGCGTGAAGAAAAAACGTTGATAAAAACTAGTTTCCTGTTGAGAACCCCCCTTAATTTTTAACTTTTTGAAATTTTTATTATTTGTTGACAAATCCGCCGCAATAACGCATAATCTGAGAAAATTTCAACTAAGTATATAATTTCAACGTAGCTATTACGGTTCAAAAGTTACAGCCCTAAATAGGTAGTACAGACGGACGGACGGACAGACGGACGGACAGACGGACGGACGGACGGACGGACGGACAACGTAGGCTTAGTAATAGGGTCCCGTTTTCACCCTTTGGGTACGGAACCCTAAAAATCATCACCACTTTACCGTGTAGGGAGAACGAAATGTTATCTTTTACATTAAAAACAACATTTTATATATCAGTTGATAAAGTAGAGCAAGTAATTGTGGGCTCATATTTTTATTACATTTATTATGTAGGTATAGGTACCTAAGTGTTTACGATGAAACGGAAACTTAAAGCGTGCCTAAAAACGTTGTAAAAATACATTACCTACATATTTTTGAAAAATAGTTATTTCAAAAGAGCAATAATGTTCATGCACATATTTACCTTTAGTTACATACTTACAGACGACTTAAGGTTATTGCAGTTGCATGCGCGAAAGTCGGCCGTCTCATAAATTAGGCCACTAACAATAGTGTTGTGAAACATACATTGTGAGAAAGTATGCCAGTTTGGTACAAAATGATTCAAATCTTTCTCTATAAGTAACTTAGAGTCCCAAATATCATTGTTGTCGAATCCCACGAAATGGTTATTCGATCAAAAAGTTTAATTATCCCTACGTCACGCTTATTTTATACAATTGAAGTTATGAAAATTTTTATTGAGTTTTATTTCGATTTTTATTGTAGGTTTATGGTGATCTAAATTATTCTACGTGCAACGATCGCTGGCAACAAAATAATAATTATTCGATCGTTTTAGTTACCTCTACATTTCACAACATCACTACATCCCTAATATTATAAATGTGAATGTAAGTTTGTTTGTTAAGTCGGGTCCGCGGCGCCATGTTAGATGTTAGCAAAACACGACGTAAAGCCGGGTCCGCTGCGCCATGTTACATGTTAGCAAAACACGTTAGCAAACCGTTTCCCCTCCCCCGCAGGCGAACGCGGGTGATGTTATCCATTTGCATCGGAAAACATCACCCGCGTTCGCCTGCAGGGGAGGGGAAAGTTAGAAAACAATGTTAGCAAACACGATAACATGGCGCAGCGGACCCCGCTTTAGGCTTTCACGCGAAAACTACTTAACCGATCATCATGAAACATTGCACACAAATTCTTGGAGGTATTGGAAGTAACATAGGATACTTGGGTTTTTCAAACTCCACGCGAACGAAGTCGCGGGCAAAAGCTAGTAGTATAATAAAACAAAGTCACTTCCCGCTGTCTATCTGTCCCTATTGTATGCTTAGATCTTTAAAACTACGCAACGGATTTTGATGCGTTTTTTTTAAATAGATAGAGTGATTCAAGAGGAAGGTTGCATTGCACCCGTGCGAAACCGGGGCGGGTCACTTGTTTTGAATACCTAAACAAACAGTAATTATTCTCAAACTGACAACAGCTGTTCTCCTGAAGCCTTTCAAGAATGCAGTTGTAACAGTTCTGTATCTTAGCATGATGACGTGATAATAGCTTAGCTACTCGCCCATAAAACACTGGAAAAGAAATTTTTTGCTGTACGAGAGGAAATGGTATGGTAGGTACACAAAATATTATTGTACGAAACATTTTGCCTGCCAGCTTTCGAGATTGGATTAGACCGAGAAGTACCTACCTGAGACCTACTTATTCGAATTTAAAAAGTTTTGAAATTAGAAAAATTCTAAGAATTTGAGCAAGAAATTATAATATATTTACTTATCAATAAAGCATTCGTTTTCTGGTGAATTTAATAAGTCAGTTAAAAAGTTACTAAAGCATAATAATTAATCCTTATCAATTCAATTATCAATGAAAAACCCAACCTTTTTTAGGGTTCCGAAATTTCGCCATATCCGTCCGTCTGTCCGTCTGTCCGTCTGTCGGTCTGTCCGTCTGTATGTCCGCGGCCTAACTCAGAGACGCGTAGTACTAGAAAGCTGTAATTTGGCATGGATATACATAATTATCACGCCAATGAAGTGGTAAAATAAAATTTTGAAAAATAAATTTTTTAGGGTACTTCCCCTATACGTGAAGTGGGGATGACATTTTTTTTTCTCGTTTACCCCTTGGTGTGGGGTATCGTTGGATAAGTGGTTTAAAAATATTATGGGTGCGGGAAAACTATTTTTCGATTTAGGGATCCGTTAGCGACAAAGCGTTAGCGTTAGCGTAAGCGTTTAAAGGAAAAATTTTTGTTAGAGTAAAGTTTCCTCCCCCCCTGGCAGCTAAACGGTTGTTTCAGGATATGTAAAAAAATTCATAGCCGTAGTATATATAACGAAATTAAAGGGAAAACTATCACCGCTAAGAAGGCTTTACAAGTTTACGAGTAATAGTCAAACAACTAATAAAATGTACTTTTTAGACTTTATTAGCCGTTAAACCGTAGTATAAAACAAAAAGTCTCCTTCCAAGTCCATATTATATTGTGACGGGCAACTACGGAACCCTACCTTGCGCGTGGTCCGACACGCACTTGGTCAGTTATGTTGACAAGTAAATGCACAATAGAACCACAACAAAAGAAACCGCAGAACAAAAGAATTACGATCAGATGCATGCTAAGCAGGCTTGAAAATACTCTGAAAGCTCGAGGTTAGTACACTATTTTTCTCCCCGACGGAGGCGGACAGCGGCAACGTCATTTAGCGCAGCGGGACGAAAGACGACGCTTTCCACCCGGAGAAAACCTCTTTTGCATCATTAACTTCCATATACAGGTTGAAATTGATATCATTAGCATCCTTTTAAACTAAGAGTCAAACTGAACAACTTTTAAGTAGTATGGGAGCAAACTGATCTATTCTATTCCGCTCCGTTCCATTCCGTTCCGTTCCGTTCCGTTCCGTTCCGTTCCGTTCCGTTTTATTCTATTCTATTTATTATATCTATTCTATTCTATTCTATTCTATTCTATTCTATTCTATTCTATTCTATTCTATTCTATTCTATTCTATTCTATTCTATTCTATTCTATTATGGGGGCTTGCAAGCCAACAACACTTCGACTCAATGAGATCTTGAATGCTGTCTTCACCCTTCAAAAACGAGGAAATAATGAAATGATTTTCATGTTTCATATTAAAAATTTAATTTCATATATTTATTTATGATGGGAGGCAATACCGTTCAGGACCGGTTTTGGATATCCATCTTCCAGGAAACGCATATTTAAAAATCGTGTCGGTAAGTACGTAGTTAGAGCACCTAAGTATCCAGCGGATATAAGACAAAACGGAAAAGCCATCGAAATTTTTCGATCATCTGAACCGAGTAAAATCGTCCGACCGTTAAATCGATCGGTATAGAAAGTGTTAAAAATCGTTTTCTTCCTAGTTTATAAGAGCTGACGTGACTATGTCATTGTCATTGTTATCTACTGTTACAGAACTGGCTGTCGGTTTGTTAGTAATAACTTTTAAAGTATTTATTACTTGGAAATGGAATATTTAACTTTGGTGAGTAAGCTTTCATTCTTAAAATAGAAAATTTGCTTATATTCTAATATAATAAATTTTCTATAATATAATAATAATAGAAAATTTATTATATTATATTATATTCCCGTAAGGAATAACGTTTCTTTGGTTGTTTTTTGTGATCGAAAGGACTTTTTAATAATTTCTCTATGTTCTTAATATGCTGACACATCTACCAACATTTACGTGAAAAGTCTAATAAGTAGAAAGAAAAGTCAGTACGTCACGTACGTATATCAAACTGAAATACTTTTTCTACAGATCACGAAAATAAATGAGCTGTTCCAAACAAAACTGCAAACAAACTTGACCCAATTTTGTTTGTGCAATGGAATACCTACCTAAAGTAAGGCCAATTTAATAGGCCACATTTGACATTTGTGCGAGTGCGATTTTTGAAAATCATACGAGCGACTTGGCAGTAGAAAATGTCAAAATGACTATGGAGATTATGCATCTTTCTACTGCCAAGTCGCTCGTATGACTTTCAAAAATCGCACTTCAGTTTCAGCTTCATAGTGAGGTGACCTCCTTAAAAAGTGAGTGATTCGATTCAGACTTCAATTTCTTCAATTCAGTTATTATGAAAAGGTACTTATAGGTACTGTAATATTATTTTAAAAATCATCAGTCGAATCCCTGGCCCATTATTATTTTATATCGTAAACAAATCGTTTAAGGATCAAAATAAGATACCTACTTACATACCTAATTTATCGAACATTTTTGTTTTTCAACCGACTGCGTCCAAAATGGATATCTAGGGGTTTCTGCGATCTCTTAACATGAATCTGATTTCAGATTTGAGAAAATTGGCCACTATCTTGAAACTTTTTAGTTTCCGGGCCGATTGTTACCAAAATCGATATCTGAGAGTCCGCGGTCCTTAAGATTTCTGAAGCAATCTGTCCAAGAACTGAATAGTTCAAGATGGCGGCCACTTTTCTCAAATTTGACATCGGATCCGTGTTCAGAGTCCACGCGGACCCTCAAGGCAGGCATTAGTTTATTTTATAATGATTTATTAGTTTTTATCATTTTTATATAAAAAAAACATTGTGCTTGCAACACCTCCTACTAAACAACATTGAGGCTGAGATTCAGAGACGATTTTTTAAGTCATAGTTCGAACTAAGTAGGGTCAAACAAAATGTATGGATTTTGACATACGGGAGTCCGAACTAAGACTTTAAAAACGTCTCTGAATCTCAGCCTGACAGTCATGTTGGGGTTGCTGCTTTTTTATAATTTATTAATAATAAATGATTAAATAACTCGTTAAATAAAAATAAATGATACTATCTGAGTCGTTTTTATAAAACCTCATAATTTATGACACATTTGACTTCAGTCAAAACTTCTTTACATTTTAAGGTATTTTTTCAAGGGAGAGCGGCCGCGGCGGTTGTCCTTTAAAATTTACTGAACCCGATATCATCCCACCGCACGGGCACACTCACCCTACATACTATCAAAACAAGATTATTAAAATGTATCCATGTGTTATGCTTATGCATGTTAGCGCTTTCATTCATTGCTGAAATGATAACAAATCATTTTTTCCTCAAAACTTAAAATGCGAATAACTTTAAATTGTAACTATCAAAATAATGAAATTAGTTTCAATCTAATTACTTCGTTATAAATCAGTTGGGGTGTATGAGGTTTTGCGCTAATTCATTAACACGTTGTATAAGTACCTTTTCATAATAACTGAATACAATGCACATTTATGATTGAAGTCTGAATCGAATCAGTCTTCTTAAGCAGGGCACCTCACTATGAAGCTCAAACTGACAAATGTCAAATGTGGCCTATTAAATTGGCCCTACTTTACATAGATTTTGATTTGATAGTCCTGCGTAGTAGCCATTTAAATCTATCAAGTGGATCATAATCTAACAAAGAATAATTATGTAACAATTTACGTAATATTTTAACAATGTTGCCAATTATTAGCTCATTAATTAGAACAGTTGAGTTATTGACTCGATCATTTCAAGTTGCATAAAAGATTTTTGCAAAATGCTTGAGTAGCATTCGCAATTGATAATTCAAAAGCAAATATTAACTAAGTATAATGATCTTAAATCTCTTTGTTCGAAAGTAAATAATTTTAAATTAATGTTTTGTACATTGAAATATGTTCTTCAATACCTCGATACTAAATATTACGGCTTTTTTCTTGTATTGAAAAGAAACTTGGAAGCTAGAAAAACCTCAACTCATAGATATTGTAGAAAAATATGTATATATAATCTAAACTATTATAAAACTGTAACAGAAGTGTGTCTGTACATTAAAGACATTTACAAAAAAAAAATTACGACATGGTTTTTACCTGTCCCTAATTCCAAATCACCAATTTTAGGATTTTTTGTCTGTCTGTTTGTTTGTTTGTTTGTTTGTTTGTTTGTATGTTTGTTTGTTTGTTTGTTTGTTCGAGTATCACGCAGAAACTACTGTACCGATTTTGATGAACCTTTTTTTGTTTGACAGCTTATCATCTGACTTAAAATCTGGTTTATAATTTATGCGGACGAAGTCGCGGGTAAAAGCTCGTATTGTATAATAGTAGATTATGTACCAAGGGGATAAAGCAGTGTCTTTCATCACGGGCGCGATATTGAATCCCGAGCGCAACGAGGGATTCTAGGGTTAACTCCCGAGCGTAGCGAGGGAGTTTAGAGTTAACTCCCGAGCGTAGCGAGGGAGTTTAGAGTTAACTCCCGACCGAAGCGAGGGAGTTAAGACTAGAATCCTGAGTGAAGCGAGGGGTTCAAGCTCGCCCAAGATGAAAACACGTTTATCCCCGAGGACCATACTCTACTTTTCACACCCTCCGCGAGAAAATAAAAAGAAATACTGTTAGAAACCCAGGGGAGCGTGTAAATTCTCTATGGTTAGAAACCAATTCTTTTATTAGAGTTTATAACAAAGTATTAGAGTTCAATAGTATAGTATTTAGAAAACACTATTTTATTAAATTCAAAGTGAAAGTAGATATTTGAAAAATTAGACCAGGAGAGCGATTTTTGAAACTCATTCGCTGAGTTCAGCAGTTCAAAATGTCAAAATTACTGTGGAGATATGCAACTTTCTATACTGCTGATTTGACTTTCAAAAATCATACTTCAGGAGTGCCATTTTTGAAAGTCAAATCAGCAGCAGAAAGATGCGTATCTCTATAGTAATTTTGACATTTTCAACTGCTGAACTCAGCCAATGAGATTCAAAAATCGCACTCCAGTTGTGGAAAGAAAAAATATATACGGTCGAATTGATAAACCTCCTCCTTTTTTGAAGTCGGTTAAAAATGTATTTTTTTTTTTACTTTGTTCGTAGCAATAGTTACAGAGATTTGCAGTATTCGCGCCTTTTTTTCTTTTTTTGTGTTCAATACTCGTGGTGGCCAGTTCGAATTTCGAATTATAGTAGATTATGTACCAAGGGGATAAAGCAGTGTCTTTCATCACGGGCGCGATATTGAATCCCGAGCGTAACGAGGGATTCTAGGGTGAACTCCCGAGCGCAGCGAGGGAGTTTAGAGTTAACTCCCGAGCGAAGCGAGGGAGTTAAGACTAGAATCCTGAGTGAAGCGAGGGGTTCAAGCTCGCCCAAGATGAAAACACGTTTATCCCCGAGGACCATACTCTACTTTTCACACCCTCCGCGAGAAAATAAAAAGCAATACTGTTAGAAACCCAGGGGAGCGTGTAAATTCTCTATGGTTAGATACCAATTATTTTATTATAGTTTATAACAAAGTAGTGTAAAATAGTGTTTTCTAAATAATAAGTATACTATTGAACTCTAAAGTTCAATAGTATACTTATTATTTAGAAAACACTATTTTATTAAATTAAAAGTGAAAGTAGATATTTGAAACATTAGACCAGGAGTGCGATTTTTGAAACTCATTCTTTGAACTCAGCAGATGAAAATGTCAATATTACTACGGAGACGAGCATCTTTCTACTGCTGATTTGACTTAAAAAATCATACTCCAGGAGTGCGATTTTTGAAAGTCAAATCAGCAGTAGAAAGATTCGTATCTCCATAGTAATTTTAACATTTTAAACTGCTGAACTCAGCGAATGAGATTCAAAAATCGCACTCCAGTTGTGGAAAGACAATGTAATATTTTTTTATTACTTTGTTCGTAGCTATAGGTACAGAGCTTAGATTAAAAACTTTTCGCTTACTATATCTATGGTACAGAGATATGCAGTATTCGCGCCTTTTTTTCTTTTTTTGTGTTCAATACTCGTGGTGGCCAGTTCAAATTTCGAATTAAGTTCTTTAAGTTTTCATACGAATTTTAAGTAAGGGTCGTAGTAACTATTAAATAATCTGTGGATGCGGTTCCATATTCAAATCTCATTATTGACCAGCGGGTTATAATGAAATTCAGTACAATATTATTGCCCGGCTAGTCCCAGGGCTATAATGACTTGCTTTAGGTTCGAGTTACATGACATATAATGTTCCATTTTCGAGCGGGTGGTGTGAAAAGTTCTTTTTGGTACAGGTCTCCATGATAAGTTCTCATACGAATTTTAAGTAAGGGTCGTAGTAACTATTACATAATCTGTGGATGCGGTTCCATATTCAAATCTCATTATTGACCAGCGAGTTATAATGAAATTCAGTACAATATTATTGCCCGGCTAGTCCCAGGGCTATAATGACTTGCTTTAGGTTCGAGTTACATGACATATAATGTTCCATTTTCGAGCGGGTGGTGTGAAAAATCTAATACTTATTTTGTTGTGTCATACTTTTAATTGTTGCTTATGTGCCACTTACATTACAAATGTGCAAGGTACATTTTGATAAACTCATAGTTGTACCTACTATTATATTATGTTCATTCCGTGCCCATAGTCAAATAAAAATAATACATAATTTTTTGTTCTTTGATTTTTCAGTTAGTTCTGTCTTGTGCTGTGGTGATGACGTCAGCATGGTCTGTCCCTTTCTACCCGGTAGCAAGAGGCCCACCTAGGTACACCAGATATGCGCCGCCACCTCCTCACAGGATCCCTGGTCAGTATCTGAAAGCTTTAAATAAATACTTCTTAATTCGTATAAAAAGATGAAATCTTTGAGCAAGTAGGTCACATAGAAACCAGCTAGCAATGGAAACAGCGGCTTAACCCGATAGGGTTAGGATAAGGTACCGGGGCAGCCCTCCGTCACTCGGCCGTAGAAATCGAGATAAGCACTAAATCGTTGGCATTAAGGTGAAATTAACAACTTTGTTACATAACTATTTGTTTAAGATTATTATCCTTTTTATTAACTTCTCTAAAGTAAATCTACTTTTGCTGTTGACTATACAGCCATATGATTAAATATGAATGTGGATGGCAGCATGAAGAGAGGACGACCAAAGAAAAGATGGATGGATTGTGTGAAAGATGACATGTGTAAGAAAGGAGTGTGCGCAGAAATGACGGCTAAAAGATATGAATGGAGGAGGACCACATATTGCGCCGACCCCAAGTTATGGGGTAAGGGCAGGAAGATGTACAACCATTATGATGGTCAATGAATCGGAAAGGATGAAAAGCGTCATGGATGGTACATACGGACGAGTTGGGAAAGAGACGACTTAGGGCTCTTACAGATGAGCGACACTTTGCTGTCGCGGTAGGTCTTTGAGCGTCGCGCTCATACATTTTACGGTCGCGCAGCGACCGCAAAGTGTCGCTCGTCTGTGAGAGCGCTTAGGGCACAAGACCAGGAGTGCTATTTTTGAATCTCATTCGCTGAGTTCAGCAGTTGAAAATGTCAAAGTTACTGTGGAGATACGCATCTTTCTACTGCTGATTTGACTTTCAAAAATCGCACTCCTGCACTGGTAGCATGCACACCCGCGATAGCCGTGATACGGCTTTATCACGTCTTTTATCTCGTTCTTTTGCGCGCGAACGAACGAGATAAAAGACGTGATAAAGCCGTATCACGGCTATCGCGGGTGTGCATGCTACCAGTGCTGAAGTATGATTTTTGAATATCAAATCAGCAGTAGAAAGATGCGTATCTCCACAGTAATTTTGACATTTTCAACTGCTGAACTCAGCGAATGAGATTCAAAAATCACACTCCTGTTCTGAAACTGACTAAGAAAGGTCTAGTCCCCTAGTGACTAGTCCCCTTCTTGGAAAGGGATGTGTTAGGGAAAGTGACTTGTCAAGGTAAGAGAAAAACAGCTAATGTGATGGCTTCTCACCGATACCACAAATATACCTGCCCCCTTACCCGCACTTTCGATCTTCACTATATCGCCACTGTTTCGGTCCGCACTTCATTGTAATAGAGTTGAAATTGGAACGAAAACATTCACGCAAAAGTTCGAATCGAATGTGCGGGTAGACCCTCTGCTTATAACAATAATTCGTTTTAATACGAAATCGAAGCTCTCAATCCAAACAAATCTGTAGTCTGTCCAAATAGAAATCATGTCAAATAAAAACATTTGCGACCTTCAATAGGGTCTAACCTAAAAACCCTAATCAATTGTATTTTCAACTTTCCCAGTTCGAGAAAAAGAAGAACCACAATGGCAGCGTCCGAAACGTGATCACGAAGATTATGATCACGACCACAATGATCACGGCCACGGCCACCGAGGCACGAGTGGTGTAACAGGGCCAGTACATACATTTGTGAAAACTGATAAAAACGCTAACTACAAATGGGGAGTCAGACATCACGTGGGAAATAAATATGCGTCTTAAATCGTTTGGAGAATATTTTTATTTATTGTATTTGGTTGTAATATTAGAGTTAATTGTTGTATTAATGCATTAAAGTTTAAATTATTAGTATTTTTTTGTTGTTTCATTTTTCACTGAAAGATTTAAAATCTAGTTCTCATTTCAATAAGTATGTCTTTTCCTTATCTCGGAACACAAGTGTCCCAGAAGCAAGCAAGAATAAACGCGAACCGCGCGAACACCATTCGAAGAACCGCTCGCGGCAAAACTTGCAACGTGACTCTCAGCCATATTTTAATCCAGTAGATAGACAAGGTAATAGAAGGAAGCACATTTCTTCTCATATTCACTCAATAAGAGATGCACATAGCAAATTCGCTCTAGTTAAAAAAGGAGATCACTACCTTATTGCTGTCCATATCGATGTAACCACTTTTTTGTACGACGACGGCTGTCTGACTCCGGAGTCAGTCATCTAGCTTCATATAAATTGTATAGGATTTTATGACTACCGCTATCTCATACGCGTTTACACTGATATTACGTCTACCAGCGTAAGCGAAAAACAAATTGTTTAATCCTGATACGTTACAGAAAGAAGTGAATGAAGCCAAACACTTGTTACGACTTAAATCAGAGCTACAATTATCGATTACCGTACACGTAGCACTGCCACACTGCCAGTGATGTCGTCATGTAATACACTTCATAATAAGGGTGCTGGTTTTGCTCCAGTGGTCACAACCACGCCTTTGATGTCGCAATTTTATACATGGCTTTATGAAAGTACCTACTCGTATGACGCAAACTGTCGCAGGCTATATGTGACTAGGTTGCAAGAAATTGGACTGTAAAATAATTTGTCTTAAAATCTTGTAGGTATGCCAGCAGAATGGTAACACTTTATTAACTGCCAGTTGCACGTACGTTCATTAAAGATAATCCTCCATTAAATCTCATGCTGTCACTTTTTGTTTTGTTGACATAAATTAGAGATTTGATGGAGAATTATCTTTAATGAACGTACGTGCAACTGGTGGTTAGTTATGTATAAGTACAAGGTGTTTCAAAAATACAAATAAACATTTAACATTTTGTTTAGATCATCAAACTGAACAACTTTCACTATGGGACGAACATAAAATCGCGATTAAAAAAAATCTGCTGTCCCATACATTTAGCTCGAGTAGATTTGTAGTTTAGTATGGAACATCCGATATTTTTTTCTCGATTTCGATGTACCTAGGTCCCATAGTGAAAGTTGTTCAGTTTGATGGTCTAAACCAACCTCTTAAATGTTTATTTGTATTTGTGTAACACCTTGTATTATGTTTTTTTATACAGGCTGTTAGGTAGGGTAAACACTTGCATTACTTTATGGGGTGATTGTACCCATGATACTGAACAACTTTCCCTAAGAAACCTACAAGAAATTCGTAAAAAAATATTTGTACTTTCCATACTAAATGCAATCAGCTACAGCTGATCGAACTTTTGTATGAAAAGTCGAAAAAAATTTTTTGCGAATTTCCTGTACATTTCTTAGGGAAAGTTGTTCAGTAGCATGGGTACAATAACCCCTTAAAGTAATGCAACTGTTTACCCTAACACCCTGTATACCTACTTAATATTATTATTAATGGCATTTTCTATTATTAGACTAGTGTGGATCTACCACTGCCATGCCACTGTCAAGTAGTTTGTAGAGTATCTATCCCAATATAAATGTGAGCATTGTTACTACATTCTTAAAAAGAAAGTTGGTAGTTGTGGCAATGTTACTAACCACCCCAAAAGGGATTTCAGTCGTGTGTTTATGTAGTGCATCTTATTGCTCTTGAGTTTATATTGTGCTTTTAAAGTTGCACAAGAAATGAAATGAGACTAATTGAACTTAACGACTGTTTAGCTTGTGATGTGACGGGCTCACTCCCCGTCACACTGGACAGAGTTTTGTTACTACTAGTAGTGCAATTTTCTTTAAGTTTCACTAGTGAAACGTGGATTTTCTGAGGTTTCAGAATATCTCTGACTATAGTCGTGAGCATATGCTTGCATGCATGCGTATGCTCATATAGTTTTGATAGAAGAGACTAAAATAGGCATTGCCTTAGACTCCGTTTATGTCAGTGAAAATAGGTTTTTATTCGGTGCACATGCCCCAGGGCCTCTACCCGCACATTCGAACTTCGCAATTGCGTGAACGTTTTCGTTCCAATGTCAACTCTATTACAATGAAGTGCGTACTGAAACGATGGCGATATATCGAACATCGAAAGTCCGGGTACAGGGCCAGGCAACACAAACGTCACAGCCACACACACATCAATGACACTAGCAAGCTGATTAATTTGAAGAAATCTCTCGTTCGTTACCCTATCCTTCCATGTGATTTTCAGTAGGTACGTTCTTCCTTTACGTACGACACATTCAAGAGTGCGATTTTTGAATCTCACTCCTGAAGTATGATTTTTGAAAGTCAAATCAACATTAGAAAGATGCATATCTCCACAGGAATTTTGACATTTTCAACTGCTGAACTCAGCGAATGAGATTCAAAAACCGCACTCCTGGTATTTTACTTATTTTGCAAACATCATCGGCCCTATATTCCTAAGATTAAGGCCGAAATTGCATTGGAGCTTAGATTTAACACCGTACAAGACGCATGCTTGCAACCATTCTTCATATCTCTTTGCGTGTAGTAATATTTAATACCTACATTTGATTAACACTAGGTATTTCTATTAGTTAGATGATGTAACGTTAATAAGATAATAATCTTTCTAATTAGCAGAGTAATCAGACCGTTTTCCAACTGTTAGACATTATCAACGCAGTCGTTCGATAATTTCATACTTTCACCGTGATAATACAGGGTGCAAAAAACACCCTTGTAATATTTGTCAATCTGATTGAAGAATCATGTTGATCATCATCATCCGCAAGACTAGAAAGATACTGCTAGACAGAAATCAATGTTATTTAAATATTACAAAGATTCATACTTGAAAATTTTTCTCACATACAAAAGACTTCAACGAGACCTTATATTTTAAACGTGCAATATAAATAAATAGTACTTCGAGGGGTGAAAGCCTATTTGGTTTAAGTGACATTTTTGGAATTTTACAGAAGAGCGTTTTAAAGATTTTAATTTCCGTAAAAAAATCATTTAAAAAAAACGGTAGGTTATTCTTACATAAAAATGATACAAACTAGTTTCGTTCGAAAAGCCTCAATTTTTGGTTTTATTATTCACCTTGTAATGACATTATTATTTAAAAAAAATGTCGCTTCATACAAAGTAACCACATAATAGAGGAAGGCAAAAGGATTTAACCTCCACATTATTCTGCTGACGGTTGAAAGCAAAATGGTTTAAGTGTTACTTTTATTGTCTTTCAGAGTATGGCTTAGTGCTTTAACCAACATTCTGTCAACTGGATTGAGTAAATCTAATTGGTTTAAAATCCAAAATATAATATTTCAGAGTAAAATCATAATAGCTTAAACAACAATTTTAATACAACAGCATTTGTTTTAAATCACATCTGTTTGTATAACTTTATAAATGATGGTGAATGATACAATGCAATTGATTCTCATTTTAAAAGTTCAATGTAAGTGGAGATTATTTTTTTTTTAAATAAAAGATCTTTCATAAAAATGTTTTATTTAAATTATCTTATATCTCCTACGAGAATCATCCGCCTTATAATGATCATAATCAGTTTCTTAAACAACTATTTATGCCACAAATTTTAATTTTAGTATCCTTTTAGGAAAACAGCCTTTAAATCAGTCATAATTATTATGATTAAGTATTAAGTATTATAATGAAAACTAAATTATTTATAATCATAAAAATTTAACATTCGTAAAGTTATACTTAATCATTTTAAACTTTCATTACCGACTATTTATGCAACAAATTACAGCTATTTTAAACGTCCTTATAAGAAAACAGCCTTTGTATCATCTAACAAGTCAAACGCGTTGGCGCCAAACTAACATTGTTTTATCCGACGTTGCAAAATTGTCACATAATAATATTTCCTTGTATGAACGGACATAGTTATTATTTTTTTGAGCTTTGATAAGTGCTTTAATAACACAAGTTAAAGTTGAGATATGTTTGATCCACACTCAAATTAAGTTATAGAGGGCGGATAAACTTCTGAAACGACATGCTGGTCAAGTTTTTCATAAAGACGATAATGATTCAAACAACAAGGTATGATGAAGCTAATTGTTTTAAGTGACAGTGGTGGTGTTTATTTATAAAAGGCAAAATGTTTTAAGCGACAGTGCGTCCTTAAAAGTAGATGCAGGCAAAACGCTTTAACCGCCATTGAGTTCTATTATTTGGAAAGCACAAACAGTTTAAGTGGGTTCTAATCAAATAATTGCATGGTTCATATCCACTGTCCAAAAAAAACGTTTAAATTTTTTGGCGTTTCATACATCAGTGGGCTAAAATGAGGCCAAAATTTCCATTGGTTTAAGCACCATAAAAGTGCTCCGATATTTATGGGACCCAGCTCAATCGACGCAGAAAAATTCGCTGATTCCAAATATAATTATAAATCAATATCGACCTTGGTGTCGCTTAAGCCAAATAGGCTTTCACCCCTCGACTTAGATTGTTAACCAAGGGATGAAAGTCACCCATTTCACACGAGATGTTTGGCGCCCCGAACGAATTTGACATCCATTATTTCGAGTGTGAAATGGGTGCTTTTCATTTCGAGGAAAGTAAACAAAAGCCAAGAGTGCGATTTTTGAATCTCATACGTTGAACTCAGCAGTTTAAAATGTATGGATATACTTATCTTTCTACTGCTGATTTGACTTCCAAAAATTGCAATCCTGGAGTATGATTTTTGAAAGTTAAATCAGTAGTAGAAAGATGCATATCTCAATAGTAATTTAGACATTTTCAACTGCTGAACTCAGCGAATAAGTTTCAAAAATCGCACTCCTGATATAATATGCAAAATAAATTTCTGAATCGCTTGATGAATTAATTTTAGACAAGGTACGTTTCAAAACTTTTTTCGGGGAACCAATATGCTATAGAGAAAAAGCATACGAAGATATGTATGCTAGAGTGAGACAGATAGACTTCCCGAGTGATTTTTAAGCGTTTTAAAACGGATCCTTACGAAAAAATTAGCAACATCTCGCTTTTTTTCTTTTTCGCGATATGGAATGAAGTATAGTTACCGACTACCGACTCAAATAATAACTGCACAAATGGGTGCACGTGACACTTAAACGTGACACAACGGACCGGTATCAGTGCTTTAACACTGTCAAATACGGTCAGACTGCGTATGCGCACACTAAACTTAAAACAACATAAGAATTGCCCTGACATAAGTCTTAAGAGTACGAGATACAGACTAAAATAGATTGATCCAGGGTACTTATTAAATGGAATCAAGTAGAGTTTGATTTGGTTTGAGGGCATTTGAGATTTGATTGGTGATAAATGTATAAATGATTGGTTAATAGACGCATTACAGAGAACGAGAACAAGTTTGTGCCTGATTGATTGTTATAGTTACAATTTTGCGAAATTACACTCACTGGATAGACCAGCATTCTTGTTAGGGTTCCGTACCCAAAGGGTGAAAACAGGACTCTATTACTAAGCCTACGTTGTCCGTCCATCCGTCCGTCCATTCGTCCGTCCGTCCGTCCGTCTATTCTACCTATTTAGGGCTGTAACTTTTGAACCGAATAGCTAGATAGTTGAAATTTTCTCAGATTATGCGTTATTACGGCGGATTTGTTAACAAATAATACTTCTTTTTTAACAAATAAAACTGAACATCTTGGCTCCATAGTGAAAGTTGTTCAGTTTCAAGGTCTGAAGCACCCCCTTAAGTATGCCGAAGAAATGCCGAAGTAATCGCGTAAATACATACCTACAAACCAGGCCGTCAGGCGCTGTCCTATTGCCATCGCACGCGCGATCATGCGTCCGTCCGATGAAAATGATCGTGCGATCGTGCGATCAAACATAGGAATCAGTACTGACTGTCCTAATTTCGATCGCGCGATCATGCGATGCGATCGAATTGTTCTATTTTCGACGCACGATCGTGCGATCGTGCGATCAAACATAGGAATCAGTATTGACTGTCCTAATTTCGATCGCGCGACCGAGGAGCGCGACGAGGCAAGGGTGTACCTACACCCAGCGGGACCCCGTGTCCTAGAACTTGTTCTATAGAATTTGTTCTAATTTCAAATATTATTGATTTCAAACATATTACAGCCATTAGATAACGCACTTCCCCGGTTTGGAAGGGTGCGGGTTCAAGTCCCGCTCGAGACTGAATTTTTCAATCTTTAATTTGATTAGAATTTGTTCTATCGAATCCAATTAGAAATAAAATGTGTTCCGTCAAAATGGGAGAATGGCATAGGCAAAGATTTTTTTTGGTCTTTACGACTAGAATTCGAGTGTCAATAACAAAAAAAATAAAAACCGATTTAAAAGTAAAAAAGTTAAAAATAATATTTCAGTTTGACTTTTACGTTCGAATCTATAAGAAAATTAATATTTTGTTTTATCGAAGTTTGATAAAGGTGAGAAATAAAACCTTTGGCCTTAATAATTAAACTCAAGTTGTTTTATTAAAATAATCAATCACTGTTGTACAAGTAAGAACATAAGTAGAACATTGTCTACAATTGTATCATGGACAAACTTTTTCTATCATCAACCGTTCTCGAGATATCTGTCTATTACTATTTTAATTAATAATTTTTTGCAAATATCTCGTTTCGTCTGCATCAAATCGTGAATAAAGTTGTTACAAAACTTGTAGAACATAACATTGTCTACAATTGTATCTGTAAGAAACTTTTTCTAACATCAACCGTTGTTAAGATATCGGTCTATTACTATTTTAATTAATTCGTTTTTGCAAATTTACAATTTTTTCAAAAACTTTTCCTATCATCAACCGTTGTCGATATATCTGTCTGTTACTATTTTAATTATTCAGTTTTTACAAATATCTCGTCTCCTATGCATAGGATTGTAAACAAAGTTTGTACAAGCGTGAAGACCATTAAATTTCCAACAATTTTGTTCATAACAATTTTTTTTCTATCACTTACCATTGTCGAGATATCTGTCATTTTTGTTATATTATAAAAGTGGTCTGATTCTGGAAAGGTGACCGTTCCGCCATGTAAGACCGGGTTTTTCGTGATGGGTAAAGTGTGTTCTTTCGATCCAAGTTGGTTTCACATTTCCTATATGTTTAGGCCTAAGACCTATTTTTTTTTATTTTCAACCCCAGTCTGATTTTGAACGGTGACCGATTTGAGAATAACTAAATCTGCTGTGGTGTTCTCCTAAGAGGGCTCTTTCTTAAAATGCGTCCAGTTCGTTTCCTATATATTTAGGCCCAGACCCAATTTTTTCGCGATTGTCTTACCGCTGTAAAAAAAATTAGTGACCGCTTTGAGTCATAAGACCGAGGCTAAATGATGTACTTTGGCTTCTATTTTCGAGCTAGACTGAATCCAGCTTTCCTATAATTATAATACGTTTAGGCCCTAGACCGTTGGTGGCTCTGGATCTAATTCTTCCATTTTGACGGTTTTTTTTTTATTTCTAATTGAATTCGATAGAACAAATTCGGAACTAAATCCCATACATACTCGCATCGTTCTAGGACACGGGGTCCCGCTGAGTGCAGGTACACGAAGCAAGGGAGGGTGATCGATCGCATCGATCGCATCGCACCAAATTAGGACACACGTTTTTTGATCGCGCGATCGGTTTCATCGCGCGATGAGATCGCATCGCACCATCGCGCGTCCGATGGCAATAGGACACCGCCTCACACTTAGTCCATATCTTGAAAACGACTCAATCGATTTGATGAAACTTTGACTGTTCCCTAAGTTGAAGTAAGTAACTGAGTTTGATGTTGGTACCATATAGAGAGAGTTGTTCAGTTCGACGGTCTGATCATCCCCTTAAAAAGTGTCAGCATATTAAGAACGACCCTGTATAACTTGTTATACGTTATACTAATGAAACTATATGAATTGCGTTACAGCTAATATGACCTTGACGACCAGTTTCAATCCTCGTAGGTGCAGTTAATTACCGATGGCAGCCAGAGATACTCATTCAAGTTTAAATGTCAGTCCGATTTCAACCGCCTCTTACCTATACCTTTTAAACAGTACCCACTTATTATGGAGATGAGCATAATATTATGTTTGATGGTAGATAGGTAGGTATTGTCTTTTGAATAGTGAACTTTTGTCACAGGACTTTTTACTTATGAATTTATTATGCTGCTAGTAAGAACAATAGCAAGAAAACAAAACTTTGAAACCGAAAAAAGATAAACATTAAACTTTTTGAAATAAGTCCCATTTTTTCATCGTTTCATTATGAAAAACTGTTAGTAAATTTGTAGCCTAAGAACAAGAATTTTTAGCTAATACCAATGACTAGCACCGTAACCAAAGAAAATATACACTACGCGAAAAGAAGCGACACTCATGCATGTGTGCTCGTAAAAGCGCTCGGGGCTATGTGTGCGGGTCGGGGCGAGCGCGGGGAGGTGCGCGGTTTGCGAGCGGGTGGGACGGGTCGAATGCCAAAGCTGTTCTCGCTCGCTCAACTCAGTGGATGACGCGAGTAAAAGGTACGCGACTTTATTGTCACGTGCGGAAACATGTCATGTCGAGTTTATTGTTGTGTTTTGTAGATACATATTTTTCGTTTACGGAAAGTATCGACCCTATCGCATACTCGCGCCGGCCCAAGATCACCGGAGCGGGATCTTTCACGTACACGCAGTGTCATGCCTGTGCCTTAGTTCTATGCGTATTTTTTGAAGTGAAACTTTTTATGTAGGTAAGTAACCTTTCCTTGTGACGGAAGTTCGAAATTTAAATTTGACAGTTTGACATTTGCAAATTTTTGTTAGAGTCAAAGTCAAGTTAGGGCATGGCACACTGAGCAAGTAATCACTACGTTTGGCATGGCCGCCCTACTTAGCCGGCACTGGACCGTCAGGAATATAAATTTTCTTTGCACTGGACCATCACTGATACTTGCTTTTCATATAAATAGCTTCACGAAAATATAATTCTTGTAACGATTATTTGCTTAATTATATTATAATAATGCTTCATCCAGGTAGATAAGTTACCAACGTAGCGACACAAAGCTTTTTTCAATCACTATTAATCCAAATCAAGATAATCGTCAAAATTATCAAAGATATTTTACAACGTTGACTTTGTACGCAACAACGAAAGCAACGTTAGTAATTCTCGATGTACCACTAAGATAGCCTTCCAAACACTAAAAGGTACGCACGCATTTTGCAAACTTAGATTTGCAGACGGTGCAAAATAAAAACATTAACACGCACCAAACAATTTAGAACAATTAGATCTCATGTGCTGTGCGATTTTGATCAATGAAAGTCGTTTTCAAAACAGCAAACAAGTTGGTACTGGTTGTGTATCAGTGGATGAATCAAACGACTCTACAATATGAAAATTATAATAATATCCTC
Organism: Agonopterix subpropinquella; assembly: GCA_922987775.1. Lineage (NCBI taxonomy): Eukaryota > Metazoa > Arthropoda > Insecta > Lepidoptera > Depressariidae > Agonopterix > Agonopterix subpropinquella. The sequence goes on along the minus strand of OV277698.1, from coordinate 16,788,890 downwards.
TACTCTACAGCGATAGTGTGGTATACAGGGTCCTTCTTAATATGCTAACACTTTTTAAGGGGATGATCAGACCATCAAACTGATCAACTTTATCTATGGGACTAACATCGAAATCGCGAAAAAAAAACTGCGCAAAGACATTTGCAGTTTTGTATGGAAAAGCTGATTTTTTTTCACGATTTCGTTGTTGGTGCAATAGAGAAAGTTGGTACAATATTATTTTAATACCCATGGATTGATCAAAATTAATTGTTATTAACTTTTACAAAATTCCCACTATCAATTGATCAACGTTAACATTTAGTTTATTACCAACCAAGAAGTTAAATGGACGGGTAGAATTAAATTCTAATAGATACAAAGCTTACGAGTAACATAATAATTAACTGCATCTACAATTGCATTGATATTTACACCGTCTCGGATCCGGGCATTGACATTATAGAGGTTCGCAAGGCCATAGCATTCGATGCAGCCTATTTGAATACAATTGTTGTAGGCACCTATATACCTAGTACCTTTCTAGTGTACCTGGGTATCAATTTCGTGACCTATGAGTAAGCGATTGTCTGGAAGGTATTAATTTCTTTTTGTTTCATTTACTATTTTTGGATTGTACAGTTTTAAATAAAGATGAGAACTCTCTAAAAGATACCGACAATTATACAAATATCGAGGTTCTATCGTCGAAATTTTAGTGTCTACAGGGTGTAACAAAACACCCTAGTAATATTTATCGGGGTGGCCTAGCCAGACAGACCATCAAACTGAACAACTTTCACTAATGGAGACAACGTCGAAAAAATTATGAAAAACATCAGCTGTCCTATACATTTCAGTCGGTATGGTACTGCATTTTTGTATGAAACAGCAGATTTTTTTATTTTTTTTTCTCGGTGCTCCCTCCACAGTGAAAGTTGTTCAGTTTGATGGTCTAAACCACCCCTCTAAATATTACTAGGGTGTTTTGTTACACGCTGTATATTAGTTAGGTGACACACCTAGATATATTTAAGTTAGATAATTTTAACGTTTACTTTATATTATTTTATTTTATTTTATTTATTTATTTGATTCAGGCATCAGTACAATATAAAATTATCACGGGCCCATATTATAAATACCTTAACCTAAAATACATAAAAATATAACTTAATAATTAAACACTTAACACTCCCTAGGGATTATTGAGCTTGCTTCCCTAAAGCGTCTAAACATTATACACTAGCGGCCCGTCCCGGCTTCGCACGGGTGGACGTCTAATCTTTTCTAGCAATAAATATAGCCTATGTTACTCAGGGTGAATGCAGCTTTCTAATGGTGAAAGAATTTTTTAAATCGGCCCAGTACTTTTTGAGCCTATTCATTACAAACATACAAACATACAAAAATAGGTACAAATCTTTCCTCTTTATAATATTAGTGTAGATAGAGCTTTTAAAATTAGAAGAAGTGAACGTTAGATTATTCCAAGACCTAGCAGGGTTTATGTGACATACTAACATATAATAATAAAGACAATTTTGCAGACATATAAACTCAAAGTACAATGGAAGAAAGATTACAAAGCCCAACACAAACATATCAAAATAAAATTGTAAATAAATTCTTATCTACATTTACAATAATTAGGATACCAAAATGACGTCATCCAAAAATCGATGTTCCAATTAAAAAATTTCGATAAAAGCAGTTTATCCACCCCCGCCTCTTTCCAAACGAGAAGGGGTGTCTCTATATAAAGTGAGAGTAACCTAAACGCGTATACGACACGTAATCCTACACGCGCGTGTGACTGTGCCTTAGTTTTTTTTTTAATTTTTAATTTAAAAGAAAAAGATTCTTTAAGTGTGTGCATTATGTTGGGACAGAGTGTTTTTTTGGCGGTGGTCGGGTGTGTTTTAGCTGTTCCCGTGCCGAGGGCACAGCATCAGTACCAGGTGCAACAGCCGGTCAGTATTCTTTGTGTTGTGATTGTGCTTCAAAAAGTTTATGATTTTTATTGAGTAGACACTTAGAAAAGTTCGCTACATCATCGACCCCATCTTCGTCCTGAGGACTGGATTGAGGTCAAGAGCAAACCCATCAGTAATAAAAAAAAAGAAAAAAAGAGAATAATCTGAGAAGACGCAAAATAAAGAAATATGTATTTGTAAAAAAAAAAATATAGAAAACAGAAGGGATAGACTTTAATTAGACTCTACTACTTAGTTACTATCTAAAATAGTTAACTCCGATATAAGTATAGAAATTTTGTTTTCGACGTAGAAACAGATTTTCATGTTGTGCGTAGTATCCTGGGGCCTCTACCCGGACATTCGAACTTCGCAATTGCGTGAGCATTTTCGTTCCAATATCAACTCTATTACAATGAAGTTCGGACCGTAATGGTCGCTATATATCGAAAATCAAAAGTCCGGGTACAAGGCCTGGTACTGAAAATACAGTTTAAGATACCTTAAACTGTATTTTCACATAGATTCGAAAATGTTCAATGTGTTTAATTAGAATGACGTACTTACCACACTATGTCTTAATTCGAAAAAAACTAATGCAAAGCAAATTATAATCACACCTAATATTTTTCTATTTTGGAAGAAATTGAAACTCGTTTGTAAGAATATTGCATAAAACGTAATTAGACCAAAATAAAAAAAACATTAATACCGAATTGATAGTAATGAAGTAATTATACGACCAATTATCGAAATAAGAAAGGAATTAAATCTAATTGAACATCAATGCATAATTTAACGAGTGCGTTAATGTTTCAGGAAAGTTTTCCGTCACGTAAAACCGTTTCCGTAAAGACAAGAAAAAAATCGTTTAATATTCACAAACATGCATAGGTATCTGTAATTAACTGCAACTAAGTATTCGAATCTATCGTGATATCTTGAGTAGTAGTTTATATTCATTAGTAACGGTTAAACGTGTTTAGAATACGGATGCTGAAATGCTAAACCTATGCGACTTAATTGAGTTATTTTGTATAAATGTACAATATGTACTTTTACTGAAGTAAACCTAGTTTTTTTTTGCAATTTAAGCACCTAAAGACGTCAAGCCACTTACCTACCACTCTTAAAATTAATGCAAATGTTATAAAAACAATTCTTTTTGTAATGTCACTAGTAAATCAAAAATGCCTCACTGATTTTTTTCGAGAAAGCTACGTAATTTAATAACTTCAATCCAATGAGCAGGAATAAGTATTCCTAGAGGATATTCCTGATAAAGCGCTCCATACAAAACGAAGTTCTGTCCTAGTTTCAGCATTTAGTAGTTAAAGTAAAAAAATGTTGCTATTTCAATCTAGAAATCAATATCTCAGGTCAGTACCTTGTCAGATTTCCCATAAAATATATACATGAATTTAGTAGGTAACAATAAATGGTGTAAACTTAAATGCGTTACACTTAAAGGGGTGCTTAGACCTTCAATCTTGACAAATTTTCCTATGGGTGTAACACTGAAGTCACGTAAAAAACAGCTGTTCCATAGAAAACGCCAACCGCTACTCGACCCAAATCTTGGAGAGCGATTTTTTAAAGTCAAATCAGCAGTAGAAAGATGTATATCTCCATAGTAATTTTGACATTTTGAACTGCTGAGCTCAGCAAATGACCTAGGGGAGCGCGTAATTTCTCTATGAACCAAACGGATCAGCAGAATTTTTCTTTTCGCGATTTCAATTTTGGTCCCATAGTGAAAGTTGATCAGTTTGATTGATTGTCATTCCTTTAAGTAGGTATGCAACGCATTTAATTTTACATGCTGTATTCCTCAGTTTATCGTTTCAAAAACTATCCAAAAAAGCAGATGAACCACTTCACGCCAATCAACAGTAATTAATTAAGAAAAAATAGAGCGGAAAATGGCACAACATAATTTTGCACAACCAAGTCAAGTCATGTGTGTAACATGTAACTTATACGTTATACCTAAGACAAAAACTGTGTTTCGAATTGGGTAAAGAACGTAAGTGTTACAGTTTCGGTTTCGTTACGTAAAAGCGTGTAGACCTTTTATTTGAGCTGGTTTCTGTTACGTAACAGTTATAATAGGCGGTCGTTAAGTGCTTACTGGTTCAGTAGGTGGGCTCAGGGCGTGCGATGAACTGAACTGGTTAATTAAAAATGTTCTTTGTATCGTAACGATAGTGCAACTTAGTAGGTAGTGCAACAATGATTGAAGTTAGTTTATTATCTAAGCAGTATCTGGCAGCAATTGAAGCATTGACCCTTAACTTAAAACTCTGTTACAATTTTATAACCTTATTATCTAATCAAATCTAATTTAAAATATGTTGCTAATGTCGAGTTGAAATGACGTTACATTACATAACATTAATATCATTGGTTCCTCCATTGTGCCTTCTGCTGATCAGAGGGACTCGTGGAAAAACGCCCACCCACTGACTAATGTTTTTCGCCTTAATTCAGTGAGATCCCACGAGGAGAATTCTGTCAGTAGCGTAGCTATGGGGGCTGGGGTCAATTGCCCCGGGTGGCACTTTACTAGGGCGGCAAATTCGGGAAAAATATATAGTGATTGAGCTCTATCTATAACAAATTCGTAGAACAAAGAAAAGTCGAGCTCGCTTCGCTTACTCCAAGTTTCTATTTTAATTACTGTGCCTACACATAATCCTAAAGCGTTCTGACCACAACTGAGACGTGTTGGTAAAAATTTTGAGCTTATTTCGCTCGATCTATTTTACTTAGGTTACTTTGCACATGTTTTGTTGGTACGTACTTATAAAGGTCTGGCTCCAACTGATTCCTATTGAGGAGAAAAGTCGAGCTCGCTTCGATCGCCTTAAGTTCCTATTTTTGCAGTAATAAACTCAAAAGATGTTTGACCAAATCCCGACTAGTACTAAAAAATTTCGATATCGCTTCATTCGCTCCGTTATCTTTTGTGTAGATCATCTTATAAAGATATCGGTCTGTGCCCCAGGTTCTTTGCCCCAGGTGACAGAAACCCACGCTACGCCACTGAATTCTGTGACGAACGCCCAGTTTGCACCAGCCCATATCCACCTACTGCTGGTCCCCCCTGGACTTATCCAAAGAGACCAGAAGCAGGAGAGTACCTACACGTGGCAGTAACCTGACCTACGAGTAGCACCTTTATTATTCACGTCATAATTTCAACTGAAAGATGTCCAAAACTTATACACGTGTTTCCACAATTTGATAGTTCAAATAGTTACTTAATACGTAACTTAGACCTTTACTATTACTACCCTATTGTCTATTCTGTATCCGTTACGTACTTGTTTTAATACTTACATCCTAAAATGCGATCCTATTTAATGTAGCCCTGTGTATGACTATGGGACCTGCATGGGCATAGTCTTCTAATAAAATAAACAGCCTACCTACTATGTAAAGTCTCACCTGCCTTCCGTACGTGAGAATAATTCCGGTCACAGCCAAGTCATAACACTGAAAAATTTCGAGCTCGCTTCGCTCGCTCTGCTTTTTTTTTCAATGCGGCCCTACTTACATAAACCGACCGATGTCTGGTCTAGTTTGTTTGTATTTGTTAAGAAATTCAATTAATACCTATATTGAGTATGAATGCTGACAAATTTCGAGCTCGCTTAGCTCGCTCTTACTAAGTGTAACGATACGTACTGACACAATTCTCCAGATAGGATGGAGCTAAAGATAAATTATTAATGATTGCCTTTAGGAAACAAAATAATTAATAAAAATTACATTTAATTAAGTACAATCACAATTTAATATCACATAGGTACAGAAAGCAGGAGTGGAGTAATGGCCCACTCTCTTTCATTTTTATTCGTGAGTAAGCTTAATCAGCACAACTTAAAACCGAGCATGTATTTAATTAGTCTTACCTTAGGTAGTCTATGTCCGAAGGTCCATTGCCCAAAGTTAAGTCTGTTCTGTGATAGTGGTGTAATAAGTTACCGTGTTATCATTAAACCATTGTTTTTTTTTGTCAGCAGGCTGAGGTTCCTCCTCATCTACTCAGACAGTACATAGCCCAACAGGCCCAGACCCAGATCATTCCTCGCCAGCACGCCGCGCCAGCACCTGCACGTCTTGTAAGTTATATCCCTGTATTACAAACCTGTTTAGATCTCACTCCAGTTATGTAACATCATAATATAACTGATGCTGATCTATTAATGAAAATCACTCATGCTGTAGTGGAAAGATTAGCCAGTATCGTGGCTGCCCAGGATGCGCCAGATGAACTCATATTTTGTCAATCGGGGAGGCTCTTTCCATGCACTCCAGTACCTATTTTGCCCGAGTAACTTTACTATTCGCTGATATTTTCAACAGCCCTACGCCGTCCAAAGTGAAGACCAATACCAGCCACAGCCACAATACAGGCCGCAGGCACAGCCTCAGCCCCAGTACAGGCCGCAGTCGCAGCCACAGCCACAGTACAGGCCACAGCCTCAGCCTCAATACCAGGCACAACCACAATATCAGGCGCAACAACAGCAGGCGCGTGATCCCCAGGAAGACTACGACGTAAGTTTCTATGCACGCATCACAAATAAGCCACAAACAGTCTTAGCAAAGGTCACTATTCCAGCCTTATACAGAACGAGCTTTTACCCGCGACTTCGTCCGCATAAATTATATACCAGATTTTAAGTCAGATGATAAGCTATCAAACAAAAAAAGTTTCATCAAAATCGGTTCAGTAGTTTTTGCGTGATACTCGAACAAACAAAAACCCAAACAAACAAACAAACAAACATACAAACAAACAAACAAACAAACAGACAGACAAAAAATCCAAAAATTGGTGATTTGGAATCAGGGACAGGTAAAAACCATGTCGTAATTTTTTTTTTGTAAATATCTTCAATGTACAGACACATTTCTGTTACAGTTTTATAATAGTTTAGATAGGCACCTATACAGGCCACATCTCCAACCCTAGTAGGTACAGATCGGCACCTGCAGCAATTGCTACTACAGACTACAGTCTCAATCACAGTATGACAGGAGTCCGAGCATAGATTTGACACAATGTAGATTTAAACAAAAGTGGATGCTATCCAAATAGCCATGGATGGTTTATCTTACCTGGAAAGACACTGGTGTTCTGATTCCCAGAGATTAATCTCTCTCTATTATGGGTATGGACTTAGTCTCAGTACCTAAGTAGTCCACTACCCTGGCTCAGGACTAGTTAGTGTAAAAAGGATCTTAGTGAAAAATACCTAACCTAATAAAGTACCTACCTTTACCAGAGGTACCAAATTTTGTGCATCGCATGCCCTGAACAAGAAATTGTTCTGTGCTCCTGGTTTCAGGGGTCAGGTGCTGTGAATAGTCAGAAACGATAATGTTATACCTGACCTCACATATCCATCGCTCCCCCAGACTTAGGTAACCCATAAATTGTCACTAATGAAAGTGCTTATACAGATTACTTACCTATTATTTATCAATTAACCACTCTTTTATAAACTTCCGTCAGACAGTCTAATGAGGAAATTCAAAGACAGGAACTTCAACACTAAACGTTAGATATTTGCATAGTAAAATTGTAATGGTATAGTAATGCGGATGGATCAGATTAACACCGGGATCGCCGGCCTGTTGCATGTTTACTTTCACCCAGAAACTTGATTGCCGCTGTTAGGCGACTAGTTACAGTGGGCAACGAAGGTCCCTTTTCGCTTCTGATCTTAGGCAGTTTTCATAACTATTAAGTCAGGTAGGGAGTTACTTTTGCTTCTTGATGTATTAGTGTCGAGTTCCTATTGCTTTTTATGTGTTGATTTATAAAATCTAGATTTAGAGAGAAGATTTAAGATTAAGACCTTACACAGATTTAATTGAGGAAAGATTTTGTACACACATTGATACAAAATAGCCGTATGGTTCCGGCTTAGAATGGACCACCCCAATTCTTCCCGTAAGTACAGGGTCGTACGAGGCGACTAAGGGATTAAAGGGTTCTTATCCAGTGTTTATGTGGGCTAGCCACCTATCACCACTTGATAAGTCTCATTCCTTCCTGAAACTTAAATTGTTACATGTGAGCATTGCTACTATATTCTTAAACAGAAAGTTGGTAGTTGTATCAATGTTTCTGATCACCCAGTAAGGGATTACGGTCGTGAGTTTATGTATTGACACTAAGTTTTCTACACAATAGGTCTTTCAAAATGTCAAATGTCAGGCCTTTTAAATACTTTGGTAGGTACTCAAAGACTGATCTTGTGACTTTCTTTCTCGATGGTCTTCAAACAAAGATCTTCACATCTCAATTTCCATTCCAGCCTCATCCATCCTACCAGTTCGGTTTCGATGTGAACGACGACCAGTACACCAACTACCAGAACCGCAAGGAGCAGAGGGACGGCGACGTCATCAAGGGCTCTTACTCCGTGGTCGACAGCGACGGCTTCGTCAGGACTGTCACGTACACCGCTGACCCGAAGGAGGGCTTTAAGGCTGAGGTAGGTTTTCATAACTGATTAGGCTTCCCACTTTAGAACGGGCTTTAAATTTGTAAGAAATCAAAGCAGGAACCAATCTTTGTTTAAGAGGTGGCAGAAGGAAAGAAACGAAGAATGTGAATAAGGTGATATACAGGGTGTAAGAAGACCTCTCCCGAAAACTCAAAGTGTTCACCCCTCTATCCAATCCAGGTAATAGGCCTCAATTTGTTAATGCCTCACTCCTCAGGTATTCACATCTAGGTACTTATTTAATTTCCTGAAACTTCCCAATATGGTTGTAAGAAGACCTCCCCTGAAAACTCAAAGGGGAGAAAGTACCCACCAATATGAACAACTTTTACTAAGGGACCTATTATGAGAACTCAAAAAAAACTGCAATTTCATACTAAAATTAAAATACGTAGGGTAAAATTTATGAAAAAGCTAATAACTTTTTTTATTTTCTTAGTTGATCCCATAGTAAAAGTCGTTCATAATGATGGGTACTTTCACCTTCTTGAGTTTCCAGGAGAGGTCTTCTTACACCCTGTATTAGGTGAGTATAAGTACCTAGATGTGAATAGCCGAGGGTAGACATTAACAAATGGAGACCTATTACCTGGATTCAAGCTGTGGATGATGATGATGATGTTAATGAATAAGAGAAATTGATAATTTCTGCCAGCTGCTATTGTAAAATCATTGGAACTAATTTTTGTACTTGAAACATTGTCAGTAAAGGGTATAGGTAATTTATTTACTCTATGGTAAAGGCTATAGTCGATTGTAGCGCCCCCAAAGCAGGTTTTTTATTTTTCTGGTCGTTCTTTTTATACCTTACTAACGATATATTTTAATGCAGGTCTCCCGCCAGCCGACCGACATCGTGGTGAAGGTCCCTACTCCTAAGCCCCAGACCCACCAACCAATTGCCCACGCGCAGCCCGTAGCGCCCCAAAGGCAACAGCAGCAAGCGCCACAGCAATATTATCGCTATGAACAATAAGCTAGAGTAGATAATTAGTTGTACTTGCCTGAGTCGATGCAAAATGTTGCATGAAAAGATATTTCGATTGTGTTGTATTGCAAGTATGGAAAATTCAAATTTAAAAATTTGTAATGATTATGTCAGTCATCTTCTCCTAGGTTTCTATTAATCTAATATATTGGGTAATCTTTCCCTTCTACAGTATCTTGCTCTTTCTTCTTCTTGAAGCTTCTATGTTTTTCTTCTCCTTCAAATTACTACCTATCTTCTTTCTTTTCCCGTACTTATTTCTATTATCAAAATTATTTCGTGAACTGGCATTATGATAACATGTTACTTATTTTAAGTAAGTACATTACCTTCTCTAATCATTATAGAAACTAGGTATTTTATTTACTTACCAATTAAGAGATCTATTTAAAATCCCACTGTTAAACAATTCTGTAGTATAGACGCAAAGATCGGCCGTCAGTACAGAATGATTCCTATGATTTTAAATTGCACTGTTTAAAAGGTGTGAGTTTTTATACACGTACGTGATATCTAGTAAGACATATTGTAAGGTTTTAGGATTAAGTAATACCTAGTATAGGCATTAATCAAGTGCCTTATAAAATTTAGTCATTTGAAATGTAAATAGATATGCTAACTTATTCTCAACAATGGATTTAACATTCTTATGTTGAGAGCAAGTGAACATTTATATGACGAAAATTTACTATGAACTAAAAGTGTCAAATAAACATTATTTAAAATTTTGTTGTTTCATAATATTTACCTATAGTTAAACTAAAGTTACTTTATTCGTAAGTCACTTACTACCTTTAAAAATAAAGCGAACAATAGGCACAGTTTTTGAGAGTTACGCAGTCATTTTTTATCTATATCTAAACTATTATAAAACTGTAACAAAAGTGTGTCTGTACATTGAAGTTATTTACAAAAAAAAATTACGACATGGTTTTTACCTGTCCCTAATTCCAAATCACCAATTTTTGGATTTTTTGTCTGTCTGTTTGTTTGTTTGTTTGTTTATTTGTTTGTTTGTTTGTTTGTTTGGGTGTTTGTTTGTTCGAGTATCACGCAAAAACTACTGAACCGATTTTGATGAAACTTTTTTTGTTTGATAGCTTATCATCTGACTTAAAATCTGGTATATAATTTATGCGGACGAAGTCGCAGGTTAAAGCTCGTCTAAACTATTTATAAAACTGTAAATTTAAAAAAAGAAGTTTGTTTGTTTGTTTGATCGAGCATCACGCGAAAACTACTGAACCGATTTTGATGAAACTTTGTTTATTTGATAGCTTATGATCTGACTTAAAATCTGGTATATAATTTGTGCGGACAAACTCTAGTTTTAGATAAAACTTGACAATATTTTTGCATATAAATAAAAGTCCGGCGTAATATCATAAAGAAAGTTAAAATATGATGATATTTATGTTTGGTAAATAATGTTATATTTTTTTGCTTCTTGTTTAGTTGAGTTTGATATCTTTAGTCATTAGGTTAGTAGCAATCAATTAGCTTCACCGTGGCAAGTCAAAATCAATGGTATGCCATCCATTCGAATGGTGATTTGATAGTAGCATAGTAGTTTACACAAACACTTAGGTAGGTTCGAGATCACGTATCGAGATTGTGGATATAAAATTAAGTAGAAAAATTTCAATGTTAAAATTTATTTATCTTTGATACATTCGTTGTTCGAATCGTAGTTTACATTCAATGTTTACCTATTCTAAGAAATTTGAGCATCTAGGGATCGATAAATTATCAACGAATTATATTATAATTTATACAATATTTCTCTCATAACATCAATTCTATTAAATTATATCGGATAAATATATTCATACCGTTAATAACAGTATGGAAGAATAAAATATATCTCTATAATAAATTAACAATAATAAATTCAGTCTATGAAGAATTAATAATTTAATTTTTTTCCGCAAAATAGCCGATAATAAATAAGAATTTCAACGTAAAATGGTTTCGGCGATTTTCCATAATTTTGTTCATAATTGAACCTTCAGTAAAACTAATAAATGCTTTCTTAAGTACAATTTATGGCTCAAAAGAAGATTATTTTGTAACTTCGAAGCCGACACTGTCTAAATTTAATAAATGCAATGTAGGTATTTCCTCATTCATACAACATTCACACAGGTTCCGTTTAAAAAGTCACTTTGTTCTTATAACAAGTTATAACATCGTTTCTAAATTATGATAGTAATGGCATTCCATACATTTTTCTAAAGTCTTATTTAAGCTTGCCTTATTTAGTCTTCTGTTTGTTGAAACTATTAATAAAAAAATTGCTTTAAAAAAAGAGGAAATCTAGACCGCTATAGTTTTCAAAATTTACCTTGTTACCTTCTTGATACCCATTGATTGATACCTGTGACATCTATCATTATATTTTTAAAGTGTATGTCTCTTTCGCTCTTGTTTCTTACGCATCGCCCCGTCCTGCTGTCATAGGTATCAAGCAAAATTTTGCAAACGATAGGTAGCCACTGGAACAGGAGTGATATTTTTTTTAATTTCACACCTCATAATTCATAATTAGAAAGTAACAAACTATATGAAACTGAACTGCATTATTTGTGTATGAATCAGGATGAGAGAAATTAAAAAAAAACACCTCTGGAGTGCGATTTTTGAATCTCATTCGCTGAGTTCAGCAGTTGCATAATTATGTCAAAATTACTGTGGAGATCTTCAGATCTTTCTACTGCTGATTTGACTTTCAAAAATCGCACTCCTGAAGTATGATTTTAGAAAGTGAAATCAGCAGTAGAAAGATGCATATCTCCAAAGTAATTTTGACATTTTCATCTGCTGAACTCAGCGAATGAGATTAAAAAATCGCACTCCTGTCCGTAGTATGACAGCGTGATATAGCGCTGTCGCACCTTAGCTCTTTCTATTTGCGTTCAAAAGACCGAGATAAAAGGTGTTACGTCACTACGGCCACTAATTCACAAACTAACGGATACTTACATAGAACAATGGAACCAAACCTTAGACGCAGAAATAGTAAAAATGCAAGGTGTTCTAAACGGAAGGGTCAGGCCGGCACACACACCCGGACTCCACCAGCACGTAGTCCTGCCCCGTGAGGGTGACCGGCCCCAGCGGCAGGACCAAGAACAGGTAAGGCACGTAGGTCTGCGTACATGAGCCGCGGACCACCGAGCACTCGCTTGATCTGCAATAAAACAGTCGGTTTTAGGTATGTGTTTTATACCTATTGTGTAATTTACGTAAAACTAATTAAGTAGTTACTTACATAAAACTAGAAATAGGTTCAAAAAATTAAAACCGGACTACTGAAACATCACGCTTTTAGAAGTATGAAACAAGAATTTATATTCTCATACATACAAAATATTAAATGTGGACGAAACTGCTAAACATATGCCTCTAACATATGCCTCTACCAAGACGCGCCACAAAACTATGTCCTCGGAATTCCTCATCCAATCGCTTCTACCTTTTTTAGGTCGTTATCGGTCTAGCGGGCTGCAGGGCGTCCTACACTACGGTTGCTGATTCGTGGTCTCCACTTAAAACTCTCCCCATCGGTTGTCAGTTCTTCGGCAGATACCAGCCCATAGCCACTTCAGCTTGCTTATTTTCTGAGCTATGTCAACCACTTCAGTTCTCTGACGTATCACCGTTCACCTAATTCCTGATAATTCCTCTAAAATATAACCTAAACGTACGGGTTAAACCTCATCTGGCAGCACCGCATCGCCTTTTTCTGTCGCTCCATCCTTTTCTGTCACTCAGGAACGTCATTTGCTCTAGCAAAGATTTGCTGCCAGATGAGGTTCAACCCTTAGAGTAAAAGACAAGAAGAGTGCTCTACTCCATACAAAATATCGTTCGTCGGAAAAAGCTCAAAATGCCGTTTCATAGATGGCGCTGACTCTCTTGTCCGCGGGTTTCGTTCGACAACAACAGTTTCGAATTTACTATTCTTTTTAGTTACCTAAGCTACCTCCCTTACGTAGTAGCACAGGTAGTAGGTTTGGTTTATAATACTGGAAGACTAATCAGCAGTGATCGGAATAGGTAGAGTCGATTAGGTTAAAGGCGTAAATATTTGTGTGATGAATATTAATATTTCTATTCGATTCATAGGTGTAGGGCATCTATAAAGGGCGTGCACCCCGTTTTATATAAAACGCATACAATTTTACGCCCTGAATAGATACAAACACCCATGAATCGAATACAAATATTAATATTCATCACACAAATATTTACGCCTTTAACCTAATCGACTCTATCTATTCCGATCACTGCTAATCAGTAATCATCTTAGCGTATATTTATAATTCATCTACTCGCGGGCAAGGAGTCATTGCCATCTAGGAGACGGGCTTTTGAGCCTTTTCTGACGAACGCCTTTAGTATGGAGTATAGCACTCTTCTTGTCTTTTACCCTATGTTAAAACGTAATACTCACTCGCAAACTTCAAACACGACCTGCTGCAGTAGATCGGGGAACTTTTGTACGATGGTGACCGGTTGTCCCGATGTTAAGGAGACGCCGTACATGGGCGCGGTGGTGTTGTACCTCGTGCGACACAAGCGGGTGCCCCCGCAGGTGTTGGTCGAGAGGGGGGACAGCCCGGGGAGGGAGGCGGCGCGGCCTGCGGAATACCGAACATATACGATTATATATAAATTCGATGTCTCTTCATAAGTTCAGGCGAATATTTTCTATGAGAAACACTAATGCCCAACTCTCCGAAAAGTGTGTGCCGTATTTTCGATTAAAAAGAATAAATAAAAGAACTTTTTATTATTGAGAGAAAGAAAGAAAGAAAATATTTTTATTTGCATGCACAACAAAACACTGACTGGTAATTAAAACATAACATTGGTGACGTTTTTTATGATTTCACTAGATAAACGAATGGTGAATATGTGAGTAAAATTCCAGTAATTACGAACGCAACGGTTGCAAGTTATTCTAGATTGAGAAAATAATGTTAAAAATGCGTTATTTTCTTAAATTTTCGAAAAGAAATTCTATTATGTGAAGTAATTTCAATCATGTATTTAATTTATGATTTCACTAGATAAACTATGCAAGAATACTGCGTATTTTTTTCGTTTCGGTAACTTGTATAAATCTTTTAGAAAACCGAAAAATAAGAGACCCCTTTCCAGGTAATTTCGGGACTTATGGCCCTTTAACACCAAATTTTAAAGTAACATTTACACCTTTTAAGCTGCCAGCCATCATTGTGCACAAACTAGGTCTCTAAACGTCTGCAATATGAACTACAATCTGCAATATAGTGAAATGACTACAAAACGATCTAAAACCAAGAGCGAGCGAAGCGAGCTCGAGATTTCCCCGGTAATATAATGAGATGACTGCAAAACGATCTAAAACCAAGAGCGAGAGAAGCAAGCTCGAGATTTCACTGCAATATAATGAAATGACTGTAATACAATAAAAATCGAGAGCGAGCGAAGCTAGCTCGAAATTTTCTCTGCAATACAAACTAAAACCAAGAGCGAGCGAAGCGAGCTCGAGATTTCACTGCAATATAATGAAATGACTGCAAAACGATATAAAACCAAAAGCGAGCGAAGCAAGCTCGAGATTTCACTACAATATAATAAGATGACTGTAATACAATCTAAAATCAAGAGCGAGCGAAGCCAGCTCGAGATTTCCCCGCAATATAATGAGATGACTGCATTTATCTTCTACGATCTTACACAAAGAGCGAGCGAATCGAGCTCGAGATTTCACTGCAATATAATAAGATGGCTGCAATACGGTCTAAAACCAAGAGCGAGCGAAGCTTATGGGGATAGAACATAGTAGTAGTTGCGCCCGTCATTCATTGCGAGTTATCACAAAAATCAGGACAAAACTGATAGGGCGTTGGGACGCGGGACAATATGATCGAAATCGGGACTGTCCCGGAAAAATCAGGACGAATGGCAACCCTGTTTCTGATCGCGCGAGCGGATTCATCGGACGATGAAATCACATCGCAGCATCGCGCGAGCGATGACAATAGGACGGCGCCTCACACTACCATTGCTGACTGTCTGATCTTTCCACTACAGCGTACATGTGACGATAGCTTATGCAGACACAGAAGAATTATAAAAAAAATCTAAAATCAATTTTAAAATTGTTCAGAGAAATAATCGTGGTCATAACTCACCGCTTCTATTGCCGCTTCTCGCTACACTAGCGCCCTCGGAGTACCCCTCGTGCGCGTCCAGTAACGCTCGCCTCATGACGGCGGGGTCTAGGGTCCTTGTGTTCCTCCCCTGCCTCGACGACTGGCCCCATGGCCCTGACTTCAAAGCTCGATTTATTAGGTGCCTGTAATTAATATAATAGAGGACATTTTAATTTATATTAAACAATGAAAAATAAAAAACCTCGCCATGTTGCGGAAAATCATTGGAATGAATTTTTGTACTTGGAACACTGAATATTTAGGTACTATTGCAGCGCCTCTAAACCAGGTTTTTTAGAGTTCTGTACCCAAAGGGTGAAAACGGGACCTTATAATTACTAAGCCTACGTTGTCCATTTGTCCGTCCGTCCGTAATACCTATTAAGGGGCTGTAACTTTTGAACCGTAATAGCTAGACAACTAAAATTTTCACAGAATATGCGTGTCTGTGTGGTACGGAACCCCTCGGTGCGCGAGTAGCCCGACTCGCACTTCACCGTTTTTCATTTATATTTCTGGTCAGGCATTACCTATTTCCTAATTTATAAAAAAATTACGATTATGGTTTTTAGTTTTCACCAAACCACCAATTCTTTGATTTTTTTGTTCGCGCAAACTATTGGACCGATTTTGATGAAACTTTTTGTTTAAAAGCTTATGATTAGACTTAAGTCGTAAGTACCTAATTATCATTTATCTCGCTAAGATGATGGATCCGTGCGGACGAAGTCGCGAACTTAAAAGGCATTTTACGGTTCAGTGTTGCCCTCATCGCAATATTAAAGATTTCTCAATAATGAAAACCCAAAATGAAAAACTGCTACTCCCAAAGAATAAAATTAAAAACTATTAAATAAAATACGTGTCTACATGGTGTCTACAAAGTCTATCAGCCTCGACCAGCCTATCGAAATTAAAGGAGCGCCATCTGTACTAAGCTAAGTAATCTACAATACGCATCAAACAAAAGGCCATCACAGAGCTCTAGCTCTGCACTCTAGTGCTCCCACAAGATTGCTTCATAATCAAAACTAGCAACAGATGGCGCCCGCATCTAAATTGACGTCCCATTGTTCTATTGAAGCAGAGGCAGTTACGCTTTGTAAAACGCAGACATAATGATAATAATTTTAAAATTACTACGAATTACGAAGCTAGTGTAGAAAATTGCTGGAAGCATTCAACACGGGTCGGTTTGACGTTGGTGGGAAAACTCTCACGAAAGGTGAGGACGAATGCACTTGTATGAATTAACGGGACCTTTGAAGCTCAGAGAAACTGCGGGTTATAGGCATGAACGATTTTGCTACAAGCGACTTAAAGAACATTCATAGGTGTGGTGAATCGTTCGTTATTTAGTTTAAAAAAAAGTTAAAAGATAACTTATGATTATGAACTGCCAGATTGAAAGGATGGCCTGAAAATAGTTTGCTGAGACAAGGTTCTACGGTGGCCTATATTTAAAATTGTTAAACCTTGTCATACCTTTAGGGAAACGCAAGCCCTACCGGTACCTACTTTAAAATTAAACTAGAATTTTGATTTAAACAAAGTATTTATTTCAGTATACCTACCTACGTTATATTAATTATTTAGGTAATTTTAATCGTCGGTTTCCAAGTCATCAAGATCAGCCATAGAGTCCATTTCCTTTTTGATAAAATTACACGGCAAAATCAGCGATGCTTCCAATTTAAGACGCTTCGGCGACCTCTGCCCTTGCTCATTCTGTTCCAGCGCTTGAGTCAAATCATCTTCAGTGATTAAACACTCATATTCGTCTAGTGGCATAATAGAGGCAAGACCTTTTCTTGGATTCACTCCGAATATTAATTCGCTTGGTGTTCTGCACATAACTTGATGAAAAGTAGTGTTCAAGGAGTGTTGAACGAATTTCAATCCTTTGCTCCAATTAGACTTCTTATTCAAGTTGAGATATTCACTCAACATTCTCAATATATCAGCGTTGGATTTCCCTTTGAAATCGCGTTCAGAAATATTCGCTTCGCCTGCAACAATTTTTATATCCGGACATACTGTTGTGATGCGTCTGCAAATTGGCTTAGTCACCGGCATACCATTCTTGGACTGCAAGATATTTGGCGCGCCAAACGTTAGAAATATTTCGAGTAGAGCATCAGTCGTATCGTCTACACTTGTCGCTTTCATCGGCTTTAAATGTATAAACTTATTTACTAAATTCCTGTAGACCAACAAATATTTATACTCTTCGTTTGCTTCAGCTGTAACTTCTAAAATGTCCACTTGACCTCGAGAATAGAGCTCAGGAAAAGACCTATTTTGCATACTTTGTGGAACATATACATCTCTTTCAATTTCCGAACTGTCATGCAATTCAGAATCTAGGGGATCGTCTTCTTCAATACCCTCAAAGGAAACATCCTCGGAACCCAAATCTTCTTCAAAAGTAACATCATCGTTGTTTGAGTTTGTTCTAACTATTCTACGTTTCTTGCTTTTACAGTCTTTGCATAGCGACAAATAAATCAAAACAGATTGAGCGGTTACATTCTTGTATTTCTTTTTGAGCTCCACCATCATCCGAGTTCGTCCACCGTGATTTAATTTCAAGTGATACTCGCGAATAATATCATATATTTCATCGACTGGAACGTAAATCTGCTGTTCAGTTTCTCCAGGCCTCCGCGACATAAACAATCTTTCCCCGTGCGGTGTGTCAACAATTTCGAATCTTTTCATTCGTCGAAAATCCGCCGGTGTCTTTCGGTAATTCACAGTTTTAGCCATCTTCACTTGTTTGATCATGTGGTTATATTTCTCGCGCGACACTAGAAACGTGTTCGGGGCGAGCTTGCTCTTCATTAATTCATCTATTTTCTGATAAAACTCGTCGCGGTCGACGCATTCGCTGTTGTTTGTCGACATTGCACTTCAAAATAATTCCAAGGGACTATTTTGTGTGAAAATTATACTATATTGCGTTGATTATGAGCAATTTACGCAAATAAATTGACTCGTGTTATTCACGGAACAGCGATAACTCGCACTGACTGGGGAAGGCGGGGAGGTGAAGCGGCGTTGCAAGCGGCTATGTCGATTTTCTTTGGCTATGTCGAAGTCCGAACACGGCCGATCGCCGTCCGGATAAAGCCGAACATTTACCGCTTCCCCGCGCTCGGGCGGCAGAATCGCGATTTGACCGCGTCAGCACTCAGCTCAGCACATCAATAAAAGCTAGCTCAGACTAGGGTTACGAGACAGCGGAATTAAATTGGATAGAAGTTTAATAATACCTTGTCCATTTTATTATTTTCTTGATCGCAAATCGTTCACAACCGTCACGAATGCCGAAAATTATTTAAAAAAAAAAACGAAATCGCTATCGTATAGTTAGGTAGGTAGGTAAGGTTCTTACTCATTATACCTACAAGTAGCTGGCAGGTAAGGTGTATTTAGTATAGCCCGTAAGTACATACTATGCAGGGTGTTAGGGTAGACAGCTGCATTACGTTAATGCGTGATTGTAGTCATGAATACCTAATAGTCATGTTACTAAACAACTTTCCCAAAGGTAAGGAAATCCGAAAGAAAAAACTAATTTTCATACAAACGTTGGATCAGCTGATTGCATTTAGTATGAAAAATTTGTTTGCGCTGTACAGGGTGTTAGGGTAAACAGTATTGCGTTACTTTAAGGGGTTATTGTACTTACCTATGCCTATGATACGGAACAACTTTCCCAAAGAAACTTATAACCTATGTTGTTAATCATAAATAAGGTGTCCTGAAAACCTGTACCTATCACACATTGGATCAATAAATATTTTGTATTTCTATAGGAAATTCGCAAAATTTTTTTGTACTTTTCATTCAGACCTACTGGAGGCACGGTGCCCTCTTAATAGTAGAGATAATTAGCTGCCAATTTAACCATATCATTCTATCTTTATCTGTCTGTATTTGCGTTCACTGTATCTACCTAAGTTAAGTACCAGGTAGGTACTATGTACCTATGTAATAATAACTATTGTGTTTTATTTTAGCATGTAAAAAAGCTTTACATTTACAAGGTGATTTAGTAAGGATTATGATTTTGTGTGATTTTTTTTTTTTTTCTTTGATTTTTTTTTTTGTGTTTTTTTTTTTTTTTTCTTTGATTTTGTTTAGGATTTGATACCTCCGCAATTTCGAACGCAATTATGTAGGGGGGAAATCCATACGAAATCCGGATCGGAATTCCGTATGTTTTATATTGGCCTTACATAATTATTAAATGATAAAAAGTAAAATGTAATTACCTAGGATATGGGGAGCCATCTGGGCCGGGGCATTCAGTTCCTTCTAGCGCGTCGCCCCATGCATATTTTAGTCTTGGGCCACAATCTGCAATTACGCAGCTTGCTACGAAGGCCTGGAAAACAAAAACAGAATTTGGCACCCTAGATACTTAAGAACCTACCGAGCCTATTGTGCTGCCCCTAGGACGATTTTGCTGCCCCCAATGGTATTTTTTTTATTTCTTAACAATTAAAAAAAAATTCAAAAAATTAAGAATGTCACATTATAGTCCTGATTGGCTTTCAATTTATCGAAACATTACGGATTATTATGTTTTATGCTTGTAGCTTTATGTATTAAAACCGCCAAAAGTAAATATAATAACTACAAACATTATAAAAAACAAATCCGCAGTGAACCGATAAATTGAAAATTAGCAATGACTACAATGTCACATTCTTATTTTTATGGAATAAAAAAAAACGATTGGGGGCAGCAAAATAGGCTCGGTGCAGCCTTAAATAAAATTTTTACAACATATTTAAATCAAATCAAATCAAATATACTTTATTTTACACCAAAAATAAACAGTAAAATACAGAGAAAAAAAATACAAGAGGCACAAAAGGCATATTAGGCATATTTAGGTAGGTACTACCTACAAGTTTTCAGTTTTTGAGTCCTTTTTTCGTTCAGTGGCGCCCTCTTCAGAATATAAAGATTTCTCAATAGGTCATGAAAACCGAAAATGAAAAAGTGCTACCTACTCCAAAACTGAGAGATATTTATATACAATAGATAACCCAGGTACTTTTAAAATTAAGTACCTACCTACCTTACCTACGTTAGATTATAAGCATTCCACTTTTAATAATACCGAAATAAAAATGGAAAGTGTCTTTTTTTTTTTATCTTTTGTTAAGTTGTGTGTTTAAACGTAGGTAGCAAGTTGGAGTACCTATCTACCTACCTAGAACTTTTTAAATTTAGGTTTTCTTGATTAAGAAATCTTAAATATTGTTATGGGAAACCTAAAGAATTTGTTATTGTAAGACATTTAAAGATTTAAAAAAAAATCATATCATCACTGGCATATATACACTGGTATAGTAGGTAGTGGACTCTCTACATTTTACTGAAATAATGTGGAAATAATAAGTCAAATTATTTATCGAGAAATCGAACTCACGCTAGCACGCGTCGCACCACTTTTGCAAAAAGGGGACAGCAATTTTATATCGAACATCGTCGATATGAAATTATAAATGACAAGTTGTCGCATGGATTCATTGCCTGCGCGTGAGTTGCCGTCAGCGGGAATGTATGCCATGGCCGAATGACACAGTTCCCGTGACCACCTCGGGCCATCTTCAAACAAAACCCGTCCTTTTTATAGTCCATACCCGTATTATACAATGCTGGTTCAATAGATTAAATTTAAAAGCGACCGGGAAGTAAACAAGCAATGGACATCATCAGAGGGAGCGTGCCGCCGTTACGAGCGTGACTTAACAAAATTAAGTCTCTGCGGCTTTGATCAAAAAGTATCAGCGCAATGATAAGCTTTTTGTCGGAAGTCAACGATTCTTCGATTAAAATCGGTAAGAACTTTTATGAAGTGTGTTAAAAAATGTTTAACTTGATTTCAGACCAATCTGTTTCTGTATTTTCTATATTCTCTACATAAATTAACTTAGAGATCGCTGATGAAATTTGACCATCGTATACATACAGGATGTAAAATTAAATGGGACACTTACTTAAAGGGCTTCAGACCATCAAACTGAACAACTTTTACTATGGGAGCAACACTGAACTGAAATCGCGAAAAAAATCCTCTGTCCCATACAAAACTGCAAACATAACTAGACTGAAAATAGAAAAAATAGAAATCATTGAAATTTATGGGACAGGACAGCAGATTTTTTTTTTCATGATTTCGATATTGGTCCCATAGATAAAGTTGTTCAGTTTGATGGTCTGAAGCACCCCTTTAAGTAAGTGTCCCATTTAATTTTACACCAAGTGCAGGGGTGTTACAAACAAAAGTAAAAATAAACATTTCAATCTTTTATGGGGGTTATTGAGACTATCAAACTGAACAACTTTCACTATTGGACCAACATCGAAATCGCGAAAAAAAAACTTGTCCCATACATTTAGCTCGAATAGATGTGTAGTTTAGTATGGAACATCGCAAACGCATCGCATCTTGGCGATTATGGCAAATCTCCCCATTTTGGGGGAGGCCTATGTCCAACAGTGGACGTCTATCGGCCGAAATGATGATGATGATGATGATGATGATGGAACAAAAGATTTTTTTTCGCGATTTCGATATTGGTCCCATTGTGATAGTTGTTCAGTTTGATGGTCTTAACCACCCCTAAAATGTTTATTTGTATTTTTGTAACACCCTGTATAATAGGTAGGTACCCACATATTGAAAAACAACTTTCGAAAACTGCGAATTGATTACGCACGTGCCACTCATATCAATATCCGGTGCAACCACCGGCACCGGTAATAGCTACTCCCTCTACGGGTAATAGCGAATAACCTAGTGATGTGCAATGAATCGGAAAGAGCCGCAAGAAAGTGTCAGTGTCAAATTTCTGGGTCACTCATGTGTGACTGTCATGTCGTGTCATTGCACTCTTGAAACAACAAAGCGGTGTCAGTGTCAGGTGCGTTGTCTTAGGTATCATCATCATCATCATCATTCTCTTGCCCATTTCCCATTATTTGGGGTCGGCGCAATATGTCATCCTCTTCCATAGGTATATGTTTGTTTAATGATATTTTATACAACTTCTAGTCTTCTACACTTTCTCCTTTATCAAGTATCGCATAGAAAACAATTATTTTGAAAACGCTTTATGTTTAGGTATTTATCCGTTTGTTTTGCGAGCATCGCATAGGTAATTAAGGTATTAGTTATAACTTATAAAGGCCTATTGACCCATTTTGGTTACCTACAGAAAAATATATGGTTTATTACCTATGTCTTTTATTTCATTGTAAGCTGCTGACTCTATGAGAAGACATGCGAAGCCGCATGCACTGCTAGTCATATATATACCTACCAAGGTACTTACTCCCGAATTGGCCAGAAAGCTAAAAAGGAATCTAAATATCAGTTCATCCTTACCGATATGGAATGAAGTACCTAAGTATAAATAGGTAATTTGAATATACGTGTTCTATACACTGGAGCTTTTGAGTAATATCCACTGATAACCACACTTGGTTCTTATAGCTTAATATAGAATAGACCCACCCCGTTCCTCCTCGAGTGCCTTAAAGCCTACGAAAGGATAACGATTTCTTTGACATTTAACTGGCCGAACGGCTAGCCGTTTGTCACCACGTCATTCCATCTTGAAATAATCATTAATTGTTATCTATGTTAATGGTGACAAAAATTCACCGTCCTACGACGTTTCCTATAGTTGCTTTTACTTGCCTAAATGTACTATACTTACTCTATCAAAATAATCAAAAAGTAAAAAGGTGCCTAAGGTAGGTATATAATTTGAGTAGAGGCAAAAGTAGACACTTCACAGCAGAAATTCATAGCAAATAACTACTGGCAGTAGCTACACATATTATTTTAATACTCTATGGGATTATTATATCAGAATCATAACAACACGTAAGGTTCTTCAACTCGGTACCTAATTAATTCAAATATTTTAATTCGATCCAACACCAAATCTCTCGGGGTGGGTTACTTCATTATTGTCCACCATCGAGAGTCTCGATGGACTCGTGTAATTGATACAAAAGTGAAATTTGTATAAGAAAAACCAGCGAAAGTGCTTAGCGGTCTCTTGGGTCCATTGTATGGACAGCACGTTCTTAGACGACATTTTAATGCTTGCTTTCCGAAAGATCATGCAGTACGCGTTTTAATAGCGAAAGCCGATGTATACTGAATTTATCAACGTTTCACTATTTCTTTTGCAATGGTTAGTCATAAGCTTTCTATGCAAAATTTGCGTCCGAGATAAACCATCTCATCTCGGCAGGTAACGAGTTTAAGTTCTTTGATGTCAACGACTCCAGAATTGCGGAAGTGAAGTAATTTTGCTTATCCTACCTATTGCAAAGGCTGTAAAAGGATTATATTAACTTTATAAGGAGCATAAAGTATAATCCGTACCAAACATGGTAAAACAAACCTGTTTTGAACTGAAACAGTAGTTTTAAACTGTTAGTCTATGCAGCACTGGCGGACTAAGGGGGGGGGCGGAGGGGCGGTCCGCCCCGGGCCCCCAGTCCTGGGGGGCCTCCGAATCTCGAGAAGAGAATCCCTTTTTAATCAAAACCAAAATAATGACGTTTATATAGCAAGTAAAGACACAGTTTAGAGTTGGAGGCCCGGGCCTCAGGAGGCCAGAAGCAGAACAGGTTCTGAGACTGCAGTTTGAAGTTTGAGTTTTGCAGTTTGAAGTTGGAGGCCCCGTACGTTAGTCATTGAAATTCAAGAAAAGCAATAGTGTCAAAAATACTGCGAATTTGCGGAGGCCCTGGCCTCCGGTACTGGGACTGCAGTTTGAAGTTGGAGGCCCCGTAAGTTAGTCATTGAAAGTCAAAGAAGGAAATAAAGTCCAAAATATTGCGAAATTGCGAGCTCGCTTTGCTCGCTCAATCTTTTTCAAGTTGTTATGCAGTTTGCATAATTATGAGCTCGCTTCTTGAAGGGTCAATGTGGTTGGAATTAGAATGTGTTTCGAAAATTTTAGCTTGCTTGGCTCGCTTGCTTTTTTTGATAGCTTTCTGTGCTTTGAGACTGAGTTCATGCTACAACCCAGTCATAATTATAGAATCGTTCGCTCCGGTTTTAATTTTATACGCCAATATACTCACCTACTCTATTTCAAGATGAGCTCTACAATCGAGTTATTATAAGCATTATATTATAAGCTCATTTCAGCTATTTGTTTAATACATCAATCGCCTCGATTTCGGCATGAGCTGAAAAAGTCGAGTTATAATGAAGCAAAATCTCGAGCTCGCTTCGCTCGCTCCTGGCTAGACACATTGCACTAAAATCTTGAGCTCACTTTGCTTGCTCCAGAATTCAGTGAAGTCTCGAGCTCGCTTCGCTCGCTCTTGGTTTTGGATGGTACCTATGTCTTTTCATAGTATACAGTTGCAGTTGCAGTTGCAGTTGCACTGTTGGTGTGTAGTTAAATCTTGAGCTTACTTTGTTCGTTCCAGATTTTAAGTCGTAAAAAAACTCGAGCTCGCTTCGCTCGCTCAATGATTTAAATCTTATTCCACTGATCTCATTATATTGCAGTAAATTTTCACTTAGCTTTGCCCGCTCCAGAATTCAGTGAAATCTCGAGCTCGCTTCGCTCGCTCTAGGTTTTACATTGTACGAATGTCAGGCTCGCTTCGCTCGCTCCGTTTTATAGGACCTGGATCTCCCTGGGACAAAATACTTGCTACCTATGCCTATGGAAGGAAGGGGCTCCGATGTTAAGTTTTTGCCACGGCTCGAAAGAATTGTAAATATCAATTTCTGGAAAGACCGGGGGCCTCATTTTGTTTTGCCGCCCCGGGCCTCCGGCGGGCTTAGTCCGCCGCTGCTATGCAGAATAGGTTCAAATAGTGTAATGTTAGTTGAAATTCCCGTAATTTATACAAGATATCGCGACTTTACATTGGACTTTACTGTTAAAGTTAGATTGTCAAAATAATTATGGTCATGATGCCGGTCAGCAACCTTCAACTAATGACACGTTAATGCGGAGACGGCCAACCAACGGATGCTAGGTAACAGTAAACTGAAGATAAAGCACCCACTGTTTCATACCTTTTTTACCTATCTCCCTCAACGGTCCGTTTGCTCTGAATGCATAGGCAATGAGTCAGTCGAGCATGTTGCTGTAGTTAAGTGGCTCTTATTAACTCATCGTTAAAAGTTGAAAGAGATTATTAAATAATATACTTCAAGTGAAGATTACAAGATTTTGCGCATGATTCATTGAATAATAGCATTATTTTCGGTCAATTTGACGTTGTAAGCAATTTTGATGCGTATAATGCGGTAAATATTGTCAATTTAACGGGTTGAAACCCGTCGCAAAGTTAACAATGGCAAGAAAGCTTGTGTACCGACCAGCGGCGGACTAAGCCCGCCGGAGGCCCGGGGCGGCAAAACTAAATGAGGCCCCCGGTCCGGTCCGGTTTCCAGAAATTGATATCTACAATTCTTTCGAGCCGTGGCAAAAACTGAAAATCGGAGCCCCTTCCTTCCATAGGCATAGGTAGCAAGTATTTTGTCCCAGGGAGATCCAGGTCCTACAACAAGAAGCGAGCGAAGCGAGCCTGATATTTGTACAATGTAAAACCTAGAGCGAGCGAAGCGAGCTCGAGATTTCACTGAATTCTGGAGCGGGCAAAGCTAAGTGAACTTTTACTGCAATATAATGAGATCAGTGGAATAAGATTTAAATCATTGAGCGAGCGAAGCGAGCTCGAGTTTTTTTACGACTTAAAATCTGGAACGAACAAAGTAAGCTCAAGATTTAACTACACACCAACAGTGCAACTGCAACTGTATACTATGAAAAGACATAGGTACCATCCAAAACCAAGAGCGAGCGAAGCGAGCTCGAGACTTCACTGAATTCTGGAGCAAGCAAAGTGAGCTCAAGATTTTAGTGCAATGTGTCTAGCCAGGAGCGAGCGAAGCGAGCTCGAGATTTTGCTTCATTATAACTCGACTTTTTCAGCTCATGCCGAAATCGAGGCGATTGATGTATTAAACAAATAGCTGAAATGAGCTTATAATATAATGCTTATAATAACTCGATTGTAGAGCTCATCTTGAAATAGAGTAGGTGAGTATATTGGCGTATAAAATTAAAACCGGAGCGAACGATTCTATAATTATGACTGGGTTGTAGAATGAACTCAGTCTCAAAGCACAAAAAGCTATCAAAAAACCAAGCGAGCGTAGCAAGCTCAAATTTTCGAAACACATTCTAATTCCAACCACATTGACCCTTCAAGAAGCGAGCTCATAATTATGCTAACTGCATAACAACTTGAAAAAGATTGAGCGAGCAAAGCGAGCTCGCAAATTCGCAATATTTTGGACTCTATTTCCTTCTTTGACTTTCAATGACTAACTTACGGGGCCTCCAACTTCAAACTGCAGTCCAAGTACCGGAGGCCAGGGCCTCCGGAGCGAGCGAAGCGAACTCATAATTATGCTAACTGCATAACAACTTGAAAAAGATTTAGCGAGCGAAGCGAGCTCGCAAATTCGCAGTATTTTTGACTCTATTTCTTTTCTTGACTTTCAATGACTAACGTACGGGGCCTCCAACTTCAAACTGCAGTCTCAGAGCCTGTTCTGCTTCTGGCCTCCTGAGCCCCGGGCCTCCAACTCTAAACTGTGTCTTTACTTGCTATATTTATATAGCAATACGTCTTGTCTATACGTTTACGTCATTATTTTGGTTTTGATTAAAAAGGGATTCTCTTCTCGAGATTCGGAGGCCCCCCAGGACTGGGGGCCCGGGGCGGACCGCCCCTCCGCCCCCCCCCTTAGTCCGCCAGTGGTACCGACAGATTTTAAGTTAAATAATTAAGTTACTTCAAATATTTTATTTCTTCTTTCGACACAAACAAGTAGACAAGTTCTTTCGACATGAGTAGGTAACCTATGTAAAAAAAATATTGTGACAAATCATTTCTATGCACATTCATCAATAATTATGTTAGGCATGCCGCAGCAAAAATAAATGATTTGAAGTAACCCAAAGTTACCTTATAAATTATAAACCTAGGTATTTACTTTTTTAATAAAAAATAATACCCACCAAGGTTCTTCTTTTTTATTAAAAAGAAACAAACGAATATCGAACAAAACTTTGAAAGCTCTCACGACACTAATATCTACTGGAGGCTGCACGGAAATCTTTGTACCTATACTACTTAGATAAGTTAGGATTAGGAATGAGGGCAATGATAGAAGTTAGAAGAAAAATTAAACTTTTTGTCGCTTAAGTTTTTTACCTGGTTATTTTTACAATTCTTATATCATACCTAGCTGTATTTTTGGTTGATGGTTAGGTTTAGTTATGTCTGTTTTAATTTACTAAAACCTTACAAATTAGATTCCAATAAGAATTTAAATAGCGTGCGTAGCATCAACACAATTTTCAGTTATGTGCCCTCAATACAAAATTTTTAAAGTTAAAACTAGTTTAAAGGATATTAAAACGAAAATGTAACTCACCAAAGAAATATAGACGGATATACTTCTTGAACACATTTTGTTAAAATTAATTTGTAATAATTGCACTAATTTGATACCGAAGTAATAAATGCGGCACACTTTTATATGCGAAATTTTGTCCGAATGTGAAGATGACACATTCGCGTCAGTGGAAGGGCGTGCGGTCGGCGCACTGCCCGCGCAGACAACAAGTGCTGTTTGGTGTTCATTATAACGGGAGTTCGGCTGGGAGTACTCCGTGCGGGCGCCTACTTTGCTTCCAAACGCCAACTCTCTCTGGAACTAATTTTAAAATCCGCGCCATCTGTCCAATAAGGAAGGAACTATCAAAACACTTCTCAAATTACATAAATGTTTACCGATTCGTTACCGGTTCGCATTTATCATGGATGGTACAACACTAGTATTATCGAACATGGCCGCATGGCTCGGTGACAGCGGCTCTTCCGATTTTCCGATACAAAACATTTCGAGAAATCATTCTGAAGGGGGTTTGAGCGTTAATATAAATAGTGATATAAATTACGAGCCGTTCGTAAAGAGTTTCGGAGATTTTCAAGTGTGCACTTACGAGGGAAAAGCTGAAAGCGCCGCCGTGACGTCGGATAGCAAACTTAATTCCAAGGACAATTTTATAGATAAACAAGCGAGAACGCCGTAAGTTTTGTTTGCAATATTGCTCAATTTATCCAAAGGTTTCTTCAGGATTGAATTTGTTTGAAGTTACTCTAAATGGCGCCCTTTTAGGTCCCGTCCCGACTATTATTCAATCAGCTGTTTGTCAACATGAGTCTTTCTCTGTCGCACTAGTGGGGATGGATACGGTTTATAAGTGGTCTGTTTCATGAAGTTACATTTTTGGGCATTCTATTTTGGTACATTACCATCATGATGTGATACGAATATTCTATTCTGTGTTCCTTATTGACTGGACGACATTCTGGGTTCAATCTTCTAAAGGTGGGTAAAGCCCTTTTCTAACCAATATGGAAGTACTGGAAAAATCTAGATTCAATAGTTACCAATCTTATTAGTATTTTTGAATGTCAAGAAAACAAATCCTTGAAAATTACAGAGAAAGAATTTGATGTCCAATGTTTAATTCTTAAATTTCAT
This sequence comes from Agonopterix subpropinquella, assembly GCA_922987775.1. Taxonomy (NCBI): domain Eukaryota; kingdom Metazoa; phylum Arthropoda; class Insecta; order Lepidoptera; family Depressariidae; genus Agonopterix; species Agonopterix subpropinquella. The sequence goes on along the minus strand of OV277698.1, from coordinate 16,759,575 downwards.
GAAACACTTACATTGTTTTGTAAAATACTAACAGCAGAGACTTACCAGTATAATAAATTATCTAACTCACAACAAACAATATTATAAGTACCTAATACTTTTTAATATTATACTTATTATAATTATTATAATATATATATTATACATATTTATACTTATATTGGGAGTCCATCAAAGCAGAGCAGAGAGGGAACTCCTTTTATGTTGACATTCTAGACACAATAGAATATCTATTATATTTTGCATGGATCCGTGACAAACATAATATGAGAAGCTAAACAACAAATATGAATTAATTATTTTCTACATACATTTTATACATCATCCTTTTAATATACCAATCATAGTCACTATAATCTAGGTCCAAGTCTTAGGGAGCGTTTAAACAGAAGTGACGTGGCGCGGACATTTCGCGGGCGGGGTGCGTCAATATAAACCTTATAGTACGTAGCATAGAGTCGTTTGGAGAATTACGCCCGCGCCTCCAGGCCACGTCGCCTGATGGCGGGGGCGCGATTTTTCTTTACATCAAAAAACAACGCTATGCTACGTAATATAAGGTTTATATTGGTGTTACTTTGACTATCCGCCACCGCCACGCGTCTCTTCTGTATAAACCCTACCTTAAATAGATACCATAGGCATCAGTAATGAAAAAATCAAAATAATGCATATTTCAGCAACAATGACAAAATATCAGACATGTCAAAGTCAAGTGATGCCACGACAGCCATGGACAAGAAGAGGAAGCAAGAAGACAACATTGCTCGGTACAGGTGCGAATATGATGCCTGCGAGCGAACTTACAGCACGGTCGGGAATCTGCGGACACACATGAAAACACATAAAGGTAAACTTATCATAAACATGTATAATAGCGTAAATACAATAAAGTGGGTTCACTCAGTGGCCGCGTTGAGTCTATGCTTGCGCGGAGTGCGGGGGGGCTCGCACGGTGTGCGGAGGGGTGAGACACCGGCCGTTGGGGTACAGCGCGCACTCGCGCAGGTAAATCGGTACTGGGACCGCGCCCCCCGCCACCCGCACCCCCCGCACGATTTTCCTGTCGCGACCCGAGAGCGCCCTCACTATTAGTATTATATTCACTTTGCGTGTATGTTAAGCTCATTGGCAGCTATGTTAGTTATACAATAATTTGGTTTCTGAGAATTTGGTAATCAAAACTAGTATATAAAAGTATTAGTAAGACTTTTCATGACATATTCTTAATTCATGAAAAAACCTATCTCAAATTTTGACATTCAGGAGATATCTCAGCTGTATTACTTGTGTAAAGTATCATTCTGAATCCTGCCCATTGTGTGGTTTAAGACTTGCACATTCAACCAATAAAAATAAAAAACAATTCAAAACTGGTTTGGGGCACTGCAATCGACTATTACAGTCAAGAGCACGTCAAGCTTGACACTTTGGACTTTGTACCGTTCTTATTTAGTGCGTCATAAGCATTACAATCGAACTGCAAGTGTAAAGCTTGATGTGCTCTTGACTGTACAAAATTAGTTCCTATGATTTTCCGCAACATGGTGAGGTTTTTATTTTTCTGGTCAGGCTTTATATGCTTATGATTCGACTTCAAAACTGGAGCCTATACATTTTTTTTATCTCGCTATGATGACGGGAGTCTGCAATATACACAATTATTATAAAAGACTACAGTCGATGCAGACAAAGTCTCTGGCAAAAGCAAGTAAAATATAATAAACCACATATTTACAAATATATTGGTCAAACTACACGTAGTATTCATGGGACAAGTTACATACAAGTACACGTTGTTTGCATTGCAAGTACTCTAATGTATGATTTCGCTCACCTAGATTAAATGAATTTGTATAGGTTTCGGTACAATGAAATATCAGATTCAATCTCGGCATTTATGACTTTGACCAACTTTGGCCACATCTCTGATTGAGAACGTTTAAGCAGATTTTCATGACCGATTTGAATTTTTATAGATTTTTCGAAGTTTGTTCGGCTGTAAAATCGCGAAATTTTAAATATAGTGACAAATAAGTCTGCCACTTCTGTCCTATCGCCATACTCTTTACCACGCTCTTCCAATCTAATCAATGAATTGTCTCTGTGTGAGAGATTCATTTGGTTTAGAAGGACTGGCACGTGTATTTGCGAAAAATAATTTAGACAAAACCTTTTACTCATGTCCTTCATGATGTATTGTTATTGTTACTGTGTCAGTAAAAAATCTGCATAAAATATCATTTAAATATATTCAGCCTCATCGAAGATAAACAAATTGTCAACGTTTCATCTTTATAATGAGAAAACTTTAGTAATGGTTGAAATATTACCTCTTAATTCCAGGTGAATACAGGTTCAAATGTCCCATGCAGTCCTGTAACAAAGCATTTCTTACGTCATATAGTCTGAAAATACATGTGCGAGCACACACCAAAGCGAAACCTTTTGCCTGCAATATTGGGGGGTGCAGGAAGGCTTTTAACACACTATACAGGTCAGTTACATATTTTGCTTTTTACCAAACTGCGTAAGAAGGAGTTTTATGTTTTTTTCCACAAGCGTTACACTTTAAAAAGTTTGTTTTCAGAATTAGGATATCACTACTACTAAATACTAATATCACATCCTACTTTTCTATCGTCTTTAAATGTCTATTACCCGTTTATAATCATTAATAAGTGAATTAATGAAATTATTTAAAATTTGCCTTTATATAATTATAATACTGACTGGGTACAGTCCGTAAAAACGGTTATTTATAGTAATTAATAACCGAAGGGTAGAATAAACTGTTTCTCTAGACTAATAGGAACTGTTGACTAGACTGTTCAGTTTTCAAAACTATATCCGAAAAAAAAAAGAAATCAAGAACAGTATATTATGCATGTCTTTAGTTCATTGCACAACTTTGTTTTGACTTTTAATTTATAATGTTTCAAACAAAATTTAGTAACTGAAAAAAATTACTTTGTGATTAATTTATGCGCTTGGAAACTTGCCAGTTCATACACTGTTACTAAGAGATTTTGTTCACAACATTGTAAATTACAAAATAACGTTTAAAAATGGTTGTTATGATTTAACAAATCTATTTTGAGTTTGACACAGTTGAAGGCCGCCCTTAGACATTATTTATATTTGTAACCACTACTGTGGCGACTGATGACAGCCTTTGTAAATCGAACTAGGAATCGAATAAAACATGGCCTCAAAAAAAAAAAACAGTTGGCAAAATCTGACGATGTTCCGGCAATTTTTTTGAAAACAGGATTTATTTGGAGACTAAATTAATCTAACTTGTATAAATTTTTCTTCAATACCTACCTAGATTATTAAACAAAAATAACGTCATATATATTTTCTGAATGCACCTGTTTCACATTCTGTTGTCACATGTCCAGCACTTCTGATATTATCTTCCGAACCTTGAATGCCGTTGCCATGAACACTGGTAAAGAGAGCTTCATGAAATCATGATGTATGTTTGGTTCGGATTTTGTATACAATATCCAAGGCCTACTGGAATAAGATGAGATCTCTTGAACTCTGTTTTAGACTGAATATAATGTTAAATTTCAGGTTAAGAGCACACCAAAGATTACACAGTGGAGACACATTCAACTGCCAGGCAGGCGGATGTACAAAATTCTTCACAACTTTAAGCGATTTGAAGAAACACATACGAACGCATACACAGGAAAGGCCATATAAGTAAGTTTTGACAAAAATAAAAAATTTCGCGATGAACACATTTTTAGATATCTAAAACTCTAAAAGACCTACAAGATTGTGGTTATTAGTTGGTTTCGAAAATAGTCAAGCAAGTTCTTGTTATTAAAGTAATTCATCAATTTTCATAAATAAGAAATTATCTTAGACATTAAAAACTAACAACGAAAAACAACTAAAAATTACTATATCCATGCAAGAGAATTGAGAACACAAAATAAAATACTTTTGTGCGATTACGGTCTGGTTTAAGTAATTTGCATACTAACAACTTTAAAAAAACTTATTTCAATAATTTTAAAAATCATATTGTCATTCCCCAGATGTAAAACAGATGGCTGTGGTAAGTCATTCACCGCGTCACACCATCTCAAGGCACATTCACGCACGCATTCTGGGTCTCGGCCTCATGCGTGCGCATCGCCAGGGTGCGGCAGACTCTTCTCCACTGCGACAAGTCTTAGGGCGCATGCTAAGAAACATTTGGTAAGTTTCTGGATAATAATTAACAGTCTTTTAATCGTGATATGAGTAAGCACTAGAGTTTGGAAGTACCTTCATGGAAAGGTTTAATTTAATTAACTCATGACATGACGCTTCTTTTGATGGTATTATACACAACTAATAATGATTGCATTCAGTATGTTATATCTTATATAACAGCCGGTTGAGGAGAACGTATAAGTAAGATGTAAAGTAGTAGCCTGTAAAGAACACACTGCAGAGAAGACTGTTAGAAGTATTGTGTCAATGACTACCACACCACTCGCCAGCCAAGTGTCGTTTTGTGTTGGCAAATAACCTAGTGTCTAAGTATTTTCATACCGCCTCTAGAGGCACTATACAATACAGGGTGTAACAAAACACCTTAGTGAAGAACACACTGCAGAGCAAGACTGTTAGAAGTATTGTGTCAATGACTACCACACCACTCGCCAGCCAAGTGTCGTTTTGTGTTGGCAAATAACCTAGTGTCTAAGTATTTTCATACCGCCTCTAGAGGCACTATACAATACAGGGTGTAACAAAACACCTTAGTGAGACTTAAGGGGGTGCTTCAGATCATAAAACTGAACAACTTTCACTATGGAGCCAAAATCGAAATCGCGAAATAAAAATCTGCTGTTTCATACAAAACTGCATTGTACCGACTCGAATGTATGGAACCGCAATTTTTTATTAATGGTATTGGCTCCGTAGTGAAAGTTGTTCAGTTTGATGGTCTGAAGCACCCCCTAAGTATTACTAGGGTGTTTTGTTACACCGTCTACATAACTTGGCTGTTAAATCTTATGGGGAATTACCCAGACCGAACGCATAGTTAAATTTGTACACTTAATTTTCAGATTGAAGCAGAAACACCAACTGTCAAAGTGGCCGAAACCACAAGTACACCATCAAAAATAGTTCATGATTTTATGAATTGGGATGGTCTTCTTGAATCCTTCGGCAGGATAACTACGGAATCTAATTCCACGGACGGCAGCTTAGAAGATATTACGAGACTCAATCCTCTATCCAACAACACTGTAGATATAACCGAACTACTTTTTGATAATGCAACTAACGCAAAGCATAACGAAACTAATGCCTTAGCCGTAGATTATGATTTGACCAATCTTGATGCTATATCTCCATTCGAAGTTAACAAGATGGATAAAAAAGGTGCCAGCGAAAATTCCTGGGTAGACGTTAGTGATTTATTACCACGACAAATAAGAGTGAACGGTAAAATGGAAGTTGAATCTAAGGCTATGCAGTTAGCATTAGCCAACGAAATTGAAGTGCAAGCTCCGTGGGTGGATGTGAGTGCTTTAGCCGCGTCCATATCAGAAACTCCTGTGAGCATCAAAGAGAAAACTCCAGAAAGCATTTTCACGCTTGCGACTTTCGTACCAACGCATATGCAGAGCTACATTGATTTAAATTCAGAAATAGCACCTGCTGCAAATCTTATGTCACAAAATTCTTTTGATTTAGATTCTCCCACCATACTGGATGTCCACGCTAAAGTATTCAATGACAGTCAACTTATTACAAATCTAAACTCCAGTAAACTGGATACTGATATTGAGAACTTGTTGGATACTACCAATGCTCATACCAGGTCTTTGGATACACCACCTCTAACTAAAGTAGAAGCAAAAACTGAATCAGATCAATCTGACTCTGCTCTCTACCAAGATAACTTTTTAGAAGATCCTGATACTCATGGCGATACGCCTGTAAATTCTATATCACACTCTAAAACATTAAAGAAAATTGAAATCCTCCCAGCTGACCCAAGTCTTTTCAGTGATAACTTCTTGAAAACCCCTGAAGAGAACAGATCCTTGAATACTCCTCCACCATCTAGAGTGCAGCACAATATAGAAATAAATCCAGCTAATTCAGTCCTTTTTAATACAGATTTAGCTCTAGAAGATACATTATTGTTTGATAATGAACCACCTTCAGATATGTACGTCGTTAGAACAGAAAATATATTTGGGAAAGAAATCGCAAAGAGAAATGCTTTGAAACAACTTGCGGCAGATGCAGGTATCTGTTCTTGCACCGAATGTAAATGTGATCCTACGAACGGGGAATGTCGGAACTGTAAGAGCGATGAATCTGAGAGCAAAGGTCAATGTTGCACTGAGGATACATGCACATGCGTTGATTGCAAATGCGATCATTCAACTATGACGTGCATGGTAGGATGCGGGCGTGCTACCGATGACAATCACAATACGTTTTTACACTATCATCGTCGACACAACAACTCTAATTTGGAAGAGTTAGGTGTATACACTCTCCATGAGTGTGAAGAAGAAACCTCAATCATAAACGATTTGGAGTGCTCGTGCAAAAAACCTGGTGTTGATAAAAAAGGATGTTGCAATAGTGATATTAGCAAAGAAAGCTTTTCAGATCCAACAGATTCTTGCTGCAGTAGCAAAAGTGATTCCAAATCATGTTGTGTTACAATTTGTTTTAAGAAACTGAATGCGTTTAAACAGTTTCTCTCAGACAATGATGTGTTGTTACAAGCCTTGAAAGCTCACAATTTGAATTTAACCACTAGCATATAACTAGTCGCTTTATAAAAACACTTTCTGCATTTAATGTAGCATTGTATTCCTTGCATTACATTTACCTTCCGTTTGCTCGTAGCTGGCAGTATTTGTTCGTTTGTGAGTACCATTTTAAGTACTTTGTTTTTTATTTATGTGCAACTATTATCTTTACTTTTTTATAGTATTTTATTTATTTTACATGTTACAATTATTATTTTGGACGTTAATAATACCTTGCCTTTACAATAGGATAAACAACGTGTTAATGAATTAGCGCAAAACCTCATACACCCCAACTGATTTATAACAAAATAATTAGATTGAAGCAATAATTTCATTATTTTGATAGTTAAAATTTAAAGTTATTCACATTTTAAGTTTTGAGGCAAACATGATTTGTAATCATTTCAACACTAAAAGAAAGCGCTAACGTACTCATGGATACATTTTTATAATCTTGTTTTGGTAGTAAGTAGGGTGAGTGTGCCCGTGCGTTGGGTTGACATCGGGTCCAGAAATTTTTAAATTTCGCAAGCAAATTATTTCATATTTTGAAAAAAAAATTGCCTATGTTGAAACCATTATAATTCGATTCTGCTCTCGATTCTAAACAAACTACTTTCTAGTTTTGCGTTAATTCATTAACACGTTGTAATGCTTAGGCCGATTAGTTTCAGACTCATAGATGACAATAAATTGAGAAATTTCCAACGTAAGCAACTAACCCAAAGATAATTCTAAGAATAGGAACATATTTCTAAGAGCTATAACCAATATGCAAACTGAACAAGTGAAGGCTTATAATTTGTATGATGGACCCTAGGATGGACCCCATTAAATTGTGGAGTTGAATTTATTATCAAAAGCCTTAAGTGCCATAATCTTACAATGATATGACGGTGATATTTTACTTAGATTATTGTTAATAAAATAAAATAAAAAATAAACAAATTACGTAACACAAATTTTATATACATGTTGGTGCTATTTTAAATATGAAAGAAGTGCCTTAAATGTTGTTATTGTACTTATGATGTGCTTACATGTACAAAATGTTGAATAATTATAAAATGAATTTTGAATTTTCACTTGTTAAATGAGATGCAATGTGTAAGAAGCAATATAATGTTTATCCTGTAAGATTTCTAGTCAATGTAACAAATAAAATGCTTTTTGACATGTATTCTTTCGTTTTATTGAAGATCAATTTAAAGTAACATACTTATCTAGAAAGGTGTGTTCGTTTTTGTAAGAGGTGCTATGGAGCCAACATTCAAATCACGAAATAAAAACAGCTTTTCCATTAGTGTTCCATACATTTGAGTTGAGTAGGTATTGTAGTAAACATCAGTTCACACCACAGAGAAATTACGCGCCCATGGTTCTCACATAGCCGTAGTCACAAATCCTTACTAAACATGACAACAGGCTAAGTGACTTCGGCTATAAGTACAGAAATAAAAAAGAACAGGTACACATTTTAAGTCTAAATTCAAAGATGAGCACATAATGCTCCAAAGATATGTACACCTCATTTCGTCATTAAGAAACTTTTCGGGAGAAACGTAAAAACTTTTAGGCTAGCATTATAGCATAGCACTTAATTAACAAAATGAGACCTCAATTAGTAAAATAATTCATTAATAAGATTCGCAGCGGAGTTCTTCTAAATGGAGCTATTTAAAATCTCTTATCAAGTGTGTGAAACTAGTTTTCGGCAATTTTACACAGGAGATTTGTCTAAACACGACAAGTTAGAGGAGATCTGAGTGAATAGATGAACATGCATTCTCACATACAGCTTGCTAAAGTCATAACCCTCCTTATGGCTTTGCCGCAGTCAGGTAAAAAGTGTTAAAATGAATTCACCTCCAAGCCTTGCATCTAAGCTAGCGCCGTTTCTTCTTGTCATGCCTCCGAGCTCGGGACATGGTCGCTCGGTGCCCGGGAGAAGACTGCTCTGAACTGCACTCATCGCTGTCCGTATAGCTCTGGAAAAATATAATTGACCTTTATTGACTTTGATCATAATCATAATAAAATTCTTTATGATGAGGAGTGCGCTAATTTAAAACATCCAAGTTCAATCCTAATCCAATTTCAGTTCTAATCACATTGCAATCCAATTACTATTCAACTGTGCTGAATTCTGCAGCATGCTAAACTCTATGTGATTGACAACCTTTAACTTCTGAGCGATCTGTCGAAACAGCTCTAATGGCTGTCAAATGAATAGCGCAATACCAAATGTGCTAAAAGTAGTGGTTCCCACACGGTTCAACCATGGTTCAGTTGCGGTTTATTTAGCGAAATGTGGCGATTGCTCTCCAGGCTTTAGAAACATGTAACATGTGTGTGTCATATCTATCTATAACGTCACGTCTCTGTCTCTGAGGTGCAGGCAGAGACCAAGGCGCACCATTTCCCATGATCCTTACATACCTTTCTTGCCTCATTTACATCCATACATCTATCTCTTCACATATGCCCGCTGGTTTTGATTATTCCACACCTCACTTTTCTGTGAGACGTAACCGATTTGATCAGAGTACCTCTTACGAGGGTGCTCATTACTGACACGTCCATTCAAATTCGCACAATATATACTTTTCTCTATAGATCTCTACCTTGGTATGTTCAGTATGTATATGCTCATGACTATATTCCCCGAGGAGGTAGTCAGAGATATTTTGAAAACTCAAAACATTCACTAGTAGTAATGAAACAGTCCAGTGTGACAGGAAGTGAGCCAGTCGCAACTTATAATGGACAGTGGGTACAATACATGCCTCGAAATTGGAGCATGCATGCTTTCCTCTCGACATTTACCTTCACCGAAAAGCCAGTGGTGTTACAAATCATACATAAATACCGAAAAACTCATTTAGTACGAGTTGGCCTGGACGGGGATCGAACCATTGCCTCCTGCACGGCAGGCATGACAATTCATCATTCGACCACCATCGCTTTTAGGCTAAAGCCCGCACTTCACTCTCGCCGAGGACCCTCTGCGAGAACTTTCAAGGAAAATTACTATGGCTTATGGTTATGACGCCACGAGAACAATGAAGGGCATCCACCCACACTCGCGTTCTCGGCCTGTCTCGCCCGTTCTCGGCGAGAATGAAGAGCCGGTGTAACATTTAAAAGATTCTAAAATAAAACCTTCCACAGGATCTATTAGCTTAGTTGTAAGATTTATCTGGGTTATATTTCAAAACATTTGAAAATCATTCGGTGCCAATAGGAAAGAGAACAAACATACGAAGATCTGTATGCTCAAGTGAGATAGAAAGGCTTCCCAAGTGATTTTTACACGTTTTGAACCAGACATCAAAGTAAGTAAAGACTGGGTAAAGTACGAATGGAAATATTACCTTTTCGTATGGATATGGTTCACTCTGTTCATCCGTCAGCGTCACACAAGCAAGTAGACATACCAGTTGGAAGGCAGCACCAATATATAGCCCATAACGTATCACTGTACTCATTAGGTCTTCGGCAAAAATTTCACTTGGGATCATCTTGAAAACTTTGAAGAAACAACGTCGTTGAACCTCTTTTACAGATAATTATTTAAAGGATATGCTCCTCTCTTACTTGATTTTAGAATAAATCAAAAACCTTTGGCTTTTTATTGATAAAATCAGTATTTAAGTTTTTGTTGACGAAGAAAAAAGAAAAGGTGCGCGGTTCCATTGATTTTACTGGATCGCTTTTTTTGTTTGCCTACGGATATAATCATTACGAGAGCCGTTCTACGTTCTACGCTTTTATAGTAGTGTTGAAAATCAGCAGTCTCAACTCAAACAAGAGTCACTGCCATCGTCAATTAGCTTAGATTGTTATATGATTTTAATATGATATCCACCGTCTGTCTTGTTTGGAGTAATAATATACCTAATGTACATTGCAGGTACATTGCTACAAAGCAAATTCTAAGCAATAAAAGCACACCAAAGTGACAAGTACGTGTTTGGATACATGTCACGCAACAAAATATTCTCCACGATTTAAACGTGTATTCAAAACACTAAAGTTAATTCAAAAACCGGTATTTACCGATAACCGATAATTATCCTGCCCGCGAACTGGCCATATTATTATTGTAGGAAATTAGGAATACCTTTTACTTTTAAAAGAAATAGCTTGTATTATCTTTTGTAACTTTATGGCGTTCCATAACATTTTTCTTGTCCCAATACAGCCAGACTCCTTCAACAATAAACAAAAAAGTTTATAAAAAAATAACAAAAGTAGTCTATTATTTAGTTGGCGGGAAATGTGAAGGTACCTACCTAATTAAATAGTTGATTAAATAGGTACACGAGCACAGAAATAATTTTAATTAAGTAGTACCTAAGTATCGTAAAATACATTAGGTAACTAAAATAGGCGTGAAATTACCTATTATGATTATGAAGCAGAAAATGTTTTTTTCCTCTGTGTTACGTTAGATATCGTAAAGAATACGTAGGTAAGTAAAAATTAAAAGTAGTTACTGCTTTCATAATTTAGATTTCAAATTATCATACTACAGCTTTAACGGTTTATTACAGGACTTTATGTTCTACATGAATATCTACTCAAGTTAAGTTGCATTAGGTATTGTAACTATTTTCAAAAGTAGATACAATTTTTAACAATGAACTCAAAGGAACTTGCACTAACTGGTAAGAAATATAAATTACTTTATGGACACCATCGGCTGTAGCACGATGCGCGCGATTGTAAGATCACTCCTCGTTCGTTCGCACGCAAATAAAAAAAATGCGATATAACACCATATCGCGCTGCCATGCTACTGCCGCATATCTAAACTATTATAAAACTGTAACAGAAGTGTGTCTGTACATTGAAGATATTTACAAAAAAAAGATTACGATATGGTTTTGAGGCTTCCCTGATTCCAAATCACCAATTTTTGGACTTTTTGTCTGTCTGTTTGTTTGTTTGTTCGTTTGTTTGTTTGTTTGTTTGGGTGTTTGTTTGTTCGAGTATCACGCAAAAACTACTGAACCGATTTTGATGAAACTTTTTTTGTTTGATAGCTTATCATCTGACTTAAAATCTGGTATATAATTTATGCGGACGAAGTCGCGGGTAAAAGCTCGTCTGATATAAAATAAAAATGCACTCGGGGCGATACATCAAGCTATACACATTAACATCCGCCATGCATAGGTATACGGAATTCCGATCCGGAATTAGTATCTACCTATACCTATTAGCATTTATTAGTTATTAGCCACTTATTTATACTATAATTAGGTGAATACAATAATATTTAATGAAATCAAATAAATGTAATGATATTACTATTTTTTCTTAATGATATGTATAAAAATGTAATTTGTGCATGAAATTGTTAATTTATGAACCTTTATGTTAGTTAATTTATGAAAGTAGTAGAATAAAGGCTTTTTTATTTTATTTATTTTATTAGCCACTTATTTTGGTTTTGTATAGCTTGATGTGTCGCCGTGTGTAGGTACACCACTATATACAGGATGTAAACTTAATCCGTTACCTATACGGACTACGAAGTGGGTGTAAGAAAAATAATCATTAAGCTTTAAATCACATAGGTAATACTCTCTCTACCAATCATACTGAACAACTTTTACTATGGGAGCAAACCGATCAAAACGAAAAATCCCACCTATCGCTCAAGCCTATGATATTATGAGCGTGTAGGTGGGCTGATGGAACTAATACCAACACCGTTTTGAGTCTCGGAGTGTGAAATTTCGAGCTCGCTTTGCTCGCTCCCGCCTTTAAATATTATTTTGAGGGTAGGTATAGGCTAATGGAACTCAGTATCACCATTGCGTTTTGAGTTTTGGTGTGTTCTGTTCTGGAGAGAAGATTTCACAGACACAGAATTGTTTCTCATCCAAAAACTAGCCTTTTGATTCCGCCCTACTTTAAACCTCCTATGCCCTACCTTCAATCTAATTCTAGCTACGGCCCTGCATAAGGCTGAATACCTTCAGAATACAGAATAAAGAATAAACGTGATAATACAGGGTAATTTTTATATCACTGCGAATAACTTCAGCATGTATTCTACTTCTCTTCTTATCGTGTGGGCAGAGCCCTGGTGTCAGAGTTTTTTCAGACCGCCTTACGGCCTCTGACGTGGTTTTTATGTAACGACTACTACCACCAGAGATAGTAGCCGGGACCAACGGCTTAACGTGCCATCCGAAGCACGGAATCATTTTTCTTTTTCAGACAATCAGGTGATTCAGCCTGCAATGTTCTAACCAACTGGGGAAAAACGCACAAAGTGACATATCACTAGGTGTTCCCCGTGGGAATCGAACCCACGACCTCCGTGTCGAGAGCCAAAGCTCTTAACCATTAGACCACGGAGGCAGTTGCAGTGTATTCTACTCATCAAACTGAATTACAACTTTCACTATGGAGCCAACTTTGAAATCGCGAAAAAAAAATCTGCTGTCCTAGCTACTGTACATCCCGGGCGAATTAACTAGGCACCTGGCTGTGGCTCGGAATTTGACTCCCCTACTGCTACTCCCCCGCGGGACCCCGCCGTCGTGTCGCCTTGCGAGGCCGTAGCATAGCATTTCAGTTACCGTTACCTGCGGTTTAGCATTTTCGAGTTTTCCGAGTTTTTTATTGCGAGCCACGTGCGAGCCAGGTGCCAAGTTAATTCGGCCAGTTTGTACCTATTCGACTCAAATGAATGGGACAGCTGATTTTTTTTCGCGATTTGGTAGTTGGCTCCATAGTGAAAGTTGTTCAGTTTGATGAGTGGAATACATGCTGAAGTTATCCGCAGTGATATAAAAATTACCCTGTATATTATTTCAGTTATCATTATTGCCTTGACAACAACAGTAGTAATGGCAAGGAAAAAGTCTAGTAGTTCAGATAGCAGCTCATCAGACTCCTCCAAGTCGAAAGAAACGTCACATGAATACGATGATGACAACGAGGATCATACTTTGGATCAGAAAGGCAGCCTCAATAAGAAGTTCGTCATTGTATGTATTAAGTTCATCAATCAATCAAATCACTTTTTAACGTGTTTAAACAATATTAACATTTGCAACGCTAATCAATTATTAAACTTTTTAAACACGATCTAGATAACTCTGTTCCTGTGATTTGTCAGATTTCCGTTAAAATTACTTATACAGTTTCAATGTTAGGATTAATTTAAGATTTTTATGGAAATATTTCAGCCACTTTAACTTTGAAACTACTGAAAATCTGACAAACCACAGGTACAGTGATTAATTTCTACATCGTCTTAAAAAAAACGTTAACATATTTTAAACAATACTTCCGTGTTTAAGTTTTTATAAAATACTTTTATACGTTTAGAAAGAAACGACCACTTCTACATTTATTTATAATATGTTTAATCAACCTTAGCCTTGCAGTCAATTTACCGAATGTAGTTCGCGTCGGTCATGCGTCAGGCGCGAAATCAATCGACCAATAGAGGCATATCAATATTACTAGTTTGTTCACCGGTGTCCGCGTTGATGCCACTCGGCAAGCTAGCGCTGGCTGCTAAGACTGCTCTAAGAGAACTAGTGTCGTGATTTAAACTTGGTACTACTGTAACAGACTGCTGTGCTGAGCGCGCCTCACAAGAGCGTCGTTTGTTCGCCGGTGTCCGCGTTGATGCCGCTCGGCAAGCTAGCGCTGGGCGCTGATAAGACTGCTCTAAGAGAACTAATGTTGGCTATTGGAGTTAGTAAGAAGAAGGAGGTATGCTGCATTTTGTATTCTACAATTATCTATGTGGAGGTCCACGCAAGAAAGGTCCAGTTGTTAGCATTTTAACTCTTTTTTAGGTTTCCGTACCCAAAGGGTGAAAACGGGACCCTATTACTAAGCCTACGTTGTCCGTCCGTCCGTCCGTCTGTCCTACCTATTTAGGGCTGTAACTTTTGAACCGTAATAGCTAGATGGTTGAAATTTTCTCAGATTATGCGTTATTATGGCGGATTTGTTAACAAATAACAAAAATGTCAAAAATTTAAAAATTAAGGGGGGTTTTCAACAAGAAACTAGTTTTTATCAACGTTTTTTCTTCACGCTCTATCGTAAAAACGGTAATATATACAAGCGTCAAACTGATTATAGAGCAAACTCTACAGAATAACAACAAAATACTAAAAACCGGCCAAGTGTGAATCGGTCTCGTGCTAAAGGTCCCTGACAAAAAAAGTTTGTTTTCTAAGTTGTGTTCTGTAGTGGTATGGTACGGAACCCTCGGTGCGCGAGTAGCCCGAGTCGCACTTGACCGCTTTTTTTACAAATGTTTCTTTCTTAATATGCCGACGGTATTTTAAGGGGATGATCAGACCACCGAACTGAACATTTTGCTCTCTGGGACCAAAGTCGAAATCGCAGAAATAACATCAGCTATTCCATACTTTAAATGAATGAGATGTTTTTTTGCGATTGCGATTTTGGTCCCATATCATCCAATAGAGAAACTCACTCAGTTTGATTGTCTGATCATTCTCATTATAAATTTTTACCCTGTATTAATGTTTAGTTAGGGTATAATAATTACCTATAAAACTATGTAGGTAGGTACATTAGCAAAACAATTTTGCCGATTTTTCCTGTTAGGCTGCCTGTCCATTGACGCGAGCTGGCTGTGCGAGCTCCTGATTGGTTATAATATCTACACAGCTCGCACAGCCAGCTCGCGTCAATGGACAGGCAGCCTTACTGTCAAAAACAATAGGTAGGTACAGACAGACGATACCTATTTCCAGCTTCCTGGAGTGCGATTTTTGAATCTCATTCGCTGAGTTCAGCAGTTGAAAATGTCAAAATTACTGTGGAGATACGTATCTTTCTACTGCTGATTTGACTTTCAAAAATCTCACTCCTGAAATATGATTTTTGAAAGGCAAATCAGCAGTAGAAAGATGCGTATCTCCACAGTAATTTTGATTCAAAAATCGCACTCCTGGTAGATACCCAAGAATTTTTTAGAAAGTGTCAATCCCTGTCCTGAATTTCGATGGCTTGAAAGTAGCTTGAAAGTAACTCCAGAGTAAAACTAATTAAAGGTGCGAATGTAAGACATCGTAATCAGTGTAAAAATGTTTTTTCTTAACACAATAATTTATTGTGTATGAATATGAGTGAGAACCATCAATACCTACAATCGTAAAGTTCTTCGAAAAGCACGAGTTTTTATTTCTGCAATAATAACTTCTTGCAATCAATAAATATATCACTTTTCACAGATAGGCAGTAAATTTAAAAAGTTAATTAATTCCTTGCAAAAACTGCCCGGTGTAAAGCTGAGCATAGCAAGTCGACTTTATTTGTCTTCTGACAAACGGCTGACTAGTAAATTCAAGAATAATGCTCAGAAGATCTTCCACTCTTCCGTGGAACAAACTAACTTCAAGAAACCCGATGACGCTGCCCACGCTATCAACAAATGGGTAAGAATATCTTCATCCTAAGCACATGGTCGGTTTATACAGGTTGTAAGTGACAGCCTAACAAATACTGAAACCATAGATATATATATTACGCTAGTAATATATATATCTATGACTGAAACGGTGAACTCAGACCATCAAACTGAACAACTTTCACTATGGCGTATACCTCAGGAAACGCGAAAAAAAATCAGTTGTCCCGTACATTTTAGTCGGGTAGGTAGGTACAGCAGTTTTTAACCGACTTCAAATAAAAAAAAGGAGGAGGTTTCTCAGTTCCACCGTATATATTTTTTTTTTTTTTTTTATGTGTGTTCGCGGATAACTTCGTCGTTTATGAACCGATTTTGATGATTCTTTTTTTGTTGGAAAGGAGATGTCCCGAGGGTGGTACCATGATAAGGAAACCAGGATCTGATGATGGCATCCCAGAGAAATCGAGGGGAACCTTCGAAAATCGTACTGCCGACTAGTGCGTTTTTTAATTTAAAGCACTCCTATTAAATCGAACTAATGAATTCACCACTGAAAATTGTGAAATAAACAAAATTTTAACAAAAAATTAAAACCGCCTTCAAAAAAACTAAAAAGTTAAAAAATAATATTGCAGCCTATGACTTTTTCGTTCGCATCATAAGAACATTAATCTGTTTTATAGAAGTCGGTGTCAAGCCAAGCCAAAAAATGCAAGCCATGTCGGGAATCGTACCAGCTTGACAGCGACTTCAATAAAACAGATTAATGTTCTTATGATGCGAACGAAAAAGTCATAGGCTGCAATATTATTTTTTAACTTTTTAGTTTTTTTGAAGGCGGTTTTAATTTTTGTATGGGACAGATAATTTTTTTTCGCGTTTCCTGAGGTAGGCTCCATAGTGAATGTTGTTCAGTTTGATAGTCTGAGTTCACCGTTTCAGTATTTGCTTGGCTGTCACTTACACCCTGTAGAACGTTTTTGAGTGCAGCGTAGACCAACAATGAGGCGCTGTCCTACCACTGTGCATTTAAACATACTTATATCTGCAGAATATCCTATAGAAGGTCGTGCTATCATGAGATGCGATCGAATTGTTCTATTTTTATTCAGATACAATGGCAATGGTTCGATTCCCGTCCAGGCCGACTAGTACCAATGAGTTTTTTTCTTCGGAATTTATGTACGATTTGTAACACCACTGGCTTTTCGGTGAAGGAAAACATCGTGAAGAAACCTGCATGCTTCAATTTCGAGGCATGTATTGTACCTACTTTCCATTACAAGTGGTCTCCGGGCCCCGTCACACTGGACGGAGTTTCGGTACTACTAGTGAAACGTGGATGTTCCGAAGATTCAGAATATCTCTGACTACCCCCTCGGGTAATATAGTCGTGAGCATATGCTGCGGAATCGCTGTGCACCTATGGGTATTTCACTGGTCTGCTAAAGCTTCTGCTATAAATAGCAGAAACTTATTTAGCAGACCAGTGAAAGGGTATTTCTCACTTGTCTGCTAAAGCTTCTGCTATAAATAGCAGAAACTTTAGCAGACCAGTGAAATACGATTCAATATTTTAAATCCAATGTGTGTTTAATTAGATACGTGCGCAAACCATGGGAATGATACAGAACATAATAAGCCCTGATGAAATATCACCTTCCTCCTCCATCATTATTGCCAATGCTATTTATTTCTCGGTACGTATCCCTTTATAGTACCTACCTACCTATTTAATTCGACAATCCGGCTGGTGTAAGAGCCCGGTTACACGTTCAATATTTCGTCATTCTGGTCCATCAGTCTGGTCATGTTTATTTGATTTGAATGGAAAATGATATACTGAAGCACCATGTTAGTCGGGTCAATCTCGAGTCAGTTTCCCTTCAAATCAAATATACATGACCAGACTGATGGACCAGACTGATGAAATACTGACCGTGTAACCTCCCTCTTATGGTTACCACGCCGCACTGCCAAACCAAGGTTCTGGGTTCGAATCCTAGATCGGTCATGGATATTATACAGGGTGTCCATCAAACTGAACAACTTTTACAATGGGAGCAAACAAGACAGAACAAAAAAAAAATCAGCTGTCCCGTACATTTGAATCGTGTAGGTATTGCAGTTTAGCATGGGAACGCTGATTTTTTTTTGTTCTGACAGGTTTGCTCCCATACTAAAAGTTGTTTACAGTTTGATAATATGTGGTTTAAAGGTTAATGATACTTTGCCTTACACCCTGTATAGGGTCCTTCTTAGGGTTGAACCTCATCTGGCAGCACCGCATCGCCTTTTTCTGTCGCTCCATTCTTTTCTGTCACTCAGGAACGTCATTTGCTAGAGCAAATAAGATAGACGGAACGCGATCGCGCGCGGCGGTGCTGCAGCGAACGGTCGCGTTCCGCCTACTGTATTTGCTCTAGCAAATGACGTTCCTGAGTGACAGAAAAAGATGGAGCGACGGAAAAAGGCGATGCCGTGCTGCCAGATGAGGTTCAACGCTTAATATGAAAGACCATCAAACTGAAAAACTTTCTCTATGGCACCAACACATCGAAATCGCGAAAAAGGACGCTGTATGTTTGTACCGCTGTTCGATGATTTGATTAAAAAACGAAGTAATATACGTACTACTCTCTACCGATAAGTTACTACCGATATGTGCTTGTGATCCTTATTTTTACCCGGCTGCACTAGAAGGAGGGTTACGTTTTTCGAGTGCATTAAGTATTTTTTATTTTGTTTTAACCAAAACATTATTGAACCCAAGATATGACGTGTCGTAGTGAGAAGTAATTCTTGGCTTTCAAAAATCTCAATGCAGCTAGATAAATTACTATTCTTGAAGTCCTTTTAAAATAATATACTTAATGTTGATTCATTTGTAAAATCTTATTATGTCTCAAAGTTGGTAACTTTAATCTTGACTGACAAATTATGATATTTTTGATTTAAGAACTGCAGAATGTATTAAAGAATGCCTAAGGGCACAATGAAACTAACTAAATCCGCTTGGCCAGCGACCGACTCAAATAGTTTTGGCCTCCGAAATGAGAGTACCTACGCCATTTTTCCGATCCTCGGAAAAGTAGTGTCTTTTAGGCTACGCACAAAATTACCCACTATAAAAAGTGGCTAGGCATTAGTGACCCATTATAGCCAAGTTTTGCCATTTTACAGGGTGAATGGGTATACCCAT
Organism: Agonopterix subpropinquella; assembly: GCA_922987775.1. Lineage (NCBI taxonomy): Eukaryota > Metazoa > Arthropoda > Insecta > Lepidoptera > Depressariidae > Agonopterix > Agonopterix subpropinquella. Next base: position 16,740,152 of record OV277698.1, on the reverse strand, counting down.
TTGAAAAGGTGGAAACGGGTTCTTTCTACACTCCATGGGGAACTCAGAGAATACCTATCATGAAGAAGACGGACAGATTAAAATACTACAAAAGTGACGCATTATCGGCCCAGGTAAAAATGTGGTGACTATCTTTTACAGTGTACTTTAGATTTTCAGGATTTGACAACAAAATAAGCATTATTTCGAGATGCCTCTTTAATCCTTATTAATATCAATGTGGTAGACTTCAGTCAATCAATCAAATCAGCCCACTATCAAAAAATAAAAAAAATCTGCTGTCCCATACATTTTAGTCGAGTCGGTAATGCAGTTTTTTCTCGATGTTGGCCCCATAGTGAAAGTTGTTCAGTTTGATGGTCTGAAGCACCCCCTTAAGTATTACTAGGGAGTTTTGTTACACCCTGTACACATAAATGTCCCCTGCACCTGTACCCTTAAGCGCTTTAAGTTGAAGCACGCAAAACTAGGGCACCTCAATACAAACTAGGGTATCTACTTGGTCTGTCATCTCGGTACAAATTCGAAGTAAAACTGTCAATTGTTTTGCCTCATTTTTCTGGTTTGAAATGTTCGCGTAAGGCCTGTCCATTCATTTTACTTGTACCCTGTAAATCTCTTTTGGTTTATGTGATGTATTATTTAAGTCGTGTCAATTCATGTATCTGGTAAATAAATAAATACAAAATACAAATACTGTTGTCTGACTAACCTACAGATCCTAGAACTGCCGTACAAAGGTTATGCGGCGTCTCTGCTAATAATCCTGCCATCCACAAGGGATGGCCTTCCAGTGCTTCTGAATGCACTGAAGCTGTCCCCATCGCTGCTGACATCCGCCTTGAAGAGAATGACCACCACCAAGGTGAAGGTCTCCATACCGAAGTTCAAGACTGAAACGGAATTAGATTTGGCTGATATTTATAATAAGGTAGGCAACAAGTCTATCTAGTGTGGTATATCTCTACACGCTTGCGACGCGCCTTTGCTGCACTACCTTCAACCTTAGATCAAAGTCTTCAACAATGCATTGAGTTTTTGACATTTGAAATGTCTTTTCGTTCGCTCCAATATGTATAGGCTCCGATTTCTCGAAAAAGTGCGATCCCCTTATATCTCGGAGAGTTGTGAAGATATGATATTCAAAAAAGGCTCAAAAAACGTGTATTTACGAGAGCTGTAAGGTACAAAAAGAATTATTCGAGAAAGTCAAAAACGAAAAAAGTTATGGCCGAAATAGTGACAAAAAAAATCCGAATTTTTTATTTTGGCGCTTGATATTTTGGAAACGAAGAATGATATCAAAAATTCAAAAATTTGAGCAAAACTCCTCTGGACAATTTAGTCCGCTATAATTTGAGCTTAAAACAAAGACGATCGGGTTATGGGTTTGCCCTGTAGCCTACCCTGTAGCCTAACCTATTTGAAACAATATTTTTTGGAGTTCCGTAGATTCATTTCCAATGTGCTCGACACAGTCGTGTGAGGCACGAAAGCTGTGAATTTTTGCGGGGTTGAGTTGTTGTCCTTCTTAACATGCTGACGGTTTTTAAAGAGAATTTTAGACCATGAAACTCAACAACTTTCCCTATGGAAGCATCCTCGAAATTGCGAAAAAAATTATAATCTGGTGTTCCATACAAAGCTGCAATACTTCTCGAGCGAAATGTATGAGATAGCTGATGATGTGATGACGGTAAATCCCGTAGAGAAAGTTGTTCAGTTTCATGGTCTGAACTTCTCCTTAAAAAACCGGCAGCATATTAAGAAGGACAACAACCCAACCCCGCCAAAAAAAACTCACTGCAGTGTTGATAAGCAAGGCAGTGATAGAATTAATTACTTAAGATTTTTATGGAAATCTTTGAGGCACTGTAACTTTAAAACTATACGTTTTACCCAAAATCTGACTCATTAGAAGCATAGAGATTAGTTTCTAAATGGTTTATGATAAATTTCATTGACTTTAATTGGTTAGTATTTAAAAACGGATTGCACTCCGGGAGTGCCGGCAGAAGTGAAAACTTGAACATTAACGTTGTGCATTTTTGATATTTTGGAAAAGTTAGGGAATAATTTCGCACGAATTGCTTTAATATATCAGTATAAAAGTACTATCATTTATGTGGTAAAGTACAATATTCATTTATTGCGCTATCCTACACAAACATGACAATTTATGCAGCTTAAACGAAACAGCAGGAACAGGCATACATTTTCGCAGCGCGATAGAAAGAGAGGATATATCTGACCAATTTTCGATCAGGATCAGGGTGACGTCACGGTCCTGACGCGAGTTTAACATTTTTTACCCATTCCAAAAAGTGCACAACGCCGCTAAAGAAGTTTTCACTTCAAAATAATTTATAACCAAACTTCGTTTGCACGGAGCGCGCCAACCCGTTATTTTCTCTATGGCGCCAACGGTAATATTGATCAATAACAGGATGATGTTATACAAAATAGAAAATCTTTTTAGTTAAGAAATAATACAAAATATTGTAAAACTGTGCAGCCCTCATCCAACGTTTTCCCGCCGCCTTCACCGGTCGTTATGGCGATCCTTGGGGAGGACTATGTCCAGCAGTGGACGTCCATCGGCTGAGATGATGATGATGATGATTGTGAAACTGTTCAAACTGTAACGATCATCTCTTACAGATCGGCGTTAGAGAGATTTTCTCGCGCGGCGCAGGCTTGAAGGGCCTTGTAAAGGATGAGAAATTATTCGTGTCTAAAGCGATTCAGAAAGCTGTCATAGAAGTTACCCATATAGGAACAGAAGCGGCTGCTGCATCTGGTAAGTCAAAATAAACCTAAAACAATGTGAATGCGGCATTTTACCTCTATTATTGACCTCGACTTGAAAGAAAAGTCTTCACAGACTTAGCTCAAGCACCAGTCTTCCACAATCTAGTTAAGTTGTATTGTAGAAACATTGTCCTAGCAATAATATTTTATTGTAACTAGTTTTGTGGTTGAAAATAAAGAAATTTTTTATTATACCACAAACTCAACGTCAAGCCGCAAATAGGAGATAGGTGAGTTTATAACTTTACTGTATTCATGGAAAAATACAAAAAAAAAATCAAAGTTCGATAGTTTTCGAGATTTTTTTTGCAACATTGGAAAAATCGCCACACCCTATTCAACTTTTAGATGTAGGTTCTACTTTGTAATTTTTTTCATGAAAATGCTTGTTATGCAATTCAGAATAATCTTTTCAGCGGACACAATAAAAATTAAAATATTCCAAACTTTTTTACAGAAAACACTTTTTTCTGTCAGACTTCAGCGGGAAAATTTTTCTTTGTCCGTTTTGTGACTCCACCCTGTATAAAGTTAATTGAATGTAACAAAATTAAAAAACTACGAATAATTTCAATAAAGTATTCATATTTGTCATCATGTAAGATAATTCAAGCATCTTATAATTCGTTTTTAATTTTCGACAAAGAAAGCTATTGAGTCTCTTACTGGTTAGGTACAAATCACAATATACAAACAACTACCCTTCTGAAAAAATAGTCTGTGTTTCAGACGTCACACTAGAGTTGGGATTTTCTAATAACTGGCGTCGATGAAGGATTTTTTTTTGGTTAATCATGTAACAACAAAAGCCGTGGTTATCCAGTGGCGAGTAACCTTGCCTGCCGTGCAGGAGGAGATGGTTCGATCCCCGTCCAGGCCGACTCGTACCAATGAGTTTTTCGGAATTTATGTACGATTTGTAACACCACTGGTTTTTCGGTGAAGGAAAACATCGTGAGGAAACCTGCATGCTTCAATTTCGAGGCATGTATCGTACCTACTGTCCATTACAAGTGGCGACGGGCTCACTCCCCGTCACACTGGACAGAGTTTCGGTACTAATAGTGAAACGTGGATGTTCTGAAGTTTCAGAATATCTCTGACTACCCCCTCGGAGAATATAGTCGTGAGCATATGCTATGCTATGCTATGCTATGTAACACCCTGTATAAATTTGATTATAAGGCTGCCTGTCCATTGACGCGTCCTGATTGGTTAGTATGTACACAGCTACACAGCTCGCGCAGCCAGCTCGCGTCAATGGACAGGCAGCCTATGCATAAATTGTTTGAAATTACATATTGGACGCGTGGGATGACAGTTTTGAAGGAATATTTGGAAAAAGTTGCAAAAATCATGTGGAATGATTCAGTTAGCAATTAGTTTTTTAGGATTTGTATAATGCGGGCACTGCATTCTCGCCGAGAACAGCCGAGAACGAGATTGTAGATGCCCTTCATTGTTCTCGTGGCGTCATAAGCCATAGTAATTTTCCTTGAAAGTTCTCGCCAAGAAGTTTTCGCGAGAGTGAATGTATAAATTGTTGAAATTATATATTGGACGCGTGGGATAACAGTTTTGTGGGAATATTTGGAAAAAGTTGCAATTATAAAATCAAGTGGAACGATTCAGTTAACAATTATAGTACGAGATACGAACGTAAGATCATGCACCTATCCCTTAGGCGAACGGCATGTGATTCATGTTAAAGTTTACACAGGGGTTCACACAATGCCACCGGGTTGCCTAGCAAAATCTTGCCGCAAGTACCTTTACCATGATGATTTATGGTACCATATTTACCAAAAATGCACCTATCTTTTAGGCCAGCGAATTGGGTGCCATCGGAAGGAGACCGATCTGAAGATCTCGAAAGACTAGGGTTGCCACCTCTCAGTCTGCCGCAACTCTAGGGTTGCCAGGTTCAAAGAAGTCATTTTTTACGAGAAATGCACCTATAAAGTAGGGACTTAATTTCTACACCAAATTGAAGCTATCGTCTTCGTCGACACGGTGGACCAGGGTTGCCAGCCTAAAAGCTGCCGCAAATGAGGGTTGCCAGCACTTTTACCAACAATTACACATACCTGATAGGAACGATTTTACCAAGTAAATGGGGTGCCATCGGAAGGAGACCGACCTAAAGAACTGGAAAAACGAGGGTTTTCACCTCTCAGTCTGCCGCAACTCCAGGGTAGCCACGTTCAAAGAAGTCATTTTTAACGAGAAATGCACCTATAAAGTAGGGACTTAATTTCTACACCAAATTGAAGCTATCGTCTTCCTCGACACGGTGGACCAGGGTTGCCAGCCTAAAAGCTGCCGCAAATGAGGGTTGCCAGCACTTTTACCAACAATTACACATACCTGATAGGAACGATTTTAACAAGTAAATGGGGTGCCATCGGAAGGAGACCGATCTAAAGAACTGGAAAAACTAGGGTTTTCACCTCTCAGTCTGCCGCAACTCTAGGGCTGCTAGGTTCAAAGAAATAATTTTTAAGCGAAAAGTGCACCTGCAAAGTAAGGATTAATTTCTACACAAAATCGAAGCCATCGTCTTCTACCAGACCAGACTCTCGCCAGACCTGATCTACCATGGAAACTCTCGTTTTCTAACATGTATACATATTACATAGGGCATACACTGAAATGCGTTACATACCTTCCTACTTAAGGTTAAATTAATTGTGAAGACGGATACCTATAGGTAAAGGTAAACCGATTATTTCATTCATAGTTAAATACGTTTCATACATATTTATAAACACTCTAGTACAGCAAACAATGTTGATATTTAATAATAAAAATGGACCAAGTAAAAGGACAATGGGCAAAAATGTCTGGAGTGTGGCCCCGCCCTACTAAACCTTCAGTAAGTATGGCATGTCTGTCTAATTGTTGGTCTATTTACATGCATTCAATAACATTAACGCGCATTCCAGAAATACTTTATTATTGAAGATAATATACATGGTGTAATAAAAAACCCTATTAATAATTTTAACCTCTCGTTTAAAATCAATTGTTTTCGTCGCGCGGATCCGCGTTCCGGCATACCAAAGGTTAAAGGGCTAGTTAATACCATCAAAACGAACAACTTTCACCACGGAGACAACTTCGAAAAAATAATACAATCTGGTGTTTTAGACAAAACTGCAGTAGGTACCTTCAGCCGAATTTTTCCCCGACGTTCTCTCTGTAGGTATCTTACTTTATGGTACTAACGAGTTGGATCTGAGCCGCGGGAGGAATTTATGTGCGATGTTCCCGGACTTCAGATCGCCTGCCGAAACGAGTGAGCTACCTATTATCGCGTATTCGCTTCGTTTTTTTTTTAATTTTCTTTTGATTTTAATTAGTTCTGTTATAATGAGTGAACAAATTTACATATTTACAAGTCGGTAGGTAGGTAAGTACTGCAGTTTTGTATGAAACATCCCTAGTGAACCACCCCTTTAAATATTACTCGGGTGTCTTGTTAAGAAAAATTATCCAAATGCCCGATAATTAGTTTATGGCATTTTATAGACACTTTTATGTACCTACCAAGTTATTCACCATAATTTTGACACTACTACAAATTTTATTTTTTCATCATCATTATCATAATCACGATACACCACTAGTTTTAATTAGGTACAAACATAATTGTATGAATGTTTTGTAAAATGTTGTTAGTATAATGCCCTCCCTAAAGGGGAAAAGTGAGGAAACACCCCATTTTTTATTTTTTAAATATTTGAAGTTTGAGGTTATAATTAGTTAAAAAGTGCAATTTTTAGTATCCTGCAGTCCAAAAATAGGTGGTAGGGAGCGTGGGAGGAGAGGGAGGCCCCCTATGCCCCCCCCCCCACCACCCACGCTGGGAGGCAAAAAAGAAGTGAATAAACGAAAATTTTGTTTTTTTGTAACGGACAATGAGAGGGGGGGGGGGGTGAGAGGGTGAGCGAGGGGGTGAGCGAGGGGGTTGGCGAGGTGGTGAGCGAGGGGGTGAGCGAGGTGGTGGGCGAGGGGGATAGTGAGGGGGTCGGCGAGGGGGGAGGAGGATGGGGAGGGGAGGGCCCCCGGGGGGTCTCCCACAAAAAATCATACAACGAGCAAAACCGCAGTTAATGTTAAAAAACCTTTCCGTGGCCGTAGCGGAGCGGCGGAGGCCTGGCTCCTTTTTGGCAGAAGTAAGGGGTGCAATAAATAAGTGCGGAGCGAAGCGCAGCAAACGCGTTTCGACTTGTAACAATGCATCTTTTTTTTTAGGTATTTTTTCTGGCTTTGCACATAGCCTTTTTTGCGCTTCGGGGGGGGGGTATAGAGGGTCCCCCTCTCCCACCCCTCCCGCTCCCTTAATATATATATTGTATTTTGTACCCCATTTAAAAGGGGGTATCCCCCCTTTGGGGTGGTAAGGGGGTACCCCCCCTCTGAGGTTGTAAGAGGGGTTGGCCCCCCTCCCCTCCCCCAAATTCGTGCAGCAGGACACCAAAAATTGCACTTTTTTGCTAATACTTACTTAATAATCTCAAACTTCAAACATTAAAAAGGGGGGTTTCCTCACTTTTTCTCTTTAAGAGGGGTTGTGGGTATCCCCCCTCCTCCCCCCCCCCCCAAATTCGTGCCGCAGCTTACTAAAGCAACCCCCTCCCGGACCCCGGCACTATTGGAGTTCTGAGTACTGGAAGGGTTTCCATATACGCGTCGGCAGCCATTTTTATGACGTCACTGCTACCCCCTGCACCACTTTGGAATTATACAACAAGCAGTTTCGTGATCAGGAGAGTACCCCGAACACAGTCATACCTGTTGTAGGTATATACAGAAGTTACATACGAGATTTGGTTTAGAGACGACTTTTTTGCGGGTGGCCGATAGTCTATATACTGGACTCCCTTCTTGTCAAGGAAATTCCGTGATTGTAAACTCCATGATTGTAAACTCCATGATTATAAACTACTACAAATTTTATGAAATAAAATTATTATACTCTGTCAGAATTATACGTTTGTCGTTTGTTTTTCGAGTGTGACAATCGAAACCTCGTGGACATCATTTGTTACGTATTAAGCTTGTCGGCCATACCTAAATAACAAAATCATAGTAACCATGAAAACCTGTTTTTTATGTACTGGCGGCACTGTCGAAAAAGTCCAAGAATTTAATAATATCAGTTTCGAAAAAACAATTGATTTTAAACGAGAGGTTAAAATTATTAATAGGGTTTTTTATTACACCATGTATATTATCTTCAATAATAAAGTATTTCTGGAATGCGCGTTAATGTTATTGAATGCATGTAAATAGACCAACAATTAGACAGACATGCCATACTTACTGAAGGTTTAGTAGGGCGGGGCCACACTCCAGACATTTTTGCCCATTGTCCTTTTACTTGGTCCATTTTTATTATTAAATATCAACATTGTTTGCTGTACTAGAGTGTTTATAAATATGTATGAAACGTATTTAACTATGAATGAAATAATCGGTTTACCTTTACCTATAGGTATCCGTCTTCACAATTAATTTAACCTTAAGTAGGAAGGTATGTAACGCATTTCAGTGTATGCCCTATGTAATATGTATACATGTTAGAAAACGAGAGTTTCCATGGTAGATCAGGTCTGGCGAGAGTCTGGTCTGGTAGAAGACGATGGCTTCGATTTTGTGTAGAAATTAATCCTTACTTTGCAGGTGCACTTTTCGCTTAAAAATTATTTCTTTGAACCTAGCAGCCCTAGAGTTGCGGCAGACTGAGAGGTGAAAACCCTAGTTTTTCCAGTTCTTTAGATCGGTCTCCTTCCGATGGCACCCCATTTACTTGTTAAAATCGTTCCTATCAGGTATGTGTAATTGTTGGTAAAAGTGCTGGCAACCCTCATTTGCGGCAGCTTTTAGGCTGGCAACCCTGGTCCACCGTGTCGAGGAAGACGATAGCTTCAATTTGGTGTAGAAATTAAGTCCCTACTTTATAGGTGCATTTCTCGTTAAAAATGACTTCTTTGAACGTGGCTACCCTGGAGTTGCGGCAGACTGAGAGGTGAAAACCCTCGTTTTTCCAGTTCTTTAGGTCGGTCTCCTTCCGATGGCACCCCATTTACTTGGTAAAATCGTTCCTATCAGGTATGTGTAATTGTTGGTAAAAGTGCTGGCAACCCTCATTTGCGGCAGCTTTTAGGCTGGCAACCCTGGTCCACCGTGTCGACGAAGACGATAGCTTCAATTTGGTGTAGAAATTAAGTCCCTACTTTATAGGTGCATTTCTCGTAAAAAATGACTTCTTTGAACCTGGCAACCCTAGAGTTGCGGCAGACTGAGAGGTGGCAACCCTAGTCTTTCGAGATCTTCAGATCGGTCTCCTTCCGATGGCACCCAATTCGCTGGCCTAAAAGATAGGTGCATTTTTGGTAAATATGGTACCATAAATCATCATGGTAAAGGTACTTGCGGCAAGATTTTGCTAGGCAACCCGGTGGCATTGTGTGAACCCCTGTGTAAACTTTAACATGAATCACATGCCGTTCGCCTAAGGGATAGGTGCATGATCTTACGTTCGTATCTCGTACTATTAGTTTTCGAGTCTTGCGTTCTCTTGTAGATTTTTATAATGCGGGCACTACATTCTCGCCGAGAACAGCCGAGAACGAGAGTGTGGATGCCCTTCATTGTTCTCGTGGCGTCATAAGCCATAGCAATTTTCCTTGAAAGTTCTCGCCGAGAAGTTTTCGCTAGAGTGAAGTGCCTGCTTAATGCGGGCACTACATTCTCGTCGAAAACAGCCGATAACGAGAGTGTGGTGCGCTTCATTGTTCTCTCTTGCGTCGTCATAAGCCGTAGTAATTTTCCTTGAAAGTTCTCGCCGAGAATTCTCGTCGAGAAGTGAAGTGTTAAGAATGCGTTTATAATTGCAGTGGTCGGAGGTCTTGGCGTAGCCCCGCCGTCTGACTATCAGGAGACGGTGTTCAATGCAGATCATCCTTTCCTCTACTACGTTACCGCGGGTCGCGTACAGTTGTTCGGGGGCGTGTTTAACAAACAATCGTAGTTCAAAATAAATACATAGCTAACATTCAATCTCGACTTTAAATCATAAATCATAACATAGGTTAATACCAATAAATTATTGAATTAATTTATGAAATCACCCTATAAAGTAATGACACTAACTAAGGGTTTCTAATATCTCGACTTATTTTTTATTCTCGGAGCACGAGAATTCCCGGGAATTCTCGAATTTTCGAGAAACTTCTAAATCCTATAAAAATCCAAAAATTGACAATAATGAGAAGAATCAGAGCTACTAGAAAGCGTAGACAGGATATACAGGGTGTAACAAAACACCCTAGTAATATTTAAAAGGGTGGCTATAAGCCACCATACTATAGACCCTAAAACTGAACAACTTTGAACAGGGAGCTAACATCGAGAAAAATTTAAAGATCGGCTGTTTCATAGGAAACTGCAGCACAGTAACCAACTCGACTCAAATGTATGGGACAGCTGACTTTTAATAATTTTTTCGAAAATTTATTGTCAATGGTGAAAGTTGTCCAGTTTGATGGTCTCCCTCTAAATTACTAGGATGTTTTGTTATTAGTACTTACTCATAACAATTATAGTACATATTTTTAGACACATACGCTTACACCTCACGATTCAGTGGCGTATGTACCATATAAAGTACAGTGGTTCCCAATTCATTCCTGAGTACCATTTCAAGAAAGAGCTCAAACTTGCGTATCACCTTACAGCCAAAATGATAAAAAAGAGACTTAGTTTTTCGACATTTAAGAACAATAAATTAAAATCTTAATCCCTGACTGATACCATAACAATCTTATGAATAAGCGAGAGAAGAGAGACAAGTTTAACACTACAAAGAGAAAAAAATTACCAAGTTTCTCTTTGCAAAACTCTGTAAAATCTGCCCGATTGAATTACCTTAGTCAAATTTCAAGCAACTTCACATACACTTGCCCGGCAAACATAATGAAAAACGGGCGGGTGTGAGGGGTATTATATAGGGTCCTTCTTAATATGCTGAATTTTTTTTAAGCAGATGATCAGACCATCAAACTGAACAACTTTCTCTATCGCACCAACATAGAAATCGCGAAAAAAAAATCAGCTCGTCCATACAAAACGGCAAACATAACTCGACTGAAATGTATGGGACAGCAGAATTTTTTTTCGCGATTTCGATATTGGTCCCATAAAGAAAGTTGTTCAGTTTGATGGTCTGAAGCACCCCTTTAAGTAGCTGTCCCATTTTATTGTACACCCTGCATAGGTACAGGTGTACCACAACATCCTACTTTAGAGGGAGACCATCAAACTGGATAATTTTCACCATTGAGAAAACGTCGAAAAAATGATTAAAATTCATGTGCGTATGGATTGAGGTGCCACATTTGCCATGGAAAAATGGATTATATGCCCATTTTGTAGGAAATTTGTAGATTTTGTAGGCCCAATTCTGGAATTTGTAGCAAAAGTATAAAGAAGTTACATGAACATAAAGGTGGCACCTCACACCAGATGCATCTGGTGTGAGGTGCCACCCTGGAACTCGGAAAGTACGTGATGAATCTTTTTGAAAATTTTGTAGGATTTAGTAGGAGTTGGAAAAAGATCCTACAAAAAAAACCAGCTCTCTACGACTAAAACTGAAAAAGCTACAATACTTTGATTGTGGCCCCTCACACCAGATGGCATCTGGATTGAGGGGCCACCTGTAACTCTGAAACTACGTGATGAATCTTTCTGAAAATTTTGTAGGATTTAGTAGGAGTTGAAAAAAGATCCTACAAAAAAAATCAGCTCTGTACGACTAAAACTGAAAAAGTTACAAGAGATACTTTGAATGTGGCACCTCACACCAGATAAATGCTTATAACTACATATTTACGTAATGGAATCCAAAACCGATGATGCCAATATTTAGTAGAAATTTCTACTAAATATTGGCATAGTCAGATGTCGCATATCATCAATACCTACAGAGCTACACGTTTTTTCAAAATTCCATATAAAACCATTCAGTAGGGTGTCCATGTAATAAATGAAACCATGAGACACATTTTTCTTCCAGCTGTTTTTTGCATTTTATTTAACACGTTTTTTTGCATTTTATTTACGTATATAATTATATAGGATACGAAACTCACGTCCGTATGTCATCTCGTTTCAAAAACATTTCTACAATAAGGTAGGTACTTAGTACCAACTTTCTTATTAGCGCAGCGTTCAGTTATAGCGAGGTCCACCTTTAGCAAACTAAATACTTAGGATGGTAATGTTGGTACTGTCAAGTAGGTATCGCAAAAAGTCTGTTTAAGATATATTTTCCCTTAGTCGCCTCGTAAAGTACCAACTGTTTAGTATTAAAAATGATTTCATAATAAAATATTTGCTATAGTATTTTGTGAACCACAAATCAAGAAAGGACATCATTGGCATTTCATACATTTTTGGTCCGAATGTGAAAGTGCCGGCCAACAAAAAATAATACTATAGAACTTGTCCGTCTAAGCATTTATTATTATGGCTGTAGCTGTAGGTAAGTTTTAAAATGTAGGTATCTATGGAAATACGATTTTTCAAACCTTAATAAAACCAAGGAAAATGGCCCTACAGCTTCGGTGCCATACTAAAAAATGCTGCAACGGACTAGTTCTAACAAAATATAGTCTTAGCTAATTAAATTTTCATCGAAAATGTGTATGAAAAGGCAGATTTTCGAACCCAAATAAAACCAAGGACAATGGACCTACAGCTTTTGTGCCATAATAATAAATACTTAAGACGCCAGTCCTAACAGAATATTGCATAATTTTTTGTTGGCCGGCACTTTCACATTTTTGACTAAATCCGATGATGTCCCTTTCCTAAACTTGAACTTAAATAAACAGTATGTAGGTAGGTACTTACTATACTTGCCTACCTACGACACCCAATGGGGTGCTCCATTCAAAGTCAGAGCCACAGGCAGGACACACTACAGGTAGGTTGGTAGGTGCTTACCTAAGTACCTAGTCTTAAGAACTTTATATCGACCGACCCGACTAGCCTCACTGGAACGAACTGAGTGTCTACCCGCACATTCGATTCGAACTTTTGCGTGAATGTTTTCGTTCCAATTTCAACTCTATTACAATGAAGTGCGGACCGAAACAGTGGCGATATAGTGAAGATCGAAAGTGCGGGTAAGGGGGCTGGTATGTTGACGTTCCAGTGAATAACTTCACTGTCGGGTTTAAGTTAAAATATCTATTCAACGACATCTTCCTTTCAAAGAAATGTTTCAAAGTCTAAAATATTCTAGATACCCTAGATACCACTTCATCAAATGGTTTAGCCATTTTTGACAAAAGTGGTAACAGACTCAACATAATTATTTCGGATACACATGTGCGATCTCTTAGGTTTAACCTCGAATGAAATTACACGCTGGTTAAACCTATTATACTAAGATCCGGATTTAAAATTATGCACCTATTTGTTAGGTGAACAAAGTGTGATTTAAGTGAAAGTTTACACAGGGGTTCATACAACGGCGCCCCGCCGGGTTGTTGCCTAGCAAAATCTTGTCGCAAGTTTATCTTTACCATTATGATTGTTGCTAAAAAAATTTCCACCTATCTATTTGGGATGTAAATGAGCCATCGGAAAGAGACCCATCTAAAGAATTTAAAAAACTAAGATTACCACCTCTCAGTCTGCCGCAACTCTAGAGTAGCCAGGTTCAAAGAAGTCGCTTTTATTAACCCTAGATTTGCGGCAGATTGAGATATGGCAACGCTAGTTTTTCCAGTTCTTTGGACTGGTCTCCTTCCGATGACACCTTATTTACTTCCCAAACAGATAGGTGCAATTGTCTGAAAAAATTGTACCGGCGGCGTTGTAGGCAATGACATTAGTAAATTACCTATATGTCATTGGTTGTAGGTATGACCCCCTGTGTAACCTTGATATTAATTAACCTTTCACTTAAATCACATTTCGATCACCAACCAAACAGGTGCATAATTTTATGGTCGGATCTTAGTTTAAGTGAGGGTGGATGGAGGTTGAAAGTTATAGTTAGGTATATGACAACCCTTTTGGTTTAGTTTTGGTACTTGCGGCAACATTTTTCTAGGCAACTTGGCGGCATTGAATTAACCCCTGTGTAAACATACACTAGAATCAAATTTCGTTCGCCTAAGAAATAGGTGCATAATTTTACGATCGGATCTCGGACTATGTCAATTGAAATTCATTAATAAATAAATTTTGTCTGCCTCACACTTTAGAACTGTCTCTGTTGCGGGTTTGCTGGAAGAAATCTCTTTAGAGATAAGCTCGCCCTATGTACATTACATTTGTACTTTGTACATACATTTCAAAACTTACCTACAGCTACAGCCATAATAATAAATGCTTAGACGGACAAGTTCTATAGTATTATTTTTTGTTGGCCGGCACTTTCACATTCGGACCAAAAATGTATGAAATGCCAATGATGTCCTTTCTTGATTTGTGGTACCTAGTTCACAAAATACTAGAGCAAATATTTTATTATGAAATCATTTTTAATACTAAACAGTTGGTACTTTACGAGGCGACTAAGGAAAAATATATCTTAAACAGACTTTTTGCGATACCTACTTGACAGTACCAACATCACCATCCTGAAGTATTTAGTTTGCTAAAGTTGGACCTCGCTATAACTGAACGCTGCGCTAATAAGAAAGTTGGTACTAAGTACCTACCTTATTGTAGAAATGTTTTTGAAACGAGATGACATACGGACGTGAGTTTCGTATCCTATATAATTAAATACGTAAATAAAATGCAAAAAAACGTGTTAAATAAAATGCAAAAAACAGCTGTAAGAAAAATGTGTCTCATGGTTTCATTTATTACATGGACACCCTACTGAATGGTTTTATATGGAATTTTGAAAAAACGTGTAGCTCTGTAGGTATTGATGATATGCGACATCTGACTATGCCAATATTTAGTAGAAATTTCTACTAAATATTGGCATCATCGGTTTTGGATTCCATTACGTACATATGTAGTTATAAGCATTTATCTGGTGTGAGGTGCCACATTCAAAGTATCTCTAATAACTTTTTCAGTTTTAGTCGTACAGAGCTGATTTTTTTTGTAGGATCTTTTTTCAACTCCTACTAAATCCTACAAAATTTTCAGAAAGATTCATCACGTAGTTTCAGAGTTACAGGTGGCCCCTCAATCCAGATGCCATCTGGTGTGAGGGGCCACAATCAAAGTATTGTAGCTTTTTCAGTTTTAGTCGTAGAGAGCTGGTTTTTTTTGTAGGATCTTTTTCCAACTCCTACTAAATCCTACAAAATTTTCAAAAAGATTCATCACGTACTTTCCGAGTTCCAGGGTGGCACCTCACACCAGATGCATCTGGTGTGAGGTGCCACCTTTATGTTCATGTAACTTCTTTATACTTTTGCTACAAATTCCAGAATTGGGCCTACAAAATCTACAAATTTCCTACAAAATGGGTATATAATCCATTTTTCCATAGCAAATGTGGCACCTCAATCCATACGCACATTAAAATTCAGCTATTACTCGAGCCAAATATATGGGACAGCTGATTTTGTTTCCGCGATTTCGATTTTGGTCCCATAGAGAAGATGTTCAGTTTGATGGTCTGATCATCTCCTTAAAAAAGTGTCAGCATATTAAGAAGGGCCCTGTATACAATTATTTATTCACGTACGCAGCCATAGATTTTTTCATTATGTTTGCCTGCAATGCAACTATACCCCTCCTGGGCTCTGGTACACGCACCACTAATTGGGAACCACTAAAATTATAGTAAACTCGTTCACTCGTCGTTGTGAATTATATCCGCATAACCCAAAATTTTCCACTTTCAGCTGTACAAGTGGTGCCATTGAAATACCAAAAAACAGAACAATTTACAGCGAATCACCCGTTTATGTACTTCATCAAGGTCAAAGGGCATCAACTATTCGCGGGCACATTTCAAAAAAATACTTAGCAAATTCGTGATTTGTAATTATTTTTAAAAAGACCTAAATAAAAAAATGTTTTGGTTTATGCGGATTTGATTTCTTAACTTCGTACCTACACTACATACATACATACTCACGACCGTAATACCTTTCGGGGTGGTCAGAAACAAGGTCACAACTACCAACTGTCTGTTGTAGCAATGCTCGCATTTTAAGCAATGATAGTTATAGTTATACATAGTACTCTGTGGTTTCAGGATGGAATGACTTTAAATTCATAAGAAGTGAAATGAATAGAATATAGTATCTATTTTTATTCAAATGAAAATTATTAATTAATGTTTTCGAGCACCAACCTATAAAAAAGCCTAAGATAAAAGAAACTTTTTTTTTTTCAATAAGGTATTTTAGCCTTTAGCTTTAGCCCAGTTTTTCGATCCTTAAAGATCGACCGGAGCTCCAGAGGTTAAAGCTCGCATTTCTCACTTATCTTCTCTGTTGTGTGTATGTATTCCGTATACCTATTCTATAAAGTGGTAAAATAATAAAAAAATATAATACCTAGGACATAAAGTAATATTATTATGGTGTAACATAACATAAAGCATAATAATAAATGAATGATCAATGATGTTAACGTCATTGTGAATTCAAGATATTTATAACAAACAAAATCATTACCATTCTGAGGCCAGGAATGCGATTTTACGTTCAAAAATCATACTTCAGGCTAACTTCAGGAGTGCGATTTTTGAAAGTCAAATCAGCAGTAATTTACAACTGCTGAGTTCAATGAATGAGTTTCAAAAATCGCACTCCTGGTCGGTTAAAAATGCAGTATTTTATAAGTATTTTTATTCAATTTTTTTAGTGACAAAACGCCAAAAGATTTGCACTATTAGAGACCGATTTCATATTATTTAATTCTAATTTTGTTATAAATATCAGTTATCGACCGACACTAACTCTATTCATTGGAAAATTACCTAAGTTTACTAAACTGGATCAAGATCCTTTTATATATGTTGTAGGTATATTACTTATACACACATATTAATTTATACCCATTTAGAACTAATAATGAAGACGTATCAAACAGTCTTCCATTCACATTCATAATATATGAACTTGAAGTGCCGATATTAGGAAGCACTTAAAAGTTTTGGGCATGCGCAGTAGGTCTCTTGGGGGAGAAATCACTTTCATTCATCGTGCAAAGCTCAGTTGTATGGGAAGCTTTGCAGGGACAACTTGTATCCCAGTGGAACAGAAATTTACGAAAAGTTACACGATTTACTGTTTAAGTTCTTTCAGTGCAGTGATTTAAATACAAATTGATAATCATCGATGTTTACAAATATACGAATGGTCAAAATAGTACAAATAACAGTTTTATACAATTTGTGAGTGTTTTTAAACTAAATTAAAATGTAATTTGTGAAGAAATATACACAGTTATGGAACAAAATGGCATCGACAAATCGGTTCTTGATTTCCTGAATAATTTGCAACACTTTATAAATGGAAGTGAAGTTTTGGATATATTCGACCCTTGTAGTGCTCTTAGCTATTCAAGTAAACGGACAGGAAGCTTTGAAAAGTAAGTATAACTAATTAAATTACATGGGTAATGTATTTAAGACTTGGGTAATAATTATATTTACCAAAATGATGGGGCTATGTGAACACATGTTGTCACAGGCGATTATAAATCTTTAACTTAATTGTGAACATGAAGTTAAGTATAATTTCATATCACTGTAATAAAGGTTCAGGAATGCGATTTTTTAATCTCATACGTTGAACTCAGCAGTTGAAAATGTATGGAGATACGCATCTTTCTACTGCTGATTTGATGCCAAATCAGCAGTAGAAAGATGCACTTCTCCATAGTAATATTGACATTTTCAACTGCTGAGTTTCAAAAATCGCTCTCCAGGAGCTTTATAACAGCCTTATAAATCCCTTCATGCCTTTTCTTGTAAACAAGATGAAAAATGTTCGTTGAGGACAATGATGGCGCGGCGTTCAAATGCCCCGAAGATACATGTCGTAGCAAGATGTGAAACTCGTCCATTGAAACGGAAAGTTATTCTGACCGATCAGTAGGTATCACACCTAGTATAGGTGCTAGAACCAATTAACTAGTTGATACATAGTTGGAAATTAGCTATTAGTAGTCCAAGTGCACGTGATGCATTACTTGTGACTTTCTTGGTTGAAACTAGTGTATTTTGAACTACTGTGGCAAGTAGATATCCATATTGTATTGAGTGAGATCTCCGCTTCTAAATTCCTAGTAGACAAAGTTACATTTCTTTATGCAATACAACCTGACCACCAAATAATTTACTCTACACGTGTTTCGCTCCACCAAGGCTTATCCTTTAGGAGCTAAACCAACGAACCCACATAATTTCTAATCTAAGCTTATTATTTGGTGGTCAGATTGTATTGCATAACGTAATGTATTCTCGGTATTTAGAAGCGAAGATCTCGATACAATCTTGTTAACTAATTATTATAGTTATGGAATTCCGCAAAGTAACGCCTGATTCAATTAATTACTGTGGCAAGATTATTTGGATTGGAACCAACAACCTTGACACAGCAAGATAATACAGGCAGGTTGCGATCTATTTAGAATTGAGAATAAATAAAGAAATCTACAAAGAAGCAATTTACCTACAGCTCTAACATATTAGCATCTAAAGATATTTCATTAGTTTGATAAAAATCTGACAGGATCGGCTAATACTCCACCGAAAAATATTTGTATAGCTGTTTCCACATACGAAGAATTTTTTAAATTTAAATCCATTTTTAATTACTAAGGTACCAATGAAAATAGGTAATATAAATGTCCTCGTTAAGATCAGACAGGGATAGTAAATTTTTTCACATTTGTAGACAAACATCGCCATGCAGATGACGACAGTACAACAAAAGTTGAAACAAAGAAATCAACAAAGGACGACAACATACACAAACCCCTAGACCTAACGAAACATGAACCAAGTGACCCAAAAGATTACTACCTACCCACAGTTTTCAATGAAAACCTTGAGGAAGACGAGGAAGATGACGACGAGAATTCTTATCCAGATTACGATTATGAAGTCAAAGAAACGAATTACAAAGACTCGCCGGATCTTGCGACGGTTAAAAGCAGCGTGGTAGCAATAGATGATAAGATACCGCTTCATACTACGAAAGATAATTTACCGATATTTCTTTTGGAACCAGAGAATACTTATGTTGTTAAAAATAAACCTGCTACGTTGAAGTGTCGGGCCGCTAATGCTTTGGAAGTAAGTGTTCTTTATAGTTTTGTTCTTAATTAAATCAATTATGACAATTAACGTACTGTGAAATATATTGTAAGTTGAACCGAACATTTATGTTTCATAAAACATAGACTATTAGAACTTTATTAGGTACATTCCTTCACATTTTCTTTATCATTGCTTCCATTTATAGGGTTTCTTAGTTAAATGTAAAAAAAACTGAATTAATAACAATTTGGTCACGTCTATTTTTATTATCGTAATTTTGACTAGATTTATTTCGTTCAGGCGTTCGGTGTCCATTTCTTAAAACGCCTTCCTCTAGATATGACCAGTTCTGGCATTGACCGTAAATACTACAGACTCCAAGTCTTATAAATGATTGTTATAAACTTTTGTTACCAATATCAACATTTTTATATGCATCAATGTTATCAGAGACTTCAATTGTGATGAATAGACAATGATATAGAATTTATTAAATAATATTATCAGGCAGGCCTATTTTCTTTTATAACAAATTCACGTTTGTCATATATTCCACAAAGGTCTACTTCAAATGCAATGGCGTCAAAACCCAAGCTACAAACTTTGAGTTTGTGGATCCCCAGACAGGCGTGAGGATCATAGAGGGGGAGTACAAAGTTACCAGGGAGAAGGTCGAGGAATACTTCGGCAGTGAAAAGTACCAATGTTCTTGCGTAGCTTGGACCAGCCGGGGACATATTAGGAGCCAGCCAGCTACAATAGAGATTGCTTGTAAGTATTAGAAAGGGTCTGTACGGTCGGTGTTTTCAAGTTATCAGTAGGTCCAGTTAGAACTCATTTCACTGATCACACCTTCTCATAAAATTATTTATAAATTAGGGAGAACATTTATTTAAATAATAGGGGAGCGGACTGCATAAAATTTATTTTACATATATCTTCTTAGTAAAAAAAAACTATTTTTAATAACATGATGAACTATAAAAAGTAATTAAATGTTGATGACGTCACTTGTGGGTATTTAGTACAATTTTTCATACATCGTGCGCGTTTTGACGTTCAATTAAAAGTTGCTAATTTGACTAATTGTCCCGGACTGTCCGATCCCCTATTGTTAGATCTACAATTAAAAAAAATGTTCTAGGATGTTTTTTTTTAATTCGGCATGAATTGTTTTCTATTTTTGAAGAAGACATCAAAAAAGTAGAACTTTATCCTTTACTTACTAAGTACTTTACTTTAAGCTAAAAACAGCTTTGTTAGGTAAGTAATCACAACAAAAATTTCAAATAGATTTTAATGGAAGCATTTTCTCTTAGGTGTAAATGCTATTAAGTATATATATATTTTTAAGATAACTTTAAATAATTATTATACGCAGAAAGAAATTAATTTTGAACATACGGTGGAATATTTCATAATTATACAGGGTGTATAATAAAATGGGACAGCTACTTAAAGGGGTGCTTCAGACCATCAAACTGAACAACTTTCTCTATGGGACCAATATCGAAATCGCGAAAAAAAAATCTGCTGTCCCATACATTTCAGTCGAGTTATGTTTGCAGTTTTGTATGGGAGAGCGGATTTTTTTTTCGCGATTTCGATATTGGTCCCATAGGGAAAGTTGTTCAGTTTGATGGTCTGAAGCACCCCTTTGAGTAGCTGTCCCATTTTATTGTACACCCTGTATATTTGACTGTATTTTTATTATTATTTACAAATTATAAATCACCGATCTAGTATTGTACCTACTACCTATCTGTAACAATGGAAAACCCTTTCCTTCTCCCCACACTTCATACTATTCTCGCCAGCAACCAGTAACTTTTTAACCGTAGCACGTCTCTTCTAGATATAAAGAAGCACTTCACAGTAGCGCCCCAGTCACAACTAGTGAGGCAGAACTCCCCGGTGACATTTAGATGTGAGCCACCGCCCGCTGCGCCCTTCGCCCAGCTTTATTGGCTCAAGAATGGCGCCCCCGTCGTGGCTGATGAAAATGTTCACATTACTAAAGAAGCAGAGTTGGTTATCAAACAGGTTTCGTTGCTGGTATGAATGGTTTATATTATTACAGGGTGTAAATAGAGTAGGTAGTAATATTTAATGGGGTGGTTTAGCCACAGCCCGGACACTGCATACAAAAATTTTTAATTGACTAGATGACGTCGGCACATGCGAAACCAAAGAAATTGAACCTTAAATCTTCTACGTAGGTAACGAGTAACTAGTGCGCGGTAACCAGATGGCGATAGAGGGGGTGAGGTTAAAATTTGGTGGGAGGGAGTGTCGGTACTGTATCTAGTAATACAGGGTGTACAATAAAATGGGACAGCTACTTAAAGGGGTGCTTCAGACCATCAAACTGAACAACTTTCTCTATGGGACCAATATCGAAATAGCGAAAAAAAATTCAGCTCTCCCATACAAAACTGCAAACATAACTCGACTGAAATGTATGGGACAGCAGATTTTTTTTTCGCGATTTCGATATTGGTCCCATAGACAAAGTTGTTCAGTTTGATGGTCTGAAGCACCTCTTTAAGTAGCTGTCCTATTTTATTGTACACCCTATAGATACTCTTTCTTATACTGTGGTTTAGCTTTAGACCATCAAACTGAACAACTTTCACTATGGAGCCAACATCGAAATTTAATTAGGCCGTATCAGGGACACAGACGTGATGTGAAACGTGTTATATAGAGTAATGGTTCTATCCTCTAATAATAATGGTAATAAAATAGTTCCCTTACCTACATTTCGTAAAATTTTTCGCAAGTGACTCCGTACTGACCGAAAAAAAACGACGTTTCACGTCAAAATTAGCTTTTCCGTACATTAAAGTTGAATCGGCAGTCGGTACTACAGTTTTGTATAGTATAATAATGTCTATGTTTTGTATGCAACAGCTAATTTAAAAAATATATTATTTGGATGTTGGCTCCGTAGTGAGAGTTGTTCAGTATGACGGTCTTTGGACTTGGTTTACCACCCCTTTCAATATAACTGCCCTGTTTTGTTACACCCAATATATTGAGTATTTATTAAGAAAACATTTTGTTGTAGGTATAACTCTGAAACTTTTTTCAGGACATGGCAAACTATACATGTATTGCTGAAAACTTAGCAGGAAAAAGGATATCTGACCCAGCACTTTTAACAGTTTTTGGTAAGATTTTCTTTACGTACCCCATATAAAAATAACAACTACCTAACCTTCTTTTACCTATTTCACTCCTATTTTTCTCTCCCTGTGTATTTCCCTAGGTATTTTGATTCTACACATCATAGTTAGCTACGACTTTAATAGACAATACAGGTTGTAAAATTAAATGCGTTTCATATCTAACTGTGTAGGTACTTCAGACCATAAAACTGAACAATGTTCACTATGGCACACTGAAATCGCGAAAAAAAATCTACTGTTCCATACATTTTGTTAAATCGAGTAGCGGTTGACATTTTATATGGAACAGCAGATGTTTTTGGTCCCAATTTGTTCATTTTGATGGTCTGAAGCACCCCTTTCAGTATATGGTCAACCTGGACATATTGCTTACACCATGTATATTTCCAGTAAATGGTGGGTGGACAACATGGTCACCCTGGACTGAATGCTACTGTCCCGGACAACGTGAGGGCCGGGAGGTGCGCAGGGGCAGGAAGCGGACCAGGACATGTACCGCACCTCCGCCTCTGAACGGAGGCCAGAAATGTATGGGCCTTAGTGAGGACAAGACGCTGGATTGTTTGGACTGTGATCTTGGTGAATATGCATACAAATCTGAACAAATAAAAAAATCGGTCAAGTGCGAGTCGGACTACTCGCGCACCAAGGGTTCCGTACCACAACCACCACAACATATTAACGTAAAAAAAAAAATATTTTCCTCCGGGACCTTTAGCACGAAACCGACTCACACTTGGCCGATTTTTATTATTTGTTGTTAAGTATACTGTAGAGTTTGCTTTTCATACCAAGTTTGATGCTTGTATGTATTACCGTTTTTACCATAGAGCGAGAAGAAAAAACGTTGACAAAAACTAGTTCCTTGTATGAGGACCCCCCTTAATTTTTATCTTTTTGAAATTTTTATTATTTGTTGACAAATCCGCCGTAATAACGCCTATTCTGTGAAAATTTCAACTATTACGATTCAAAATTTACAGCCCTATCTACCTAGGTAGGGCAGACGGACGGACGGACGGACGGACGGACAACGTAGGCTTAGTAATAGGGTCCCGTATTCACCCTTTGGTAAAATAATGGTATCCTTTAAAATTTAGTACTCGAAGTGGGAATGCCTTGCAAGTGATAGGGATGGGTGGAGGAAGGTTTTAATCAACGGTCGAACAGCGGTTGAAGTCTGGTTCGAGACTCTGGCCGTAAAGCAAACCAAAAGGCACAGGGACGAACAGGCTACTGCACCAACCGACACACAGCACAAATGCCGTAAATGCAGCAGGGACTTGTTGATCTAGAATTGGCTTATAACCATGAAAGACTGTGTCTTATCCAAACAGATGCTGTTTGAAATATCTACTTGGATGAAATAAGGCCATGATGATTATTAACTAAGGCCGAGATTAGAATGAAAGAAAGAAAGAATGTTTCTCATCAATATCAATCAAATATAATATATCAATCCTAATCACTAGAAAAGTTCAGTTTTATAAAGTTTCCTTACATACTTGGACAATTTCCAGATATGTACGATACCCTGCACGCATTAGCCGACGACTCATCAGACATACTAGGCAACATACCCCGAACCCCCTGGTCGCAATGGTCAGAGTGGTCAGGTTGTGACTCGGACTGTCTTCAGACGAGAAGACGCCGCTGCCTTAGTAACTTAGCAGCCGATTGTCCGGGGAAGGACTACCAGGTGGCCCAGTGTCCTCTGTGTGTTAGGACTTCGAAATCTGATCTTATTAATGATGGTGAGTTATTACATATGGTCAGAGTGGTCAGGTTGTCTCGGACTGTCTGCAGACGAGAAGACGTCGCTGCCTTAATAACTTAGCAGCTGATTGTCCTGAGAAGGACTACCAGGTGGCCCAGTGCCCTCTGTGTGTTAGGAGTTCGAAATCGGATCTTCTTAATGATGGTGAGTTATTACATATGGTCAGAGTGGTCAGGTTGTGACTCGGACTGTCTTCAGACAAGAAGACGTCGCTGCCTTAGTAACTTAGCAGCTGAATGTCCGGGGAAGGACTACCAGGTCGCCCGGTGTCCTCTGTGTGTTAGAACTTCGAAATTGGATCTTAATGATGGTGAGTTATGACATATGGACAGAGTGGTCAGGCTGTGACTCGCACTGTCTACAGACGAGAAGATTCCGCTGCCTTAGTAACTTAGCAGCTGATTGTCCGGGGAAGGACTACCGAAATCAGATCTTATTAATGACGGTAAGTTATTATAATTATACATACACGCATTAGCCGACTTGCTCGTCACTCATCAGACATACTGGGCAACATATCCCGGACCCCCTGGTCTCAAGGGTCCGAGAGCTCAGGTTCTGACTTGGGCAGTCTTCAGGTGAGAAGATGTCATGCCTTATAATTTCTTAGCAGCCGATTTTCCAGGGAAGGACTACCAGGGAACCTTATTGTGGAATTAATGCAAAAGATTTAACCGAAGATTTTCAGATGAAGGAAAAGCAAATAATTTTGATGGAAAATAAATAGGTAACGACGATCGACGTTGTTTATAAAGTAATTAAACATTTAAAATTATTTTCACTTTTAGGTTCATCATACTGGCCTCTTTTCGTAGCCCTGACAATCGCTTTCATGGTCTTCATTGTTGTTGCTGTTTTAATAATTAAATACATGAATGTGAAGATGACTGAAAATTCTCCTTATGTGAAACCACCACCAGGTAAAAAATTCTTGTGTTTACTCTTGCTTTGTTATTATTACAAGTATTAGATAGATAAAATGTCATATCTCTCGGTTCGTTGTCGAGAAGCTTTTTTTTTTATAAAACCTTTGAAAATATTTTTTATTTCACTTTTGTGTTGTGTAATGTGGACTGAATGTGGAGATCTAATATTATTATTTAGCAGCAGCAGCTAGCAGCTATTATTATTTCATATTCCAAAAACATTTCAATATTGTCTATACTATCATGAGCTAATACCTATACTTACATTTAACTATTTGAAAACCATTATTATATTTGAAGGAGTGTGGAATCCATCGAAACTCTGTTTATCATCACGTACCTACTTTAGTCGATCGAACATCTTAATAAATAATTACCCACACGTCGAGGACAGAAAATCTATAGTTAGCACAAATCAATACGTAACGAAATTTAGCTAGAGTAGCTTTTATTATGAATAAGCTTGTTCAACAAACAATTTGCAAACTTTTAACCCTTTTAAACATCATAGGAACGAATTACTTCGGCAACGTAATAAAAAGGACGCTGACCAATCAGCCAGATCTGACTATACATGAGGAGTTCCACACAATGGATTCTAGACGAACCAGGCACATGAGTACATCCACAGCAAGACACGAACATTTGTATGAAGTCCCTCAGCTGGCTAGTAGGTAAGGATTAATGATGAGTTTTTAGTTAAAGTAATACTGATCAATCAGCCAGATCTGACTTTATATGAGGAGTTCCACACAAAGGATTCTAGACGAACCAGGCACATGAGTACATCCACAGCAAGACACGAACATTTGTATGAAGTCCCTCAGCTAGCTAGCAGGTAAGGAATGACGAGTCTTTAGTTAAAATAATACTGATCAATCAGCCAGATCTGACTTTACTCGTACATGAGGAGTTCCGCACGATGGATTATAGACGAACCAGGCAAATGAGGTACATCCACAGCAAAACATAAACATTTGTATGAAGTGCCACAGCAGGTAAGGAATGATGCGTCTTCAATACGTTGTGTTACCTTCCACATTGATAATAGCTGTTTTAAACTTTGCAAAACGCAAGACCGTAATAAAACAAGAAAAAATCAGACAAATCACTAAAAGTTTTGCAACTTATTTTTCTCCATTAGGTATGTTTGTTTGATTGTTTGTTTGTCTAATGAGCGGTTTCCCAATAATTTTCCCGGGGATCGCTAGATGGCGCCATAGAGCTGTCTGTACAAATCTATATCGAACTTTCAAAAAGATTATCCCTAAAATAACAATAGGGAAAATAATATCACGAATATTCTAACGTAATATAATAATTTAATTATTTAAGAATCATATCACTCATGGTTGTATGGACTTGATCACTTTTAGTAAATACAAACAAAGGCAGGCACAGTTTTGTTTGATATGATTTGGCACAGTTTTCTATGGAGCGATGACCATCTCTTCATTCTTCTTATCGTGTGGGCAGAGCCCTGGTGTCAGAGTTTCATCTCTTCGTTAATAATAGGTTTGTCTTACACAAAACTATCTTTTCAGCTACATGTCACCGATAGACCACGAGGTAAGAACCGATCGCAGCGCGGTCAGGAACACCGCTTGCAAGGACTTGGGGTCAGAACGATCTGACTCCAGCTGCTTTTTGAGCTGTGAGTTACATACATTGCACTGTAGGTAGTGTAGATAGACCGCTTGTACCATATTGCTATCAAATGTGGCAAATATTCTTCAACTTACATAACACTATTGGTTGACAGGGCATATCAGGGCAGGGTTTCTTGTTTGGCATACCTACAGGGTGTAAGGTCAAGCGGGGTTATTCCGTCAGCGGGGTAATAACGTAATATGGCCATAACTTTTGTTCTATAAGATCTAAGTCAATCAGTAGCGACTAGCGACAACTGGTACATGGTACAGGTCGAGTAAAAGCATATTTCTTTGATAAATTATAGTTGGCGCGGCTAACATTTGACCCCGCTGCGGGGTAATTACGTCAATATGGTATCTTTTCGAGAAATTAGCTTTTTTTGCCAGTGTAGATATGCGTTTTTGAAACAAAAATTTAAGGGAAATCATGACCATAACAGATAAAATACGCTATAATATGTATAGTCAACTTTACTGTAACTTTATTAACAAAGAGAAATACTGAGGTTTAAAGTTTTAGCTTTCATGTTTTATGACGGAATAACTTGACTTTGTGCAGACTATCAAACTGAACAACTTTTACCGCGGGACCAATATTGAAATAAATAATTTATGGGAAATTGTAATTTGTGACATTGTTATGGAGTTTATGTCCTAAAATAAATGATTTGATTTGAATTGAATATTGAAATCGCAAAACAAAATTGGTTTTCTATAGAAAATTTCAATATACTCGGTCCAAATAAATAACGCATTTAAATTTACACCTTGTCTAATATTATGTGTGTTTTTCTCAGGTTGCTAGCACTAAAGAAGCGCAAACCAAAATCATTTAAATGGTTTATAAGAACCCTTCTTTAATTACAAACATTTTTTCAGCGGGGTCATCATACGGCAATGAAAGTATAGAAATGTCTCCTTCCCTAAAAAACAACGCGTCCCTCGATTCCAAATACCTGAACCCTCAAACACTAGAAACTGCGACGTCGAAGATAGTGACAAGCGACGGAGAGTGGCTAAATCTGGACAAGTGTGGAGTTAGTCTGTTCGTCCCCGACGGAGTGGTCGACAAGGGCGACGAATTGTTCTCGATAGAGGTCACTGATGAGGAATGGAATAGACCTGTTCTGCAGGAAGGTAAGAATTTGTTTTTAAGGTTCCATACCAGAAGCGTGCCAACGGGACTATCACCACAGTATAAGAAAGAGTATCTATTACCACACCTTAGAAACTCCAACTAATAATTTGGTCTTATAGGTGTCGTATAGTCCGAAGTCCGTCACCAGCCTGCGTAACATGACAGAGGTGAGAGCGACGCAGGTCACTTCTAAACGTCAAATTGGCGGTTACTCACTCGAATTTGACGTTTAGAAGTGACTTGTGTCGCTCTCACCTCTGTCATGTTACGCAGGCAGTATATGACGAAATTACAGTAGGTAATATAACTTTTATAAATCAAAATAGTCATATAAATGGGGGCCTAATACGACCAAATTATTAGCTGGGACTTTTTTTCATAGGCCACCACACTTTCACACCGCTGTAACTCATGTAAACCAGGATCAACAGGGGCGACCACGGACAACAGTAGACAATGAAGTCCAGCAAGCCCGGGGGATGACTCTAATCTGTCTTGGAACCCGTAATGACTTTAATCAAAGAAGATAGGAGGAGTAGGAATACCTAATATCCGACTTCCCTCCAAGCGGGAGTAAGCAATAAGAAAAAGCATGGCAATGGCCACCTTTAACACTTAAGCTGTCATTTCATACATTTTTTTTTTCAAGAAGTAGCATATGCGATACTGAGTCAGTGCAAGCGAGACATGAATAAATACTCTATTGCCTAGATTTTTCGCCACGCTTCCCGCCCGAAGGGATGAAGTTAAAATTGGTGGGGGGGCAGGGAGAGTCTGTACTGTATGTAGTACATATACTGTTTCTTGTATTTGTATTACTAAGGCTTAATTTAGAGCTCTGAGTATGCTACGCTCGTAGCGTACAGGCCGACGGTGTTGACCAATCAAGGGACGCGTTTTATGCAGCGCTGACGAGATTCAGGCCGTTGATTGGTCAATACCGTCTAGGTCCGTACGCTACGCGCGTAGCATACATACATACGCAGAGCATTAAATCCAAGCCTACGCGGCCATCCGTCCGCCAGTCCTACTATTACTACGCCTACGCTACGTAGTCTTATTTATTACTACTAACTACTAATTAATATTCAGATTTTTGTATTTGATACCTCCGTAATTCGTAATTCTGGAGGGGGAAAATCTATACGAAATCTTAATTCTGATTCAAAATTCTGGATCGAAATTCCGTGTGTATGTGTGGCAAGCGTAAAGCCTGACTGAACATTTGAACCGTAACAGGCAACTGACTTTTTCACATACTTAATATTTATCTTATGATGTTGCATTTGCTAACAAATAAGTACTACTAAAAGAAAAAAAATTAGGGGGGTCCCACATACACCATTCCGTACACTTATAAATAATCGACAGTGGGTTCAGAACAAAGGAGCGCATAAATCGAAATATAAGCATGCAGGTTTCCTCACGATCTTTTCCTTCACAGAAAAGCCAGCGGTGTTACAAATTGTACATAAATTCCGAAAAACTTTGGTACGAGTCAGCTTGGACGGGGATCGAACCGTCGTCTGTACTGCAAGCATGTTACTCGCCAACTAAACCACATTAGAAAGTACGATTTCTAAAACCCGCTTCCAGAAAGCGTGTTTGTTTTAAATTTAGCTTCTAAATAGGATGAGCCGAGCCGACTGCGGCCTTAATTTCAAATGTCAGGTCGACCTAAGGTTAATAGCATTCCGCTATGTTTGGATACGAGTTACATGTTAGTCGAGAATCCAGATTTATTTTCGAAACTTATTTGGGTTAAAGTTGGTTTCGTTAGGTCACAGTATAAAGGTCACAGTATTTTGAACTTCCTGACATAATTTAGATAAGTTCTATTTCAAGAACGTGTTATTCCTCTGAGATTTCAACTCTTCTCTTCTGGAGTTCAATTAATGGGGTGACGTAAGGGCTGAGACACATTGACCAACGGTGAACGACGGCGAGCTCATACAAAAAACCACGATTAGTAATGGGCACGTGTTCGGGGGCAGTGTTCCATATTAAACGTGCTTTTTTTATGAATAATTATTTCATCAGAACAAGACAAGAAAAACAGTATCCAGACATAGGTAGTAGCATAAGAATAGTTACAATGGTAGTAGTACTGTGTATAATTTATTTACTTTATGGTAGTACTTTACGAACAAATATGTTAAAAATTCATTTCGAATATAACTTTGAAAGACCGCTCCAAGTTCTTTAGTTAGGTACTTATACAGAATGAAACTGATTACTTATTCTATGTCATTATAGGTAAAGTTGTCCACACGTACTTACAAAATATCATTATATGTAAAACGATTTAGATTTAAAAATGTTCTATCAACAGGTGAAACGCAGCTAAGCCCCGTCATCCGCTGCGGTCCCAAAAACTTCCACTTCCGAAAGGGCGTCGTACTATCCTTCCCCCACTGCGCATCGCTCAAGAACACCAGCTGGCTGCTATCAATACTTCAACGGCCCGAGGAGATCAACTCGCCGGAATGGCGCAAAGTCTTGACACTCGGCCAGGAAACACCCGGCACGCCGATATTCGCACAAGTCGACCCCTCCAAAGTTTACCTCGTGTGTGAATTCTTAAGCGACTTCGTTCTAATCGGCAGAAGTTTCAGTCTAGACGCTAAGCTGTTAAAGTTAGCGCTATTTGTCTCCAAAAGAATCGACGATGGCTTCTACAGTTTGAAGATTCACGTGCTAAATGATACCCCCTTTGCGTTTTATGATTGTGTTGAGAGCGAAAGGAGGTGTGGTAGCCATTTGTTTTGTGATCCAAAGACTATTTCTTTTCAAGAAAACTGTTCGGATCTTTGTTTTAATTTGAGAGATGTCGGTGTCGGTTGGAAACTGAGTTCCAGTGGAAAGTATCAAGAATTACCTTACTCACAAATTTGGAACATGAACAAATCTTTGCACTGCACTTTCGTTTTGCAACAAACAGATTCTATAAACTGTTTGGAGTTGAACATGTCTGTTTATCAAAAGCAGAAGCAATCTAATTCCGTAAACTTCAACCTTAAAACTAATGATTTAAATTCTAATTTCAATTGTAAACGGTTTAGTTCTTCGAGTGTTGAAATGGGATATACAGTGAATATTCTTGAGAATCCATTCAATTATTCATCGTTGACGAAAAAGGGATGTCGGTATGACTTTGTGTATAAGAACAGTAGTTTTAGAAGTAACCTCAGTGTGGACAATAATTATCGTATCAATATGTTGACGAAGTCTGACAGAGTCATTTTGTGTAAACTCTTGGATGCTCAAACATCCAAAGGTAACGATTGGCGGCTCTTGGCTGAAAAGTTGAAAATTTCTTCGTATTACTACTATTTTTCAAACACATGCTCTCCAACTGAGAATATTTTGAATCTATGGATGTGCAGACATAACGATGCTAACATGTTGGTCAATTTGTCGAGGATTTTTAGAGAAATGTCGAGAATAGACTGTGCTACAGTGGTCGAAAGACGGTGTTTTAACAATTGAAATATTTTATATTGTAATGGAAAGTTAAATATGTTCGTATTAAGTTATACGTTTATTTAAAAAGTTTTACTCATACTTGATTGAGAAATTAAAGTTAAAACGTGCCTAAAGTTCAATCATACCCTGAGAGTATTTTTTATTTTATTTTATTTATTATACTTAATAGTTTCTTGTTATTTAAGATTCTATTTAAGATCACCAACAGTTATCATATTTCTAGAACCTTCACATTTTGTAAATTACTTAGTTAAAATTATAGTCAGTTTGAATCAGTATTATAAACTTAGAAATGCTTGATATTTTAATAAAGAGTAGAAATGTTTTTAAAACACGATTGTATATAAATTATAATGAACCAAATAAAACGTAGAATGTTAGATAAGGCAAATAGTAGCAATTAAGGTAGTGATTTTAAAGTTTTGATTAAACGTTTTAAACCAGTTTTGGTGAGTTTATTTCTATAACATCCTTTCAAAAATTAAGAATATACCTTTACTTAAGACATAATACGATACTACAAGATCTATGATACGATACAAGGTATAGGATAAAAGACAGACATTATCTCTTTTCAATTCAATTCAAATTATTTATTCAAAATTGTATCATATAGCCTATATGATATAGGCATCTTTCTCGAGTCGTTCACAACCTTAGTTCACAACGTTGACAACGTTGTCATAGTAGAGAATATGGGACAAGAAACTACAGGGTGTAACAAAACACCCTAGTAATATTTAAGGGGGTGCTTCAGACCATCAATCTGAACAACTTTCACTATGGAGCCAAAGTCGAGAAAAAATAAATAAAATCTGCCGTCCCATACATTTGAGTCGAGACGGTACTGCAGTTTTGTATGAAAGAGCGGATTTTTTTTTCTCGATTTCGATGTTGGCTCCATAGTGATAGTTGTTCAGTTTCATGGTCTGCAGCACCCCCTTAAGTATTACTAGGATGTTTTGTTACACCCTGTATAAAACTCTTCAACATGATATGATATATTTTTTTAATTTTACATAACTCGGATTACCTATTTAACGCTTTAGTATATAATTATCGATCGTATTAATTTTTTTCAAATTATTTATCCTTTAAAACTCTGGTTTAAAAAAAATCGATATGTAGGTAAGCTAAATATGATCACGTATCAAAGATCTTGCAGGGTACACGAAATTATGCTTTCAAAATCCCAAGTACGAGTACCTACGGAGAGAAACATGTAAAAGCTTGACTGCTTAATACATTATTTCTTATATGGATGGAAGTGCGGTGCACTGAACTTGCCTGTTCTTTGGGAAATATTCCCGGGATTGTTCAGATTAGAATCTCAGATAACGGCTGTTTGAAGAATTGTGCACATGTTAAGATAGGGACATAATACCTAGATAAATTTACAGTTTTATTCGAAAACTTTTATAGGATAGATTTTTCCAAGAAAATATTTCTGATGGACAAAACCCATTAGAAATATTTTCTTGGATATATTTTGTCAAGTCAATATTTAGTTAGAATTAAAATCGAAGTAAAGTAACGAGTCAGTTCGTCTGTTATAATTAAGGCTATTCTACCGTTGGCGCGCTCCATACAAACGTAGTATGGTGATATTTTCAATACTATCTAATTAAAGTCAATGAAATTTTTCAAAAACAATCAAGTAACTAATCTCTATGTCGGTATGAAGTCAGATTTTCGTTAAAATATACAGTTTCAATGCTAGGATTAATTTAAGATTTGTATGGAAATATTTGTGGCACTGTAACTTTAAAACTATAAATTTTATCGAAAATCTGACTTCATACCGACGTAGAAATTAGTTACTAGATTGTTTTTGAAAAATTTCATTGACTTTAATTGGATAGTATTGAAAATATCACCATACTACGTTTGTATGGAGCGCGCCAACGGTAGAATAGCCTTAAGTGCCCGGAACTGCCCGGAATCAAGCAAAGCGGAGTGAAGCGGAGATGTCTAAAATCAACCAATAGCTCGATTCTGACAAGCGAGGAAAAATTTATCAATTCGCTTGGTTGATATTCCACAGCTCCGTTCAGCTCTGCTTTGGTGGATACCAGGCCTAAAATTAACAAGCTCACTGACTGGCTGATCTCATTTCCGCCCAAACAAATGAAGAGATCGGTAGAAGGAATAAAACATCAAAAGAAGTGGCCTAAACTAGCGTCTAATCTAAACTAATGATATTTTACACAAAGTATAACCTTCATAGAAAATGGTGCTTAAAATTGTGCCGTGCCCCAGCTGTAGCCGTCTCGCTCGTGGCATTGCTTAAGGGGCTCTCGCAGTCCAGAGGCGCCCTCATCACATTAAAAAAGATCTGTCAATAATGCTCAACAGATAAACTACAAAAGCCTTCAAGCCATTGTTATACAATACTTTTATAGGTTCTAACTAAACATTCCACTTTTAGACAATTTCGAATAAAAACAAAAGCGGCCGTTTTTTTTTCTTTTTTCAAAATTTGTATGTTTAGACCTTTAAAAAACCTACTTACGCACCCTGTATTAGGGTTCTTACAGACGAGCGACAGTTTGCAGTCGCGGTGAGTCGCAGAGCGTCCCGCTCATACAGCAAAGTGTCGCTCGTCTGTGAGAGCGCTTAAGAGGGCTATCGCAGTCCAGTGGCGCCCTCGTCACATTAAAAAAGATTTCTCAATAAAGAAAGCCTAAATTAAAAAAGTAATCAACACGAACACTACTAAAGCCTTCAAGCCATTGTTATACTATACTTTTATAGGTTCTAAACATTCCACTTTTAGACAATTGCGAATAAAAACAAAAGCGGCCGTTTTTTTTCTTTTTTCTAAATTTATATGTTTAGACCTTTAAAAAATCTATAAAAGTATTCTATGAAAATAGCTTGAAGGCTTTTGTAGTTTATCTGTTGAGCACTTTTTAAATTTAGGCTTTCTTTATTGAGAAATCTTTTTTAATGTGATGCCACTGGACTGCGATAGCTAGTAAGGCGTCCCAATTGGGTGGTTTTCGAGTCTTCACTTTGCGCGCGCTAGAAAGATATCTGAAAAGCCTAAACCGTTTGACTGAAAGATAAGGTGAAATTCCCTGGACTATCAAATATTACAGTAGAAGATAAATCATTGCTCCGATCGTAAAAACACGTCCCACATTTAAGATTCTCACGATCCCTGACCCAGATAGTACGGATACGTACTAGGTATTCAAGTATTAACGCTAGGGCTGTACTTGGACCGGCTCCGAAGACGATTGCATTGTTTAATAATTGAGACCTCGCTCTGTACCTGTACTGTTATATAGCGTAGTATCTAATTTGTGAGCGCAAAGCGATCTGTTTAGTTCCTTCATCTTTCACCACATATTATTTATTACTTACCTACTTTGTGTTTTTTTATCAAAAAGGTCTGATTCTAGTAATGGATAATATTTAACAAACTGAGATTCTTTGCGAAGCTATCCATAAAATTACAAATAAACACCGTGGTGTTTCAAAACCAAGTTAAAAATAATTGCACTGATTTGAATTTGTTTTGATGAGTAGCTAAGTTCTTTTTTTAACTTCTTTGTTATTCCCTACTGTAATACATATGTTTGTGGTTATTCCTATACAGGGTGTAAGTGACAGCCTAGCAAATACTTAAACGGTGAACTCAGACCATCAAACTGAACAACTTTCACTATGGAGCCTATCTCAGGAAACGCGAAAAAAATCAACTGTCCCATACAAAACTGCTGTACCTACCCGACTTAAGTGATGAACAGCTGATTTTTTTCTCGTTTCCTGAGGTAGGCTCAATGGTGAACGTTGTTCAGATTGATGGTCTGAGTTCACGGTTTCAGTATTTGCTAGGCTGTCACTTACACCCTGTAGATGATGTTTGTCGGTTTGTTTGCTGGAACCTTCATTTGTTGACTTTAAACTTTTTTTGGTGTTGCTTTACTATAATGACTTTACTAGAACATTTGAAAGGCTGCTCCTGCTAGAATACCTCAGCTTTTTCTTACCTACCTTTTTTACATAAAACAATTTGGTTTCTAAGTAGTGTCCTT
Source organism: Agonopterix subpropinquella (assembly GCA_922987775.1). Taxonomy (NCBI): domain Eukaryota; kingdom Metazoa; phylum Arthropoda; class Insecta; order Lepidoptera; family Depressariidae; genus Agonopterix; species Agonopterix subpropinquella. The sequence goes on along the minus strand of OV277698.1, from coordinate 16,704,855 downwards.
ATGAAAATGGAAAGTAGGCGTACGTCTAAAGATTGTACCACGCGAAACATTTTCACGAGCATCCTTTTCGTTTTCTATTAAAGAAGCCCTTGTATAATAAAGATGAAGGTGTTATGTATGAGAGCTTCAAACTGCGGGCCATTACTTCACCTCGAACGAAATCAACGGGCTGACTGCGGGCCCAAATTGAAAGCATGAAATGTTTACGAGAACAAGTACCAAAGGAAATATCCTACATTATCTTAGTCCTAGATATTATCTCACCCAAATAATATAACGGGTGATAGAGATGATAGGATCTAAAGGTGATGGTTACATTGTTTGATGAAATGAAACGTTTATTTAAAAATATAGTTAACACAGTTTATTTATTCAGAAAAATGTTTGCTTTTTTTTAACATAAAAGCTTTAAAAAAATGTTACATTACCGCACTAGTGCCACATATTATTTAAAAGAACTTTTAAATAATCTGTGGCAGTAATAGTGCGGTAAAGTAACTTTGGGACCAGTAGCTCCAATAGGTACCGAAATTGCAGAAAAAAGTTCAGATGTTTTTAGCCCAGTCATTTTACGGTTTCAGCCGGGACTAATTAATAAATTTTTTTTTTCGCTATAATATTGAAAGGCCAATTTGAGTTTCGAAATGTACCAAAATTTAAAAAAAATCACGTCAGCAACAGTACCATTTTTAAAATTTTGATATTATCCAGTTCCTAAAAACCGGATGGAAATTTTTTTTTGCACATATTTATGACTTTACACATACTTCAAACATGATGTAAATATTTTTGTCTACTTAGAAGGTTTTTAAAAATACATTCGTATTTTCTAATAAATAGATAGGTACCTCAAAAAAACTTACCTTTTTAAATATCAATGCCTATTTTATTGCTCAAAAATAATTTATATTGTAAAATCTAATTCAAATGAGTGCATTGGTATTAATATTATTAATTTAAAAGCCTTCTGGGACACACAATTTTGATTTCTATGTTGCGTAGATTTTTTTTCTAAATATTGTATAGGAGAGTATTTTTGTCACTAATTGGTGCCAGTTACAGTTTAAAAGTCCAATTAATAATTACTCCCTACCCCGCCTCACAAAACTCCGTAAAATGACTGGCCTATTTTAGACAAAACTGCAATCCTACTCGACTCAAATGTATGGGATAGCTGATTTTTTCTTCGCTGTTTCGATGTTGGTTCCGTAGAGAAAGTTGTCCAGTTTCATGGTCAGGAGTGCGATTTTTGAAACTCATACTTTGAACTCAGCAGTTGAAAACGTCAATATTAGGAGATATGCATCTTTTTACTGCTGATCGTCCGTGTGGTGTCGGCTAAGAATAGCACCATCCCATTTCCTCCCGTGGGTGTCGTAAAAGGCGACTAAGGGATTTACCGGAGGATGGGCAGCAGCATCCTCTGAGTACACACATTCAATCCAACTGCGATCGCCAACCCGCCTGCCAAGCGTGGCGATTATGGCAAATCCCCCCATTTTTGGGGGAGGCTTATGTCCAGCAGTGGACGTCAATCGGCTGATATGATGATGACTGCTGATTTACCTTTCAAAAATCGCACTCCTGATCATCATCTTGAAAATCCGTCAGCACGATTATTAAGGACCCTGTATTCTACTGGATATTTTTCTCCGTGTACATCGATAGAAGAAAAAAGAGAGAAGACTATCAAAATAAATAATATCATACAAAAAGCCCCAACAAAGCTACGCAACTTATGGGCTGGAACATTTAAAAAACACTTTCAGTTTTAAGGGCTTGCTCTAATTGGAGGGCACTTACCTTACGGGCCCTACAGACCTCTTTCCTCTGTCTACTGAACCCAGATGTGGCTTCCATATCTTTATTTATCCTTTAAGAAAAAGGAAAAAATTATATCTACAGGGTAGAGATACAAATTTTATTGTGCGCTAAGAAAAGCTAAGGCTTTGTTTCGGCTTTAGAAACTAAGTAGGTAGTTGTAGTTGTAAGATAGGTAAGACTACATGTTGATGGTTAAAGTATCAATTGGCATACAGGACTAATCAAATCTCTACTTTGAATTAGGGCTTAAGATAATAAAAGACATTGCTCACGTGACATAGTGTATTGTATTCGTTTCGGGTCGTTTCGCAGCTGGCGAATGTGTATGATTAAAGAACAAATACAAATCATATGGTAGCTGAAATTATACACAGGATAGCAGGAATATCGTGCTTCCCAATGAAATAGAAATTATCCTTTTCTGCAATGGGATTTCTTATAAAATTCAAATTCAATTTTACCAGTTTTATATGGAAAACGGGATTGGGCAATGTCATTTCCGAAATTCCACAAATGTCATGTATGCCTAGGGTTGCCAACCCTACTATATAATATAGTATCCTACTATATTAGGGGCCCTACTACTATAATTCTGAGAAAAATATATAGTAGGCAAAACTACTATATTTTGATGAGCAAATAATTTATAGACAATTTAAATATAATGGTACTTAATAATAATAATAATAAATGTTTTATTAAAGGCAAAAAACCCATACAGAGATGTACATACGAAAATACGGTATAAATAAAACCTTACATGCTAACAAAGAATATAAAAATAGACTTTGGTGTCATTTTTTGTTCGCGTCCTGGTGGACAGACAGCCAGTACCTGGACATTGAGCTATTTAGACCTTCACTTACCATTCTTAATATACTGTTGTCAGAGCCACGCAGCCTGTTCCAAAAGGAGGCAATTCGTGCTCTAACAACAGCAAAAAAGTCAGGTATCCTCGCATCAGCAAACATGCTCGAAGCACTACAGAATCGCGGCAGTCTCATAAGGGTGCGAAACGCATCATTGTATTGCACCCTTATGGTGCTATACGATTTTCTAGTGAACTTGGTCCACAATTGGCAGGTGTAGAGACACTGACAGTACGTTTTAAATAATGTCGTTTTAACATCCTCAGTACACCTGCCAAACCGACGCGCGAGCATGTTGCATCTGACTGATAGAGCCCGTCTCTCTCTCTCAATGTCCTTGTCGTCCTTGAGATCCTCACTTAATATGTGGCCAAGATATTTAAACTGCTTCACAACCTGAACTGCTGACCCATTGATTCGAATCTCAGGTATCCTCTCCGGACCTCTTCCCGCTCTAAATACCAACATTTCTGTCTTGGCTACATTATAGACTAGTCCATGAGCATTACCATAATGCTCACAGACTGATAACAGCTTTCGGAGCCCACTGATCGAGGGGCTGAGGAGCACCATGTCATCAGCGTAACTTAAGTTGTTAACACATAGATCACCTATGTGATATCCAACTTTAGTGCTCCTCAGCCTCTGGATCAGCTCGTTGACATAAACGTTGAACAGGTCCGGAGAGGTAAGCCCTCCCTGACGAACACCGCATTCTAACCTATAATCGTTAGAGGTCGCGTCGCCCCATCTTACCACATTCGTTTGATTTCCGTACCAGTGTTGGAAAAGATTGACAACATCTTTTGGAACTTGAGTATCGCGAAGTTTGCTCCAAAGAATATCATAATTCACTAGATCAAACGCACGACTCAAGTCCAGAAAGCAGGCGTAAACTTAGGTAGGTCCAATAAAAATGACCAATAACTGAATTGAAATTATATTATTTCTGTATCGAATCCAGCGACTTCTGCGTTTACAGGATGCATTATTATCTATAACGAATATGAAATAGAGAAATGATTGTTCCTTAAAAATAAGAACTTGGTATTCAAACCAACAAGTAGAAAAAAACACTTTTTAAAAAAAAAATTATTAACAAATTCGAAAAATACTATATTTTTTATTATTTTTCCCCGATCTACTATATTTTTTCGGGCACTGAGGCTCGAAATACTATATTTGGTCTAAAAAAAGTTGGCAACCCTACGCCAATTGCCGCTAACCATCGATATTACAAGACTTATCTGTTTCAAAATTTGGTTTTCATTTAAGCTAAAAATTAAAACTAATAATCACTACTGACAATCTCCAGGCATCAGGAAACACTATCTTATTTCATACTGTTCTAGATTTCTATAATAGAAATAGGTTGCGCTATTTCCACTCACGGACCATCAAAAGACAAACTGCACTCATTGTATCAGAGACAACACAAAAGATAACAAATAGTGCTTTCAGCACACTCGTTCCACAATACCAAGATACTAAAGTAGATACCCTTAGGTACTTAGTTACCCTCGAGATGCGATGTAACTGATTTATACCACCTCATCAGATCAGTGAAGCGTGGGTTTTACCATAGATTATAAATGGTTTCGGGAGATTTAGTGACATATGAGTATTTGTTTTAGGTTACGTAACCTGTTATAATGCATAATCTGTACTCAAATAAAACCGGTCAAGTGCGAATCGGGCTACTCGCGCACCGAGGGTTCCGTACCACACCACCACAGAACACAACATTATTAACATAGAAAAAAAATATTTTTTTGTCCCGGGATCTTTAGCGCAAGACCGACTCACACTTGGCCGGATTTTAGTATTTGTTGTTATTCTGTTTTTGTTTGCTCTATAATCACACTAAGTTTGACGCTTGTATGTCCGTTTTAACGATAGAGCGTGAAGAAAAAACGTTGATAAAAACTAGTTTCTTGTTGAGAACCCCCCTTAATTTTTAACTTATCGACATTTTTATTATTTGTTAACAAATCCTCCGTAATAACGCATAATCTGAGAAAATTTCAACTATCTAGCTATTACGGTTCAAAAGTTACAGCCGTAAATAGGTAGGACAGACGGACGGACGGACGGACAGACGGACAGACGGACGGACGGACGGACGGACGGACGGACGGATGGACGGACGGACGGACAACGTAGGCTTAGTAATAGGGTCCCGTTTTCACCCTTTGGGTACGGAACCCTAAAAAGAGTTCCGTGACTGATTGACTGACTGACAGACAACGCACAGCCTTAGAAACACGAAAAGACATTGCCCACGTGACGAACTGTATTCGTTTCACATCGTTTCACAACTAACGAATGAGTAGGTATGATTAAAGAACAAATACAAAGAGTATGGATAGCTAAAATTATACACAAAATGGGAGGAATATCATACTTCCCAAAGAAATGGAAATTATCCTTTTCTATCGTGGCATTTCTTATAAAATTCAAATTCACCAGTTTTGTAGGCGAAACGGGATTGGGCAATGTCTTTTAGAATATATGTTTTCTACAGAGGATTTAGGGGTGCACTAAGAAAGGATTTTTGGAAAATTGACCCCTAAATCCACGCGGACGAAGTCACGAGTCAAAAGCTCTTAAACAATATTTTAATGCTGGATTAGAATAGAGCTGGGTATGAAAGGACTCTACTCAAAAATTATCACAAGCGTAATTTTAATACTGGATATATCCTCACCCTCATTCTAAAGTTATTTGTATAATTGCAAGCTTGATAGGCGAATTGGCGATCGCAGTTTGAACGAATAACTCTATCACATTTTAAAACTTTTAAACATAAGCATGTTCTTCTTTCGTAACCCCCGCGCCCCTCGGATACGTTGCGCTCACGCAGTAAGCTAAATAAATATAAAATTTCTTTTGAGACACCCTGTATTTATATATAATAAATAAATAACGCACACAGGCACATACTACATTGTAATGATCCCAAGCAAGCACTATAGGCTTATTATATTATATCGTGTGATAGTCACTCATAAGCTGTAATGTAATGATTAGCCAGCCAGCAATGGTCGTATCGAAGCTGACTGCCCAGGGTGCACCGGACAAAATCCGGTTTCGTCACTGGTGGAGGCTTTTTCCTGGCATAAATGCTCCATATAACTATTATTCTCGAGGTGGTGTTAAAGGTGTTTTAAAATAATATACCTACGACTTGGTCTCAGTATGCTAGACCGATGACTTTTAATTAATGAAATATCACTATCTCCACAGTATCTCTAACTTCACTAATTCACTTGGAGTACAATACCGACCGTTATGCAAATCCAACCCTTAACTTAGTGCACTCGGGTCGGTTAAATCGCCCGAATTTCCTCAAATTTCTCTAAGAAACTCCCAATATCGAAGGGTGAATAAATTTAAAAACCTCTTAACGCGTTGGGTGCCGAAAACTTTATATTTACGCGAGTAATATATTTTTTCCTAATCTAAGAAAGTGGTTTGGATCTTTTAATAAGGAGCCCAAAGTTCGCGAGCGAGAGTTAAATGTTGATTTATTATTTATTGCCTTTAAAAGCGTCTTTCCTGAGTAGATTTTCGATTAGCTTTATTTAAATTTTGTATTACATAATTACGTCGATTTTTTTTTCCTCTTATTTTATACGTATTTAAGAGAAAACATAATTTTGATTATTTTATTACAATTTGTTGATTGGTTTAGATACCTTGAGTCTTGCTATATTATATAGCTACGTATATAAATAATTTTTTGTATTGCTATGGGTATTGCATACTTAGTTATATTGCACAAATCACTACATAGTATAAAACAAAGTCGTTTCCCGGCTGTCTGTCCCTATGTATGCTTAGATCTTTAAAACTACACAACGGATTTTGATGCGTTTTTTTTTAATAGATAGAGTGATTCAAGAGGAAGGTTTATGTGTATATAATACATGCATAGTATCAGAATTGCACATGTGCGAAGCCGGGGCGGGTCGCTAGTAAGTAATAAGTAGGTAATTGGATTACCTACACCGATATCCGCGATATACCAACCTACCTCTAATTTTATTATGTAGCACCTAGGTAGTAGATACACACGGCGACATAATCAAGCTATACAGTCATAACCAGCATAAGTTAGCCACGCGTAGGTTTTCATCCTTACATCCTGTATAAGTAGGTATTACATGTCAGCCATTCAAATTATTTTCTACAGGATGTAATAACACCCTAGTAATACTTAAGGGGGTGCTTCAGACCATCAAACTGAACAACTTTCACTATGCTAAAACTGCCGTCTCGACTCAAATGTATGGGACGGCAGATTTTTTTTATTTTTTCTCGACGTTGGCTCCATAGTGAAAGTTGTTCAGTTTGATGGTCTGAAGCACCCCCTTAAGTATTACTAGGGTGTTTTGTTACACCCTGTATATTCAAAAGAGTTCTTAAAATCAATTCTGTTATGTTTCGCGGAGCTATAGTTCTTAACCCGTAAACACCAGATGGGTCATTAAGGGCATCCAAACTATTTAGACAAACAACTAGTCCCCATCGGTGTCGACACGACTACGCACTTACTCTCCCTCACTCTGGATACATTGACGTTGAGCGATATTTTACTAAAACATACCATTTTGCTATGAATGACAGCTGTGTATAGTGCTTGCACGGGAGATAATATTCTTTTACAGAGAAATGTTTATTTTTTTTATTTTTTAGCTGAAAAAAACTTAAATAGTTCTTGTAATATTTTAGTTTTAGGATGTTTTAGTTTTAGGATGTTTTAGTTTTATTGTGACATTTTCTTTATAACTGTATACTTTAAAAATAAAATATACAAGAATAGTCGGTAAATAACATAAAACTAAAATTTGTTATTTCATACTTTACATCCATATTTCGGTTGATAAACTTAAATAACTGACAGACAACCCACAGCCTAAACCGCTGCAGATATAAACAAAACATGAAAAGACAATGCGGGTTTTATATGGAAGGTTTGCGCCTTATTTGATGCCGTTGTAATTGAATATTTTATTTCAGAATAAACTATCAAACAAGACTTTGTTAATATGAATATCCCTAAACTCATTCTGAACCGAGATATACAGGCTTGAAGTTGATAATTATATTCATTACGTTTACTTCAAGCCTTTAGGTCACAGTTAGGACTGAGTTTAGAGATATTTTGTACTAGTAAGTTTTGTTTGTAACTGTATTCTGAACTATAATATACAAGTTTAATTGGAGGCCGCGCTAAAAAAATTGGCGAAAAGAAAAAAGGCGCCATTTTTAGGCATTGGCTTTTGGCATACATATTCCACAGAGGATGTAGCAGGGGTGCACTAAGAAAGGATTTTTCCAAAATCAACCCCAAAAGATGAAATCCACGCGGACGATGTCGCGGGCAAAAGCTCCTTCCTTATAAATCTTACCACAGCAGACGTAAATACATACCTATAACTATGAAAGACACATGCATTATAAAGACAAGCAACGATGACAGCGAGACGAATCTCGACACTCAACTTATATTCACGATTGACTGCACCGCGGGCCGCGTCCCCTCTGCAAGACAAAGGACTCATGACGCATGACTCAAGGCAGTGACGTCATGACGGGACATGTTCCGTTTGACGCGCGTTTCCGCGCCGGCCCCGCCGCCGCTTGAGGGTTGGAAACTGTGATTAAATTGTATAGATATACATTTTTGTATCTATAAATTCTTGTAAAACCTAAACAGCGTTTGTACGAAAATGGATATCAAGGACCACGTTACATATAGGGTGTAAAATTAAATACGTTACATATCGAACAATGTGCTTCAGACCATCAGACTGAACAACTTTCACTATAGAGCCAACAGCGAAATCGCGAAAAAAACATCTGCTGTTGCACAATGTCAATAACTACTCTACCACAGATTATTTAATAGTTACTACACTCTACTAAAATATATGAAATGAAACATGTTTTTTTCCGCGATTTCAGAGTTGGTCGCGTAGTAAAAGTTGTTCAGTTTGATGGTCTGAAGCACCCCATAAAGTATGTAACGCATTTAGGTTTACATCCTGTATAATGGTTACCTACGTAACTTTGATAAAATTCGTGCGAGCTACTTTTGAATTAATAATTGACGAAACGAATGCTGAAGATTTTTCTTTTCACGAATTTATTGTTTATAAGTATCAAATATTTGTACAGTAATCAGGTTTCCATTCATCATAAGCTCATGCTCCCATTTTGAACGTTACACCTTGATGACAAAGCTCCTCATCCTTCTGATTGTGACCTAGTACGTACTACTTGCGGCAAACCGCCAGATAAATGGCATCTAATGAGGCATTCGTTCATCGGAGACGAGCAGTCTGCAATCAAGCCGCCGATTCAAGCGGAGATAAGTGTGTGGAAAACATAGAAGTAACAACCATTAAGTAGGAAAGTACCTAAGCTTTTAGTCAAGTGGTTTCGATGTTCGTACAATCAGAAATAGATGTAGCCAAATTTTAAACTCTATTGCATTTCACCAGTAAGTTTACACCCTGTTTAGATAAACTTGGTAAAATACTTCGTAAAACAAACAAATAGCTCGGCTATCCTTTTAGAAAAATTTTCAGCACTCATTAATTTTACACATTACTTACGTAGTCATAACTTCTTCTACTAATTGTGTACTCTTATATATTCAAATAATTCGCGTAAAACTACACGAAATAAAATATAAGAAATACGCGTTTTCAAAATTTTCTGTCACCACTATTATTAATTCGTTAGGCTTTGATGGTTCAGTGGTTGTATTTCAAAAACTTGGAGCCACATTTTCCCTCCGATTCCTTCCAGAACATAAAACCTGACGATAAATGATAATTATTTTATTGTTCAAGTATTTCGATGTAGCTGAATAAAATATTTTGTCATTTTTATAAGGATTAAGTGATAAGTGAATGGAGGTGGAAAATGGAAATAGTACATTACGATACGTGTGACCTAAGTAGTCCATTATTGCACGGCGTGAATTATCGCCCGAGCGCAGCGAGGGCGATAAACGCCGTGTAATAATGGACTTACTTAGGTCACGAGTATCGTATACTATTTTATAGCTCGTGTGACCTAAACCCGCCAGCTTTTGTGTGTGTGTGTGTGTGTGTGTGTAATGTATTGACATTCTCTTTCATGTTGAAGTTTTTAATTCTACGAAAACGTATACTAACGAAAAGGGCAGAAAGGGGGACCGGGGGCGAAGCCCCCGGCGGGGTGGAGGGGCGGAGCCCCCCCGGGGGCACGGGGGGCGGAGCCCCCCGTAGGACACAACCACGACTTTAAAATCTTCGTTCATATATCGCAACCACAATCAATAGATACTCACCTCTAATCACATCTACCGTCACATCATCATCAGCCCCTACTCACCCCCTACGCACGTATGCACTAGGTGGCACGTAATCACATCTACCGTCACATCATCATCAGCCCCGATTCACCCCCTACGCACGTACCCCTAATTACCCCCACCAACTAGGGGGTACACCCCCTAATCACCCCCACGAGCTAGGGGGTACACCCCCTAATCATCAGCACGAGCTAGGGGGTACACCCCCTAATCACCAGCACGAGCTAGGGGGTACACCCCCTAATCACCCCAACGAGCTAGGGGGTACGCCCCTAATCACCCCCCACGAGCTAGGGGGTACACCCCCTAATCACCAGCCCGGGCTAGGGGGTACACCCCCTAATCCGCCCACAAGCTAGGGGGTACACCCCCTAACCACCCCACGAGCTAGGGGGTACACCCCCTAATCACCCCAACGAGCTAGGGGGTACACCCCCTAATCACCCCACGAGCTAGGAGTACACCCCTAATCACCTCCACAAGCTAGGGGGTACACCCCCTAATCACACCCACGAGCTAGGGGGTGCACCCCCTAATCACCACTACACACCCCTTACGCATTAGGGGGTGTACCCTCTTATCACCCCTATGCATCCCCAATCACCCTCTACGCACTAGGGGGCGCATCCCTTACTCGCACCCTACTACCAACATACTAATAAGGTGTGAGCAGGGGGTGCGGGTGTAAGTAGGGCGTACGTAATATAATTAAAGTAGGGGGGGTAACTTGGAGTCAGTTGGGGATTTCGCGATTTCAATGTTGGTCACATTGATTGAAAGCACATTTAAAAGTACCTACCTTCTTTTGTTTATTATGCATCTGTGCAATAAAGTAGATTCATTTTCGAATGGTGTAATGTAATCCGTGTAATAATGGACTACTTAGTAACGAAAAACCGGGACCTAAGTGCGGGTTTAGGTAACGGAATGCTATAAAAGAACCTTCTTTTGTATATTATGCATCTGTGCAATAAAGTGGATTCATTTTCGAACGGTGTAATCCGTGTAATAATGGACTACTTAGGTAACGCAAAACCGTAACCTAAGTGCGGGTTTAGGTCACGGAGTGCTATAAAATTTCTTAATGTTTCTGTGAAGCTCTACCGTCAAACTCCAAAATTCACCTCACCGTAATATGTGTTAACATTAATTTATAGAATACCTACTTACTAAATAAACAGATATTTATAAATCTAGTTCAGAAAATGGACGATTGGAGAAAGAAATAATTTGAAATCATGTATTTCTGAACTGAACAATGTTCTCTAAGGGACTAACATCGACTAACATCTGGTTCGAATAGGATTGCAGTTTTGTATGAAAGATGTGTGTTACACGTAAATATGTACTTCATTATTGTGATACTGCAAATAAATACTGAATACTGAATATGATTTCGAGAAATGGAAGTTCGGGAAAATGCTACGAATAAGAATGTATAGAAATGTAAATCAAGCTCAAAAAGTGACCCCAAAAAAAGTACACAGTGTTCGAAATTTGTTCCTTAAAAACTACACCTTGCCGCCAAAACTCATACAAAATGACATTTTTCAAAGGGTGCCAAAAATTATGTTGCTTTTGTTTAGAGTTATTCTTCCATAGTTATTCTTATTCGTAGGGAAAGTGCCCGTTCGGGGGAATGGCCGTTCCGGGAAATGGACGAATCCGAGAAGTGGACGTTCGGGTCTATAACCAACCTGATCCGAATTGGGCCCACTGGTAAGTACCCTTTTGTCGTGCAGTAAGGAGACATATTTGTGGTGCTGTACTCTTATACCAACTCCATTTAGAAATAATAGAGTTGATAGCCAACCTTTTCTTTTACAACCAAATCTTTCTAAGTACCTGCCTATCTATTACATAAAATATCGAATTCGCAAGTTTAGTCATCGATACTTATCTAACCTGAACACCCAAGAAGGGGATTATGGTCATGAGTATATGTATGTGTGTGCACTTATCTACCCCAACAGTAGATACAATGGTTAGAACTACACGTCTACTGAAAACAATGCAACATGAACAAACTATCCTGCATCATAGTGACTTGTACCACTTTACCCCAGTATCCCCTTGCTTCACCGAGCACAGTACCAAGGGGAATATTTCAGGGGAGGCCCTGCGAATTCGGACAGTTTAATGCGAGTTTTGATGTTTTATGTTAATATCTAGTCGGTAACTTTGTCCAATATTCATTGAATTCACGATCTCGATCGCCTACTCGAATTGTAGACGATTTTCAATAATTTAGCTTTCGAAGTTAAGTCGGTTGGAAACTTGTTTTTATTTGAATTTAAAAAACATATTTTTGGTATGTTTATCTCTTTTGCTTCACAAACGAGGTTTTGCCACGATAACTCTTTAAATTACGTAGAATCTCTACCTAATGTCTTCATTTATTAATTTTATTTAATTCAATATCGTGTTCATAAAGTCTTACGACTGAATCAATCATTTTATGGTGTCATTAATAAATAATCTAAAGGCTAGTATTAATAATTTAATATTAAGTATTTCGATTTTATAATTATAAACCTGGAGTGCGATTTTTGAAACTCATTCGTTGAACTCAGCAGTTGTAAATGTCAAAATTACTATGGAGATACGCATCTTTCTACTGTTGATTTGACATTCAAAACATGAAAAATCATACTCCATAGATGCGATTTTAGAAAGATGCATGCAATCAGCATCCATCTTAATTTTGACATTTTCAACTGCTGAGTTCAACGAATAAGTTTCAACAATCGCACTCCTGATCTGAATAATTCCATTGCAAAATTATTTGTTCATTATTTTGTTTAAACAAGTTTAACATTGATTTTGTTACGTGCCTAAACCGAAATTTCCGAAAGACGTTGATTTCAAAAATGCTCTTGAATATTCCTTGCCGCTTGAATTCAAAATTTCATTTCTGAACTGAACAATGTTCTGTATGGGACTAACATCAACTAACATCTCGGACAAGTAGGATTGCAGTTTTGTATGGAAGAGCTGTTTTTTCTTCCCTTACTAGTCCTGTAGAGAAAGATCTCACTTCTAATCTTAGAACCTGTTTGAAGTGTAGTTAAAAAAACATTAACAAAATCTCAAAGGTTTTACCTAGCCTCATGTGCCGTAGTAAACTTTTATGTTTCTCCAAAATATACAGAGCTGAGGGTTAGACATCAAACGCATAAAAATTTATTTGCACTCATTTGAATTTCATCTCGTATGACAGACAGGGTTCATACATAATAAACGGTTGTCTTTTCCCTTTACCAACGTTGTTTTCGCTTCTAGTCTGTCGCTAATGAAAATGGTTACATACAACAAACTTGACAATATTAGCTGAAAAAACCAACCTTATTTGAAGACAATTTTTTTATTAAATAAAATACCTAAAATAAAATAACGAGAAATAAGTTATAGCCTGTAGGATTCCACTGCAGGGCAAAGGCCTCCTCTCACCAATATGGGTGAGAGAGATTGGGCCATTCTCCACCACGTGGACCTATTGCGGATTGGTGGATGCAGCTAAGTGGGCAACATGATGTCTGAGAATTTTTAGGCCGCCATCATGATATAAAAAAAAAAACAATCTTTAGTTTTTCTACAGGGTGTAACAAAACACCCTAGTAATACTTAAGGGGGTGCTGCAGACCATGTGAAGGTAAAGGGCAAACCTATATATACATAACATAGTTAGATAGAAGTAAGTACATGAGTAGATTTTAGGAAAGGCCAACGGTCACATCTGGCATACATAAAATTCGAAACTAAAATTTGGAATAACATTTCTTTTGTATTCCATAGCCATAAACGTCACTAAGAAGGATTGAGGGAAGAGGAAACAAAGGAGACACAAACAAAAGTCTTAGAAATCTAATGACAATTTCTACGTATTTAGAATTTAGTAAGAAACTCAAAACAAAGGCTAAATTCTCTATAATTATCGTAAATATCTCTGCAGGGTTTGGGCTGTCGATTGTTAGCTTCCCCATAAATCTTACAACGAGCCTTGTGCAAGCGAAAGTTAGTGAAACGGACGAACATGTGGTTGTTACACGAATTTGCCCTCTAAGGTCCGAAGGAATGATAATTAATAATGTTCGTTATAACTTTTCGGAATTTTTCTAAAATATTTCAGATCAAACTGAGGCAACCTGCGATGAATTTGAGATCACACAAGACCAGTCTTTTGTAAGATTTTAGACCCAGATCTACGAGCAAACCTAGGATTCTAGGAAGTTGAATTATGCTGATGGTTGGACAAGCAGGGGGCGTGACACCGGCGGCGCCCAGCCGAAATGCATCGACCAACCAAACTGCGCTTGCACATCGGAGCGTCCAATCGAAGACGGATCGATGCGTGTGGTGGAAAGAAATATGGCATAGGAAATAAGTACTTGATGTATTAGAAAATAAGATATAGTTTTGTATAAAGTGTTTTTGTTTGGTTTAAGGGAGGATGTTTGGTGTAAGAAGGAGAAGAGAGGGGCATTTTGAAGAATGCGGCAGACTTGTTTTGACCCTGAGGGAGGATGGTCGAGTTTGTTTTGGTGAAGGTGGCTTTTGTAAACGTTCATAGAAAGTTTAACGTTTTGCGATAAGAAATAATATAGTACTAAAAGTCGACTTTTAAACATAGATTCAGTGTAAAGGAAACCTAGATAATACAGCTAAGTGTATCGCTTGAGGGCGTGGTTTATTAAGAGGAATTAAATGTTGAGATTAAATATAAAAACATACACTATACATTGGTATTTAAAGTCAGTTGTGTCAATTCACACAAAGCTACTAATTCCGTTCTTATCTCATAATAAACCCGTTTCCTGACATTATATAGCATAACTTGTGTACCTATGTGGTTAATCCTGAAATAAAATACATTATTGTTTAATATCTCACAAGCCTAAATTGAATTGAAAGTATATTGGATTAATGAAAGAAATCAATTAAATTCGCCTAGAAGTCGATAACATTTCAGGATTAACAAATTAATTATAATATTTAATGTGTTATTATCATAATATGGCCAAAAGGTTTTTTTCTCTCTTTGAATGGTTTTTTACCTTTAATCTTGTTTTGGGCCTTAGGAACCGTTCAAAGGTCATATAAATTCGTTCATCGAATTTATAAGATTTTAGCAACGAAGGAAACCGCCGAGTACTATATACACGTTTATTTGCAGAGAGTATTTACATCAACATTTACATTTTTAGTTAGAGCTAATCGTAATAAACGTATTATTGGAAGCTCGAAAATAAAGTATTTTTGTTTTTCAATACATAAAAACTGACGTGACATAAGTCATCTAATATTCTAAAAGACTTAAGCTTTTTATAAAAAGCAGCACGGAGTTTGCACGCTTAATAAGGAGGTTGCCACAATAGTCCCCCCCAAGACCTTTACGGTCGATAAAAATCTGTAAAACGCACAACCCTGCCCGAGCGGGTTCGTCGCTGAGGCGCAGCGGTCGGTATCGCGACAGCAGGGGGTATGGACGCCGGCGTAGACGCGGGTGAAGGTGGCCGTGGCGGCGATGAAGACGGGTCGACGTCGTCCGCAAGCGTATGCGCAGGCTTCAGCCGGTCAATTGACACAGTATCCGTCTTGCCTCTGATAATAATTTTAAAATATTTGGGTCCCCTCTCGACGACTCGATACGGGCCTGAATAAGGCGGTTGAAAGGGCTTGCGCACTGCATCTTGTCTTACAAAAACGTGGGAAGCGGTTGCTAATTCTCTATGAACGAAAACATTTGACTTCCCGTGGCGCGCGACTGGTATGGCTCGAAGCTTTCGCATATGCGATTGCAATCGTGACATAAAATCAGGATAATCCGTCAACGCATTCTGGTTCAGCGGACTGACGAAATCTCCAGGCAAACTTAACGGTTCGCCGTAAACCAACTCGGCTGTAGACGAGGTTATATCCTCTTTCCACGCAGTTCGAATTCCCAGAAGAATAAGCGGGAGAACTTCCGTCCAATCTGTGGTAGCGTGGCACATTATGGCAGCTTTCATTTGCCTATGGAAACGCTCGACAAGGCCGTTTGCGGCTGGGTGATAGGCTGTCGTTTGCACGTGCTGGGCTCCAGTCATCCGAGCGAGCCTTCCGAAAAGTTCCGAAACGAATTGCCGTCCTCTGTCCGTAGTTATTTGCTGCGGACAACCGAATCTGGACACCCAACCCGAAATAAATGCATGACTCACAGTTTCAGCCTTGATGTCGGCAATAGGTATCACCTCTGGCCATCGCGTGAAACGATCTACTGCGGTAAGGCAATACTGGAAACCACGTGATGAAGGCAGCGGGCCGACTAAATCGACATGTACTTGCGAAAAACGTTGAGTTGGAGTAGCGAAAGCTTGAATGGGTGCGTGAACATGTCTTGCTATCTTAGAGCGTTGGCAATGTAAACAGGTTCGCGCCCATTCGCGGCAATTTTTCCGCACGTCTGGCCAAACGAAACGTTGCGTGACCAGTTTTATGGTTGCTTTACTACCAGGATGACTGAGGCCATGAATTGAGTTGAATACTGCTCGGCGAAATTCTGGAGTTAAATATGGTCGGGGTAAAGCTCCTGACATATCACAATAAAATTCTTTTGAAGAATCGGGGATAGTAACTTTCTTCAAAAGCAAAGACGAACCAACTTTAAGTAAGTGTTGCAACTCAGGGTCGGACGCTTGAGCGACAGCCAGTGCACTGTAATCGATAACACTAACTGCTTCTATACTCCGTGAAAGGGTGTCGGCTACGACATTGTCATCTCCAGCTATGTGCCGTATGTCGGTCGAAAACTGTGCAATAAAATCCAAATAACGAAATTGGCGAGGAGAGCATTTGTCCAATGGTTTTTTGAAAGCGAAAATAATAGGCTTATGGTCCGTATATATGATAAAAGACTTAAATTCTAGCATATGTCTGAAATATTTCACGCCTTCATAAATAGCCAACAACTCCCTATCATAAGGGCTGTACTTCCGTTGCGCAGGGTTTAATTTCTTAGAAAAGAATCCTAAAGGCTCCCACACATTGTTAACCCGTTGCTGGATGACCGCGCCGATTGCCGAGTCTGATGCGTCTGTGACTAGGGCAACATCTGCATTAGGACGCGGGTGGACCAACAATGTAGCGTCAGCTAGCTTATCTTTGCAGTTTTTGAAAGCTTGCTCCAGCGCTGGGTTCCAGTCTATAGGGGTTGAATTCTTAATTTTAGGTCCCGCTAAAAGAGCATGAAGGGGAGCTTGTACTCGGGCTGCTTGGGGCAGGAAACGCCTGTAAAAATTCAGCATCCCAAGAAATCTCCTAAGATCTTTGACCGTTGTTGGACGTGGGAAATCTTGGATGGCGCTTATCTTCTCCGGGAGAGGCTTGGTTCCTTTGCTCGATACTTGGTAGCCCAGGAATGTTACCTCTGAAACGCCGAAAACACACTTCGCTGTGTTCAACAGAACGCCATGTTCGCGCAGACGTTCGAATACTATCTTTAAATGACGCTCGTGTTCCTCGATGCTAGTAGAAGCTATCAAGATGTCATCAATGTAAGGAAAAGTGAATTCGAGATCTCTTAGAATATCATCCATGAACCTTTGGAACGTCTGCGCTGCGTTACGTAGTCCAAAGCTCATAAAAACGAACTCAAACAAGCCAAAAGGGGTTGTGATGGCGGTTTTTGGGATATCCTGGGGGTGTACTGGAATCTGGTTGTATGCACGGACTAAATCGAGGGTTGAAAATATTTTGCAGCCATGGAGATGATGCGAAAAGTCTGCTATGTGTCTTACAGGGTATCGGTCCGGTATAGTACGGGCATTCAATGCGCGATAGTCGCCGCATGGTCTCCAGCCGTTGTTCTTCTTCGGCACCATATGTAGAGGAGAGGACCACGAGCTGTCCGAGCGCCGCACGATGCCTAAACGCACCATGTCCTCAAACTCATTCTTCGCAATTTTAAGGCGATCTGTATCGAGGCGTCTGGGGCGAGAGAAAACCGGTGGGCCAGGGGTTGTACGGATATAGTGAACCGTCTTATGCTTCACCTTACGCTCCGTCGGATCTCCAGCTGGCTTCGTAATTTCGGGATACCGTTGCAGTAACTCATGGAAGCGAGAAGTACCTGCAATAGCTTTGACCTGGTAAATAGAACAGGAAGAAGCTGATGTAGCACTAGCGGTCAGCGTAGTCGTATTATCAATCAAACGTTTGTGCCTAATATCAATTAACAAATTGTAAAAAGATAAAAAATCTACCCCGATGATAGGTTTAGTTACATTTGCAATAACAAAACGCCAATGGAAGGCGCGACGTAAACCGAAATCTAGCGTAAGACTCATCGAACCGTACGTCGCAATAGTCGTACCGTTCGCGGCGGAAAGTTCGTATTTATCTTTATGACGTCGCTGTCCTTTCAAAAAGTTCACTGGGTACACGCACAAATCAGATCCGCTATCTACTAAAAATTGAACGCGCGTTGTCCTATCGGTCACGAAGAGACGGCTTGCAGCGGATCCGCAGCTACTCGCCATCATCAGTGGCTGCTCCCGATGGTCGTTCTTCGTCTTGTAGTCGCAGGGTGCACGGCAGCGTCTTGCATCATCACCAAATTGTTTATGGTACCAGCACCAGCCATCAATCTTGTGTGAATGGTTTCGAGAACGTGCGGGGCGGGGACGTCGAGGATAAGAGTTTGACCTCGATCCTGATTCGTCGTAGCTAGCAGCCAGCACCGCAATCTGCTTGCTGAGGTCGTCTATTTGTAGGTACAGCTCAGCAAGCTCTGGTGAAATAGTCGTCGTCTGATTGTCACCTTTCTCCATTTTATTTGGTACGTCGGGTTCACCACTTTAGCAACGAAGGAAACCGCCGAGTACTATATACACGTTTATTTGCAGAGAGTATTTACATCAACATTTACATTTTTAGTTAGAGCTAATCGTAATAAACGTATTATTGGAAGCTCGAAAATAAAGTATTTTTGTTTTTCAATACATAAAAACTGACGTGACATAAGTCATCTAATATTCTAAAAGACTTAAGCTTTTTATAAAAAGCAGCACGGAGTTTGCACGCTTAATAAGGAGGTTGCCACAAGATTAAATAATCAAACAGTTTCGAGTAAATTCAAAAATATTAAATAAATGAACATTATTAACTTTTATTGTGGTATTTTCCGTTATCTACACCCCAGAAACCTATGTCTCAATTATTCATATCATTATACAGGGTGGCCGGGGAGTTGACGTTCAAACGAAAAATTTAGGTCCGGTATGTCGTGGGGTATCCGAATCACCCCCATGTATGTTCCGCGATTTTTTATAGTTTTCGAGTTATGATGATTTTTCCGATTTTTTGAGGAAACTCGACATGACCGGCTTGAACAACTTCTAAAAAAAAAGTGTAAGACTTTTTAGAGATTCTTTTTTTGCAACTTAATCTTCATGAATTGTGCCTTTATTCATAACATCATCAGCATCGTAACTTTGATAAAAGTTTTGAAAATATTGGTCTAAAGTTAAAAATTTGCGATGCGTGAATTATGACCAAATTTTCAACTTTAAATTAAAACTCTAAACAGGTGACCTTATGATTTTTTAGCCAATCCCAAAAATGCGCCCAACTCTCAGCTTTCATAATCATAAATAAAAAGTAGTACTTAAGAGGGCTAATTTGGCTAGAATTGATCTTCAAAGACAACAAGGCGGAAAACTCTTAAATTTTTTTTTTTTTTTTTTTGCCATTGTTACCACGCCTAAGGCTAAATAATGATTAAAGAATGCTGGAAACCGAAACGGCGACGGGTTATGCCGGACTCTTACCGGCTAAAACCCCACCGTGTTCCACCTCATCCCATATTGCCGTAGAGCCTGAGGGCCCGTGAGGAATCTTCCACTCACGATAAAGCCACATGGCCAAAGGCGAACCACTGCACGCAGTGGCATGTACATAATACGTGTACATATACATCCCTATATATTATATAACATATAAAGGCGGGGAGCAGCGGGTCACCACAACCATCCAACTGAACAACTTTCACTATGGAGCCAACATCGAAATCGAGAAAAAAAAAGCTCTTTCATACAAACTCAAATATATGGGACGGCAGATTTTTTTTATTTTTTCTCGACGTTGGCTCCATAGTCAAAATTGTTCAGATTGATGGCCTGAAGCACCCCCTTAAGTATTACTAGGGTGTTTTGTTACACCCTGTATATTGCTCCTAGTGGTCGGGCTTTCAAAATCATACCAGTGGCTATCAAACCTGTGCCGGTGTCGATCTGTCGATGGCTAAATCTAAAGCAAAAGGCAGTCTTTAGAGTCTTTAACGGTATTTTCAAAACCAAAACAAGTATTTTCGACATCCTATGCATCTACTAATGTTCCATCTTATTACATGCACTTGAAGAGATCGGTTCCGCCCATGCTCTTAGTCCGGGATCCCATTCTAATAAATCCCGGCGCGCTGGGAAGTCCGGGCAGGGAACGGGAATGCAACGACTTGCGGCGGCGACGTGGCGCCAAACTGCGATTTTTTGTTTTCGGTTAGGATTAAAAAGGGGAAAGTTTGGGAATTTTATGTTCAGTCTCAGCCTCATTTTTTGAGCTGGATCCAGCTAACCAAAGAAAGTTTGTGAAATTAATTGATTTTATACTGATGTCATCGTTCAATTGGGATTTTGGGATTGGGGTTGAGGGTTCTGGAATCAACATTACATAAAACATCAATAATAGCACGGAGTACTATAATTACTACTAAAGCTGGGTCCGCTGCGCCAAGTTTTCATGTTTGCTAACATCGTTTTCTAACTTCCCCTCCCCCGCAGGCGAACGCGGGTGATGTTTTCCGATGCAAATGGATAACATCACCCGCGTTCGCCTGCGGGGGAGGGGAAATGGTTTGCTAATGTTTTATGCTAACATATAACATGCATGGCGTAGCGGACCCGGGTTAATAGGTACTGTTTTTAAGACATCAATAAATCATTATATTCTATCTTATAGATACTTAACTATTTCAACTACTTTTGAGCCTACTTGGACAAAAGTCAGGGTATGTACTATGTAGTCTGTGTACTATGAAAAATTTATTAAATTAACTATAACTAACTGAATAACTGATAACTATTTTGGTTCATATTCCTATGACATAAAAGTTATAGTATATTGTGAGTTAGCCAACGTAGTACCTACTTCATATTTCTATTGAGTTAGCTTTTTAGTTTTTGAATAAAAGCTTTCCTTTCGGATCTAATAATTTACTTCAAAAAGTGCGTTACCTGTCTATCTACTCTATTATGTATGTATTTATACGTTAAGGAAGCTTTTTTGTCTTTCAATACAGCCATCTCGGTCCCCCTGAGATGTTCTATAATCCATTAAGTTGTCAAGCAAGATTGATAAAACTAGATATTAAGTTACTTGGGTGCATCACTAACGACGTGAAGTGATCTTTTGAATTTAGAAGTCGTGAGAGTTAAGAACTGTCAGTATTTGACAGACAGGTGACAGTCAGATGCATTATTGCACTATTGTCACTATTGTTTGTTGGGAATTCCCCCTTTTCCTTATCTTTTTCGAACGATTTACCGCCAGTTGCACTTACGTTCATTAAAGATCCAAAATCCTCCATTAAATCTCTTGCTAGCTTTTATATTATAGTACTCTATATTGTGTCAACAAAACAAAAAGTGACAGCATGAGATTTAATGGAGGATTATCTTTAATGAACGTACGCGCCTGCAACTCTGTGTAAACTACACTCGACAACAATGAAAACGGGTCACCACGAGTCAACAACAACATAAACCTTAATATCTCGGAATCTAAGAATGATAGCTTTTTCAAATAAAAAGTATTTTATAGAAAATTTTATACTCCTACTTAAATTAATAAAATTTCTGGTTGCTATGAAGTAATGCCAATAAAACAGGCTAAAACCTAAAAACATGATTTTGTATTCAACATTTATTATTAATGTGTTAATTTTATCACTCACATGCATTAAAATATGGGGAAATGTTATATCTGTGACAAAAAATTGTTATTTTCAATTTTTAGTATGCGATAGAATTGACGCATATGTATTTATGTATATTAATTAAGTCAAACAAATGAAAACTAAAAATGTTATCAATTAATTTAAGAAGTATTAAATAATCTATGAAATACTTGTTATTTGAATAAGCTATCATTCTTAGTTTGGTGACCCGTTTTCATTGTTGTCGAGTGTACTATTAGACTGTAAGCTGTAAAGGTCATCGTTCATAAACTGCGTTATTGGTGCATTTATACTACCTATTAGTCAGGCCCATAGGGTTGCCAACTTTTTTCAGACCAAATATAGTATTTCGAGCCTAATGCCCGAAAAAAATATAGTAGACCGGGGAAAAATATGAAAATATATAGCATTTTTTGAATTTGTTAATTTAAAATTTTAAAAAGAAATTTTTTTGCTTCTTTTTGGTTTGAATACCAAGTTTTTAATCTTAAGGAACTATCATCTCTCCATTTTGTTTTCTTTTTAGCAAATAATGCATTCTGTAAACGCAGAAGTCGGGAGTCGATACAGAAATAATATATAACTTTTTTTAAATTAGATAAACATGACTTTAGGAAAACTTGTTGTCTATTTTCAGCAGTAGGCTTAATAGAAAATTGTTTAGGAAGTATCTACATGGTCCAGTCTAGATCAAATGGAACAAAATTTGTTCCATTTGATCTAGACTGGACCATTTAACATACATTTAATGTGATGAAGAGAGAGACATTTTTGTAAATAATGTTAAGTTATTGGGCATTTAATTGGACCTAAGTACCACTATATTTAAATTCTGTATAAATTATTTGCTCATCAAAATATAGTAGTTTTGCCTACTACATATTTTTCTCAGAATTATAGTAGTAGAGCCTCTAATATAGTAGGATACTATATTCTATAGTAGAGTTGGCAACCCTAGGCCCATGAAGGTGGCATAGGTATTTATCCATGGCCAGGCCCGATTTTGGCATAGGTACTTTGCCTGATTTACTATCTCTATTTTTAAAGTAAACAATGTATGCCAAATCAGGCCCGATTAGTTGGCAAATGTAATCGCTCCTAAGGTATGGCCTTACTTTGGTTATGGACCAAACCGAACTTAATCCAGATAAGATTATTTTTGCACTAGAATATAGCTCTAGTTACATTTTTATGGTATAAAAATGATAAATGTAAATTCTGCGTTTGTTGACGACTATTTACTTACACACATTGTACTGACATTCTTTGAGCATAGACAAAAAATAGCTCTTTCACTTGGATGCATACAATCAGCGGCAGGAAGCAGTGAACTTTTGAAAAATTTCCGCCATATCCTGCCTTTGTGTTCCCAAAGAATGTGTGCTGCTAACATTGTGCAGATTCGAGCCAATGTTGCGCTTTAAATTCTGTGCGGGTTTTTTCTTTTCTGTGTTCACGTTGGCTTGAAGGAAATAGTTATGGAAATTTGGCTGGGGTTTTCTTTCTAGACGGTATATATACCAACGTTTTGTAGGTACCACCTAGAGATACTGATGTTAATTGACGATTAAATATTACCAAATGATTTCTTGACTTGTTATTAATAAATTGTTCGATAAGTACCTTTCATATTTGGCTTGTTTATTTCTTGCATTTCAATACGATGATAAACTAGAATAGCTGGCAGGTTGTTGGAAAGTTTCTAGCCAGCCCTAATATGTTTATGGTGATAAGAATAAGTTTATCTAGCATTTAAATTTAAAAAACCAAAAGGGTTCTCTGAAATTGCTGGAAGAGGTGACGCTATTATGTTAAACGAAGGTAGTATAACACTTTTATTTTCTCATTTTATTTATTCAGGATCGTCAACAGATGTTTTATGTGATTACTGCTCACCATACCTAGCCCTAGAATTTTAGGTCCTTAGCTTGAACAAGCCTGCTTCCACCACTATTATACCTACAGCTTCAAGGTTGCCCATCTGCATCAGCGCCTATTCTATGTTGGTTGTCATTTTTCCGCTCGACAGGAGGGTAGTGCGACAATACGCCGCGGGGGGCTGTGAGGCGCGGGGCGCGCGGGTGGGGTGTTTGTGATGTTTTCATTTTTCACTCACTTTCCACATTTTTATAAAAACGCCGTGAAAAGGCTGCTCTTGATTGAAATAAGGAGTGCGATGAATGCAAATGGCGCAGCATGTCGAATGGGAATTTTTTTATTTGTTGTATGAAAACTTACTTCATAAGTATGAAATTTACGTACTGTTTACTGTCTTTCAAATGTTTTTTTTTTTTTTCAAATTTTTAAATGTTTCACATTAATTATATTCACCATTTTCATTTCATTTCATTTTCACCATTCTTAAGATCTTAAGTAGAATATAGAAACAATGCCTAAAATGTCATTACGAATGCAACAAAAAACCCCAGTAATATTTAAAAGGATAGTTACTACTATCAAACTGAATAACTTTCACTCTGGAGACAAGGTCGAAAAAAATTAAAAAATATCAGCTGTCCTAACATTTTAGTCGAGTGAGTGATTCCGACACCTGGAGTGCGATTTTTGAATCTCATTCGCTGAGTTCAACAGTTGAAAATGTCAAAATTACTGTGGCTTTCTACTGCTGATTTGACTTTCAAAAATCATACATCAGGAGTGCGATTTTTGAAAATCAAATCAACTGTAGAAAGATGCGTATATCCATACATTTTCAACTGCTTAGTTCAACGTATGAGATTCAAAAATCGCACTCCAGGGCTCTGCCCACACGATAAGAAGAAGTCGAGTGAGCAGGTACTGCAGTTTTCTAACAAACATCACTTGTTTCGCGATTTTGAAGTTTGCTCTACAGTGAAAGTTATTCAGTTTGACCGTCTAAATCTTTTCTGAAACATCTCTTCAAATATCACTAGGGTGCTTTATTTATTACACCCTGGATTTAAATATTAGCTATTAAAAATCTTTTCTTCAAATCCATCGACATCGTCTATTAACCTCCTAATCGGAAATCTTCCATCAACTACTCAAAAAAAGTCCCCAAACCAGGAACAAAGGTCAAATCGCATGATACCCCACGGGGGCTGCGCCTCATTACACCCCGTCTCTCCACCCCTGTGTCGAAACTCTAATTGTTTCCGACTGTACCCCTGAGACGTATCAATTTGCAAGCAGTTCCTGGCGATCGCGGATCAACTTCTTATTGTGTTGAGGAAGTTTAAAAGGGCATTTTTATTGCCTTTTAATATTCTGCTTGGTCATGTTTTGTAGTACTTTGACTACAATGTTATCAGCTACCATATTACTTGCTAACAATATTGTTATAACAAGTGTGTAAGTTTCAAATATCTTAGAGTGTAAATATGAAGCTTATTAAAAAGTTTTAGTGCAGGAAACTTCTAATATTCCATTGCTTTTTATCACGCGTAGTCGCTACGCATCGCGCTACGCATAGTGCTACGCCTCACCTCGTAGCGCTACGAAGTTTAAAAAAAGTCGCGTAATTTCAGTCAGACTTTAAACTAAATCTTAAATTGATTTTACTGTCTATCGCATTGAGGTTCTTTGATATTTTAAGAAAGCTCAAATGAATAAAATTCTTAAAATAAAAAAAGAATGTGGCCAAAGAATTAGCTGGACGGCACTGACCGAATTCTTATACAGGGTGCTACAAAACAACCCTGTAATATGTAAAGGGGTGGAACAGATCATCATACGGAACAATTTTCACCATGGAGCTTTCAAAAAAAAAAACATCTGCTGCTTTATATAAAACAAAATTCAAAATTTTTTATTCAAAATAATATCATAATTATAGATAGCTTTTTGACGTCATTTTTTGACTCCACCACCGCGTCGGAAGGTGTTTCGTTGAGAGAAGATGCGGTCAGAAACTCTAGTAAACTCTCCAACTCTCCAAAAACTACAGTACTTACTCTTACTCGACTTAAAGGTTTTTTTTTCTACTTTGCTTCCATAGCAAAGGCATATTGAAAGTTGTTCAGTTTGATGGTATAAACCACCCCTTTAAATGGGTGTTTTGTTACACCCTGTAATATAAGAAATATTTTAAATGGGTTTCTTCTATTTCCAACAACAATTTCAATTTTTGTTTAATTTTCATTTCTTCATTTCATAGTTTCCTGCACAAATCTAATTTAACGAAGATTCTTTGAAGTCTAACTAGACGGCTATTTTGTTTCTCTCAGCTTTTTTCTCCCTAATATAATTAAATTCCTTAAGTAGAAGACTTGGATGCCAGGAATTGGTCGGGACTTGATTAGTAGGGATCTGAGTTCTTGTAAACTGTAAACGAATTACTCGATCGTTTAAAATTATGTTAACTTTAAACGCTGCAGGCTATTTAAGGGAGGATACTGAATGCAATTTTAATTTTAGATGAAATTTATGTTAGATTGTATGCTTAGTAATGTTATTGTAGTAAAGGGCTGTGTCACATAAGATGCAATAGAAAACGTAGGTAATGGATTCGTATAATGTTCATTGAAATGTAAACTTTATAAATTAAACAAAGTCATTTCAGGAATATTTTATAATTTGGTATGTAAAGTTTTCAAACAAAGATCTATAATTTAACCAACAAAATATTGTTCAGTTTCAATGTATAATATGGTACAGACAATCAGCAGCTTTGACAATTTGAATATATTAGTTATACAGTGGCCTCGATTCGGAGTGTACCACGACTAAACTAAACTAAATGTATTCCTGTCACTTTCTAAAATAAGATTAAGAAAAGAGACAGAAAACCAACAGCTGACTTTAGTGCTGTCAAAGTGACGTTAAATGCGCAAAATAAGATGCCATCATAATGTACGCCATCTTATTTAAGTCGTTTTTGGGCGTTTAACGTCACTTTGACAGCACTAAAGTCAGCTGTTGGTTTTCTGTCTCTTTTCTTAATCTTATTTTAGAAAGTGACAGGAATACATTTAGTTTAGTTTAGTCGTGGTACATTCCGAATCGAGGCCAGTACCTACTAAAAACGTAGTTCTTTTGTACAATACAGTAAAAAATCCACAACAATCTAAATACTATATAGGTATAAAACTTATACAATTTATTTACTTGTAATTAAATCACGTACTTACATAATACAATGTTACAGCAAGACGTCGCCGCCGCCGTCGTGAAACAGAGCGTAAAACGATTATCGTATTTTTGCTGTTTACCACCACGAATGCGGGAACATAATTGGATTAAGAGATCTAGCATTTTGGCCTGCTGGTAACAGGGTAGTAACTACAGGTTTAAAGGTTTTCTGTTCAGTTGCCAAACAACGTAAAGATAAACTAATAAACATTCAATTTAAGATTAATTGGTAACTATCGTTTTGTTAAATATTATAACCTGCCCCTATTGTAACTCTATTCTCAAATATTTTGGAACTGTCAAAATTGAACTCATTTTTCTTTAATTTGCGATACCTACAGCAGCGATATACCTGTTTCCTGCTTTTATTCTGAAAATAGTAAGTAACCCTGTTTTTCTGACTGGACAATATTGTGCTAAACTCAATATTATTGACTGTAGAAGCTTGTGTAGTAGCTACTCTTGCACCACCACACCTTATCAGAAATAATACTAGGTATACAAAAATTTACTGTAGAGGCATATTAACACGAAGACGTTCTCTAACATTCTACGGTCACCGAAATTACAAAATAATCGTTAATATTGAATGACAATAATAAAAATCTTATTTGAATATAAGTAACAATAAAAGGAAGTCTAGGATGCAAAACTAACTTTATGTAGCAAGCAGTATAAACTTTGAAATGGCGCTTAAAAATCCAAGTGCTTTTATATTCTTTTTAACATTAAAAGACGTAATATCGAATGTCGGGAAGGGAGTGACAAGTATCTAGTTTACTATTCGACAATAAAAGTTTACGTTTAGTGTGACGAACGTAAACTATTATTGTTTACCACACAAATTAAATCATGATACCTAGCTGTCACATTAAATTAATTAAGTAAATTGAAATACAGGGTATTAGGGTAAATAGAAAGTTGCATTACTTTAAAATGCGATTTTACCCATAATACTGAAAAAAATCATTAAGAAATATTAAGGTTAAGTATAGATAGGAAATTTGAAAAAAAAATTGTAATTTCCATACTTATAAATACAATCAGCTGATTGAACATTGGTATCAAAAGTTGACATATTTTTTGCTATTTTACCCATAATACTGAAAAAAATCGTTAAGAAATATTATATGATAGGACATTTGAAAAAAAAATGCAATTTCCATACTTCTAAATACAATCAGCTGATTGAACATTTGTACGAAAATTTGACATATTTTTTACCCATAATACTGAAAAAAAATCCTTAAGAAATATTATATGATAGGAAATTTGAAAAAAATTTGCAATTTCCATACTTCTAAATACAATCAGCTGATTGAACATTTGTATGAAAAGTTGACATATTTTTTGATATTTTTGCTAATGTTTCTTCGGGCAAGTTCAACAGTATCATGAATACAATCACTAATTAAAGTAATGCAACTGTCTTCCCCAACATCTCGTGACCAGACTGAATTTACGCAGTATAAGAAAGACGAGAGAAAGAGAGAAGATTGAGAAGCCAAAGTCCAATGTCCATGCTAAGCTTGGCTAATGAAATCGGCAATCCTACCGGACTAATATCAAAAGGTATGTCGTAAAGAGAAAAGACTTACAAGTCAGTGCATATTTTTTTCCAAATTACTCAATAAAAGATACATACCTAATCATTATAGCGCTAGAAATCTAAAAGCCCCATAGCGGCTGCAATGTGGTCGAAAACTGTGCTCCAATAGTATCTTTTTATTATTTACTCTATATTTAGAGGTTAAAGGAGCGAATTTTGTTTCAAGGGGCCCACAAAAACACTGTAAAAGGAACCCTAATTGTGTTAAAAGCAAACTAATACCCTTATTGCACCATTAATTACCCTTTCAGCCTCAGCATTAAGGAAAACTCATCAACATTAACAGAATACCATTCACAATAATCATAATAATAACAATAACAAGCATTTATCTGGCGCAACTCGCGACGTGTCTCGAACAAATTGAGCCAATCACGTCGCACCTTTTGTCTGCCCCTGATCGAATGTTTGCTGCTTCAGGCGTTCACGTTTTGTAACTGTGTGTTTAATGACATGAGTTCTGGAGAAAATTTTGAGTTTCGTATTAAGTTTCGGATGTAATTTCCAGTTGAGCATTAGATTAACAAACTTTCTAGCTAAAATTGATCTTGCTTTTTGCCGTCTGCGCGGTCAATTTGTACATAGGATCCTTTTTAATATACTGTCGGTCTTTTAAAGGGATGATCAGACCATCAACGTTCCGTATGAGACCAAAATGGAAATCGGGAAAAAATTTTGTTGTTCCATATAAAACTGCAATCCTACTCGACCAAAATGTACGGAACAGCAGATTTTTTATTCGCGATTTCGATGTTGGAGCTATTGAGAAAGTCGTTCGGTTTGATAGTCTGATTAAAAGACCGTCAGCACCCCTGCCTGTATAATAAGAAAACTAGTTAGTTGCGCCTTAACTGTAATAAAATTATAAAAAGGAAAAACCATCTTTATTGAACCTATATTAATATTTTTAGTCAGGGTTTGATTTAAATCTACACCAGATTTTGCAACATGTATTTGCTTTCTGATATTCACGTAATTTCAATAATTAAAATATAAAATCTTATATTCGCGCGCATAAAAAATTATAATTATTTTAGTAATCTAAATTAATTAAATATTATAATTTTGCGGATACTCAGGGACAATGTAGCTTCTTATTCTTAGACTTCCATAAAATCAATTATTTTAGCCAGTTTAACATACACTAACTACCAAGGAGAATATAACCATAACAATCAAACGTAATTGCATCTCATTGTTTTAAATCTACTTATTAGACCATGAAAGATTTTAAGAATCGAAATAGTTCATACTACTGGCGACTTTTGCAGAAAAAAATAAAATCGTCGCCGATTACTTCAATTAAAAAGAAAACAAGTTTTCTTTTTATTTCGGATATTATGGCAACTGTAATTTTTTTTTCTCACCATGCTGCCTGTATAATTTTTTTTAAATAGTAATAAAGACCAAAGAGTTTCTAATGTAAATAGATTGTGAGCCCTATTTTAAACCAGACTTTCGACAAAGATTTTTTTTGCCGAACCTTAGTATTTGCTCATGGTCAAATATGTTTACGTTTGTTCATAATGTCTAGAGTTTTTAGGTTAAATTAGATTGTAAAGCAGAAAAACTAGGAATGAAGGTATATTTCGGCGTGCAAATCCTACTAATAGTATAAACGGAAAGTTTTTATGGGTGGATGGATGTTTGTTACTCTTTCACGCTAAAACGGCTGGACCGATTTCGCTGAAACTTGGCATATAGATAGTTCTTATCCCAGAATATCCCACAAGCTACATATTATTATACAACGTGTTAATGAATTAACGCAAAACTAGAAAGTAGTTTGTTTAGAATCGATAGCAGAATCGAATTATCGTGGTTTCAACATAGGTAATTTTTTCAAAATTTTAAATAATATTTTCGTGAAATTTTAAATTTACTAAACCCGATGTCAACCGTGGGGTGGCCACGGGCACACTCACCCTACTTGCTACCAAAACAAGATTATTAAAATGTATCCATAAGTAGGTACGTTAGCGCTTTCATTCATTGCTGAAATGATAAAAAATCATTTTTGCCTCTGAACTTAAAATGCGAATTACTTTAAATTTTAAGTATCAAAATAATGAAATTATTGTTTCAATCTAATTATTTTGTTATAAATCAGTTGGGGTGTATGAGGTTTTGCGCTAATTTATTAACACGTTGTATGTCCACGCAGACGGAGTCGCGAGCAAAAGCTAGTAAAAAATACGATTGAGCGGATCACAATAGGCTCGGTAACCTCTTAATACGTAACTATAACGTCACAACTTACGTGTGTGTGTCCCGATCAATTAGGTAATCAAAGTTAGTGCGTGGGAGTGGGAGTGGGACATGTCCCGCCGATGCGTCATATTTAGCGGCGTGTCCCGAATCCCGATCAATCAGTCCCGTTGCCATATCGCCCATTACTCAATTAGAACAACATGATGGATGCGAGGGGGCATTTCAAATCTCTGTTTCTATAATATTCTGTGAGTTTAGTATACCTACAAATTTATAGATATAGATATGTCTTAATTTTGATACCATACCAATGAAAAATTTTAAAGTTTGGTCTGTTATGCATGTGTTTACTTTATTTCTGTTGATGTAAAATTATTGTTTCCGAGAGTGTAGGTATCTTATCCTTTTTGTTCTATATTGTGTTGTGATTGAATCGTTCTAGACATTATCATCGATGCGTAAAATGATTTCTAGTAGAAATTATTCTACAAAGAAATTATCCTATTAATGGACATAGTATCCAGAGCCATTAAACACATTAAATAATAAAAGAAAAGAGAACGTTATATCATTTACAAGAGCCGTAACGTAGGTATTATTATTATTACAAAGCAAACTTTAAATATCCTTCTATTGTTTGAAATTAAATTAACTGAATATGAAAAACCAGAGTCGCTAAGAACTGACAGAATACGTCGATTTGATACTGATTCAATCGGATAGTTAAGGGCTCTTACAGACGAGCGACACTTTGCTATCGCGGTGGGTCGCAGAGCGCCGCGGTCATACATTTTACGGTCCCGCGACCGTCGCGCGAGCCTCCGCGACACACGGCGACCGCAAAGTGTCGCTCGTCTGTAAGCGCTGTAGTTACAGAATAAGAAGTAACCTTGTCGACTTTCATATAAACAAACAGAAACTAAGAACAACGTTTCTGTTTCTTTCGGTTTCCAAAATAAAGCACGATGATGAATGAAATAGCAAGACTGACAGACTTCAGAAGCAACCTTAAGGGTATTCTACTTACGGCACGCGCGGCCGCGTTAGGTATTTGATATTATTGTTGCTGTCTCTATCGAGCGCGGGAGCCGACTCGAGCCCCGCCCCGCGCGCCCGCGTCTGATTCTGGGTGCCGGCCGTCCGTTTTCAGAGTAATGAAAACAATAATGTTTTCGAACCTTTAGTTTAGACTTTAGTTTGTATGTTTTGATGGTCAGATGACAGATACATTCACATATTTTCACACAGTTTATATTTCAGGGTGAAATTAAAATCATTGGTATACATTAAAATTAAGGTTACGTTTAAGTCTACGTTTAAATAAAATTAATGGATTTTGTCATAGGTATGGGAGTAGGTACGAACTAAAACACTTTAAAAATTATTATTTTAGCTTATATAATACCTAGAGATCGGATAATCGGATGCATATTTACCTAAAGTTGAGGTGTTGGCTATTATAGAGTGCACTTTTGTATCGAAAACTAATGTTTTTTGTTTAATTTAATAATTTTAAGACGTTACTTTTATACTATGCATCCGATTAGTTATGCATTCCCGGACTTCCTGATAACCCGGGTTTATTTTAGAAAAAAAATTTTTTTTTTACTTTTTAATTTACATAGTTTTAAGAAAGTTGCTTCCATACTATGCAACAGATTAGTTATGCATTCCCGGATTTTCTGGCGTTTCGAAAAATATTTAAAAAAGATAATTTTAAGAAGCCGCTTCCATAATTTCATACTTACCCAAAAATGAAGTTTAGGTAAATATGCATCCGAATATCCGATCTCTAATAATAACGGCATACCTTAAAAACTGTATTAAAAAACGTATCTTTATCTTCTCAAACACTGAGACACATCAGACTGAACAACTTTTACTATACAGATAGAGTTTGATGGTCTGAAGCACCCCCTTAAGTTTCACTGGGGTGTTTTGTTACAGCCTGTAGAATACCTGTTCGAGGTAATGACTGTTTGGGGAAAGAATAATGGTAAACGGAAGTTTGAAATTATGCCCGTTCGGGGAAATGGCCGTTCGGGTAAATGGCCGTTCGGGGAAATGGCCGTTTGGGGGAAAAGGACGTATCCGGGAAATGGACGTTCGGGGCTAAAGTGGACGTTCGGGGAAAAGGACGTAATCGACCTGATCTGATAGAATACCTAGGTAGATAGATAGACAAATAAGAACGAGACAAAGGTAGCAGGTAACACTATGGGAGCAAACGAGAAATATTTTGTATGGAACAACTGATTTTATTGGCGGACATTTTTGCCATGTCTATTTAAGTTAATCCAAATGTGTTGAAAAATATTTTTTTTTGCGAATACAGTTTTCTTTGGTTCATACATCTTACAATTACAACAATAAAGGAGAATGGGCAAATTATTTCAATTCACCGATACACATTGTCATGTCATTACTTTGTGAGATAGTTCTTACCATAAAATTCTTGAAACTAAATAGTCCGTCCGGTTATTGGTATAGTCGCACTCAAAAGTTTGTCATTAGGAGTAGTATTTAAATATAAAAACTCAATAACTACATTGACATTTTCTATTTAAATGTAGTTTTTTAGTTTTTTATTTAAACACTTTGACATCACGGGAGAGTGCAATACGCGAGTTTTAGTAATCAACTGGATATAGGTTCAACGATCAACCAAAGGAGGAATATTGACCAACAAGAGGAATATTGTGTACCTGTACTCCTAAATCTCCTAATACCAATATCCAGAAACAATGATCATAAGAACTTGTACTTAGTCCTGTGTTACCTCTACCACGCATTGTCCCTATGTTTCAGCGCGACAGCAATCGATCTGTAATAAACAGATTCTTCAAATGTCTTGTAGACCGCGTTTACTCTTTAGGTATTTGAATCTAGTTGGATACCTATACCAAATATTATAACAGCATTTAAAAAAATGTAACAAACTTATTTTCTCGATTATTATAATTCTAAATCATCAAAAAATCGACCGGGTATTGGTACACCAATACCCGGTCGATTTTTTGATGATTTAGAATTATTAATTTCATGAACATTAATAAATATCTGAGTCATTATCATATTGTATTATTATTATTGATTGTCTTGAAAAGTACCAGAATTTAACCCGATGATGACTAGACACTGATATACAATACATATCAAAAGTGTAACAAAACACCCTAGTAATATTTAAAGGGGCTGATTAGACCATTAAACTGAATAACTTTCACTATATCGAAAAAAATAGAATTGAAACAACCAAATAAGAAAAATATTTATAATTAATTTATTCAATTATTATCAGTCGTATAAGTCACATAAAATTACCAAAATAGTTAGTTAAAGAAAAATGTTAAATTCGCAATTTGGCAGCCAGTCACGTAATTTTTGGGTATTTTAGGGTTGCTATTACCTTATATTAATATGTTTGACGGCGCGCTGCGATCGTTATTTTAGTTTTAAAAACTTTACGTTTTTATTCGAGTCTGTTCAATGTATTTTGTATTTCAATTCACCCCTGTCATGTTACAGGGGCAGATCACTGGCCAAGTGCACCTCTCTTTCATCCAAAATCATGAGAAGATAATTTTTTTTTTTTTTTTTTTTTTTAACGCTCACAGGCACATACATTGTAATGATCCCAAGAAAGCACTATTAATAGGCTGTTTATTATGGAAACCATACAACAAAGGCACAAACATATAAACATCCATGACCGAACCGGGATTCGAACCCAGGACCCTGGTTTGGCAGTCCGGCGTGGTAACCATTACACCAACCGGGTCGTCAAATAAATATAGGTAGCCGAGCTTTGATCTAGATAGCATGTCGTAACAAGTAAGAATCAGCGTAGAAACTCATGTTAACTCAAAAGAACAACCGTAAACTAGCGAGGATTGCGGTCCGTTCTTGTACAAAACATGTGCGATGATGATGATATCACCAATAGTTAGAACGACTAATTCTGAGCTGAAAAAACAAATAATTTAGTAAAGAACTAAAACGACTGACTTAAAATAAGCTTCGCCGGGAAATTTTTAATGTTTTTTAAACATTGAAATTCAATATCGCATAAACGGTGGCCCGTGTGGTGTCGGCTAAGAATAGCACCATCCCATTTCTACCCGTGGGTGTCGTAAAAGGCGACTAAGGGACCTACCAGAAGATGGGCAGCAGCATCCTCTGCGTACACACATCCAGCCGAACTGCGATCGCCAACCCGCCTGCCAAGCGTGGCGATTATGGCAAAACCCCCCAACATGGCAAGTACGCCCTTAACACGGCCCCCAGTCCCCGGCGGCCCCGCTATTCCTGGCTACGGTAGCGGTCAAGGTAACGGCGGGGCAGGGGGTGCGAAGAATCTCCGGAAGAGATCCGGCTACCACAACCGACAACAACTGCACCTGGCAACGTTCAACACACGTTCACTGCGGACCGACGAGTCGCTCGCTATACTCGAGGAGGAACTGAGCAGGATACGTTGGGATATTGTTGGATTATCTGAAGTCCGAAGAGAGGGAGAGGACTCGATAATCCTCAAATCTGGTAACCTGCTCTATTTCCGAGAGGGCGAACTAAAGTCCCAGCACGGTGTCGGGCTAATGGTCCATAAGTCTCTTGTGAACAACGTGGAGAAGATCGAAAGTGTGTCGAATAGGGTGGTGTACCTTATACTCAGAATAACCAAACGGTATTCGTTGAAGGTTATACAGGTATACGCCCCGACTTCAGAAGAGAAATACGCCGACGATGTAGAAACTATGTATGAGGATATCTCTAGAGCCATGCATAGTTCTAAAACACACTTCACGGTGGTCATGGGAGACTTCAACGCGAAACTGGGCAAACGAGACGGTGAAGAGATGCGAGTGGGAAAATTTGGGTATGGACGACGGAACAAACGGGGCCAACTGCTGGCTGGCTTCATGGAGAAGGAGGGACTCTATATGATGAACTCCTTCTTTAAGAAGCGGGAGCACAGAAAGTGGACCTGGTTGAGCCCGACCGGTACAAGAAATGAGATAGACCTCATCATGTCGACGAAGAAGCAAATATTCAATGATGTCTCTGTGTTAAACGCGTTTAAAACCGGAAGCGATCACCGTATGGTAAGAGGCACATTGAATCTTAATATCAAGCTCGAAAGATCTCGTCTGATGAAGTCTACGCTCCGTCCAGTACCGATCCAGATCCAAAACCCCTGTAGTTTTCAGCTCGAACTCCAAAATCGTTTTGATTGCCTGGGGAGTAGCGTGGACGATTACAGCGATGGGTTTGTGGAAACTGTCCATGCGGTCGGGTCCAAGTTCTTTAAGACCCGTCGTACAAATAGAACTAAGAAAATCTCAGACCCTACTCTTAAGCTCATGGAGGAAAGGCGCGAGATGATTCTGCAGTCTTCAGATGATGCGAATAAATACCGGCAGCTCAATAGGCAGATTTCAAAGTCCGTGACTTGCGACCTGCGTCGGTTTAACACCGAGCGTATTAAGGAGGCTATAGAGCGGAACAAAGGCTCCAAAGTTTTCGCAAGGGATCTGTCTATTGGGCAAAGCCAGCTATCAAAGCTGAAGACTGAGGATGGCAGAATCGTATCGTCCAAGCCTGAGCTTCTGAGAGAGGTTGAGAAGTTCTATGGACAGTTATACACGTCAACACGAAGACCCGCTACAGATCTGGCTAACGACCCAAGAGCTAGATTGACCCGGCACTACACAGAAGATATTCCGGACGTCAGCCTGTACGAGATTAGTATGGCTCTCAAACAGCTAAAGAACAACAAGGCGCCGGGTGATGATGGGATTACGGCCGAGCTTCTGAAGGCGGGTGGAAAACCGGTCCTGAAGGCCCTTCAGAAGCTGTTCGATTCCGTCATACTCGAGGGCAAAACGCCGCAGGCATGGAACAGAAGTCTGGTGGTGCTCTTCTTCAAAAAGGGCGATAATGCCCTGTTGAAGAACTATAGGCCCATTTCCCTTCTTAGCCATGTCTACAAGCTGTTTTCGAGAGTCATTACGAACCGTCTCGCGCGCAGGTTTGACGATTTCCAGCCTCCCGAACAGGCCGGTTTCCGAAAGGGCTTTAGCACTCTGGACCACATACATACGCTTCGGCAAGTTATACAGAAGACTGAAGAGTATAACCTGCCCCTTTGCTTGGCGTACGTGGACTACGAGAAAGCCTTTGATTCGATCGAGACTTGGGCTGTACTGCAGTCTCTTCAGCGTTGCCAAGTAGACTACCGGTACATCGAAGTGCTGAAATGCTTGTACAAAAACGCCACTATGTCAGTCCGACTACAGGACCAGAACTCGAAACCTATCCTACTGCAGCGAGGCGTGAGGCAGGGAGACGTTATATCTCCGAAACTGTTCACCGCTGCACTGGAAGATGTTTTCAAGTTTCTGGACTGGAAAGGGCTAGGCATCAACATAAACGGCGAGTACATCAGTCACCTTCGGTTTGCCGATGATATAGTCATCATGGCGGAGACTATGGAGGAGCTCAGTCAAATGCTCGATGATCTCAGCAGAGCCTCCGAACGAGTTGGTCTGAAAATGAACATGGACAAGACGAAGATCATGTCAAATGACCATGTTGTACCCACTCCTGTAATGATCGGAAACTCTGCGCTCGAAGTTGTTGACCATTATGTTTACCTGGGACAAACTATTCAGTTAGGTAAGTCCAACTTCGAGAAAGAGATCAACCGTCGAATCCAACTCGGCTGGGCAGCGTTCGGGAAGCTACGTAGTATCTTCACGTCCCAAATACCGCAGTGTCTTAAAACGAAAGTCTTCGATCAGTGTGTGTTGCCAGTGATGACATATGGAACAGAGACGTGGTCGTTCACTCAAGGCCTCATAAAAAGGCTGAAAGTCACCCAAAGGGCAATGGAGAGGGCTATGCTCGGAGTTTCCCTGCGAGATCGAATCAGAAATGAAGAGATCCGCAGAAGAACCAGGGTAACTGACATAGCCCAAAGAGTTGCTAAACTTAAGTGGCAGTGGGCGGGGCACATTGCTCGCAGAACCGATGGCCGGTGGGGCCGAAAAGTTCTCGAGTGGCGACCGCGTACCGGAAAGCGCAGCGTGGGTAGGCCCCTCACACGGTGGACCGACGACCTGGTGAAGGTGGCGGGAAAACGTTGGATGAGGGCAGCGCAGGACCGGTCGTTATGGCGATCCTTGGGGGAGGCCTATGTCCAGCAGTGGACGTCCATCGGCTGAGATGATGATGATGATGATGATAAACGTTACTGTTCGCGACAGTTAATTTAGATTGTAGTTTTTTAATGTATATATTTCGTATTTCGTATTCCGTAGACATAAGTTAGTTTAACACTTGAATCTGAATGTATCGTGGTATTTTCCATTGTATTTTATTACCACGTGGTGTTTTTGTAACTAGCTTAAGTTCATTGAAATAAAGGCCATTTTTCGTTGTTGTAATTTGGGAATGATCGGATGACGCTCACTCGCTCGCACGTTAGGCTGTCTCACTCACACGCAAGCGAAACCCCGCCCGCACACGATTGGCGCAGGCGGCGCGAACCCGTTATTTCACTTGCGCGCGACCCCCGTAGTTGAGACAGCCTAGCGGCGCAGATATATAGCGAAAAATTAGCCTTCTGCATGCACTCGCACTTCAGACTCCGAACAGTAACAAGCAAGAGCTCCGATCACTCCCGAACCGCAACAGGCATCAGATTGAAAACAGAAGCGTTTTTGATTTCTTCCAATCCAGCATCCGGTACACCAAGGACGGACCACTAGTGAATTCGTTCGCCGTCCTGTACAGTTACAATGCAAAACAATACTTTTTGCCTATTAATGTAAAGTAATAATATTAGCTCTAAAATATCCACAACATTTGGTGACTGGCCGCCAAAAAAAAAGACGCCATCCTCGGTAAAAAATTACCCATATGCCTTTAGGTTTAGATTAGACCATACATTGCAGTCGAGTCAGTAGTCGGTAGGTAGCTACAAATATTACTACCCTCATTCTCTACACAGTTACACTATACAGGGTGAAAGGAAACGGTATCATTAACCTTTAAACCACATTCTCTACCCATCAAACTGAACAACTTTTACTATAGGAGCAAACCGATCGGAGCAAAAAAAAATCGGCTGTTGCATACATTTGAGTCGAGTAGGTAGGACTGGAGTTTAGTATGGGACAGCTGGCTTTTTTTCTCAGATCGGTTTGCGCCCATAGTAAAAGTTGTTCAGTTTGATGGGTTATGTGGTTTATAGGTTAAATTGTACTTTTCCTTACATTCTGTTTATTTTTACAGTTTAAAATTAGGACTTAGAAAATGTTCAACAAAAAACAATCGCCAAATGTAACATTCGGGATGTGGGAGAGTATTAGGGTGAGGAACACCACCTCTGGTGAACCTCGAACATGAAATGGAGGGTTTAATTAAAGGGAACGTTATTGGGTAAACTGGGTAAATAGTAGCAATTCGGTTCTGGCACTCGCCGACCGCTGCCGCGGCACGCTCGCTCCGCTCGCTCGGCTCGTGCGCTGTGGGTCGCAAGATACCTAACATGCTCGTCGCTTCGCTCCTCGCTAACTTAACCGAGTAATGAAGTGGGACGCTCTATTTCGGTTCTGGTACAAGGTCAATGACCTGACCTTGATTAAAATTAAATAAATTCCTTAAATTATAAAAAAAACATAATTTATAAAATGTCTAGATAACGGTGCATCCTAGCGAAAAAATAGCAAATTTTTCGAACCCCTGGGGCACCCATAAACCCACCCTTCCGCATGGAAAAATAAAAAATTACTCATTATTGAAAATTTTACGCCCCCATAAAAATCGATGGCTCATACGAAATCGTTCAAATTTTTTCTACCCTTCTGTCGGTTACATCCTTTTGCCTGAACGTCCATCGCCCGAATTGACTACATAGACGACAAGTTTTGAAAAATTTACAAGTCTAGCCCCCATACTAATTTCGGATTACTCGCATAATTACATATCGCATATCGACTCACATTATAAATTTAACGAGACACGCAAATTGACCTACTTGTAAACTCATTTCACCCGAAAATTCGACTAAGTCGATGGTGCATACAATTTCGATCAAATTTTTTTTGAAGTCCCTGCTCCATATATTTGCGTAAAATTTTTCTAATTGTCCTCTTTGCGACACCCTAACCCATACACATACAAAAAAAAGGATCAGGTCGGTTACGTCCTTTTCCCCGAACGTCCACTCTTCACCCGAACGTCCTTTTACCGGATTCGTCCTTTTCCCCGAACGGCCATTTCCCCGAACGACCATTTCCCAGAACGGGCATATTCCCGAACTTTTCCCCGTACGGCCATTTCTTCAAACGGATATTCTACGTGGTGTAACAAAACACCCTAGTAATACGTAAGGTGGTGCTTTAGACCATCAAACTGAAGAACTTTCACTATGGAGCCAACTTTGAAATCGGAAAAAAATAGGCTCTAATTAAACTGGTTTTTTTTTGCGATTTAGAAGTTGGCTCCATAGTGGAAGTTGTTCACTTTGATGGTCTGAAGCACGATACAAAACAGGTACGTAATTAGGTAGTAGGTATTAGGGTAGTGTAGGTAGACACGTGCTAGCCTAGGTACGTACGTACACTAGGCTACCTGCGAAGTCCGTACCTACCTACGAAACTTTTTGTAGGTAGTTAGGTACGTTACTAAGAATAGTTTCGTACGTAGTTCGCAGATAGCCTAGTGTACATTTTGTCATTAAATACAATATACTGTTAAAATTTCAACTGGCTACCTATTACGATTCAGAAGATACAGCCCTCTGCAGGTAGGACGGACGGACGGACGGACAGACTGACAGCGTTTGCTTATAAATATGGTCCTGTAATCCTGTTTTCACCCTATGGGTACGGAAAACAAAAATTAGGCCTAGCAGGAATCTAAGAAAATTATAGGTACCTACTTATACATAGTTAAATACTTACCTATACGGATCAGCCCCCTTACCCGCACTTTCGATCTTCACTATATCGCCACTGTTTCGATCCGCACTTCATTGTAATAGAGTTGAAATTGGAACGAAAACATTCACGCAAAAGTTCGAATCGAATGTGCGGGTAGACCCTCTGGTCAGTTACGTCCTTTTCCCCGAACGTCCATCGCCAGAATTCTTTGTACGACCTTTTCCCCGATCGGACATTGCCTAGTACGTCCATTTCCTTGTACGGACATTTCCTTAGTACATAGGACTTAGAAAATTTTCAACAAAAAACAATCGCCAAATGTAACATTCGGGATCCGGGGGATGTTGGGAGTATTAGGGTGGGGGAACACCACCTCTGGTGACCTTCAAGGTCAAAGACCTTGACCTTGAACATGAAATGGAGGGTTTAATTAAAGGGAATGTTTTTGGGTAGACTGGGTAAATAGTAGTAATTCGGTTCTGGCACTCGCCGACCACTGCCACGGCACGCTCGCTCCGCTCGCTCGGCTCGTGCGCTGTGGATCACAAGATACCTAACATGCTCGTCGTTTCGCTCCTCGCTAACCTAACCGAGTAATAAAACATAATTTATAAAATATCTAGATAACGGTGAATCCTAGCGAAAAAATAACAAATTTTCCGAACCCCTGGGGCACGAATAAACCCACCCTTGCGCATGCAAAAATAAAATAAAAATCATTTTTGAAAATTTTACAAGTCCAACCCCAAACCTTCACCCGAAAATTCGGATCAGGTCAGTTACGACCTTTTCCCCGAAAGTCCACTATGGACCCGAACGTCCACTTCCCAGTTTCGACCATTTCCCCGATCGGCCTTTTCCCCGAACGGACATTTACCCGAACGGCCATTTCCCCGAACGGGCATAATATTCCCGAACTTTTCCCCTTACGTAAGGGGGTCCTTCAGAACATCAAACTGAACAACTTTCACTATGGAGCCAACTTCGAAATCACGAAATAAAAACCAGCTGTTTCATTAATACTGCAATACTGGCTCGACTCAAATGTATGGAATGACAGATTTTTTTTTTGCGCTGACACGTTTGCTCCCATAGTAAAAGATGTTCAGTTTGATGGGTAGGTGGTTTAAAGGTTAATTTTACTTTCCTTACAACCTGTATTTATTTTTTAAACAGTAATTTTTACAGGGCTGAAAATCGATGTACAGACTACATACAGATTCTTATTATGCTGACACTTTTTTAAGGGGATGATCAGACCATCAAACTGAACTACGTTCTCTATGGGACCAACATCGAAATGGCGAAAAAAAATCTGCTGTCCCATACATTAGGCTCGAGTAGGAATGCAGTTTTGTATGGAAGTAATGATTTTTTTTCGCGATTTCGATGTTGGTGCCTTAGAAAAAATTGTTCAGTTTGACGATCTGATCATTCCCTTAAAAATTGTCAGCATATTAAGAACGACTCTATATTTTAGTACAAAAAATGTACTAAGGGGAAATGTCCTTAAAAGGAAAGGGACGTAAGGGGAAATGTCCTTACAAGTAAATGGACGTACTAGGCAATGTCCGTTCGGGGAAATTCCCGTCCCGGGAAAAGGTCGTACAAGGAATTCGGGCGATGGACGTTCGGGGAAAAGGTCGTAACTGACCTGATCCGAAAATTCGTCTAAGTACCTACTACGTACGGGGAAAAGTTCGGGAATATGCCCGTTCGGGGAAATGGTCGTTCGGGTAAATGTCCGTTCGGGGAAAAGGCCGTTCGGGGAAATGGACGAAACCGGGAAGTGGACGTTCGGGGAAAAGGACGTAACTGACCTGATCCACCCATACTCATGTTTCTATCAGTTCTAGTATATCTAAGTAACTTGAAAAAGTACCACCAATGGCCTCAATTCGGACTGTGCCACGACTTAACTTAACAAAATGTATTCCTGTCACTTTCTAAAATAAGATTAAGAAAAGAGACAGAAAACCAACAGTTGACTTTAGTGCTGTCAAAGTGACGTTACACGCCCAAAAACGTACATTATGATGGCATCTTATTTTGGGCGTGTAACGTCACTTTGACAGCACTAAAGTCAGCTGTTGGTTTTCTGACTCTTTTCTTAATCTTATTTTAGAAAGTGACAGGAATAAATTTAGTTAAGTTAAGTCGTGGCACAGTCCGAATCGGTACCAATACCTGTTTTTATAATACTTTAAACAAAATTTTAATATTCAATCAATCAATCAATCAATCAATTATACTTTATTTCACACCAAAAAGAAAAAAACGCTAATATTCGCTTACGTTCGGTACGGTAAA
Organism: Agonopterix subpropinquella; assembly: GCA_922987775.1. Lineage (NCBI taxonomy): Eukaryota > Metazoa > Arthropoda > Insecta > Lepidoptera > Depressariidae > Agonopterix > Agonopterix subpropinquella. Next base: position 16,661,612 of record OV277698.1, on the reverse strand, counting down.
AAGTAGGAAACTAAATCGCCGGCCGTGCGAAGCGACAGCCGGGCCCCCCGAGGTGAAACTCACCCCGCGCGCACCGCACCCCGCCCGCATAACGTCGAAACAACACTCAATTCACAACGAATCCACGCGTAATTTTTACATTTTGTAGTCGGGTGATTATTCGAATAAGATGCTAGATATGTGGATCATTTTTTTTGTTCTGAATATTCATTATATTTGCGATGTCCCTATGGTATCCAAATTTTTCTAAAATGTATGCATTGTCCTAAAAAACAAGGACGAAGTTGGGCCTTTTTTGATCAAAAATTACGAATCTTTGAGCCAACATAGCTTAAGAACTAAATATTTAAAGAAAAATCTGAATTCATAGAGACACAGATATTTGTTTCTAGATTATGTTAAAAGCATTTGTTTTTACTTTAATTACGATATGTTTAAACTAGGACCCGACTACGTTTTGTATGGAGCGCGCTCCGAGTAGAATTCTCTTAACATCCATCTTATCTCGTGCTAATCTCCACGGAGACTATCAAGAATGTCCTAACTCTTGACTGTAAGTAGCTAAGCTCCACCCGCGTTCGGGTGCTGTTATAGTGGAGGTATGGACAAACACATAACTTTAAATAGGTACCTATTCAACTAGCTGGAATAATTTAAGGACAAAAGAGTATCGTCATGACGCGAATAAAAAATTAACTTAAAGGAAAACGCCCAATCCGGTTTCGCCTCAAAACTGGTAAATTAGAATTGAAATTTTATAAGAAATGCCACGATAGAAAGGAGAATTTCCATTTCCTTAGGAAGCACGATATTCCTCCTATCCTGTGTATAATTTCAGCTACCTATCATACGATTTGTATGTGTTTTTTGATCTTGCACATTCGCCAGCTGCGAAACGACGGAAACGAATACACTTCGTCACGTGGGCAATGTCTTTTAGCTTTTTTCAAACTACTGGCTAGAGCCATTTTTCTGGGGCTAATATCAGATGATTGGTGTCATTGTAAAGGACTAACTTGGTATTGTTCCTCGTTTAAAATGGTGCAAATAAAATGTGGTAAGTATAAATCAAAAAGTCATTATACCTACCTAATCATTTTTACAGCCCGTTTCGCAGTATTTCGTTTATGTCTCCTCTTTCTCCAAATATCATCTTTCGTATCATCATCATCATCTTGTCGTTGGAGAATTCGCTTATCCTGTTTCTTTTCTGCTAGTGTCTCGAGTTCCTGATACGGCATGACATCAGCCGTATGTATAAAATCGTATCTAATAGTTAGTGAGAAATAGGGGGTTTTAAAATAAATACTGTTTCCAACGGCCAATTGTACTTTAATCGCTAATCGTTCCGCAACCAATCCGCAGCCCAACCAACCCGTTGCAAGGGAATCTCAGCAAAGTAAATATTTGGCCGAGTAATTAGCGAGTTGCAAGGAGTTCCCGGGTGCCTTGGGTGGCCAGAGTTTTACTTAAACTCATCGAGCTTCTGCTTGTAGTCGCTTATAAAGCTTTGTTTCGCTTATAAGCGTTGTGGCAGGATCTTGGAAGCCGCATATTTGCATTATCGGATACTTGTGCTGTGAAATACATAATTATTATTGTATTAGTTTTAAACTTCTCTTCTTTCGTGTCAGCGTGAGGTATATGGTATGACAATTTCTCACGCTGTAGTGGAAAGATTAACCAGTGGTCGTATGGAGGCTGACTACCTATGGTGCGCCAAAAAATCAGGTTTCTTTACTTGGGGAGGCTCTTTCCTTGCACCCCTGTTACTTGTATTAGTTTTGATGAACATTGTAGATAGGTAGGTACTAACTATTATTTCAGAAGATGTAGAGCTACGTTTTTTCTAGGGTATCGGCACTTATCATATTGAACGAGTTAAAGACATCGACGGTGCGGTGGTTTGTATGACAATTTTCAGTTTAATTTATGAACAAAAGCGGTGCAGTTTTGAAATTGTCGCATGCGATACCTTCATAATCATAATCATAATCATAATCATTTTATTGTGAATCATAGGTAAAATTTACAGATGTTACACAGGGTGTAAATTACATTACAGTTTCGCTATGTCCTGCCGCATGGGCGCACAATAATTATTCCTAGCATGCATGAAAAACAATATCGGCACATACAAGATATTTACAAGGGATACATTTAAAATAAAAAATAAAAAGACAATTAGCAACAAAACATGGCACAGCACTACAGTTTACCAATGGAATCGTCAGCAAAAAAATCATCAAGGCTATAGTAACATTTGTTGACCAAAAATTCGTGCAGTTTATTTTTAAACAAATTAAGCTTATCTATGTAACGTATCGCTTTAGGAATGTTATTATAAATATGAGGTATCTTGCAAAATAAGCTTTTGTGTAGCAAAGCCGTTTTTGATGGCTGTACCAACATTTTATCCTGATGACGCCGGCGAGAGTGAAAGTTAAATAGGTTGAGGTTCATTTTAGCAAACACGGCGCATTCATAAATGTATGTACACGGTAAGGTTAGAAGTTTTGACTGTACGAAATGAGGCCTACATGAGTCTGTCTGTTTTAAATTAAAGATTGCACGGATACAGCGTTTTTGAGCTTTAAATACAAGATCTCTATTCGTTGAATTTCCCCAAAATATTATTCCGTATCGTAGGATCGAAGCTACGCATCCGTGGTACGCAGTTATGACAGCAGAATGATTTACTACTCTGTTTAATTTAAAGAGTGCATATGCGGTTTGCAGAAGACGTTTACAAATATAGTCAGTATGATTTTTCCACTTCATTTGACTATCAACATGTAACCCTAAAAATTTTGTTTCCTTTATTTCATCAATACTTATTCCTCTAAAATTTATACTAAGGTTTGTTAAATTATTTTGTTGTCTAAAATTCATTAATTTTGTTTTATCAAGATTTATAATTAAATTATTATTGTCAAGCCAATTAATTATAGATGTCAACGAGTTTATTATGTCCGTACTTAAATTATTTTCGTCCTTATTTACAAATAAAACTGTACTGTCATCTGCAAATAATGTCATTTCATTATTGGTTGCAGATGGAAAATCATTTATATATATGAGAAAAAGTAGAGGACCAAGTACACTACCCTGTGGTACACCATATGTTATTGATCTCGTTTTTGATGGATACGTCAGTTCATTTTTCGTTTTAGAACAAATTTGAGTAATGTGTGTCACATGTTGTCTGTCGCTAAGGTATGATTTTATCAAATTATATGCATTACCTCGTATTCCATAGGTGTACAATTTATGTAGCAATACAACATGGTCTACATGGTCAAATGCCTTTGACATATCCATGTACAGGGCCACCGTTGGTATTCGTCTGTCCATATTAGTGATTACAGTTTTTAAAAAGTTATAAATAGCCAAATTTATGGATTTATTTTTTCTGAATCCGTATTGTTGTGGAGATAGGATATTGAATTTTTCAAAAAACGAGTAAAATGATTTGTAAATAACCTTCTCCAAAATTTTAGCAAAGATTGTTATAAATGCTATTGGTCTATAACAACTCATGTTAGTTTTATCACCTTTTTTAAATAGTGGTTTAATGATTGACAGTTTCATTAAGTTTGGAAACACTCCTAACTCTATACTCAAATTGAAAATGTGACTTAAAACTGGAGAAATAATAGTGGAAACTGCTTTAACAACTTTTGTCACAACCTCATCAAAACCAGCGCTGCTAGTGTTTTTTAAGGATGAAATAATTTTATTGATGTCATTTGGTGTAGTCGGGCTAATGAATATAGAATTAAATTGATTTGTCAACTTAGATGCTACGTTAGATGTCAGATTGGAATTAAAATTAGATGTGAAGTTAGATGTCAAATTGGATGTCGGATTAGGAAAATTGTTCGAATTAGATTTAACTATGTCAGCAAAGAAATCATTGAAAGCATTGGCTATAGCTTCAGCGCTTGTAATAGTTATACTATTATTACCTTACGATACTAAATTCATGCTTTCTCTCATTAATATCATTGCTTTTCCTTATTTTCAAATATTCCTTTGCTGAGAATAATTACTAATAAAACCGGTCAAGTGCGAGTCGGGCTACTCGCGCACCGAGGGTTCCGTACCACACCACCCCAGAACACAACATTATTAACTTAGAAAAAAACTTTTTAGTCCGGGACCTTTAGCGCGAGACCGACTCACACTTGGCCGGTTTTTAGTATTTGTTGTTATTCTGTAGAGTTTGCTCTATAATCACTCTAAGTTTGACGCTTGTATGTATTACCGTTTTTACGACAGAGCGTGAAGAAAAAACGTTGATAAAAACTAGTTTCTTGTTGAGAACCCCTATTAATTTTTAATTTTTGACATTTTTATTATTTGTTAACAAATCCGCCGCAATAACGCATAATCTGACATGAACTTTCAACTGAAATTTCAATTATCTAGCTACTACGATTCAAAAGTTACAGCCCTAAATAGGTAGGACAGACTGACGGACGGATTGACGGACAGACGGACAGACGGACAGACGGACAGACGGACGGACGGACGGACGGACGGACAACGTAGGCTTAGTAATAGGGTCCCGTTTTCACCCTTTGGGTACGGAACCCTAAAAATGTATTAATTGCTTTTGCTCACATCTCACACAGTCTCTTTAGCTCAGCACTGGTAGCATAGCATGCACACCCGCGATAGCCGTGATACGGCTTTATCACGTCTTTTATCTCGTTCGTTCGCGTGCAAAAGAACGAGATAGTGCTGGTGCAATAAAGCAAAGCGTATGTGACCATACTTTCTTCTCATCATAAACAATGTTGTCAAAGCAAAAATGTTTACAACTTTGTACGGTAACATTCAAAATTTCACTGAGGGTATACAAACATTTTCCCCACGGAATTTCGTTATGGACCATGTGATGCGAAGTGTTGTTGTCAATGTTTTTTTTTGGGATCCCTATTAAAAATCACAATAAAAACGAACTGAAGGGAACAAATTAGCAGACATCTTGGGAAAATACACGGGTCAAGATTTGTGTCGATGTCCAGCAACAACACACTTATCATTAATCAAATATTTGTATCATAAATATGAATGTTTGTTCCCGAGTCATAGATGTTTGTATCTCTACATTTTGAATCGTTCGTTGTCTAGTTATCATTATACCTACGAATCGGGGCTAGATTCTGGTACTTTTAATGGGACTAAATAATCTGTGTGGCATTGTCCATTATATTTATTTATTTATCACACAATATTGTAGGCGTCTAGCACTAGTGAATTTACGCAGGTTTAACTACGCAAACGAGTTTCTTGAGGTTATTATGTCGTTTAGGCACACACTGGACACTTCACACAAACAGGCTCACATTGACACGAACAAGTAAGCACGTGCGATACTGAGTGAGTGCAATAGAGATAGGACTATACCATTGCCTTATTGTCTCTAGTAGTACAATAAACTTTTATAAACTTACGTAATAGGCTTATTTCTGTATTAGATCATGAAAATCTAGCTTGCAGCTGGAAGGAGTATAAATCCAAAAAAGAGTGTATGTTTTCCCGTCTTCACGTCAAAGCATACGAACCAATAATGCTTACATATATGTATAGGTAATAAAGCCGTAAATGTTTGGAGATATTTGCAAAAAAAAACATTGGAGTGTTTAGAATAGGTACGTAATGTAGTAGCTAATGGAATGCATTAAGAGGGCTAATACAAGCGCAGTGGCGCCCTCGTCACAATAATAAAGATTTCTCAATAAGGAAAGCCTAAATTAAAAAAGTGCTCAACAGATAAACTACAAAAGCATTCTCAAACTATTTTCATAGAATACTTTTATAGGTTTTTTAAAGGTCTAAACATAAATTTTGAAAAAAGGAAAAAAACGGCCGCTTTTGTTTTTAATTCGAAACCTATAAAAGTATTGTATAACAATGTCTTGAAGGCTTTTGTAGTTTATCGTTTGAGCACTTTTGTAATTTAGGCTTTCCTTACTGAGAAATCTTTATTATTGTGACGAGGGCGCCACTGCGCTTGTAATAACCGTCTTCAAACTATTTTTATTACAGCTTTTGTCTGTTACACGCTTCTCTTAAAAACTATACTGAACCGATTTGGAAGGGAATTTCACAGAAGCTTAGTTTGGATTAACATTAAGGCTTTGTTTTATCGCAATCGGTCCAATCAATCAAAAGTTATGATTATTTAAAGTCAGTGGTCCGCGCGTACGGAGTCTAAAGTGTAGGTCTTGGCGAATTCCAAGCGAACGAACACTACAGCAGTTTTTATTAAATGTTTTGAACAAGGCTATCCTATTATACAGGATGTTACAAAAGTAAAAATAAACATTTCAATCTTTTAAATTTGGCGATTTCGATATTGGTCCCATAGTGAAAGTTGTTCAGTTTGATGGTCTTAACCACCCCCTAAAATGTTTATTTGTATTTTTGTAACACCCTGTATATTACGATATAAATTTTCCATCTGAATAACGTTCACGAATATTAGTTCAATAACACATTTTCATATCGTCACCAAAGCCTAGCTGAAGGAAATAATAAAATGGCGACAAGACGCCACGCCCGCCTTCAAAGGGATTCCCGTCTGAGGGTGAGAAGCTCCATAGCACATAACTCGAGGTTATTTTATTGTCATGTTAAAAATTTTAATATTTATGCGAATAATTCACGCGTGTTTGCACTTATAAGCAACGAAACGCTGGCGACGGTTTAAATCGTATGTTTTTTTTAAATATTCATATGGAATATAATAGAATAAAATAGAATAGAATGGTAAGTATATCATAAATAATGGTCTTTTCTATGAAACAGCTGTTTTTTTTTTCGACATTCCGAAGTTGGTCCCATAGTAAAAGTTGTTCAGTTTGAAGGTCTGAAACCCTTCTCATGTAACGTATTTGTCCTCAGACCATCATACTGAACAACTTTCTTTATAGGACCAACATCGGAAACCCTAAAAAAATATCCATACATACATTTTAGTCGAATAAGATTGCATTTTTGTTTGATCTAATCATCTCATTAAAAAAACGTCAGCATATTAAAAATGACCTTATACTGTGTGGCACTGACCGAGGGACTTTCCCGAAACACATTCTACCGGGTGTTAGGGTAAACAGTTGCATAACTTTAAGGGGTGATTGTACCCACGATACTGAAAAACTTTCCCTATGAAACCTACAGGAAATCCGTAAAAAAAATTGTTGACTTCCCATATTAAATGCAATCAGCTGATCGAACTTTTGTATGAAAAGTCGTATCTTTTTTTAAAGTCCCTATAGGTTTCTTTGGGAAACTTGTTTAGTATCATGGGTAAAATGACCCCTTAAAGTAAGGCACCCGTTTACCCTAACCTGACACCCTGATAGCTTTTGTACAAATTACAAAATATATTTTGAGATATTTTCGGAAAGTCCCTCTATCAGTGCCACCCAGTATACGAGTATTCACTATACTTACAACCCGGGCGAATCAACTTGGCACCTGGCTCGCACGTGGCTCGGAATTTGACACCCCTCCTGCTACCCCCAGCGGGACGCCGCCGTCGCCGTGCGAGGCCGTAGCATAGCATGTCAGTTACCGTTGCACGTGTCACTGCGCTTTAGCATTTTTGAGTTTTTCTTTCCGAGTTTTCCGGGTTTTTTTCCGAGCCACGTGCGAGCCAGGTGCCAAGTTAATTCGCCCGTTATGTACTTAGGTTAATCTAAAAATTGCCTCGAAACCAACTAAGTCAAACAAAAACCACCCTTATTATAATCATTTTTGCAGATCTGATACATTGGCCGTCAGCCCTGCACTCACTAGGGGGTTGCGTTAAGATACGAGATAACGGAATCTAATTGAAACATTGCTTCGGACTCCGTTGGGAGGGGAGGGTGTGACGGAGATCGGATTATAGACCTCTATTTTTGAGCTTGTTTGAAATGGACACGGATTTGTGGTTAGTTAGTTTGTGGCAGACTTAAGGCTCCTTTTACCGTTCAGTGACGCCCTCATTACAATATTAAAGATTTCTTAATCAAGAAAGCCTAAATTAAAAAAGTGATACTTCGATATACAAAAACCTTAAAGATATTTTTATACAATACTATTATTTAAGTGGAATGCTTAGAACCTACAAAAGTATACTTAAATAAAACCGGTCAAGTGCGAGTCGGGCTACTCGCGCACCGAGGGTTCCGTACCACACCACCACAGAACACAACATTATTAACTTAGAAAAAAAACTTTTTTTGTCCGGGACCTTTAGCGCGAGACCGACTCATACTTGGCCGGTTTTTAGTATTTTTTGTTATTTTGTAGAGTTTGCCCTATAATCACACTAAGTTTGACGCTTGTATGTATTACCGTTTTTACTATAGAGCGTGAAGAAAAAACGTTGATAAAAACTAGTTTCTTGTTGAAAAACCCCCTTAATTTTTAACTTTCTGCCATTTTTATTATTTGTTAACAAATCCGCCGCAATAACGCATAATCTGAGAAAATTTCAACTATCTAGCTATTACGGTTCCAAAGTTACAGCCCTAAATAGGTAGGACAGACGGACGGACGGACGGACAGACGGACGGACGGACGGACGGACAACGTAGGCTTAGTAATAGGGTCCCGTTTTCACCCTTTGGATACGGAACCCTAAGCTTTTGTAGTAATTTGGAGTAGCACTTTTTCATTTTAGATTTTCATTAATGAGGACCCAACTGAACTGTAAAAGGACTCTTAAAATAGGCGAAGAATTTATAAAACTAGTATTCTTTAATCCTAGTATTAGTACCGTACTAACATTTGAATTCATTTGTAGTTTGATTTCATTTGTGAACAACGCTAAATTGAAATTTAGAATTACTTGTGTTAAGTTGTAAATTACAGTAATTATTTGTTGCAAATGATAAGCATTAGCGATCTACACAAGCGAGTATCAATTGAAGTTTCGATGTCCAATTTAACCTTTATGTTCCTATTCAGGTGTAACAAAACACCCTAAAAATATTTAGAGGTGTAGTTTAGACCATCAAACTGAACAACTTTCAATATGGAGCCAACTACGAAATCGTGAAAAAAAACTGCTTTTTTATACAAAACAGCAGTACCCCGAATTCGACTCAAATAGATGAAATAGCAGATTTTTTTCGCGATTTCGTAGTTGTCTCTCTTGTAAATATTGTTCAGTTTGAGGGCTTAAATCACCCCTTTATATATTACTAGGGTAATTTGTTACATCCTGTATACGCTTCGATCAAAATATACAGGATGTAAACTTAAATGCATTACATACTGTATTGGGTGTTTCAGACCACCAAACTGAACAATTTTCATTAGGTATGGAACCAACATTAAAATCGCAATTATAAAATCAGCTGTTCCATACACTTTGGTTGGGGGTCTCCTGCGCCAAGATTCTAACAAAACATTATTCAAGAAAACATAATGTTTTATTAGAATCTTCGCGCAGGAGACCCCGCTTAACATTCATAAGCCGGTTTATACAAGCTCAGACGACCTCAAAGACATTTCCAAAGACGTAAAGTTCCCAGAGCTGATCGTGAGACAAAAAACGTAACTTTCTTATCACACGAACCCCAATAGTACGGTCAGCAATTAGTGGGCAGCAAAACTTCCGAGTCATTAGTCTGCGCGGGCCGTTACACCGCTAATTGCGGTCTTACTACCCTTTAATCCAACGGATCATGGTTTTTACACTCAATTTGCTGACCGTACCAGTTTAATAGTTATCGTGGAGAATCGACGAAAAATCTTTATGAAAATTCTTTACATTTTTGGAACATTGGTACCTATATGTGGGCAGTGGGCAGTGGGCAGTTTATAGTTTCAGAGATAGTTAATTTTTTGAAAAGTGAATAGAATGAAATTACAAGTTTTGTCGTTTTTACTTTTTTTTTATAAATTTGACTTAATTGATATTTTTTTTATCATCAAGCACCTATTCCTGTTTCCAAATCCAGTCTTAACTCAATAGGTTGCCCACTGGTACCCAATGGCTTGGACGACCACATAATGTCTTTTTTTCTCTTAAATCGTAACCAACACGGCACGCACATTTGATCAATTACCAGTAGAAAAGATCATAATTATGAAACTGCAAACCTTAGAAAAAGTATAGGTATGTCTAGAATGAGCCTCACGCTTCTACCGTATAAAGCAAAGGAGCTAACTTTCTTAGGTTGGTGTGCGTGAGGCGTCATACAAATTATGTCTGTGTGTGTGAGTGTATATGGATAGGGTGTAGAGGCCAGGTACTGGTTGCAATTTTTTCGAAGCTTTCCTAGCTTCGACCGTCAATCATGACATTATAACTTTATCCAAGCTGCAAACTTTCAGTGGCACAATGTAACCAACCCATTTAACGAATAGAAAGAACACAAGAAAACTATAAAAGTTCCGCCAATGTCCCATGAATCCTCTTCCATTGACATCCTTATTAATTCCTTTCATCCGTTCTCTCATTCATTCGTTCATTATTTAACAAGATTTGTGTAGGAATGAGGTTTGAGCACAGAACAGGGTCAAAGAAACCGCGGCGCCAAGCCGTCGCACCATGTATCTAGACACCACTACGTGAATACCTAAAATACTGGATGTGAAAAACAATATTGAGTTTATCTCTGCATAGTACCTACTCATCGATTTCACTATAATATAGCACAGAATGCGGAAAACAGTGATTAGAACATACATTTTTATCTGACGAATACAAAAATTAAATAAAAATAAAACCGGTCAAGTGCGAGTCGGGCTATTCGCGCACCGAGGGTTCCGTACCACACCACAACAAAACCGCAAGACCGACTCACACTTGACGTGTTTTTAGTATTTGTTGTTATTCTGTAGAGTTTGCTCTATAGTCACACTAAGTTTGACGCTTGTATGTATTACCGTTTTTACGATAGAGCGTGAAGAAAAAACGTTGATAAAAACTAGTTTCTTGTTGAGAACCCCCCTTAATTTTCAAGTTTTTGGCATTTTTATTATTTGTTAACAAATCCGCCGTAATAACGCATAATCTGAGAAAATTTCAACTAGCTAGCTATTACGGTTCAAAAGTTACAGCCCTAAATAGGTAGGACATACGGACGGACAGACGGACGGACGGACGGACGGACGGACAACGTAGGCTTAGTAATAGGGTCCCGTTTTCACCCTTTGGGTACGGAACCCTGAAAAGTAGTGTTCGTAACGATGAGACGATATTATAGGTACGCTAGTTAACTAAATGCTTGAGCGAATAAAAATCGGCTTCTCCCAAAAAATACAGTAAATAATTCGTAAAGTTCGTTTGTTCGTATTCCTAAATACGGAATTATGAATTTTTGCGATAGTGACTTTCATGCATTCAGTCTGATGATGATCTCTTTGCACTGAAAGAAATGTTTTGTTATATACAACAAAACTTTAGTGACAACCAAACTGTTTTGTAGTACATAATCAGACATTTGGTTATAAATAGCCAAATGTTTGAATATGTACTACAAAACAGTTTGGTTGTCACTAAAGGTTGTATTTAACAAAACATTTTTTACAGTGTGTATTTGCGTTTCGCATAAATTATAAATGCATAACAGCTATAAAGTACAAAACCCTATCCAGTGTACACCACACATACAAGTAGGTGATGTTCGCTATTATTTGGTACAAGTTACGGAATGCATTCGCTTGTAGAAACGTTATTTATCTTTATGTATCGGATACGCCTTTACGGTGCACTGCACTACATTATATTGCTACGTGAAACGAAACGCTGAGAAGTTTTCGGTACATTTTGCTTTACGATTTTGCATACATTTTAAAATAATGGCAGGTAAATGTAGGTTTAAGGGTTATTCCAACTTTTATAGTATTATTGCTACTATACCTGTAACTTTACTTTAGTTGGCGCTTTAAAGTAGTAGAACTTTATTTTATGTGATTTTATATTGTGTAGAAAAAATACAATAGTAGATTGTTAACCAAGGGATGAAAGTGACCCATTTCACACGAGATTTTTGGCGCCCCGAACGAACGTGAAACATCGCGCCCATAGTTCGAGTGTGAAATGGGTACTTTCACCCGAGTTAAACACTCTGCTTTTCATCACGATTACGAGGAAATAAACCAAAAACCAGATAATGCAAAATCAATTTCTGAATCGCTATCCGCTCGATGAATTCATTTTAGGCTACGTTTCAAAAAGTTTGAAAATCACTCGGGTACCAATACGAAATAGAAAAAAAACATACGAAGATTGTGGATGCTAGAGTGAGACAAATATACTTCCCTAGTGATTTTTACACGTTTTGAAACGGATCCGCAATGTGTGGCTTTCCCTCCCTTTTTTTCTTCTTCTTGCAAGGCTGCGTTCCGAACCTACACCCCAGGTGCACCCCGAGTGCAACTTTTCGTACTAACGCCGTTCAGCAGTGCGATTTTTGAAAATCATACGAGCGAATTGGCAGTAGAAAGATGCATAATCTCCATAGTAATTTTGACATTTTCTACTGCTAAGTCGCTCGTATGATTTTCAAAAATCGCACTTCATGAGTGTGATTTTTTTAAATCATACGTGCGACTCGGCAGTAGAAAATGTCATAATTACTACGAGATTATGCATCCTTCTACTGCCGATTCGCTCGTATGATGTTCAAAAACCGCACTTCAGAGCCTCGGTGAAAAACGTTGTACCATAGAGCGAGTTGAAAAAACAACCGCACCCAAAGGTCGTGAACGCAACCCAACTTAATGTTTTTTTTTTAAACCAGCCTGTTTTTTAAATAAGGTATTTTTTCTTCACGCAGAACACAAAATGCATATAATTTATACAAAAGTATTGAAATGTTGCTAATTACTGTTATTATTACTAAATTCCAATATTTTTGTTCATAATAATTATAAAAATTATTAATTTTAATATAATGTTAGAAGTGTGGCTGTATAGGTTTCTGCCTTTGCTCCGTATAGACGTAGATTTTTTTTAAATTACTTTTCATGAAGAAATGTATCACTTTCATTGTTTTTTCTTTTGTAGCAATAACTATAGGTACCAATTTGGATGTTCACTCACGCAATAAAACTATGTTATGCAATATTGAAAAATAATTCAGTATAGCTATCTCGATAGCTTGCAAAAGACCACTTTAGTATGTACCTACTTACTAACCAAATTCAATTTAGTATTATGTCAAATCTCTTTGTTATAAACAGTACTTAGTACTTACCTACACTAGTAATGTACGCACGGCGACAGATCAACCTACCCATAGTTGGACCTTATGTCCATGAACATAGAGTTCAACTATGGGTAGGTTGATCTGTTGCCGTGTGTACACAATGTCTCAATTCGTAGAGCATCAAAAAGAAAATCTTCACGACTTTTCGAGCATACGGGTTTTGAACCTATGAGACACTCATATACAGGGTCCTTTTTAATATGCTGACACTTTTTAAAGGAATGATTAGACCATCAAACTGAACCTCATACATTTGGCTCGAGTAGGTTTTGGAAGAGCTGATATTTTTCGGATTTAGATGTCGGTGCCATAGAGAAAGTTGTACAGTTTGACGGTCTAATCGTTCCCTTAAAAAAGTGTCAGCATATTAAGAAGGACGCTGTATTTTACCGAACATTCTAACCCTTGAAAAAAGGTCTGTTCTCTTTCCCAACTCTACCGACTTGACTAAAACTTCTTTACCAACTTATCCGCTGTGATCCCGCTCCACTTTCGTGAATATTTAGTTTCTTAAACTTTCCAACTATAACCCAGTTTTTGAATAGGGTGACCGCGGACGGATTTTGTGTCGCATACACAAAGCCGCGATAAAGCCCGCTTCACACGACCCTCCATTAATATCAATCACTATGAGACACCGTAGTATAGACAGTGATAAGGATTTCAATAGAGCAAGGTTTTTGTGTGAAGCTGCCTTTGGGAGAGCACAAAAACTATGAAAGTTTGTTACGTCATGTTTTGTTACTTATAACGTTTTGGATTCCGGAGTTACCTCGATAGAAAAATATTTTACTTCTAAACTATTATAAAACTGTAACAGAAGTGTGTCTGTACATTGAAGATATTTAAAAAAAAAAGGTATGATATGGTTTTTAGGTGTCCCTGATTCCATATTACTAATTTTTGCATTTTTTTGTCTGTCTTTTTGTTTGTGTGTTTGTTTGTTTGAACGAGCATCACGCAAAAACTGCTGAACCGATTTTGATGAAACCTTTTTTGTTTGATAGCTTATGATCTGACTTAAATCTGGTATATAATTTGTGCGGACGAAGTCGCGGGTTAACACTAGTATATTATAATAGTGAGATTCTAAACAAAACATTATTTCGTTTATTTTCATTGGAATATAATAAATCCACTATACTTAATTATCATTACTCAGGTTTACCCTTGGTTTACCTATTTCGGACACCAGTCTCCCACAATTCTATCTGTATACCTATTTATTGTAAGTTCCTGTATAAATCTGCTTGTGGAGAAAATAAATGATTTTGATTTTTGATTTGATTATGTTTTAAAAACAAAATCGCGCACATTCTACGAAGTACCTTCCATAATACTGTATCTTGCAACAATTTTGTGCTACATTTTGACACAAGTACCTATTTACTGCTTAGACTATGTAATACACTACGTTCTTTCTACGATTTACTGAGTCTGTGAAACTAATTGTTTTTTTTTTTTTCAGAAAAATCTTTTGAAGGATCAACTGGGAATGTTCCTCCATTGAATAGGGAAGATCTTCCGCCAGGCTAGGTGTGAAGCCTGGGGATCGACTAAACCATATAAAATTGTAAATTTTCCTTATAAAATGTAAAACAGTGAAATAGGCTTCAATTCGAAGCTAAAATACTTTATTGGACTCCGCAATAACTTTCCCAATTTCATGAAAAGCCAATAAAATATTAATGACTGCCTGTAATTACGTTCGTCCTTCCGAAACCCATCAAAATTTACGATTACTCATAAATTGAATCACAAAATTTAGCACTATCTTATAATTCAGGCGCGCAGTGAGACGTGAAGACTCCAACTATGTGCGTTTTAACTCACTCCAAACTCGAATACCATAGGGATCCTAAATTACAGTGTTTTATTAAAATAATTTTACGAAGAACGAGTACGCTGAACAGCCCTCCGCAAACTGAAATGGTGAACTCAGACCATCAAACTGAACAACTTTCACTATGGAGCTTACCTCAGGAAACGCGTAAAAAAATCACCTGTTTCATACAAAACTGCTGTACCTAACCTGACTCAAATGTATGGGCTGATTTTTTTTCGCGTTGAGGTGGTGTCCATATTGAAAATTGTTCAGTTTGATAGTCTGAGTTCACCGTTTCACTCTGCGGAGGGCACAGATTACCCCTAATAGATACGGCATGATGAAAATTTTTTTACAGGCCCGAAGTCACCATTTTTGGCGGTAGGTGCGGGTAGCGGGGCACGAAACAATGCAACGTGATTCGCCATTTCAAGGTCGCTCACTCGCGTTACTGATATCAGTGCAAAATCTTAGATGTGTGGCGCGCGTCGGCGACCTTGTATGCAGTATCTATTGGCGTTAATCTGTGGCGGAGGACTATACAGGGTGTAACAAAACACCCTAGTAATACTTAAGGGGGTGCTTCAGAGCATCAAACTGAACAACTTTCACGATGGAGCCAACATCGAGAAAAAATAAAAAAAATCACCTGGTCCCATACAAAAGTGCAGTACCGATTCGACTAAAATGTATGGGACAGCAGATTTTTTTATTTTTTCTCGTTTTGGCTCCATAGTGAAAGTTGTTCAATTTGATGGTCTGAAGCACCCCCTTAAGTATTACTAGGGTGTATTGTTACATTGTTATAGGGAAGAATCATGTCAGACTGCAAACAGTGACGCTTTGTTCTAGTGAGGTTAATTAAATAAAACCACACATTTCTCGCTCCATATCTGTTTGCCTCCCTCACACCCATAGTAGCTTGATGCAAAAGGCAAGGCACAGAATTGTATTTATGCGTCTGAGAATCCCGTAGCCGCAGCAAGTGGCATAAATAACGGTCAATGGCACGAAACAACAATTTATGCCATGCACAGACCGCCCGCGCATCCACCCGTGATCTTAGGATTAGATATTACAAGTGTAGACATTGGTATGACTCGGTGATTATGAAATTGTACAACTACGTCTGCGGTGCTAATGAAGTCTTGTTATGCTTTGATCTTATTTACAATGGAGCGGGCGGTATTTTTAATTGTTCCATAGACCACAATCTCTGTTCGTTACATTATTGATCAATAATGATCAAACATACTAGTGTCTCTAAACAGGTTCGATGAGGTGTTTTGCCAGTGGAAACCCTGCTATATTTACATAACTGCTTATCGTCGAAATAAATATAGATTTCTACTCTGTTTTTCATCACTTTGGGATCAGTAGGAAACCAATCTCTTTTTATTTTTTTTATTAAATCCATAATTATTCCTCTAAACATAATTTTCTTAATAAGTTTGGTTTCCGCCTTCTGATTTTTAAAATGATCACCATCGATTATCCTTCTTGTAGTTAGTTATCCTTAACAAAACAATTTCAAATGTATCATTTGCTGTGAAAATATATTATACAGGTCACACCGTGCACATGAATAATGTGGGAGTAGGGATATTTTACCCGAGAATTGATAGCTGTCCGCGACCACAGGAGCTTTACATTTTTGTGTTTGCAAGTGTCCTTTTTGTTGTGATATATATCGTACTATTTATTATTGGGTCGCAAGCGTGAAAATATGTATATTTATAGCGGTATACCTTGAAAAAGCGTACTATTCAAAGAGAGAGAAAGATTTAAAAACGTAGGTTCTGCATCATTAATTTGAACTTTATACAAATACGAGCTTTTACCCGCGACTTCGTCCGCATAAATTGTATACCAGATTTTAAGTCAGATGATAAGCTATCAAACAAAAAAGTTTCATCAAAATCGGGTCAGTAGTTTTTGCGTGATACCTACTCGAACAAATAAACACCCAAACAAAGAAACAAATAAACAAACAAACAAACAGACCGACTAAAAATCCAAAAATTTGTGATTTGGAATCAGGGACAGGTAAAAACCGTGTCGATTTATTTTTGTAAATATCTTCAATGTACAGACACAATACATCTCTGTTACAGTTTTATAATAGTTTAGATAGCATCCGATACTATGAATTGTCGTTTCTAATAAGTAGTTCCCCCACCTGTTCAAATTCCCTCACTTTAAAATTCAATAGCCAGCACTCCAGGACTGCTTTTTGCATTCATTTACAACTATTATTTCATGAAATCCAAGCAGACCTCTTGAAATAACTTGACACGGAAAAGGCAGGATAGAAACGTTTACACCAAACTTATGACAAGACTCTTTCATTTAACTAAATGTCCTGTAAATTATAGGCTATTTCGAAAATACACAATTGATATAAATAACAGGGTTCCGTGGGAACAAGGAGTCGCAATCGACTGAAGTGTGACGGTGGGAAATGACGGGGATGTTAGGGAAATATGGTAATACTAGCTTTTGCCCGCGACGTCGTCTGCGTGGAAATGTGATGTTGTGTCATGTCACGTCTAAGGTCATGAAGGTTATGGTCAGAATCAAGTCTGGGAATCCCGGCATATACCTAAAATTAGAATGGCTATTAACACGTTGAACGCCGCGCCGGCGGGTCACAATAACAATCGATTTTCCATTGTTTGTCGGTCATTTGGCAGTCAAAGCCTTAAAGAATGGGCTGATAGAAGACACAAGCTAGAGTGGTCTGGCCTCTCGGGTCTGCAACACGTCATGTCGGCGCGACTAGTCAAATTGAAATAGAACCGTTTAATGGTTGCACTTGTGATTATATGTTTATATCTCCGGCTCCCGTCATCATAGCGAGATAAATTATTAAGCTATCAAACAAAAAAGTTTCATCAAAATCGGTTCATTACTTTTTGCGTGATGCTCGAACAAACGACCAAATACCCAAACAAACAAATAGACAGACAAAAAATCCAAAAATTGGTGATTTGGAATAAGGGCCACCTAAAAACGATATCGTAACTTTTTTTGTATTTCATTCAATGTACAGACACACTTCTGTTACAGTTTTATAATAGTTTAGATTAGATAAATATTGCTAAAGCGATATCAATCAATAAAGCTAATCATATGATAGCATGTTGGACATACTTAATCAATAAAACTAATCATATGATAGCATATTGGACATACGTAAGTACCCGGTCGTATTCCATTTGACCGGTTGAATTTTGTATTTAGCGCATAACGTAGTTTATTCATTGTATTTTATATTTATATATTCGAAAATATGTGACTTGTGGCGTGCTTGTGTACCCTCTGATGTACAAACGAAGAACTTATCTAGGTAGACAAGTGTGGATGAGATACAAAGCGTCCCTACCAAAAACCTACTAAGATGGCCTTGACTGCAGTAGGGATTAGTAGGGAACTATAAAACACGCACACACACACACACACAGTGGCCTCAAAATAATAATAATATGCTCAAAAATTTAAAATAGTTTTTTTTAATAAAAAACACATTAAAAGTCAATCCATTTTACGTCAACTTTATTAACAAAATCGCTCTAGTGTTCCGTAGACGGTTATTAAAAAGTTAAGGCGCCGTGAGTGTCCCGGCACGGCGCGACGCGGCGGTGCAAAAGCACCAGTTGCTAGGATTCCCTCATTATTTATTTAAAACCCGATCTGAATGTCGTACGTATGCTAAAGGTAGTGGTACAAGTAAAAAAAACCCACACAAAAGTAGGTACCAGATAATCTTGCTGAAAGTTTTAAACAGAAGTATAGAACAGAACAGAAGATTTACTGGAAATTCACGACAATACGTAAAAATAAATGCCAGTCTGTCAGTTTGTCCCTTATCCTTATCCGTTCATCCGAATGTGATGTAACTTTGGTCGGTTGTAGTGCACACACCAGGAAAAGTCTCTGAAACATAAAAAAGACTAAAGTGATGTCGGGAAAAAAGGGGCATTAATTTATAATTATAACGCATGCTAGGCAGAGCTAGTTTTAAATAAAATCTGTGTGGAATACTACGAGATCCTTTTAATCCATGGTCTAAAAAAACAAGGTCTTCTATTCCCAGAGTGACACAAGCCTACGTTACAAAAAAATGGCCGCTAAACATGGTAAAAGGGTACGATGACGTAGGCTTGTGTCAGTCACGTGGTCGGAAGAGAATTCCAGGCGCAGTATATTATTGTAACATGTTTTAATCAATAGTATCGAATAACTTAGTACAGTATTGAAGATCCGTAGCTAACCCTTATTGCTTTATCTCACTCATGTACGTGAGCATGAATAAGGTGGAATGATCACCATAAGAAAATTAAAGAGCCGAGAGATACAAGACACTAAATTGATCGTTGTGAAAATAATTGGGGAAATCGTTTATAAACAACACAGTTCTGTAACACGTGTATCATGCTGAACTTTTCGATATAAACTTAGAATACAAAAATATCGTTAGTAAGTTATTTGATATTGTCGTATCTTTCAACACTTAAACCGAACAACATTTCAGACGAAGAGCTTTTAAAACTTAACCCTTATTTTCTCACTTTGAGCACTTTAAGGGATTACAGGCAGAGCCAGTTCAAATCCGTAAGAATGTCTAATTCTAATGGATGACCGCCTCCTACTCCTGCTTCCATATTTTCATGATTTTTTTAAGAGATTGAATACATATTGTCTTTTTTTTGTCGAGCGAGAACCCAATTCTTGCCGCGTGCATAACCGAGATATTTTACCAGGGTAACATATGAGCTAAGACTTTAACACTTACTAAATGATACACACTAAAAATTATGCGGAATTCCTAAAGCTTTGAAATAGTATTAACTTTTTACTCATCACATCATTGAATGTACAGACGTATAGACAGTCAGTCGTCACCTCTAAATTGTAGTATTTTTTAATCTTTTTTAACCTATCGTTAAGTTGAGTCTCTCAATAGTTCTGTTTCTTCTTTTTTTTCAGGACACGATCAATCAGAACTTCAGTTTGACACAAACCAATTGTATACTTCTTCTTCTTATCGTGTAGGTAGAGCCCTGCATGGGTAGCATGACAACCCGTGATACGGCTTTTATCACGTCTTTTATCACGTTCGTTCGCGCACAAACGAAAGAGATAAAAGACGTGATAAAGCCGTATCACGGCTATCGCGGGTTGTCATGCTACCCATGCTGGTGTCAGAATTTTTTCAGACCGCCTTACGGCCTCTGACATGGTTTTTATGTAACGACTACTACCACCAGAGATAGTAGCCGGGACCAACGGCTTAACGTCCCAACCGAAGCACGGGATCATACACAAAGTGGCATATCACTAGGTGTCCCCCGTGGGAATTGAACCCACGACCTCCGTATCGAGAGCCCAATGCTCTTAACCATTAGACCACGAAGGCATTTGTATTTGTATTTATTGTATACTAACTAGGTAATTTTTTTCTAAAAATTATAAACAGTCCACCCAAAATTCCATAACCAAAAGCAAACATAAAATGCCATTTATTTTAAACACGGCTCAACTCAAAGCTCCGCCCTCTTCTCATATACATATTACAGTACCGTAGAGTGTTATATGGCTACTTATAGTATAGTAGCATACGAGTAGGTGTGCATTATCTGAAAAAGCATTCCATAGCTTGACAAAGGGAAAGTTGTCCCGGTGTAGCGCGCATTGTTTACCTGGACACAACGTCGAGTACAGGGATAGAGTGGCTGCGATTTACGCACTGGAAGTGGCTGCTATAATTTAAAGGCAGACACTACAGGTGTTAGGGTAAACAGGTGATTGTAACCATGATACTGAACAATGTGCCCAAAGAAACCTATAGGAAATTCGAAAAAAAAAATCAACTTTTCATATAAAAGTTCGATCAGCTGATTGCATTTAGTATTGGCTACGAATAAGAATGTATAGAAATGTAAATCAAGCTCAAAAAGTGACCCCAAAAAAAGTACACAGTGTTCGAAATTTGTTCCTTAAAAACTACACCTTGCCGCCAAAACTCATACAATTCGTAGAGTATTGGATTTCCAAACATTTTTTTACGGATTTTCTATAGGTTTCTTAGGGAAAGTCATTCAGTATCATGGGTACAATCACCCCTTAAAGTAATTTCAACTATTTACCTTAACACCCTGTATATACAATTACCTAAAACACGTATTTGATTTTCATTCATAGTTCTTTGCATATTATTAATTTAAGACCCGTTCTTATTTATTTTTACTAGGTTTTGAAAATTATAATTGGAATTTTCTAGTCCGATCGTCCGATGATATCGCCCGTCATCGATTAAATAACTTTCACGTGCATTGAAAATGAAGTTTTGTGATAATTTGAAGCGTTTCTTCCATTGTGTTTCCCAGAATTGTTTATATTATTATGGCAAAAAACGTATTAATAATCAATTAGTATCTGAAAGTTGGAAAAGAAAGCTATAGTACATCCAAGATAGCTTGGTTATTTTGATCTTTGAGCCGTCAAAACTTTTTAATATACTAAAAATATACAAGACGAATTTTTTAACATTTAACATAAAATTAAAGGTTTTACGGCTCAAACATTTTCAGAAAGTAAAATAATCGCTCTAAAACTATCAATCAAAATCACCAAACTATCTTGGACGCACTATAGCCATTGTTGAAACGACAAGAACGTTGCGCTTTTAATTAGTTTTTTTATTAGGACTCCTAACTTTACTTTTTAAGCTTTACTTTCGCTAATCGCTAACTATGCTAAAAATTGGCATGCGATTGCTGCTCATTTTCTGATACTTGAAAGGTAGGTAAAAAAGAAATTGTCATTTCCAGAGTCTTAAAATCTACGGACGTATGTTTCGGGCACGTGAGGTGGACAATAAATTCTGTGCTTTGTACTCTTCCAGTCTATTCTGTGGTTTTTTTAACTATGCGTTTTACAAACGCCCTGCTACAGAAGGAAATAAATTCTGCCTTTTTTGAGTGAGGGATAAACTTTATGGTTTAGCTGTAATTTTAAACAAAAACCTTTTGGATATGTGGAGTTAAAGTTTTAGGGAATGTTTCATACAACGACGTCGTGGGTGGCAATTTACTCTATTACTTTTTGGTGGAAAAATATGATTTTAAGCTAGATAAATTAAATTAAAAACAACCCGTATGAGGTTTCCCCGACTATTGGACCTCAGGTATGATTTTGGTGTTGCTCCTCAGACTTTCCATCTCACATCCTGCTCTTCTAGTCTGGATACTTGAACAAAGCTTATGGCCGCTGCCTTGTGGGAAAATAAAACGATATGCCATTGAATTTTATTTGCATTTTATTGCTTGATTTTTACTTGCACAATAATAATTATACTTACATACAAATACCATGACCGTAATTTCTTTGGGGTGGTCTATCTATTTATCTTTTTAATTACAGTTTTTATACTGTACGACCAGATAGAGATAGGTACTTTTTTTTTTAATAATTCGAGCACCCTCAAAGCACAGAGTACTATGCAAATATTTTTGTACACCATCTGACCCGATCATCCAGCGGGTTTGAATCCAAGGGGCAAATATTTCTACAGGGTGTAACAATATGCCCTAGTAATACTTAAGGGGGTGCTTCAGACCATCAAACTGAACAAATTTCACTATGGAGCCAACATCGAGAAAAAATAAAAAAAATCTGCTGACCCATACAAAACTGCAGTACCGACTCGACTAAAATGTATGTACCCAAGTATTGGATGTTTTTGTCTATTTATGTACCTATTCTGTATCTATACTTATAAAACAGTTCCGTGACTGACTGACTGACCGACAACGCACAGCCTAAATCACTGAAGATAGAAAGTAAAATTAGAAGAAGCTAGTTAGGTATTAACGCACAGTAACGTAGGTGTAAGCCGGCGGATTGTAATTTCACTAGACATAGACAATGTGATTGTAGACGAGGATTATTCACATCGGATTTTGTTCAGACTAGTTGCAAAATACATTGCCCAATCCGGTTTCCTACACAAAACTGGTAAATTTGAATTTGAATTTTATAAGAAATCCCATTGCAGAAAAGGATAATTTCCATTTTATTGGGAAGCACGATATTCCTAATATCCTGTGTATAATTTTGTATTTGTTCTTTAATCATACACATTCGCCAGCTGCGAAACGACCCGAAATGTCACGTGGGAAATGTCTTTTGGAAACAAAAACATCCTAGAGGGGTAGTTTAGACTTTAGACCAATAAACAACTTTTACTACTTGACAGCCCGGTAGCACAGTAGTGAACCTGCGTGCTGTGCCGAGGGTCGCGGGTTCGAATCCCGTAAGGGACAAATATTTTTGTATCTTTATATGTATTATATATCGTTGTCTCGTCATCATAATACAAGTCCAGGATAGATTATGTTACTTTAAATGTGACTAGATAATTTTTGTGACATTGTCCAAGACAAAAAAAAACTATGATGCGAACTTAGAGAAGAAAATATATTTGGTGCCCCAAGTACTACATACAATGTTCTTGGGTGCCCCATAAAAGACAAAGCGGGTTTTGTATGGAAGGTTGGCGAGTTATTTTTCGACGTTGTTTTTAGCGTGGCCATCAACCAAACTAGAATATTTTAGTTTAAAATAACGTAACAAACAAAACTTGTTATTACATGTATATCTCTAAAGTCAGTCTGAACGGAGATTTAGACTTGAAGTTGTAAATAAATGTATTACGTTTTCTTCAAGCCTTTAGTGTCAATTCACGCGTACCACAGCCACAACCACACCACAACGACGCCATGTGGTCGGGCGTATATTTTGTATTGAAAATGAATATTACAATTTACACGTACCACATTTTGCAGTTGTTATCGACCACCTGTGTAATACGACCACATCGCGACGGCAACGCCACCACCGGCGGCGGCACACCGCGGCCACATCGCCACGACATGCCGTCAAGCCGTGTTTCCTCTACGAAAGCCGGAGTATACTGCACATGACCACGTGGTTACCACATCGCAACGACAGCGACAACGCAACCTCATCGACATTTTGTCGGTACCACAACGCAACTGCAAAAAGCCGCTGCGACACTATTCACACGTAACCGGTGTGGTGTGGTTGTGGTACGTGTGAATTGACCTTTATATCTCCGTTCGGACTGAGTTTTGAGATATACTTGCTATGAAGTTTTGTTTGTAACTTTATTCTGAACTATAATATTCAAGTTTTATTGATGGCCTCGTTAAAAAAATAAAATAGGCGCCATTTTTAGTCATTGGCTTTTGAGTCTGGTAGGTACTATGTACTAATTATAGTACTCTGTGGTACTACACTCAAATGTATGGGACAGCAAATTTTATTTATTTTTCCTCAACCTTGTTTCCAAAAATTGATCAGTTTGATTTTATAAACCACCCCTTTAATTGCTAGGGTGTTTTGTTGCACCTTGTATAGCAATCTATATCCGATAGAGTAAATTACTTTATTTAATAAAATTTGCTTAGGTTGCAAACATAATTCTAAAATGTAAAGCCTTCAAAAAGATATGCATCAATCTTTTACATCACAAAGAGTGGGAACTGACAATAAAACTGCACCCGTGGGTGATGCATTTTCGAGCTGCATTCAGCTTTAAAGGAATTTAAAATGCATCTAGAATTTAGTAGAATCGCTCCAGTGGAGAATGGGAGATGCTTGATAAATGGAATTTATTCTTCGTGACGATAAAGGGTTTTGCATCTTCAGTAGCTCGAGCTTGGCTCGTACACTAGTTTACTAGCGATTTTAAGCTCATTTACTCTCACATTAATATTGACAAGGAATACCTTATATAAGGCAATAGTCAGTTATGATTGTCTACACCAGGGCCTCTACCCGCACATACGAACTTCGCAATTGCGTGAACGTTTTCGTTCCAATGTCAACTCTATTACAATGAAGTGCGGACCGAAACAGCGGCGATATATCGAACATCGAAAGTCCGGGTACAGGGCCAGAAGCGGACAAGACGTCGACGGGTCGACCGCGGTGATTTTTATGGTTATGGTAGCCCGCGAAGAGTTCAGTAATTGAATTTGATTATTACGTAATTCATCGCGCAAATTATCCAATTTTTATTCCAAAGATTATCTGACTAGTAAGGCAATTAACATGCAGAATTTGAAAGATTGTTTTCGAATTTTGAAACAATCAGCAGCTTCATGCTTCAGCTTTTAGTATATTCTTTAGACATAGATAAAACAATAGATATGGAAGAGCGGATCCTTCTGGCACAGGTATTTTACGGATACTTAGCAGAAGAACCCAATCACTACAAAGTTTATGAAACAAAGTTTAAGAAATATAAATTTTTCATTTTTCATTTTTTTTTTCATGGTATTCCCTTTAACATTTGGAGGTATTAAAATTGACAGTTATTAAAATAGGGCGATTAATTGATGCCAAATCTGTTGTTGTCGAGGAGGAAATATACAAACTCATATTCCTAAGACATATTTTTTGAAAGAATTCGAAAGTTTAGTTTCGGAAACTACAAGTTTCTTACAATTTTTATCTTGACAATAAGTAGAGACTTATACCAATTTTGACAGCGTTTTTTGGATCACCTACTTTTGTGATTCAGCGCAATAAAGACCTATGTAAAAAAACATAGGTCTCGGTTAAAATACGATCATTTAACAACGCCAAACATTAATCAGCCAAATACCTATATCTCTTTCAGTTGAATAATATGTCAGAATTACAGTTTGAATGTAGATCGCTAGGTATAAAACTACACTGGCCTTCAAAACTTAGTATACCACTTTTAAAAGTGCAATAACCTTTCAAGTGCACAAGATGTATTTTCGAAACAAAAATAATACGTTTCTTTTTATTTTTTATATAAATCTTTATAGTCGATTTTCTTCTTTTAAGGAATGTATGAAAAAATCTTTATTTATAAACAAAAACACTCCTTTTCAAATTGCCGTCTAACTAAAGTGTGATACAGTTTTGCAGGTCAGTGTAGTTTCAGTACTAAATAATTATTTGAAAAGTTTAGTTGGCCACCCCTGGTCAAAAACAAACGAATGGAAAAGTAAAGCAGGATACTATGGTTATAGATAAGTATAGACTAGCATATGAAAACTCATTCATGGTGCAATGCGTTAAGGCTACTCCTCCCATCTGCAAGGCTCTCTTTCTTACAAGCAAACTTTAGCAATTAGCCATCCCGCTTCAATTGCGCGGCTCCGGTCAGAATTTTCCGTTTTCTTTGAAAACCTGTATGATTTTACATGAATTTTCAAAAAATAAGAAAACCACGTCATTTTATATTGTATTGTGAAGAATATTGTAAATTTTCATATTCTTCTGATCAACAACGTAAGAGTAAAACGGTTACAAATGGAAAAAAAGAGGTGACCTTTGGAGTCGTTTTTCTTCAGTTTTATTAATTAAAATAGATTTCGAGAGAAACCACATCACTTCTCATATCCTGCAGATTGTTCAGTTTTGTTTTCTGCTTAAAAAATGTCATAGTTAATGTAGTTAAAAAGGTTAAAGGTTAATGGTTACAAAATTACTCAAAACCGGGCGGACGCCCCTTAAGTCATAAGTAGAGATCGGATAATCGGATGCATATTTACCTAAACTTCACTTTTTTCGCCACGAAAACAGGCTATGGATATGCCTTTCTAAATAAATATATTTAAAAAAATCGGACCACCCGCACCGTTTTATCATACTGACCCTCGTAGGAAGTCACACCACTATGATATAACCTACTTCCGACAACATGAACAACTTGGGCAATATGAACAACTCTGACAACATGAAAAACTCTGACAACATTGTTCAAACGTCCAAGTTCTACGATATTTTGTATGTCGATAAATCTTTTAGCAATCCCGGGACTTTAGAACGATCCTGGGATTGTTTCATAAAATAAACGAACTAAGACGTGTCCACATTATTCTTATGAAAAACGAAGTTTAGGTAAATATGCATCCGAATATCCGATCTCTAATCATAAGAACCTGTTATTAAATATCTCTAAACAGTTTTTAACTCTATAAGTATAAAAATAATGAAAATTATACGTTGCCCACCCTCTGTTACTCTGTACACATCGAAACATATCCAATAAAACATGGCGTCAACGTAACGACATCCAGAGAAAGCTTTAATGAAAACAAATGGAACGGCTGCGCTGAAAAACAAACGAATGGACAAATAAAGAAGGGTACTCACTAGCAGATGATATGAGTTATCTATCATTCATGATTAATAATGATGCACGATTTTAAATAATAAGAACTTATTTCTTTGTGACTATAGCTTGCTTCATTTGTGATCTAAACAATTTGATCAAATTGATGTAGTTACTCGTCGTTCGTTATACATATTATGTATATTACTTTACTAAATTAATTGTGGAGATTTGCTAGGAAATGTAAAAAAAGAATCTAAATTAAAATAGTATTTAAACGTATTAAATTTTACACGTAAACCTAAGCTTAAACAAATCTAAACTATTATAAAACTTTAACAGAAATGTGTCTGTATACATTGAAGATATTTTCAAAAAAAGATAATGATATGGTTTTTTGGCATCCGATTCCAAATCACAAATTTTTGGACTTTTTGTCTGTTTGTTTGTTTGTTTGTGTGTTTTTTTGTTCGAGCATCACGCAAAAACTACTGAACCGATTTTTATGAAACTTTTTTGTTTAATAGCTTATGATCTGACTTAAAATCTGGTATATATTTTATGCGGACGAAGTCGCGGGTAAACGCTCATATTTTATAAATGTGACTAATCCATAGTACCTACTCGTATATTAAACACCCTAGTATTATTTGAAGTGATGGTTTAGAGTTTCAGTACGGAGCTATCATCGAGAAAAAATAAAAATAAAGCAGATGTATCACAAAAAAACGGATACAGAACGGATTCAAACAAAAGGAAACCTACTCAAATACAAAATACCTACTCGACTCAAATGTATGGAACAGCAGTTTTTTTTCCGATGTTTTGGCTCCATAGTGAAAGTTATTCAAAATGATGGTTTAACTAAACCACCTCTTTAAATAATAGCAGGGTGTTTTGTTACATCCAGTATAGTTCATAGTTATTAAACTGGTACCAGGTATATACCACAAAAGTGCATACCTACAGCAGTAATCCAATTTTTTATGGGATTTCAGTGTAAAGTCCCATTAGTGGAACATTGGGCAGAGCGTGTCGGCGACACCTCCACCGCCGAGTTTTGACTCTCGACAAATTAAATCAATTAAAGGCCCGCCTCCGCTTTTTTGTGACGACCAAAATGTCCTCCATTTGTTCGTATTAAGCTGACTTTTTTATTTGCGACGCTTCTGGCCCTCTGACGTTTACTTCAGAGTTGGATGGCATTTTTGTGTTTTGTTTATTACCTAGATTTAGTTGTGTTTATTTAAATTGGTATGAATGAACAGTGACATTCATAATTAGTTTACGACTTATTTATATTTTAAATAAGATAGCATTCTTGACGGCCCGATAGCACAGTCGGTAGTGAACCTGCCTGCTGTGCGGAGGGTCGCGGGTTCGAATTCCGTAAGGGACAAATATTTGTATGATGAATATGAATATTTGTTCCTGAGTCATGGGTGTTTGTATCTATATATGTATTATATATCGTTGTCTAGTCATCATAATACAAGTCCAGGCTAGATTCTGGTACTTTAAATGTGACTAGATAATTTGTGTGACATTGTCCAAGATATTTATTTATTTATTTATTTAATGTAGGCTTAGTAGTTACTGTTTTGTATTTGATTGTGACATTTTATAATACACATTTATGCTTTTGCTTTATGAGTTTAATACTTAGTTTAGAGGGTGCTTCAGACCATCAAACTTTTACCATAGGACCAGAACAGAAAGAGTGAAAAAATATTTGGTAGTTCCATAGAATATTTTTAATTGCTACTGCCTGTAGGTAATAAATGAGATTACAGGCTTAGAAAATGACCATTGCCATTGACCCGACCCAAATGTATGGAACAGCTGATCTTACCTCGCGATTTTTATGTTGGATCCATAGTGAAAGTTGTTCAGTTTGATGGCCAGAAGCAGCCCCTTTAATATTTAACGTATTTAAAGAAGTTTGGCGAATTTGGACCCAGCCATTTTTACTAAAACTAAAAGCCCTGATCAGGACGGCGGTCATAATTATTATAAACAGAAAAAATTAAGGCATTTTTCAATGCATACTAGTCTAAAAATAGACAAATCATCCAAAAAGCAGTAGCAAAACGCAACCACGACAGCTATTTTCAGCTAATATTATCATTGAGATATTTTTTGGACGTTACGGAACGTATTTGGCTTGGTTGAACTGATAGTGTGTATGATTTCGTTTTCTTCCATTATCACAATATTGCACGGTTATCGTGAATTTTCATTAAAATAAACACAATGAATGCGTAGAAGATTGAGTGGACTATGTAATAAGAAGGATTATGAGTTTCACATTTATTTGATACAAAAGGTATCATAGAGAGAAATACCTATCCCCCAACTTCTACAGATTACAACTAATTTACTTTTTCGTTAGTTTTGTTTCATTCTAGACGTATGTCGTATACTAAATTTCATTCATGTTCGGGGCCTCTAAGTCTGGGTCTCAATCTCAAATTACATGACCGTCCGCCAAACTTCTTTACGCCCTGTATAAGGAGGCCTTGTTCGCGTTAATTAATTCTCTAGTCCAGTTTTATGTTTTTTGCTAAAGCTTTGTATAATTTAATAAATAAACGCTTCCATCATGGAAAAGCGACTGTTGTTTTTATTTAAGTGCCAAAAATACTTAACCGTTCAATCCTGCACTCAATAGGAGGAATCAATGCGAACGATTTACGCAGGAAACAAAAACAACGTCGGAACAATATTTCCTCATGAAATCTGTTAAAGGACAGGACTCAAACGTGTCAGTTTCAATATTTTAGAAACAATATTTTTTCCAATGTTTAACGGTTTTAAGAGTGAAATAAAACCGGTCAAGTGCGTGTCGGGCTACTCGCGCACCGAGGGTTCCGTGCCACACCACCACAGAACACAACATTTTTAACTTAGAAAAAAACACTTTTTTTGTCCGGGGCCTTTAGCGCAAGACCGACTCATACTTGGCCGGTTTCTAGTATTTGTTGTTATTCTGTAGAGTTTGCTCTATAATCACACTAAGTTTGACGCTTGTATGTATTACCGTTTTTACGATAGAGCGTGAAGAAAAAACGTTGATAAAAACTAGTTTTTTGTTGAGAACCCCCCTTAATTTTTAACTTTTTTACATTTTTATTATTTGTCAACAAATCCGCCGTAATAACGCATAATCTAATAAATTTCAACTATCTCGCTATTACGGTTCAAAAGTTACAGCCCTAAATAGGTAAGACGGACGGAAGGACGGACGGACGACGTAGGCTTAGTAATAGGGTCCCGTTTGGGTACGGAACCCTAAATACCCGCAGATGGAAGGACGAATTTGAAACTCAATATTCCGCTGGAAAATTCGTAAACTTGGATTCATAATTTGGTGACCAATTTTGACGTGATTATGAAATAAAATTGTTAAGCTACTTCAAAATTATATCGATAAATAGATACATAACTCGTTTATTTCATCAGAACAATACAAGACAAACAGGACATGCAAGTCAAACAATAAAATTTGTCGTTGAATTATAAATGGGTGGTATAGTTTAGGTGCTAGGTAACATAGGTTAATATGTATATTTGGCTAGGTGCTACTTTTGCCCGCTCAAAAATTTGATCACTTTAAGATACACATGCTATTGGCGTAACCTGAACTTTTATCTCACATTCAAGCACAAATTCCAATAGCTTTGTCTCAACTAAAGCGCATGCTGGCTACGCTTTTTCGTAGCATTTGCTACGAGCGTAGCATTTGTATCTTAAAAAAATTTACTCCGAAAATTGTAACGTGTGAGTCAGCTTTAAAAAAAGTAACAAATGAAATCGACAAAAAAGAAACAAAACATCAATTGTGAAGCGACCGACGTGACAGATGCTGTTTCCCTTGAGAGGTTTTTTAAAGGAGCAAGTAAATCGATAGATGAAAAAAATGTGTCTTTGTTTTTAAAAGTAAATCGGACTCTGTAACATTTTCATTAATTCATCTCTAAATTCATGATTTTGGTACTTACTCGTATCGAAGGTACACAAATATTACAATAACGTAGCATGTTTTTGTTTAGTTTAACTTCACAGTCAAGCAACGAATATTTAGACGTACTTTTAGGCCTGCCACGTATATCCGGAACGTATAGGAATTCTGATTCGGAATTAGGATTTTTTATGGAGGATATGCCCCCTCCAGAATTCCGTTCGGAATGACGAAGGCATCAAACCCATACAAAATCACAATTTCGAATCATAATTGCGCTACACGATTCCACATTTTCCACACGCATATGGCGGGCCTTACCCTACTGTGGCGCAGCCAGAAGGGGGGTAATGTTTTTGTTTAGCTTCTTTACGTTTTGTTTTGCTTTCTTTGTGAAATCGCAAGCTTTCACTAGCCAAATAAATAGGGATAGGTATACAAATTGAAATAGCATTGTATGCCTGTTTTTGGATGGTCGCGTATCAATTGCCTCTCTCCGGCTTACAACGAAGATTGTGTTTTTTTCATTAAAAAGCCTTGAAGACACCACCAAGCACTTTTTCTATTTAAACTAGACACTGGCAAAAGCATCAACACCAAAAAAAGGTAAACGCCACAATTTTAAAGAATAGATATTGTGGACATATTATAAATTGTCAGTGACAATTTTTTTATGTTACAATTAATAAAAAGATTTTAAAGAACCATTTAAAGATTTAAATTAACAAACATCACAGTTCAAAGACGTATTTCACGGAATCAGCAGTGAGCAGCATTTTGTCGTTGCGGTCAGCAACAGAGAAAATTTCACCAAAAGCTTGGCAACTTCGAAACAAAAACGTTATTTAATACCCTTGAATGCTGACTTAATAATATTAAAATTCATTTCGAAACATTTTGCGGCAAACGAACGGACAACGAGAAACTATTTAAATAATTGTTGGAAAATTCACGATGAAGTACTTTTCCTTTGATGAATTTGTGCCTTATTCTGTCTAGAGACGAAGATTACAAAAAGTTTAAGATGTTTGAAATACAGCTAAATGAAATTCTGAGACCTAGGGTGGTTTGAAGATAAGTACATCAAGTATTAGGTTTAAACTTAAATACGTTACATACTTAGGGTGTGCTTTAGACCATCAAACTGAACAACTTTCACTAAAGGACCAACATCGGAATTGCAAAATAAAAAATCTGCCGCTCCATTCATTTAGGTCGAGTCGCGAAGTGGCGTTTTCTATGGAACGGCTGTGATTTTTTGTCCCATACTGCAAGTTGTTCTGATTGTTGGTCTGAAACACCCCCTTAAGTATGTATGTTTACACCCATATTATTCATTGCTTTGTAACTTAAATGCGTTAGTATATATGAAAGCAAAATCCAAAAACCGTTTATTTTCATTGTCCAAAACTATAACTCCTTTATTAAAGACCGAACTTATAATAAAAATGTATTTTTCCTCGATTCTTCCTTACTTAGGAGGTTGTTGACAATGAAAAGTGTCAGCGTTTAACATGATGTCATTAATCTTGTGCCGACCGGATAATTCAATGCCCTTCAGATCGTTAGATAAGGAAGGAAAGAATAATAGCTAGAATGGGAGGTCAAAGCACTGGCCTACTTGACGGCGCCAAACTGTCGACCGATCAGTAGTGTAAGTTAAGAACGGAGCACGGGGATCGAATAAACGATAATTATAATACAATATAATATATTCAAGCATCATGAGGGTCCGGATTCGAATCCGCATGGACGAAATGCCATGTACCAATAAGTTTTTCTACTTTATTTACGTATTATTTATTAATACGGACTAGTCTCAAAAACGGTGAAGGAAAACATCGTTGGAAACCTGCATACGCTGGAGAATAAATTTTCACGGAACCGAAGAAGTCTACCAATCCGCATTGGGCATGCGTGGTGTACTAACGCCCATACACCCTCTTTGAGTGTAGGCCTGTGCCCTGCAGTAGGACTATAGGCTGAAGATGATACTTAAGAGGGCTATTACAAGCTCAGTGGCGCCCTCGTCACAATAAAAAAGATTTCTCAACAAAGAAAGCCTAAATTAAAAATATGCTCAACAAATAAACTACAAAACCTTCAAGCCATTGTTATACAATACTTTTATAGGTTCTAAACATTCCACTTTTAGATAATTTCGTATAAAACAAAAGCGGCCGTTTTATTTCTTTTTTCAAAATTTGTATATTAAACCTTTAAAAAACCTATAAAAGTATTCTATGAAAAAAGCTTGAAGGCTTTTGTAGTTTATCTGTTGAGCACTTTTTTAATTTAGGCTTTCTTTATTGAGAAATCTTTTTTATTGTAACGAGGGCGCCACTGAGCTTGTAATAGCCCTCTTAAGCATTCAAACGGATCATCATTCTCTTGCCCATTTCCCGTTAGGTACTCGGGGTCGGCGTAATATGTCATCTTCTTCAATTCATCTCTCTTGGCCGTCATTTCATCACTCACTCCTTTCTTACACATATCGTCCTTCACACAATCCATCAATCTCTTCCTCTCCTACCACAGACAGCCATCCACATTCATCAAGCATTCAAACTATGGCTATAAGTTATAATTGCAAATACAAAGTCTAGAATGTGATAATTTTGTAGAACAGTTCGAGCGGTGCCTCTATGGTTCATATAATTATGTACGATCATTTATATGCCTATAATCATATTTCCTAGTCAATTGTGTTGACGTATTCGATAGTCCTTAAATTTTTATCAATATTAAGTATACCATTAGCGATGTGTGATCTGATCTGGTGTTCACTTTCTCAAATAGTGTTTTAAATAGACGATCTCTCTTAACATGTCCGGGACCGAAATTTCGTAGATTACTTATTCATTCGTGATCAAGATATCTGTCATACGACTAGGGTTGCCAGCTCCTATTTACTGTTTTAAAGGGTTTGATAAGATTAAATAAAGGACATGGGATAAAAATAAAGGATATCATATTTATTTTTAATAAAATGCTGTTATGGTATCAGTAGTGACAAAAACAATATTAATTCGCAATGTAACGTAGTTTGTCGTCAATCGAAGCCAAGTAGGTAGTACGACCTAATATTTGTATTTACCCATGAATTTGCCTGTATTTACAAAATCGTTCGCTTTTCTTTGCGCTTGAACCGCTGCCACTGTTATTATTATTAATCTGTATCTGAAGACATCACGTATGTTTTGTGAGGTTGATAAGTAGAAGGTACTCTTATGTACGCCTACGCGCGAAACTACGCTGATGCAACTCATTGCCATACGCATGCGTTCATTTTCCCCAAAATAAAGGACAAAGTATTATCCTCTATTGAAGATTTCAAATTAGGGGACGAGATCCATTTTTGGGTCTGAAATAGAGGACGTCCTTTAAAATAAAGGACGTCTGGCAACCCTACTACGACATTCCTACTCTCTATAAAAAAAACAAGCTAATAGCATCATTTTCGCTTTACTTGAACATTTTCCAACAAAATAACGAATTCACAATTAAAACCATTTATACATATAAGGCAATTAGGTATCCTTTTAATTAGAGGTATCATTAAAAACGTAATGCTGTACTTTTATATAAAATTCGTTAAAGAAAACGTTCAGTTAAATTCCTTCAAACATTTCTTTCATCTAATTCTAATTCATCAAGCCATCACATTTTTTCGTTATTTATTACCTGACGCATATAAAAAGGTCCTTTCTTCTTTAGCCGTTGATTAAGAAGGATCCCTCTTGAAATTATCCTGGCTGTAAGGGCCAGTATTGCATCTTATTGGATTAACTTGGTCTTTGATGTCCGTCCCGTAGTTTACAAGTCGCTTACGGCGCGTTAAAGGTAATAAAAGTAGGTAATTCTTTAAAGGAAGCTTTGTCGAAAAGGAAATTCGGTTTAACTAAGTGAAGTGTCTTGAGAGATAAGAAATTGTAGGTAAAGTTACAAAATGTTTCAAAATTTAACTTTGATCCGAGCAAAGCTTTTGGACTTTTGTGTTGAAAATCTAATTGTAATTTGATTATGCTCAATTATTATTTACTTTTCGTTGTGTAGATCAAGTCCATAGAACACCTAAAATTTTATTTTGCAACAATTGTTATTACTAAAAGATCGTTGGTAGTTGTGGCAAAGTTTCAGATCACCTCGAAAAGGTAAACGGTCGCAAGTTTATCTACCTATGTATATTGTAAGTTTCTTGTGGTTTGTAACCGAAAAATTGATCGTTCGGTTTGAAAGTGTTTAAAAACTAATAAGTCTGAACCTAGCTAACAGCTGAACACTCACTAAAAGCGGTCAAGTGCGAGTCGGGCTACTCGCGCACCGAGGGTTCCGTACCACACCACTTCAGAACACAACATTATTAACTTAGAAAAAAAAAACTTTTTTGATCCGGGACCTTTAGCGCGAGACTGACTCACACTTGGCCGGTTTTTAGTATTTGTTGTTATTCTGTAGAATTTGCTCTATAATCACACTAAGTTTGACGCTTGAATGTATTACCGTTTTTACGATAGAGCGCGAAGAAAAAACGTTGATAAAAACTAGTTTCTTGTTGAAAACCCCCCTTAATTTTTTACTTTTTGACTTTTTTGTTAACTTACAAAAAAGTCAAAAACAAGTCAAGTTTGTTAATAAATATTAACAAATCCGCCGTAATAAGGCATAATCTGAGAAACTCTAGATTCAACTTTCAACTATCTAGATAGTTGAAATTTTCTCAGCCGTAACAGCTAGCTATTACGGTTCAAAAGTTACAGCCCTAAATAGGTAGGACAGACGGACAGACGGACAGACGGACAGACGGACAGACGGACAGACGGACAGACGGACAGACGGACAGACGGACAGACGGACAGACGGACAGACGGACATACGGACAGACGGACAGACGGACAGACGGACAGACGGACAGACGGACAGACGGACAGACGGACAGACGGACAGACGGACAGACGGACAGACGGACAGACGGACAGACGGACAGACGGACAGACGGACAGACGGACAACGTAGGCTTAGTAATAGGGTCCCGTTTTCACCCTTTGGGTACGGAACCCTAAAAAACAACGGGTTGCACTCCGGGAGTGCCGGCAGAAGTGAAAACTAAGAGATCTTACGTCTTACGAATGTCACGTGACGTCACGGTCCTGACGCGAGTTTAACATTTTTTACCCGTCCCAAAAAGTGCCGCTAAAGAAGTTTTCACTTAAAAAAATCTTTGGTTACGATGCTCGAACTAATAAACAAACTGACAGCCAAAAACCCTTTAATTTTGAGTCAGGGACACCATCATGTTAAATGGGAGCTGATAAGAACGTCGCGGTAAAAGCTCGTGTATAATAAAAGTTTAATTTATTCTGCTATTTACTCGACAAGCAAACAACTCAGTCGTATTTCCTACGACCCAATTCACTAAAACTGACATAATGATCAGACAGCAGATGAGTTTACACACGGCACGGTAATAGCAAACAGTAATCTCAGTTCCGAATCCAAAATACGAGAACAATACATTCGCCCGCATCACGTTCCGTATCCAAACAGAATCGCCGATGTTGCCAACAAACAAACAAACATTACGAGCGTTGCTACGGGACGGTCTAAGGTATACAAGATAAATGTTTTAAATTGATTTATTGACAGTTTGCCAGTACGAAACCTGAGTTCGTCCGGCGCACCCTTTACAGTTACAGAAGTAAAAATAAAAACTGAAAACTTTTAAGGGGTGGTTAAGACCATCAAACTGAACAACTTTCACTATGGGACCAACATCGAAATCCCGAAATCTTTTGTCCCATACATTTAGCTCGAGTAGATCTGTAGTTTAGTATGGAAC
The DNA here is from genome assembly GCA_922987775.1 of Agonopterix subpropinquella. Lineage (NCBI taxonomy): Eukaryota > Metazoa > Arthropoda > Insecta > Lepidoptera > Depressariidae > Agonopterix > Agonopterix subpropinquella. The sequence goes on along the minus strand of OV277698.1, from coordinate 16,624,580 downwards.
ATCGCAAACGCATCGTATCATGGCGATTATCGCAAATCTCCTCATTTTGGGGGAGGCCAATATCCAGCAGTGGACGTCTATCGGCAGGTATGATGATGATGATTTTTTTTTCGCGATTTCGATATTGGTCCCATAGTGAAAGTTGTTCAGTTTGATGGTCTTAACCACCCCCTTAAATGATTATTTGTATTTTTGTACAACTTTTACTATGGGAGCAAACCGATCGGAGCAAGAACAAAATCAGCTATTCCATACTTAACTGCAATGCCTACTCGACTCAAATGTATGCAACAGCTAATTTTGTTTTTGCTCGGACCGGTTTGCTTCCATAGTAAATGTTGTTCAGTTTGATGGGTAGTCTCTTAGTTTAAAAGGATGCCAATGATAATATTAGTTTCACCCTGTATAATTATCATCATCATCAGCCTGTATACGACCTACTGCAGAGCACGAGCCTACCCCAAGGGAGGGTGCGTATGGGCGTCAGTCCACTACGCGTGCCCAATGTAGATTAGTATAGACTTACATATGCATTCGAATTTCTTCTTCAGAGAATTTCCTTGTAGCAACGCCGAACGTTATTATATCTAAACGATTGCAAGTTACGAAACGTTTGTGGTGAAAATTTACACTAAAGAAAAAGTCTAGGAAAGTCTGCCACGATCCAAATTATTCCCTTTTGGGTTTCATTCTGAGTACATTTTTAGTGGAATAAAAAGATGACTGTAGCCTTAAAATTACAGTCAAGTGAACCGAGTCACCATTTTTATAGCAACTTCATAGAATTTTAACCTTCATTATTCTATTTCGGTATGAAAGTAAAAGATGAAAACAAATCTTTCCCCACACTAATACTGTTTATGTGGCTACTAAAAGAAGGGAAACGATAGATTTTTTACTAGTATTTACATTATAGAGGTTAGTATTTCTTCAAATCTCCTACTTTTCTGTCGTTATGTGGCAAGCTTTTGAGCACAAAAAAGAGAGTTGTAGAGTAAATTTTGAGCACAACCATGTGAGGCGCCACCGCGCCGCTGACGAATACAATATAATCGATTATCACAATAATGAACATAATACAAATAACGGTACTTCCTTCATCCTCATCAGCCTATGATCGTCCACCGCTGAACATGGTCTCTCCCAAGGCGCGCCACAAAACTCTATCCTCGGCCTTCATCATCCAATCACTCCCTGAGTTCTAGAGTCAAGTGGAGCCCACAAACTGGCAGGCGTAGTGTAGAACGCCCTCCCTTACCCGCTGGACCGACTATTTAAAAAGGGTAGCCGAGTCACTGGTACTGGTGGTACGACCAGGAAAATAATTCCATTCGTAAATCTTCGTTTGCGCAGAGCAGACCCGTAAAAACCCAAAGACATTTTAGTAGTTAAAGTCAATCATGCGCTGTAGGCAAAGGGTGCAAAATCGGGTGCTACTAATCTTTCTATATCTCGCTCCAAGTCAAATAGCACACGATTCGGTGGCGAAAAGGGCTCGAAAACAAGAGCAAGAGAGGCAAGAGATTTCAGGCGCACGCACGAAGGTGGCACTGGGTACACGTCCTAATTGGTCAACCTAACCTTATTTGTCTACCTGCACAGGTATGTACTATCGCCAAGAAGCTTGAAATACCTAAAGAGATGGAGATTGCATTACAAACATCTTTTTGAAGCCAGAATCTAAGACCTTTATGACGTCACTGATGTTTCCCATCTCATTTCCTCTTTACATGGAGTTGTCATTGAATGACCTTCATTTGACCTCCACGTAAAGAGGAAATGAGATGGGAACATCAGTGACGTCATAAAGGTTTCATTCAAAAATTCTGGCTTCAAAAAGATGTTTGTAATGCAATCTCCATCTCTGTAGATTTATAAGATTCTTGACTATCGCGGACTTTTTCACCTGATCACTTTAAAAAAAAAAACTCGCATAATTACGCGCATAATTTTATTGTTTGGAAACTATTCATTCATTGGTCTATTCATCGATAGGGTGGGGCTGGACAGCGCTTTTATTTTTTAGTACATCGCATCGGTAAGACTTAAATAAACCTGGTATAACTGTACTTGCACATTTAGTTAATATTTGACACGTTGTCTCGGGCCCTCTCTAACTCCATCCCTGCTGCTAGATCGTGTGCAGCCGATGGTTTTTGCTAATCAGCCATCTAACGATAGTGCATTATGCGCGTGGTGAATTATTGCAAGCGCATGCAAATGTGTGCTCGAAATGCTAATCTACATCTGTGCGCTAATTACGATCAAGATAGTGTGTTGCTACTGCATTCGTTTAGGCAATTGTAATTTGAAATAAATTAACGGCATGCGTCAGGAATAGAAACATGGACAGCAGGATTTAGTTGAAATCCAATTTTTTTTATAGAAAGTATGACACTTTTTAAGGGGATGATCAGACCATCAAACTAAACAACTTTTTCTATGGAAGCAACATCGAAATCGCGAAAAAAAATCTGCTATCCCATATTGCAGTTTTGTATGGAACAGCATATTTTTTTCGCCACGGAGTAAGTTGTTTGACGGTCTGATCATCCCTTGAAAAAATGACAGCATATTTTATTAAGAAGGACCCTATATAAATTGCATTATATTTGCGCGTAGATCATTGATTTCTTGTGACAATAAATGTATTTTAGATTTAATAGAAGTTTTGTTAATTTATTATTGACAATTTTGTTAATTATAACACTAGTAGTACCTACCTATTTGTCCAAGCAACCAGAAAATATATTAAGATGTCATTTACCGTGTTAAAGTTTACATTAGAGCTGATTTTCCATTACATGGGATACGGCTGCTCATTTCCTAGCATACCTTTTGATGCAGAGTTATAATTTGCGTGTTCCCAAGTCTGTGATCTACCCGTGCTTCGCATTCCGTATAATTCCCGTAATTTTCGGGCCCATTGGCCGGGAAAATATGAATTTGTTGGCGATAGTTCAAAGAGCTTAGAGAATTAACAAACTGACGAGTGTCTGTTCTGTTTAAATCGGTGAGTTGTGTATTTAGATTTTAAAATAAATGTATATACCTAAGATAGAATAGTATAGAATAAAGTTGAGTAGGTATAATATACCTATAACATACTGTAACATACTTAAGTCTGTTTACGTCGAACTATTTTCCAGAAAAAAAAGTTCTGTTGTAAGTTTACAGGGTGTAACCCAGGGTCAGCTGTACATGGACGAGATACCTACTGGACGACAATAATGACAGAACCAAGCGTCATGTCTTTTTAAACATCATCTTTCATTTTATATTTCAAACTATTTATCAAAACTAAAAGCCAGGACGGCGGTGATAATTATCATAAACAGAAAAAATTCAGGCATTTTTTAAAAAAACTTCCACTTCTCCAGAAGTCCGGATTCAAAAGTAGAAATTACTAGAGTAAAATAGACATATCATCTAAAAAGCAGTAACAAAACGCAACGACGACAACAATTTTCATCTAATATTATCACTGAGGTATTTTTTGGTCGTTACGGAACGTATTTGTCTTGGTTGAACGTTGGTGATTTCGTTTTCTACCATTATCGTAATATTGTAGGTACGATTCACGTGAATTTTCAATAAAATAAACACAATGAATGCGTAGAAGATTGTGTGGACTATCTAATAAGAAAGATTATGAGTTTCACACACTTGATGCAAAAGATATTGTAAGGAGTACCTTTCCCCCAACTTCTACAGGTTACAACCAATTTACTTTTTTGTTAGTTTTGTGTCACTCTACACATATTTCTAAGTTTCATTCTTGTATGGGACCTCTAAGTCTAGGTCTTAAATTACATGGCCTTCCGCCAAACTTCTTTCAACTCTCTACCTTTTAGGGTGCCTGTCCATTGAAGCTGTGCGAGCTGTGTAGTTGTGTTTTTTAACCAATCAGGAGCTCGGGCGAGGCGCGGCCGATCTCGCCGGAGCTCCTGATTGGTTAAAAAAACAGCTACACAGCTCGCACAGCTTCAATGGACAGGCAGCCTTATGGTTCAATAAATACAGCCCTTTAAATCTAGGACGGACATACGGACGGACAGCGTAGGCTTATGAATAGGGCTCCGTTGGCACTCTTTGGGTACGGACTACGGAGCCCTAAAAACTGTCGGACTGTCAAAATCGCGACTTCAGCAGAACTCGCCACGTGGCGGTCACGAGTGAGTCACTCGGTAATAATTAGTGAACGAGTGAATGAATGACGTCGCATCGCGCCGGGCGACCAATTTGTGCATTGACTTGGTGTGGGAGAGCGTTAGTTTGGATTTCGACCTGACGAAATCTATTTCTCTGGGGATTTTTTTTAGATTGCATAACATAGACATATAGGTTGACTACATGAATTTGATTCAGGGTGAAAACTAAAAAAAATGCGTTACATACAGTGAACGCAAATACAGACACTTTCACTGTTTACAATACATATCGATCAGGGTACTTGAGATCATTAAACTGAACCACTTTGATCAAAATTGCGAAAAAAATTAGCTGTTCTCTGAAAAATGTCAATAGCTACTAGTCCAAAATGTATGAACAATCATTTTTTTTTTCGCGATTTCAAAGTTGATCTCATATTGTCTTAGACAATTTAATAGGGACTCGCCTTGCGGTAGCATTTCCCCTCTGCCACGGTATTAGATCAATTAATCTTGTGCATTTACACCCAATTTTATACCTTATCACTAAACGAGACAGCCTATAATTGCGAAACAATAATTTTGAACTTAGAACGTTTGGGGTTCACACGAGACTACTTTTCATGATTTTTAACATTCAAAATTAGAATCTTAACTTATGGGGAATAAAATCCAAAGTTGCGGATTTCATGTTACCTCGCCCCCCGCAAAAAGTGGAAGAAATGTTTCTTAGTAGAATGACACGCGTAACTCGTCCCTATTAAATTGTCTAAGCATATTGTACCCATTATTTCTTTGAGTGGTAATTCATCTACGAGTGCTGAGTCAACTTAGCTTTGATACGGAATGGCAGAATACTCACTTCTTCCTTGTGATACCTACTTACATAAAACAAAGTGCCGTGTGGTTCCGACTAGGGTTCCGACTTTGGATGGAACACCCCATTTCTTCCCGTAGGTGTTGTACGAGGCGACCACGAGGCGACTAAGGGATTCAGGGTTGCCAGATGCGATTTTCTATTTCTCCCCACATTTGAAATAATTTTTCTCCAAAACGATACTATTTTCTTTACTTTTACCCAAACACGTTTTTTGCTCGTGGTCATACCAAGGGCAATGTTTTTTTGTCCGTGGTTTTACCAGTAAAACCAGATATAGTAACTAGATGAAACCATACCGTGGCCGCACATGAAACAGCAATAGTGTGACTTTTGCATACAAAAAGCCGGTTTGTTTGGCAAGATGTCATCAACATTCCATAGGTTTGCCAATGGTTTATTGACATCTTGCCAAACAAAAAAACCGGCCACGGTGACCGAAACAAAAATAATGTTTCTGTCTTTTTTGTTTACATAAGTTTTTATAACTGGCTATCTCGCTCTCTCATTTGTTGGCTCCATCTTTCAGCGTAAGCGAAAAGTTTTTAATCTAAGAGTAAAACTGAACAAATGGCATTGCCTATGGTTTTACTGCTCGAGTTTTGTCTGTGATATTGACATAAAATAAAACTAAATCGTTTTTAGGAAGTCTATTTTATTCAAATACATTTAATTTTAATACATCCAATTATTAAAATTTCTTCTCATAGATATTACAGAATGATCGCGACAATCGACAAACCAAACAAAACATTACAAAACTAACACCTCATGTGGAGTGAATGAGTGGATGAGTGAGTGTAGCGAACGAATAAATGGAATGAAGAAAGATAAGGAAACTAACGAACGAAAAAATGGACACGTTCGTTAAATGCATGTTCTTTTCATATAAATAGCGTTCCAAAACTAAAAATTAAATTACCCAAAATTCTCCACATGATATATTTTTCCTCCAAACTTTTCTCCAAAAATTCCATTTCTCCAAAATTTCACAAGGAGCCAAATTTTTACCTAAAATTGCGAAAAAAATACCCAATCTGGCAACCCTGAAGGGATTCAAGGTTTCTTATGCAGTGTTTATGTGGGTGAAAGGCTAGCCACCTCTCACCATTTGACACGTCATTCTATCCTGAAACTTAAATTGCTAAATGTGATCATTGCTACAACTTCATTCTTTATTAAAAGAATGTTGGTAATTGGTAGCAATGTATCTGATCACCCCGAAAGGGATTATGGTCTTGAGTTTATGTATGTATTAGTACTGTAGCCACGGCACATTTTAATTACAAAAAACATTACCGATTGCAGTCTTGATATTGTTGTAAGGTACGACATTACTAATATAAAAATCACAGTCTTAAAGATCACAACCCGCCAAACTACAAAAAAATAAAAAATAGCCTTAAATTTTTAAATTTCCGGGTTACCGTTTTTTTTTATACCGTCACATTCTTCACCTTAGTTCAATACCCATACGCAATAGTAAGACTGTCTAACGTTGCCATACAAAGCTATAAGACCAGATGAAAAAGCCAATTTTGATCCGTCTTATAGCTTTGTATAGCAACTTTGGACAGTCTTACTTTAACCTATTTTATTAAACTAAGGTGAAGAATATGACGGTATAGAAAAAAACGGTAAGCTGGAAATTTAAAAATTTGGGGCAATTTTTTTTTTTTTTTTTTTAGTTCTGCGGATCTTTAAGACTGGGGTTTTTATATTAGTAATGTCGTACCTTACAACAATATCAAGACGGCAATCGGTAATGTTTTTTGTAATTAAAATGTTCCGTGGCTACAGACATAAAATATGTAGTATGTACAATTTCTACCCAGGCTGATGATGAAAGAACTCAAAAGCCTGTAGTTATCAAAGCTGTCTGTCTAATTTCAGGCTCCCTTAATTCCTCAATTAGGCGAATAGTAACATTTACTCTTTTGACATCAGATCTCTTTGACATAATAGATCCTTATGATCATCACAGGGACATTGAGGTTCGTTAGGAGGCGCGTGCGCCGCACGTGTTAGCATCAAGTGCTCTAATTGTTTATAATTTTATTCCCCATTTTGTTCTCATTTTTGTTTGAGTAGTTTTTGGAGGGCAAATTATGTTGTAATTGGTGTAGGGTGTTTTTGAATAAGGTGATGATTTATTTCTGAGCTCTTTTCGATAATAATTTTTAATTTTAATTCATTAACAAAATGATAATCTGTAATAGATAACATCTGATATACAGGGTGGAAACTTAAGGTGAGGCACAAAGGGCAGCTTACAGCTACCAGAAACATTACAGCTTCAAGAAAACGTTCTTAGGAGACTAACGCTAACTTTTGGAGCATTTCACTTCTGCATTCACAGATTTTGAAAAAAAATACAGTCATCGAGAAAAACTGCAATTTTCACAAAACTTTTTTTCATCCCATTCGATTCTCTTACTGATATGGAACATAAGTCTCTATGGGGTCAACCGAGGTCGAGGTACTAGAAATCTCAGAAAACGCAAAATTAAATTCCCATACATTTAGTAGGGAAATATCAAAATCACCCTAGTAGTGATTTTGTAAACACTTTCCAAATTTTTAGGGGCGGTTCAGACCATCAAACTGAACAACTTTTATTATGGGTAAACATGAAATAGCAAAAAAAATATCCACTCTTCGTACTAAACTGCAAGGACTACCTAAGAGTCGAGACTCAATAATGTATCAAAAAGCCGGATTTTCTTTTGCTATTTCAGGTTTGCTTCTACAGGGTGAAATTGATATCATTAGCATCCTTTTAAACTAAGAGTCTACCCATCAAACTGAACAACTTTTACTACGGGAGCAAACCGATCGGAGCAACTAAAAAATCAGCTGTTCCATACTAAACTGCAGTGCCTACTCGGCTCAAATGTATGCAACAGCTGATTTTTAAGTTGCTTCGATTGGTTTGCTCCCATACTAAAAGTTGTTCAGGTTGTTGTTAGGTTAAAACGATGCCAATGATATCAATTTCACCCTGTATAGTAAAAGTTGTTCAGTTTGATGATCTAACCGCCCCTAAAAATTTGGAAAGTGTTTACAAAATCACTACTAGGGTGATTTTGATATTTCCCTACTAAATGTATGGGAATTTAATTTTGCGTTTTCTGTGAGTTCTAGTACCTCGACCTCGGTTGACCCCGTAGAGACTTATGTTCTTTATCAGTAAGAGAATCGAATGGGATGAAAAAAAAGTTTTGTGAAAATTTCAGTTTTTCTCGATGACTGTACATTTTTTCAAAAGCTGTAATGCTTCGGGTAGCTGCCCTTTTTGCCCCATCTTAAGTTTCCACCCTGTATATGTATAGCAAGTTTAGTGGCATTGCAAAATATAAAAAAGTATTTTGCTATGACACTAAACTTGCAATTTAGATTTATAAATCACTGACGAGGGCAGAAAATGAAATACAAATAAAATAGGGAATAGCCCTGGCCTGTACCACTAAATTCAAGTAAATTCTACTGAATTTATGTACGGTAATATTTGTCATTATCGGTTATAGTTCTCCTTAGAGAACATCGTGAGGAAACCTGCATACCCGGAATATCATAAGATCGGAGGTACGTGTAAATATTGGTGAGCTTGGGGTGAACACAACCAGCAATGATCACAGTTTTATACCGGGTATAAAATTATAAATGGAGTAATAGAAAACTTTACTCAAAACATGCATGCCATCAAGGAAGGTATACGATGTTCCTATACGAAAACTAAATTCAATTATTATGACAAATGTAAAAAACAAAGTGAAAACGATGCATCAAACTGTGGCAAACAGTTTAACAATATTTGTGAAATTGAATTTCTCCTCAAGCCTATAAAAGTGTAGGAGGCTATAAATAATTTATGAACATTTCCAGTAAGTCTATTTCCCATTTCGATACTATAGGCTTTTCTTTTAGACCAAATAGGATTTTGTTGACGAGGCTCAAATCTGCGACCATCTGTGCCGGGGCGTCTTTATATTTGTGACATACGGCCGTTATAAATGACGAACAATTGTCTTTCGTAGTCCATATCACTGTAGCGTTCAAACCTGAAAAGCTTTAATTTCAGGATCGGTTTCTGAACAGTAGGTATGTAAACAGCAATATGTTGTGTTGCTCGCTGCATCGTTTTTGGTGTTTCGTAACAACACCATAACCGGTTTTAAAAATTGGTTTTTGAATTTGGATTGGAAAAGATTCTTTTATATTGAATTAATTTCGTGTTTTTCTCATAGCTATGGTTTTTCTTTGATAAGTTATATGTCAAGATAGAAAGTCATAGCTACGAACGCGTCGAAAAAAATTGCAACCTGGCACTGATTGCTAAACCCTATACAATTTGTATGACGCCTCACGCACACCAACCTAAGAAAGTTGGCCCCTATTGTTTTGTATGGTAGAAGCACAGACTAATACCTATATTTGTGGGTAGAAGCGTGAGGCTTATTCTAGACATATACTTTTTCTAAGGTGTTTTTATTTACTTCTTCAGTAAGAAGCATAATTTTGATTAAAACCAAATCAAAATCAAATCAAAATGTTTATTCGCCAGAACATAGTAGAAAAATAAAAAATATGTTTTTAAATATGTTATTTATTCTTTTTCATAACTTTTCTGTATATTTCTTAGACGTACCGCCTTTGACGACGGCGACTGCTAATATTGTAGTTAAGCAGTCAGCTATGCGCAAAATATTTTAAAGTGCATAAGACGTGTCCACGCAAAACATAGATGCTCTCTCTCGTCCTTTATACTTATACCCTTCTATGTCTAATAGAACAGGAGACTGATACGATCAGAGGAGAAGTGCCGGCTGCCACACGGTTTGGTTTGTATAGCAGTAAAATCTCGAGCTCGCTTCGCTTCCTCCAAGTTTTAGCTAAGTATTAATGCAACGACCTAACGTGGACCTGGCCTCCCTGGGAAAAAATATTGCTACTCCCTTGGAGTCCAAGGTCAAGTTTTTGCCCCGTCTCGGAAAAATCCTAGATCCGGGGCTGTTTGCTATCCGTGTGTCCCCACTATTATAGGTCGTTAAAATTCAATTGTTGCTCCGGCCGCCCCGCTGGTCCATCTCTCCCTATTCATGTAATAAGTCCATTGAGACTGCATAATTGCAAATCATTTGTGGGTTTTTTGTCGTTAGGCTGGGGTGGATTCTATTATTTGGGTACGAGCGGTGAAATGAGAAATTTATTTGTTAATAGGCGTAAATAGTAATCGTCGGGGTTAATGCGTTAAATAGAGCAATCTTTTGAAGAAAATGTCCTGTGTTAATATGGGTTTGATCCTCCAAACACAATAAACAATCCTCAATTCTCAGCGGTTTTGACTAAGATATCTATTCACTATAACAGGATGTTCGGGTACCAAAGAACCAAGGAACGAACCAACCAATAGGAAATTAGAAAAAAAAATGACAATCTTTTCACACAGATGCAGATCAGCTGACTGCATTTAGGATGGAAAGTCCAAATTTTTATTGCTAATTTCCTTTCTTAGGGAAAGTTGTTCAGTATCATGTGTACAAAAATTCTGGACCTTCCATACTAAATGCAATCAGCTGATTGAACGTTTGTATGAAAAGTCGTTTTGTTTTTTTTTGTGAATTCCCTATATGTTTCTTAGGGAAAGTTGTTCAGAATCATGGTTACAATCGCCCCATAAAGTAATGCAATTGTTTACCCTGACATCATAATTATAATACACGAGCTTTTACCCGCGACTTCGTCCGCATAAATTATATACCAGATTTTAAGTCAGATGATAAGCTATCAAACAAAAAAGTTTCATCAAAATCGGTTCAGTGGTTTTTGCGTGATACTCGAACAAACAAACACCCAAACAAACAAACGAACAAACAAACAAACAAACAAACAGACAGACAAAAAATCAAAAAATTGGTGATTTGGAATCAGGGACATCTAAAAACCATATCATAATCTTTTTTTTGTGAATATCTTCAATGTACAGACACACTTCTGTTACAGTTTTATAATAGTTTAGATACTCCAAGGTAACACAACAAATAATAAAAATCGGTCAAGTTGGGTTTGCGCTAAGGATTCCTGAAAAAAATTATGCCGGTAACAGTTTCTGTTAAAAAAAAGATGATGCATTACTATATAAAATATTGTCGTCAATAATACATATTATCTCTTACATTTTCCTTGAACTTTGATTGATGAGTCATTCTCTACCCAAAGATTTTTTTTGTAGACCAAAAAAAATCTTTGTCTCTACCGTAGAGACAGGTCAATGTCAACTCATATCACACTGCGTGTCGTTACGCACTGTGTTGTGACTGTGACAGTGAATAGAATTATGTTGATTCTATTTCTGTTTCACCCTTATCTTCTTATGTACCTAAGTTATGTTTTCGAATGCAAGAATAAGAGTTGTTAATTGGGTGGAGAAATTATTTTCGGATGCTAAATAAGGGTGTAGGATGTATGTTCTACAGGGTGTAACAAAACACCCTAGTAATACTTAAGGGGGTGCTTCAGACCATCGAACTGAACAACTTTCACTATGGAGCCAAAATCGAGAAAAAATAAAAAAATTCAGCTGTCCCATACATTTGAGTTGAGCCGGTATTGCAGTTTTGTATGACACAGCTGATTTTTATTTCGCGATTGCGATGTTGGCTCCATAGTGAAAGTTGTTCAGTTTGATGGTCTGAAGCACCCCCTTTAGTATTACTAGGGTGTTTTGTTACACCCTGTATAGCTAAATCAGTAGTAAAATATTTAACTTTCCTACTAACAACTTTCTGTTCGATATGTATATCAACTCGAAATTATTTGCAGTCAATTTGTATAAAAATTCAAAATTCTTTTGGTTGGTATTTATTTCAAAAAAGCTAGGTATATGAGACCTAAGTTATATATTATCTTCTATTTTATTATCTGTGTAATTCCTTTCCAACCATGTAGAGTCGACTCGATTCCGTAGAAAATCTAAACACACACAGAGAACCACTCTCGGTTTTTTAAATTCAAAGTAATATCATATAGATAGCTTTTTGACGTCATTTTTTGACTCTACCACCGCGTCGGAATGTGTTCCGTTGAGAGAAGATGCGGCCAGAAACTCTACAACACACATCTTTTAAACAAAACAAAATGTACAAAGTACAATTAAAATACAATATTACACAGTGTAAAATTGTCAAGACCAGACATTTTGGTCATTCAAATAATCTTTTCAATATTAATATGTATATAGTCTACGCATATACCTACATTCATACAAACAAGTAGTATTTACACATTGTACATAAAAAGTGTAATAATTAGTTGAAAGCCGATCCTTCGTCCACTTCACACCCTCGGCCGTGAAATTACAAAGGGGCTTCGCTAATGCGAGCCTCGATTATCAAACTTGTTCAAATAGTGGGGTAGGTAGGTATTAAGTTGACAATTTTAAGGGTGCTACGGTTCGAATCCGCACGGACGCCATGCTGTGTACCTACCGATAAGTTTTTCTTAGTTAAGGCAGGTTTAGACAATGAAAATTTTGCGGTGCGAAATCTGCGGCGCCTCAAAAAAACCGAAGCACCGTATAAACACTTTTCGCACGACTATTTCACGGCATGCGAACGTTCGCAAGGAAAAAGCACGCGTCTATTTTTCGGTGCTATTGACCTCCACCCGCGTCCCTCGCAACCCCCGCGCCAATCTTTCGACTCGTGTAAACGCGTCGTGCTAATCGTTAGCACGGTTTTCTCTAGCAAATCCATTCGCATGCGAACAAATTGGCGCTGGAAATTAGCACCGTGTAAACGAAAGCGTGCCGTGTTTTTTTTTTCGTGCTAAAAAAGTGGCGCCGCGAAATTGTCATCGTCTAAACCTACCATTATGCACATAAACCGCGACTGCTGTCAAACCGTGAAGGAGAACATCGCGAGGAAAACTCCATACGCTTCTTCTTTTTCGTGTCAATAGTTCTTCAGTGGTTCTCCAATATGCTGAAGAAGAAATTCTGATGCGTTAAGTCAAGCCAACCAATCCGCACTGGGTACTCGACTCGTGGTGGACTGATGCCCAATTGCCCATACACCCTCTCTCTGAACGTAGGCCTCCTGCAGAGGGACGTATAATAGGCTAATGATGAAAATGATGACGAGTCAAAAATATAAATAGAGCACAGGGACTGGAAAGTCCCGAGAATCTATACGAGACTTTAAAAGAAAGTCCGAATTCCGAGTCGCTAAAATAATTATATCAGTCGCTAACCGTACCTGCCATTTAATGTGTAGAGTAGAGCCGCTAATGCCACTTTCTATAGGCTTATAATAGAACTAGCGACCCGCCCCGGCTTCGCACGGGTGCAATGCTGATACCATGCATGTATTATATACCTTCCTCTTGAATTACTCTATCTTTTAAAAAAACCGCAACAAAATCCGTTGCGTAGTTTTAAAGATCTAAGCATACATAGGGACAGACAGACAGCGAGAAGCGACTTTGTTTTATACTGTGTAGTGATAAAGCGACATCGCAAAAAGTGTCCATTAGGCATTACTTACTTCAGTTCTTTTAGGTTGCTAAAGTTTTGCCTAGATTTTCAAACTAACACAAAATATAGTAAATGCAATCCGAATTATCTTATTTGCGCAATCCAGGCCTTGGTGTTCATAATATTTATACATAACTAGCGGCCCGCCCTGGCTTCGCACGAGTGCAATGCTGATATGTAGTAATGTATTATATATAAACCTTCCCCTTGAATCATTCTATCTATTAAAAACAACTGTATCAAAATCCGTTGCGTAGTTTTAAAGATCTAAGCATACATAGGGACAGACAGCGGGAAGCGACTTTGTTATATACTAAGTATGTAGTGATGATGATGTAGTGATACATTATAATTCCTTATATTACACCACCTTATTTAACTAGGCAAACCTAATCAAATTGTGTTTCTTACCTTCATGAATATGGTCTTAATTTTAGGGAATGTTGTATATTGAAAAACCTGTTAGGTATCGAATAAAACTACAGACTTAGATACACTAATAAAACTCTTTTTTTGTTTCTTTCAAACGTTTCTCAATTTTTGTTTTCTTTCAAATTACCGAAAAACCTGTTATCAAATATAACTACAGACTTAAGATATACTAATAAAACTCTTTTTTTTTGTTTCTTTCAAACGTTTCACCATTTTTGTTTTCTTTCAAATTACTGCCAAAGTAGAAAAACAACCTCATTACAAGCAACGAGCTGAATCTCTACCGAACACTGTCAATTAGCAAGCGGAGTAAATCTGACATGTAATAGTGGCCATGCGTAGTGGCCGATCGTATCTCCTGGTTCGAGGGGGCCAGTAATTGGGCGTCGATGCCGCGGAGATAGCACCGTCTGGCCCCCGGTTCTTACTGTATACAATGATCCTCATCTACGATGTATAGTTTGGTGGTTAATTTATGCAGATTTTCTTTTAGCATTTTCTAATGCGGTAAACAAAATGATCATGGCGCTTTGTTCTGCCAACTTTAGCTTGAGATAGAGTTTTATCGTAGGTAATATTTTTCCCGCGACATCGTCTTCGTGGATTACAAAACGTTTACATCCCAATTCAACCCCTAAGGTCCGTACACTACCCGTGTAGTACTAGTATTTATGCTGTGCCAAGGGGTTGATTTTCGAAAAATCCTTACTTAGTGCACCCCTACATCCTCTGTAGAATATAATACAGGGTGTAACAAAACACCCTAGTAATACTTAAGGAGGTTCTTCAGACCATCAAATTAAACAACAACTATTGAGCCAACAACAAAATCGCGAAAAAAAACAGCTGTCCCGTACAAAACTGCAGTTACTGACTCGAGTCAAATGTATGGGACAAATGATTTTTTTCTCGCGATTTCGATTTTGGCTCCATAGTGAAAGTTGGTCAGTTTGGTAGTCTGAAGAACCCCCTTGAGTATTACTAGGGTGTTTTGTTAGACCCTATGACACCTATTCCTCATGTTTTTATCTTCAGCGGTTTAGGCTGTGCGTTGTCTGTCAGTCACGGAACTCTTTTATAAGTATAGCTTTAGCTCTCTATTAAAATAATGAAAATCTGCAACAATCCTACAAAATTCCCACTAAACTGTTTTTTTTTCAAACCATACTAAAAAGATAATTAACCTCAAATTACTGACACCGCACAGTCTTTCAATCCCAACCCTTTGGCTACAAACAATTTTGCTTACCACTAATGACGTCACGATGACAGTGTCCGGGCAGGGTAACTACCCCGCTCTGTAATTACCCCGAATCAGGGTAATTCGGAATGCTGAGTATGGCTAGGTTTTTGCTCGTTAACTGTGGGTGAGGTTCTAGTATACGCGGATGTTCTAATCTTTAGTTTCTTAAAATACTCAAAACGCAACGTAACTCTCAAAGCGTTACAATAATTACCCACTATTTATGATGTTATGTTTCCCTAGACAACAAATATTCTGAAATGTAGGTTTGTATTATAAAAGCTTGTATATTCGTATAATATTGATTTATATTAATTTAAATAAATCACTTTCATAACTACCTATACATAGTGTTACAAGACGTGTGGTAAATATTAATGTGGATGGCTACATGAAGAGAAGACGACCAAAGAACAGATGGATGGATTGTGTGAAAGATGACATGTTTTAAAAAAAACGGTCAAGTGCGAGTCGGGCTACTCGCGCACCGAGGGTTCCGTACCACACCACCACAGAACACAACATTATTAGCATAGAACAAAAACTTTTTTTGCCCGGGACCTTTAGCGCGAGACAGACTCACACTTAGCCGGTTTTTAGTATTTGTGTTTTTTTTTATTCTGTAGAGTTTGCTCTATAATCACACTAAGTTTGACGCTTGTATGTATTACCGCTTTTACGATAGAGCGTGAAGAAAAAACGTTGATAAAAACTAGTTTCTTGTTGTCCCAAATTTTTTTACTTTTTGACATTTTTATTATTTGTTAACAAATCCGCCGTAATAACGCATAATCTAAGAAAATTTCAACTATTTAGCTATTACGGTTCAAAAGATACAGCCCTAAATAGGTAGGACAGACGGACGGACGGACGGACAGACGGACGGACGGGCAGACGGACAACGTAGGCTTAGTAATAGGGTCCCGTTTTCACCCTTTGGGTACGGAACCCTAAATAGGAGTGTGCGCTGAAATGACGGCTAAAAGAGATGAATGGAGAAAGACGACATTGCGTCGACCCCATATAGGTAATGGGATAAGAGCAGGAAGATGATGATGAACTACATATAGACCCTATTATAGTAAAGGAGATACTGAATCATTGATTAAAAATTCGCGTACACAGAAACCTTAAATCTATCTTCTGCAGAGCGCGGAAGCGCCGTGTCATCCCGAACCCGATTGCCGGTGTTTCACTAAAGTAACTCGTGTTCCGGGGATTTATAGGTGAAGTTGTTCTCCTGGTAGACAAATAACATCATACCTTAGCTTTTGGATCGTCAGAACAATCACTACATAGTATAAAACAAAGTCGCTTCCCGCTGTCTGTCTGTCCCTATGTATGTTTAAATCTTTAAAACTACGCAACGGATTTTGATATGTTTTTTTATGATTTTTTTAAATAGAAGTAATTCAAGAGGAAGGTTTATATACAATACATGCATAGTATCAGCATTGCACCCGTGCGAAGCCGGGGCGGGTCGCTAGAGGTAAATAAAAGATTTACGACCAAGACAGTCTGATATACAGCATCGAAGCGTTTTCCGGCAGAGGTGGTTAGGATTCAGTATTATTTATTTTTATTTTATTTATTAGCCTACTTCATCCCACTGCTGGACAAAGGCCTCTCCCTTGCTCTTCCACTCGTTCCTGTTTTGGGCAACCTCTGGCCACTGGTCGTCAAATTTATCCAGGTCATCCCGCCACCTCTTCCTGGGTCGATTCAGTAACACTTAAAAAATTGTCAATCACTAAATTACTGGTAATTAAGGCGATATACCCTTTATTAATCGAACCGGGGTGAGTTCTTCTTCTTATTTCGTGTCAGTATGACTTATATCACATGACAATCACTCATGCTGTAGTAAAGGTTAACAATGGTAGTGTCGATGTCGGGGCTGACTGCCCAGGATGCGCCAGATGAACCCAGGTTTCATTACTCGGCGAGGCTCTTTCCTTGCACCCCAGGGAGGCAGAAAGACTTTACTTGCAGGGAGGAATATGATAGGTTATTCCCTGCCTTGAGGCAGAACCTTTTTATCAAATACGAGCATTTACCCGCGACTTCGTCCGCATAAATCATATACCAGATTTTAAGTCAGATAATAAGCTATTAAACAAAAAAAGTTTCATCAAAATCGGTTCAGTAGTTTTTGCGTGATACTCGAACAAACAAACACCCAAACAAACAAATAAACAAACAAACAACAAACAAACAGACAGACAAAAAATCCAAAAATTGGTGATTTGTAATCAGGGACAGGTGAAAACCATCTCGTAATTTTTTTTTTGTAAATGTCTTCAATGTACAGACACACTTCTGTTACAGTTTTATAATAGTTTAGATACAGAATATTAAAATCGTAGGTAACTTTAATCTGCAACATTTTATGACTTTCCACTTCTGCAGCAGCTATCAATAATTGCTAAACACGCTAAAGATACTTTTCTCCTATTAAATAATAAGTAATTGAATGAAGCCTTTTGCGAGAGAGATAATAACAGAGATAGTCCCACTCCCACTCCCACCGTCACGACACGACAGCGCTCCGTGAGACAATTAAACAATAACCTCGGAATGAATAGCTTCATCTGGAAGCAAACGCTAAGAACGTTTTCTTCTTATTTCCAAAACAGACGAGCGATTGAAACGCACAATCATTATTTCTATTTACAGAAATACCTATCTTAAATACCTACTGGGAACATGGAACGAGAGGTAGAGTGTAGGTGTTTGTAACGGTTTTTTATCGTCTCCCCTTTCTGGCGAGGCTATGATACTGTACAAATTGGTACAACTAGCTCTTAAGATTAGGAACAGCTGATTTGTTCCTTTTATTGTAAATCTCTTATTTTCTGTAAATTTTTTTGTTTTCATTTACTGCTTCTTTTGTATTCAATGATGAGGGTGACATATTCAAATCTTGAATAAACCCTGTATAATCAATAAAGAAAAAAAAAAAAAGAGTGTTTTGGATGATCAAACTGAAGAATTTTTATAATAAAACTGCTATCTGTAAAAATTGCTCGACTCGTTCATAAAGGCTATAAAATAATGACTAAATTTTAGCACAACCATAGTCTAAAAAAACAAGGTCTTCTATTCCGAGAGTGACACAAGCCTACGTCACAAAAAAATGGCCACTAAACATGGTAAAAGGGTATGTATGATGACGTAGGCTTGTGTCAGTCACGTGGTCAGTCACGTGATCGTAAGAGAATACCAGGCGCAGTATATTATTGTACCATGAGCACAACATAGGTATAAAGATCACCAACATAATAATAAGGCATGTTTGAAAGGAATATAAATTGCTCTACGGGGATATAGGAGTGCACTAAGAATAATTTTGATGTTGAAATGGGATGTAAACATTTGTAATCCACGAGGACGGAGTTGCAGGAAAAATCTAAATGAAAATAAACGCAAAACTTATTTTTATCATAGTAATGATGTGAGAGAAATAAACGCTCGTCTACAACACCAATCTCCCCATTGTGATAGGCTGCTCAGCGACCTGCTTTCTTCCGCAAATCTGAGCTACCGTCATTTGCACTCCGCGGTGAAAAAACACGGCGGTGAAATGAAAAATTGAATTTCACCAGCGACCTCACAATAGTCATTGTGAACGGGCCCTATTCAGGTTTCACAATAATAACATAATACAAAATACGCAGCAGTTGCGTACAAGAAAGATATTTTAAAGAAAAGTTCTTCGACAAATGCGTGAGCTGTTTATTCCTTCTCCGTAAATTAAGTTAATTTTAGCAATTAATATTTTAATCTATATATATAAAAGAAAGGGGGTTTGTTCGAACACTTATAACTCGAGAACGCGAGGACCGATTTTCATGATTTGTTGCATTTGTCTCCGTCCCAAATAGCAGAATAACTAATAAAAACACACGGACCTGAAAAAAAGACGGACGGAATCTCGTCTAATCAAAAGTGAAGCACCCATTTATATGAGTTGCGTGCTGTCGCCCTGTTGCGCGGGACAAAATGGCGGCGGGTTGTCGCACCTGCGCCTAGAACTGGTGCGTCAGTGTGAGTGTAGGTGCTTTGTAGAACAAACGAAATTTGTAGCACCTTGCTGCTTCACCTCTTTTTAATGTGACATTATTATTATTATCTGTGGTTTTGGGCCTTGACAGGCTTGCTAAGCCTGTGCCACGTAGACCATCGCTGGTCCTTTGTGATCGCCCTTTTTATAGTTCCTTACCAATCCCCACTGCGGCCAGAAATCGCAGTAGATTCTTGATCGAGATAGTTTGTATCTCATCTGGTGTCAGCACCTGCCTACCCAGATGAGTGCTGCGTTTGTACATCAGGGGGCCACAATCACATAGGAGGTGCAGAGGAGTTTCCATCTCCTCCTTGCAAAATCTGCAGCCGGTCGTGTCACTTAAATTCAGTGTGTGCATGTGCTTATTTAATTTGCAGTGGCCTGTGAGTGACCTTGCTATTGTACAAATTTGGTCCTTGCTGAGGGCAAGGAGACCGTTCGCAAGTTTGCGATTGTAGCCTTTGATAAGTGCTTTTGTGACATTACGTCCGTCTTTTTTTTAGGTCCCTGTAAAAACATTGGAAAATTTACGAGAAAAAAAAAAATTTCCACGCGTACGAAGTCGCGGGCAACAGCTAGTTTATTATAATTCTGAGTTGCAATGAAATGTTGATCGTTACAAATAACGAAAAACTTATGCCTACGTTTATTGGTCAAAAAAACATAGACATGAAAATATACCAGACAAAGCGGAACTGGAAATGGGGATTGAAGCTTTATTAGGCAGTGACAGTAAGACGGGGTTAAAAAGCGTAGTCATGTCCGATACCTTAGACAGGGAGTGGGACCCCAGGCCCTGTACCCGGACTTTCGATGTTCGATATATCGCCACTGTTTCGGTCCGCACTTCATTGTAATAGAGTTGACATTGGAACGAAAACATTCACGCAATTGCGAAGTTCGAATGTGCGGGTAGAGGCCCTGGACGTCTGCTAGACTGGTATCGTAAGGGTTATAAAAGTATCGTAACTTGACTGGAATTACAATACCGCATGCAATGTGTATTTAAATTACTAGACAATGTAGATGTATACAGGGTGTTAGGGTAAACGGTTGCATTATCCATGATACTGAACAACTTTCCCCAAGAAACCCATAGGAAAGTCGTCTTTTCTTACAAACGTTTGATCAGCTGATTGCATTTAGTATGGAAATTAGGAGGATTTCTTACTATAGTTACAAAAAAAATCTCAAGGCTCCGCTGACAAAATACAATACCTGGTACCAGTAATATGTATGTATTTTATCATTTGAGGTTAGTTTTCAACATTTTTTTTTACATTCTTTTTGCATTAAAACAATTTGCCATTCGGTCTGATTCGGCACAGAAATCACCAGACTTGTACTTATCAAGGCTGCTCTGGGATTCAAGCAATTAATTAAAACAACTGTCCTTCCTACGTGTGTGCTTACTTTATCATTAACTGAATAGAGCAGGCTGCCAAATGCCATTCAGGGTGGAGGCGTCAATGGTAGACGCATAAATCAGTGAGCGTCGAACGTTAAATCTACCCCCACTTAGCAGTTGGTGCCAAAGTGCCAACAATGCGCTCTTGTACCCTGGTATGTTGGTGAAAACATCGGAAGTCACTCGTTTATAATTTGTTTCCACTGTACTCGACTTTTGTTCCGTCTGTGCTTAGATGAGGGATCGGTCGGCCTTATGCGAACGTTCCAAACCAGAAAAATAAATCAAAACAAATGACAGGTACTTACGAGTAGAATATATTATACACGGTGTAACAAAACACCCTAGTAATACTTAAGGGGGTGCTTCAGACCATCAATCTAAACAACTTTCACTATGGAGCCAACGTCGAGAAAAAATAAAAAAAATGTGTCGTCCCACATTTGAGTCGAGACGGTACTGCAGTTTTGTATGAAAGAGCGGATTTTTTTTCCCGATTTCGATGTTTGCTCCATAGTGAAAGTTGTTCAGTTTGATGGTCTGAAGCACCTCCTTAAGTATTACTAGGGTGTTTTGTTACACCCTGTATACCGAGATTACAGATATGTGCTAATTTGTTTGTATGGTACCAAGTGTACTACCGTGTGCTTCAACTAAACGCTCTTTGGGCATATCCATCGTCCGTGCTTATAAAACTCACCATCATCATCAGCTTATACAGGCTGTAACAAAATATTTAATAGGGTAGTTTAGACCATCAAACTGAACAACATTCACTATGGAACGAAGATCGAAATAACATTTAAAAAATCTGCTGTTTCATACAAAATCTTAAGCTCCAATGTATGGAACAGCTGACTTTTTTCATGCCCAGGTCTTGTGCCTAGCAGTGGGACGTATACAGGGTGTAAGTATAACAAACGATCTACCTTCAAGAAGGACGTAAGTATATATAAAAGTAAGAAAAGAAGGAAAAATAATGTGTTGAAGGGGCCATAGGCTCAGGCGAATATTTTGTATGAGAAACGCGACTGCTCAGCTGTCCGAAAAGTGCCTGCGTGTGCCATATTTTTGATTAAAAATAATTAATAATTAAATTTTTTTTATGATTTCACTCATTGATTTCACTAGATAAACTAATGGTGAATATGTGAATAAAATTCCAGTAATTATAAACGGTTTCAAGTTATTCTAGTTTGAGAAAATAATGATAAAAAAACGTTATTTTCTTAATTTTTGAAAAGAATTTCTTTCGTGTGAAGATAATTTCAATCGTGTATTCAATTTATGATTTCACTAGAGTGAATAGAATAATGCGTATTTTTTTTTTGTTTCGGAGAAAAACCGGGACGTCATTGATGTGAGATGTGATATTTTTGATGGCTAAACATGAAGATTTTAGCCTTTGAAGATATAAAGATAAAGATAAAAGATAAAGATGCATTTATTTGTCAGACATGAGTAGGGACATATAGGTACTTTATGAGCTCGATTGATTAGAAAATATTGAAAGCGTTTTCCAAAAAATTACGGTGTTAGGAAAAAAGTCTTTTCTCCATAAACCAACTGTGGCTTAAATAAATAAATAACGCATACATTTTGTAATAATCCTAAACGTAAGCTACTGCGCTTTTTCTTTTTTCGATGAAGTTTTTTTACGCATTCGTGTTTTTTATTTTTCTTCAATATATTATTAGTAGGGATGCAACGATTACGAAGCGGTGCATCGTTTTGCATCTGTAATCGTAATAATCACGATTAATAACGATGCAATGCACCGTAGTAAGAATCGTACGATTATTAAATCGAATGGAAAACGTCAATCGGATTGCACTTGTTGACAAATACCAGACCTGAATACTAGATTACAGAGCCAAAAAACAAATTAAAAAAATTCTGATCTGTAGCTGCCGCTTTAGCTCGTTTGGAGCTAAATCTGTCATTTTGGTCTCTCATTTTCGTAATACCTATTCGTTTGCATTTTGAATATAAAAATATTAATCCTGACCGATCCTGGGCCTTTGACTTCGACCTCAATTTAGTAGAATAAGCAACAAAAATCATGTAAGTTTTCAATAATTTTTTTTAAATTTAACTTTCATTGGTGTAGTGTCTGTGCGAACGCGTAGTGGGGGCAGTTGCCTGCCAGCCTTTGTCGGGTGCGGACGTGCGCGCTCCGCATATACTACCTGCCTAGTGAGCAACAGTAAATGTGTACTTATTTAGCAAACCCTACATGTGGCGACGACGGGATCTTATTTTACGTAAGTGCACACTGTATTTTATCTGGTTTTGAAATAAAAACAAAATACAACGTCGGAATTTTGAAATTAAAGCGACGTTGTAAAGTATTATTTCACACAGCAGAGTAGCGTGTGTTCACGACTATGTTCCCCGAGGGGGTGGTCAGTGATATTCCGAAAACTACGAACAAAGCGAATATCTATTATCTAAAATAACGTTCTATTTTGATTTAAAAGGACAATAACGATAATTCATTATAATTTTATCCACGAGGGCTATCATGGTACTTTCATTTATTTACTATGCCTATTTCATTAGTTTTCATGTCAAAAAACATTGGATTCTTAGTTTGTGCGGTGGTTGACAATCTATAACAGTGATTATTTTTCTTTTCATGAACTATGACCATCAAACGCTGGAGGAAAAAGAGGAAAGGGGACACATCAGGACGATAGACGCTATGCTGGGGTCGAGGTCATAAGAATATACTTACCACAAATCGAGCACCTGTTCGAACGATTGCTGCGACTAGACTCCAATCCTAAAGGTCATGTACAATACATTACCATACATGTTTTTATAATAGACTTACGCTCAAGCCATAATCCTACGGAGTAGGCAGAGACTACGACAATGGCTATCTCATAATATGAAGTTATTCAGCTAGATTGAGGAGTATGTATATCTATGCAAGCCGTTTGATTAGGACCTCGACTTAACAGTCGACGCTGTCTGAGGATCTTACAAAATCCTTTCTTACGAAATCCCAGAATACATAAAATCGTAAGAGTGTCGTAATCGTGACTCTGTCTATGTTACCTACCTACACATAACTCGACGGAGTAGCAATAGGTGCCCTATGGCACTCGCGTACCGTTAAAGGTTAAGCTGAAGGTCAGATACGGTCGGTCGGTCCGTCTGTCAGTCGATTGATCGGTCGGTCAGTCGGTCGGTCAGTCGGTCGGTCGGTCGGTCGGTTGGTCGGTCGGTTACAGTTGCCGTTAAGGTTAAGGTTAAACAGACAGATACATATTTACGAAGACTACTAATTGTCTGGTTACAATGATTAATACTATAAATTGTAGAAAACAGGCGTATAATAACATCTTGAATATTATAGTGTTATTTATTATAAATATTATGTAACGCTGCGTACGTATAGATACGAGTGAGTAAATCGGTGCAAAACAGTAGCCAATGCTCATAAAATTTAACACAAATACCTACCGGATTACATAAGGTTTCTGCATAGGTATGTCAGTGTAAAACTATTTTGATATTCAATCACAATCAATATTGTTTGTACCTAGTTATCCCTAAGGACTTGTGATAAGGGAATGACTTGCAAAGTTGCAACTATTTAACAAGGGGGCAAAAAGGGATTTCTTGCAAATTTCCGTTACATCTATACCATACGTCTAACTTAGCGATTCAAGATGAATTCAATTCTAAATACACTGTTGAATATGCTATATCGTTTGCACCGATCGTTACTGACTTGACTACGTATCAGTATAATACACTTTATACATACCTACCGAATATTAGGTTCCAAGCGCGAGTCACGCTAACTAAAAGGCGATAAGTATAAAGTGCGAAGTAGGTAAAACTACAGTAGTTAAAGGACCATGCAGTGATTAAACTGTTAGTAAAAACTAAAAGGTCAAGCAGATGCATCATACATGCAGGGATATGCAGGGCCATGCAAAGTCATGCAAAAATATGAAACTGCAATAGTAAAAGGACTATTCAATAACTAAGTTGTTAGTAAAATCGGGAAAGTCATGCAGTTACATACAATGCCATGCAAGGCCATGCAGAGCCATGCAAATATATGCAACTACAATAGTTAAAGGACTATTCAGTAACTAAGTTGTTAGTAAAAACAAAAAGGTCATGCAGTTACATACAAGGCCATGCAAGGCCATGCAAACCCATGCAAATGCAATGGTGACAGGATCATGCAGTTATTAAACTGTTAGCAAAAGCTAAAGGGTCATGCAATTATAAAATGATATTGGTTAGAGAACCATGCAACTATCAGGTCATTAGCGAAAGCTAAAGTATCATGCAACTATTAAATGATAATAATTATGTGTTATAGAACCATGCAACTATCAAGTTGTTAGCGAAAGCTAAAGGGTCATGCAAATATACAATGATATGGGTTACAGAACCATGCAACTATCAAGTTGTTAGCGAAAGCTAAATAACATGCAACTATAAAATGATATGGGTTAAAAAACCATGCAACTATCAAGTTGTTAGCGAAATCTAAAGTATCATGCAACTATAAAATGATATCATCATCTTATCATCATCGTGTTATAAAACCATGCAACTATCAAGTTGTTAGCAAAAGCTAAAGTATCATGCAACTATAAAATGATATGGGGTACAGAACCAAGCAACTATCAAGTTGTTAGCGAAAGCTAAAGTGTCATACAACTTTACTATAAAATCATATGGGTTATAACCTATAGAATCATGCAACTATCAAGTTGTTAGCAAAAGCTAAAGGGTCATGAAAATAAAATAGTTACTGCACTCATATTATATAATTGTACATGAACTATAACAGCAGTTAAATTAAAAGTCCTTAATTGCAGTGGCTGGCGGTTACGCTGAATATTTTAAGTGCCTAAGTGTATGTGCTTATCACAGACTTACTCTCTTGTCCTTACTTCCTTAATATTATAAATCGTAAATTGATACGATCCTGAAGCAGGTAACTCTGATCAGTAGTTATCTGAATGAAATGAATAAAAAAAAGGAATGGAAAGGATAGGAAAGGAATGAGATGAGATGAGAGGAGATCAAATAGAATCAAATAAATTCGAGTGAAATTAAATGAAATCAAATCAATTCGAGTTAAATCAAATGAAATGTTAAAATCTTTTCATTGAAAGAATAATGGTCAATTTATAGTCCAAAAGTAATTTTGGGTCGTCATATTGCGTGCATATATTAATGTGACATTAAAACATTCTTCGAGCATCCGGTGCACATCCGAGATATTGACGAAGCCTGAGGGGATGGCTTAGTCTCCTTATACGACATTAATATTATGTTTGGTGCTATTCTAAGCCGGACATTACACGACCATTCATACCTACTTAAAAGTGTCATCATGATACACGAAATGCAAAGGACCAAATAAAAATAAAAAAACTATGTTTATAGTATCGAAACTAATACAGGCCATGAAAATTAGTCAAAACTGGACAATTAACAAGCAGAAACTTTCGGGTTCAAATAATCCTAAATGAGCCATAGGCAAAAAACTCAATGTAAAACTAAAACTATGGGCTATTAAATGTCTAGAATAAATATATATTGGACATAAATATAAAATAAATAAATAAGAAATGATAAAGATCTATGGAATGTTAGCAAATACTAGAGCTATATTTTATGCTGTCAAATGGAACATATGTACCAATTTAAGTAACGTGACCCAATAGTCACAGTCTTTATGTACTAAAATGCAATGATAAACAGCGAAAACATAGACTAAACACTTAATTCTAAATTTGCAAAGAAATTGAACACACAAGACATACAATTATATGCAATAGTCCTGTACCTATACTAGGTTTCTTTTGAACACCTTTTGTTTATTATTCCATAAAGTTCATTGTAGAAACTGGAAACATGAGGCAAGCATTATAGCTATCTAGCCAATAATAATATACTACTCGAAATCTGTCCACAGGTACAAGGAGCGTATCACACTGAAATTGATTTTGACGCTAAGTGCCATGGACAACGATATTTTACGAAGACATAATCAAAGTTTGTTTGAGTAACAAATTATTTTCGAATGGCCACTCTTTTCAATTTAAGAGCACCACCAATATTGTCCAAAAGAAAATGTTTATATTTTAGCCAGAGAGTAAATCAAGGTATAAGTGATACTTAATGAAAATGTTTTGTGATCAAATCCAATTACCTATTGAAGTAAAAATTGAATAAGGCATATGCCTAATTAGAAATTACGAGTAGTCTTGCTAATACTTTTGTAGTTCAACAGTACACCTTTTCTAGTAACAATGTGCAATCTCACGTTGGTTTAATAAAACCTAAAAAATTATATTTTTAAATTGTTCTACGTACGGTTAAACTTAGTTGGATTTTATTTAAGTACCTAACAAAAGTAAACTTAAATCCAAACTTAACAAACGTGACAAAAGTATATAAACTGTACTATCCTACCACAAAGTTTTAAAATTACTTGGAATGGAAGTTGATCGCGATTTGTCAATCTTATCTTGCTGTTTGCTTAACCAACCCTCACTCCTGAAATAACGATCACAGTTCACAGGTCAAGAGGAAAAATAAATTAAGGTTTATTAATTTAATGTAATTAGGTTACAAAATTAATAGTGTGTCATATAAAGTGGGACTAGACTTTAAATTTTACACAATAAAACTAAATGTTGTAATAATACAAATTGTAGTTAAAATCTTGAAATATTATAAAAAGGAAAGGGATAGTCTAGACTCTAGAGTAGTAAGCTAAAGTTGAATGTAAATGCCTACTGGGCTCAGTATTGGCACAGAGTACTATGGGTACTGGAAAGCTTTTATTAACTATTAATGAAATGAAATTAAGCAGTAAGAAACGTAACCTTTAATAATCAAAGATTATCAATCATAACACATTATATTGTTATGTTATAGCGATGTGCATAGTGGAGTTTCTTGCGCCGTTTCTTCTCCCAAGCGAAGCACCTTCCGAAGCGGTGGTAGATTCATATAGAAATATATAAAATATTAAGAAAATATAAAATAAATGCAAGCTGTAGTACTACTGACTTTATAATAATAATTATATTCATATGTACCTGTATTGCTTATAGTTTTGATATTAAGTGTACTGTTACAAAATACATCTTAAATTAAATTAAAATAAAGAAGGGATGTAGTGTCTGTGCGAACGCGTAGTGGGGGCAGTTGCCTGCCAGCCTTTGTCGGGTGCGGACGTGCGCGCTCCGCATATACTACCTGCCTAGTGAGCAACAGTAAATGTGTACTTATTTAGCAAACCCTACAATTGGAATGACAAGAAACACTATGAAAACTCATTCTGAGGATAAACTTAACATTTTTTTTTTAATAATCGTAATGCATCGGTTATCGTAATAAATAACGATTAATATCGTAATCGTAATCGTAACCGTAATGGTCGAATCGTTGCATCCCTAATTATTAGCGAATGGTTTTCAAAGGTGTGATATTTTTGAGAAAAAGATAAAAATCGAATCGTTTGAAATGTGGACATGGAAACAGTGCAACTCCGATGTGTTAATACTTTCAGCAAATATTCAGACGTGAATGAGACAAACCCCACTAACCGAGGGGTGGCTTAAGACAAGTTCTCCCTCCGTTTTACCAACTTCAAAATAAGAGGAGATGCTGGGAGAAAATAACGTTTGTGGTATTAATTTATTACTTTTACTTAATAGAACGTTTTCTACTAGGTACTACTTGAGGATAACACATCGAAATGCGATGACATCACCTTTTACAACAAAAAGTATAATTTTATTCTACATTTTCCTCAATTCATTTATAATTGATACAAGACCAAGACGCTGTTTTCCTTATACAATTCGAATAACTTTTAACCAGAAACGTCCGTATAAAAATATGCTTTAAAAATAATTAAATATCTTGGACATTGTCACACAAATTATCCCGTACCACCGATAAATTTATTTCCTAACTACTTTGTTTCTAAGATCGTTGTTTCTAGTTACTAATATTTATTAATATATAATTATGGTATAATAATATTAGTACCTATGTCGCGTCGTGTGAATACACTAGAACTAACGAAATTATAAAAAGGTACGAATTCTAATATTGATTTTACTATTCGACGAATACGAATAACAAAATAATTCAAAAAAGGAATGTTATTTAAAAAATATATAATTTATTTATAATATTAATGTTATTCTAGCGTTATGCCTACGAAATATTAAAGAACTACGAGTAAAAATCTGATTTATCCAATAATCGTATTTATTTTTATATCAAAGACATCGAATACCATGCACTATTATCCTACCTATCCTATCCTATTATTACCTTTGCGCATCAGTATTAATGAACGTCATATTAAGGTATATTATATACATATAAATATCAATCTTATAACTTGTTTCGAAGATAACTAGTGTCTGACCGAAGCTTCGGCCTCGGCCACCTTCGGTCAAAAAAGCACCTTCGGCCAAAAAAGGTCGAAGCTCTGTCTTTAGCCTTGCACCACTGCTTTGATACATTGTTGTTTCCGTAAATAATATAGTGTGGAAAAAAATTAAGGGTGCAATTTATTTTTAGCAAATAGGTAACCTATTACCATTTGGTGTGATTAAATTTAATATAAATGTATGTGTGATTTTAATGAATTCTTTCCACCTTATAAATACCTTACACGATCGCGACAAAAAAGCAGCATAGATAATTATATAGAAGGATTAAAAATGTTAGTGTTAAATTATGATTTTTAAGTTTGAACAACATAGCTACTGTAATTTTTATAACTGGAAACTGTTTTGGCTCAAACGTTAATTAACTTTTTTTGTTAACGCTCGCTGTGAAATAAAAAACCCCGTTCCCCAATAAAATAAAATAAAAGATTTTACATTGTCCGGTATTCTAGTTGTTCTACTTATGATTGAACGTAATTATTCAGGGTGTTAGGGTAACCGATTGCATTAACTTTAAGGCGTGATTGTATTTGATATTGAATGATATTGAACAACTTTCCCTAAGAAACCTATTGGAATTTCGCAAAAAAGAAATTCAACTTACAAATGTTCGATCAGCTGATTGATTTTAGTATGAGTAGTCCCCCCCTTTTTTACGAATTTCTTAGGTTTCTTTGGGAAAATTGTTCAGTATCATGGGTACAATCACTGTTTAAAATACCTAATGCAACTGTTTACCCTTAACACACTGTGATTAAACATTCGGTTTCGAAACCGAAGGTTATGGCAAAAGTCAAGCAATCGGCTTCGGGCAAAAATAGACCCTCTCGTCGGTCGGAAACTAAAGAAAATATCTTCGAAACAAGTTATGTTAAACAAAAACACCGAACTCGAGAGATTCAAGTAAACTCGTATTTATTACACTGCTGACGTGATTCGTAATATTATAAGATAGCAGGCCAGTTGGTATTTAGCGTTTGATCTGATATAAAGTATAGTTTGTGTCGATTGATTAGTTTATTATGTGTCTATACTCCATTCCAAATAGCAACAAAATTTTAAAGCATTTTTGAATTACAAAAACAGAGATTTGAAACACTTCCTCTCACTTATTCTTAGAACAGCTTTAGTAACGTCCAAGATATGTCGGATACTATACCTTTCTGATAAACAAATTATATTTGCTAATCAGAATTGGCCATAAAGATATATACCGGAATCGGAAAATCTATTCGTCCTTATTTGTGAATGAAGTATAGATACTAAAATAATATCATAGATGTGATTTAATTTCCAATGTAATAATTAGATTAATTGAATCATACGATGCGGAAATTTATAGTTATTGCAGCAATTTTTAATATTGGTAATGTACCTAATTTAATTACGATTTGTGATTAAAAAATGTTATTTTTCTAAAACATGAGTTCTAATGACAATGGAGATTGTTACAGTGATCTCGGCTAAGGGACAAGGCAAGGTAAATTATTGTTTTTTTATTTAGTATATTTATGTTTATCTGTGTATGTGTCTATTTCTACGCGTGTGTCGTGTGTACGAGTAGTTATTAAAATGTAAACGCCGTCAATAATTTATTAATTATACACATATTTGTCCCGCGACCCTCGGCACAGCAGGCAGAGTTCGCTACCGACTGAGCTATCGGGATACCTATCTAAATCATTAATTTTTTATTGATATAAACTAAATAAGCAAACCATTGTATTATAATATCTTTGACCATACTGTTTTCAGGTAGATGACCAATGGATTTGGGGATATGAGGGTGGCAATCTACGTGGCAATAATGTAAGTTTTCCATAAAAGTAATTTAAGAATTTTAAAAATAAATTACCTTTTACATTAAATCTATATCAATACATAGGTACCATATCTGTTTGTCTATTTGTTTGTGCACGCATCACTTAAAAACTACTGAACCTATATGCATGAGGTTTTCAGAAAAGCTTAGGGGTTCGCTTGTATTAACCTTTAGGGTTTATTCTATCGCAATCGGTTCATTCAATCAAAAGTTATGAGTATTTAAAGTCAGTGGTCCGCGCGTACGAAGCCGTGGGCGTCTCTAGTAGGTACCATGCAGCTTCACAGCAATATAGAGTCCTTCTTAATATACTCGAGCCAAATGTCCCATACATTTGGCTCGAGTCGGTTTGCAGATTTGTATGGAACAGATGATTTATATTTCGCGATTTCCATGTTGGTCCCATAGAGAAAGTTGTTCAGTTTGATGGCCTAATCATCCCCTTGAAAAGTGTCAGCATAATTATTCAAAAGGACCCTGTATATCAAATATCTACGTCAATCCAGTTGATAGTAAGACATTTTTAGGTGGCTTCTACAATGGTATAAAAAGTTGCGCTGCTTAAATGGCCACATGAAAATTTTAACTATAACACTAGGCTAACATAATAAAATAATGTCTTCTTAATCTTTGCCACAGCCGAACGACAAACATGGTCGAATACAATCCACGGAGCCACCTGTGAAGGGAACTACGGAATTCAATCCTTGTCTTATAAAGGACCCTGAAACGCCCAACTTTAGACCCTCAGGACGACGGATAAGTGAAGCAAGTGAGTTGTCATCAAATTGATTGATTTTATAACACATTTGCTCGTAAAGAGTCTCTTACTTGACCAATTTCACTAACGTAATGTATCTCATTACGACCAAGTCCGGTAATGTAAAGTAAAACGGACGGTTGCGTCTAAAACGAACGGTACATTTTTAAATCTTAGCAAAGAGTTTTTATGTCAGAAATGTGGTCAACATTTTATGAATTAAATTAACTTATATAATAAAATATAATAAAATAAACATTTAATTCTTTTTTAATTAATTTTGACAATAAATTACAACCATTTAAGTGAAACCAAAACAAACTATATTAATTTACTTTATTAGTAATACTGGCTGTTTTTGTGCCTTTGCCTTAAGAAATAAGAAAAAAGAAAGCGCTGATGCGCATGCATCGCTAATTTGTGAACAAGTAAAATTCCGCGCGCTTTTTTATCGCTATTTTTATTACTTTATGAATGTCCGAGTTTTATTTATTTTCTTGTTTACTCACAAATCCTAAATATATAAAAGAAGAAACTGACTGACCGACTGACTGACATATCAACGCACAGCCCAAACCGCTGGGTCTAGAGATTCCAAATTTGGCTCGTAGGTTCCTTATGAAGTATAGGGGTGCACTAAGAAAGGATTTTTCAAAATTCATCCCCTATGACGGTGAAAAGGGGCGGTCAAAGTTTGTATGGGGAAACAAGATTAGTTAGACCATTTTATTCGAAACTTCACAGGAGTACTCCTATTAATAAATGAGTAAATACTTGTTTCAGGTTTTTTCAGAATTCAACCCCTGAAAGGGGGACATAGGGTGAAAAAGTCTAAAAAACCGAGATGGGTATTGTTTGTATGATTTATCGGGTCGCAAATTACGAAAACAACAATGATTTTCTAATCCAACGTGCCAGACGTGAAATAAAATCATCCGCTGTTGGGTTGCGATGGGGTTAAAATGTCTAAATTATCATTGTGGGTGTCATTTTTTATGTTTTTATTAGGATGTTTATTACTTACCCCTACCTACGCCCTACTCACCCCCTACTCTGCTATACAGGGTGAAATTGATATCATTAGCATCCTTTTAAACTAAGAGACTACCCATATCCATCAAACTGAACAACTTTTACTATGGGAGCAAACTAATTGGAACAAATGAATAATCAGCTGTTCCATACTAAACTGCAATCTCGGTGCGCGAGTACGCGACTCAAATGTATGCAACAGTTGATTTTTTTTTGCTCCGATCGGTTTGCTGCCATAGTAAAAGTTATTCAGTTTGATGGGTATGGGTAGTCTCGTAGTTTAAAAGGATGCTAATGATATCAATTTCACCCTGTATAGGGGATGAGAAGGAGGTGCGTAAGAGGTAAGTGGTGAGTAAGGGGTGCGTCAGAAGGGGTGAGTAGGGGTGCGTAAGAGTGTGTAAGAGAAACGTAGGGGGTGCGTAGGGCTGAGTAGGGGGTGAGTTGTGGGTGAGTAGGGGATGCGTAGGGGTGAGTAGTCCGGGTACGTAAGTGATGAGTAGGGGTGCGTAGGGGGCACGTCAGTGATGAGTAGGGGGTGCGTAGAGGGGGCGAGTAGGGGGTACGTAGGGGATTGTAGAGGGTTCGTAGGGGTGCGTAGCGGTGATTAGGGGGTGCGTTAGTGGTGAGTAGGGAGTGCATAGAGGGGGTCAGTAGGGGGTGAGTAGGGGTACGTAGGGGGTGTCTAGCTAGTTATAAATACATATATGAAGAATTCCTGTTCCAATGTTGGTAGAAGGTTTCCAACTCCTCGGTTTCGTCTTTCTGTCTCGGTCTAGAACGATCGGACACAGCATAATAATATGGGAAGGGTTGTTGCACCTGGTAGCTTTAGACCATCAAGCTTCTGGACGCGCTAATTTAAAACATCGAAGCTTAATTTAATTTCGAAAAACCTCATACCTATAAATGTAACCCTCGTGCTTGTATGAACGTGGTATGAACCCTCGCCGAGGTTTACATATTTGCACCGAAACAAATACCTACCTTTAGGTACTATACTGTTATTCTGACTATTTTAATTTTAGAAAAAATCTGTTGCCTTATACTTACTTATAACTGTTATAGCTCAATAGCAATACGGCAATACTGATGCAAATCGCATCCCGATCACGAGAGGTACTATCGACTTGATCACTATTACTTGCTTTATAAAAGTCAATGTGTCTTTAAGTACAAGAAAATAATGTCAAATGTTTATTTTTCAGAATTTCACGAATACATGTGGAATATATACATCAAAGAATTTAGAAATAAAAGAGATGGAGATTGTAAGTAAAAAAAATCTTTGGTAAGTAAATATATTTTTTATGAAACTGTACATACTACGGTGATCAGTAAGTGAGTAATAGGACTAATAGTAATGCCGAGAAAGTATGTACCGGAGCTCATTAGATAATCTGAGAGACAATGTCCAAGACATTTATATTTATTTCCTTATTGGAGAAAGCAAAAAAGAAACAGTATTGATAGAAGTAGGTACGAAGTCATTGTATGTTAAAGTTAAAGATAGAGTATTTTCAAGTTGCGACATTTGACTGTACATTATAGATGTACCTATTACTTAGACTTAGACTGGACCACACCACAGTATAAGGCGGTGTCCTATTGCCATCGCACGCGCGATGGTGCGATGCGATGTGATCGTACTGATGGGTAATTCTTCGAAATTTTTCAAATTTTCAAATTTTTCTATGGAAAAATTTCAACGATTTGTAAAATTTCGGAGAATTACCCATCAGTACGATCACATCGCATCGCACCATCGCGCGTGCGATGGCAATAGGACACCGCCTAAGAAAGAGTATCTGACTGGACCTAGCGCGTTGGAGTCGTTATCCGTTATATTTTGCAATTTTTAATTTGACATAAAATGACATAAATTGATCTTTATGTAATCAAACAGGTAACAAATATCACGGACATGGAGATTACGCTGTAATCGGTGGGCGCAAAGCACTCTGGGGCGAATTTCCACACATGGTATATAAATATCGACTTTTTACATTATGATTTATGACCATTAAATAAAATAGAGCATTATTTAATTTAATGCATATTTTTGTTCAGGGTGCCATAGGCTGGAAGAAAGCCGTAGGTGAATGGAGTTTCAAATGTGGTAGCACCCTGATCAGCCCTAACTTCGTTCTCACCGCAGCCCATTGCACCAAGGTCCCTTCAAGCGATACTACTGTCGCTGACACAGTACCGAAGATTGTGAGATTTGTTGACTTACATCAAATTAAAGTAAGATTGTTTTCTTTTTTATTTTTAACTTACGTCCCGTAACATTTGTTCTTATAATCCACATTTAGATTAAACACTTTTCGCAATCCACAGCTCTCGATCCCGTCATATTAAAAAGAAAGCTGTGGTTATCTGGCAGCTCTGTGAAAAACCACAAAAAGTTGCAAGCTCACTTTTGCTCACAAAATATTATCACTTGATTTCCATGCATGCCTGTATCACAGTATAAGAAAGAGAGGGTAATTTTTATATCACTGCGGATAACTTCAGCATGTATTCCACTCATCAAACTGAACAACTTTCACTACGGAGCCACCTTCAAAATCGCGAAAATAATCACCTGTCCTATACAAAACTGCAGTACCTATTCGACTCAAATGTATGGGACAGCTGATTTTTTTTCGCGATTTCTGAAGTTATCCGCAGTGATATAAAAATTACCCTGTATACAACGTGTTAATGAATTAACGCAAAACTAGAAAGTAGTTTATTTAAAATCGAGAGCAGAATCGAATTATCATGGTTTCAACATTGGTTTTTTTTTCAAAATTCTAAATTATTTTTACGTATAATTTAAAATTTATTGAACCCGATGTCAACCCACCGCACGGGCACACTCACCCTACTTACTACCAAAAGAAGATTATTAAAATGTATCCATGAGTACGTTAGCGCTTTCGTTCATTGCTGAAATGATAACAAATCATTTTTGCCTCAAAACTTAAAATGCGAATAACTTTAAATGTTAACTACAAAAATAATGAAATTATTGTTTCAATCTAATTATTTTGATATAAATCAGTTGGGGTGCTTTTTGATTTAATTAAAGCGTTTTAATTCTCTTAATTGTTTCAATTCTCATTTTTCAGCTAAAAACCGACAGATACATATTTAAAATAATAGTGCATCCTGAATACAAACCTCCGAATCAAACCTACGACATAGCCCTGATGAGATTAGTGCCAGATGTTTATCTATCCACGTTATTACATCCAGCTTGTCTTTGGAATAGTTTCGACACCAGCAGCCTGGGCACAAAGGGCATTTTAACAGGATGGGGAGCTACAAAAGCTGGTAAATAAAATAAAATTTTCGGTTAATATCCTGCTTAATGATAATGACCTTCTCGTTTAGCTAAATAAATAAAAAAATAAAAAAATTCTTTATTTGAGCACAATTTAGTGGTATACCTACAAATGATTGAGTCCTTGACTCCCAAAGTCGGAAAACCGTGTATTGGGAGAACACGTTGAACACGTTGTCGTTTTTTGGGAGACAATAAAATCAAACCACGTATTTCCATAATATTATACCGGATGATTTTTTTACCGTTTCCAGGGGTGGTTCAGACCATCAAACTGAATAACTTTTACAATTATAGTACTCTGTGCTACGGGAGTAAATCTGAAATAGCAAAAAAAAATCTGCTGTTCCATACTACACTGCAATGCCTAGTATCTAATAGTTGCAATAGTACCTACTCGACTCAAAGTATTGAGATTGAGACAGTTGATTTATTTTATGAATTCTAGTTCATCATAAGTTGGTCAGTTTGATGGTGTAAACAAAACCACCCCTGAAAATTTCGAAACGGTAATCAATTATCCGGTATAATTTTTACGTGGTTTTAGCTAAACGACGAGGTGATTAAGCAGGATATTAACCCAAATTGACATTATGTGGAAAAATTTACGATAAATTAAAATTATCTAACATCTCCAGCTCCAGGGCCAGTAACCACTAGCCAAACACTTCAAACAGGTGAAGTGGACATAATAGACTCAACGACATGTGATGAACTGCTACGACCTTTTTGCAACAGAAACCAATGCGGCGTTGAGGACCACCAGATGTGTGCTGGGCTGTTGTCTGGAGGTGTCGATACGTGTCAGGTGAGCACAGGCCAGGATCTACAATTTTTGTAAGGCAAAACCTTGATATTGGCGCCTGTCTCCTGCATGGACACAGCAATAATTGTTTTCCCCAAGGGGGCCAGGTGCAGTTAAGTCGTTTCAATCAAATCTAAAACCTGGCGAGAGCAAAGCGAGCTCAACATTTGCATGATCTGTGAACGTCTTCTGCAATACAACTAGGTAGGGTCAATATACAAAAAAATCTGGAGCGAGTGAAGATGTTACCATTAGTACAATATTATTAGGTCATAGTAATACCATCGAAATCTAATGTCTAGGTTTTTGCGATACAATCATAACCAGGAGAAAGATTTTACTGCAATATTGTCAAGTTATTAAGCTATAGTAAAACAAGATTATTTCAACGCCCCCTTGGACTGCCGCCCAGGGCATGTAGGCCCTGGTTTCATTTGATTCATTCATTCATTCGCTACTTTGAAACTGTAAATTTATTGCGAAGTTGTCAATACACAAAGGCACTGAGATAAGATTTTTGTAAAAAGTGTTTATTTTCTCAAAACTTTCGGGTCAGCAATTTTGATGCCAAAGTGCGTAGTTGAGGTATCCCAACATAAATACTGAAACCGTACTTCTATTGGTTCATGGACCACATCCCATACACATTTGTCCAGTCTTCTTTGTAAACCTCGTGTTTTTCCTTTATTTGATATTCTGCAGGGTGACTCTGGAGGACCGCTGCAAGTGAAGATTCCATCGGAGAAGTCGCTACTTGAGAACACGTACTACGTCATTGGCGTGACTTCATACGGCTTTGGATGTGCGCTTGAGAATTCTCCAGGCGTCTATACAAGAGTGTCTAGTTTTATCGACTGGATAGAGGGGATTGTATGGCCTGAATAAATAATTAAATGAAACACTTTTTTTTATTTATAAATTAATGTACTTTTGCTTGTACACACGGCGACACATCAAGCTATACGCAAAACAAAAATAAGCTGGCCGCGCGTAGGCAGTGTTATGGCCAGCTTATGTTGGTTTTGCGTAGCTTGATGTGTCGCCGTGTGTACGTTAACAATACGAAATATTCAGTTTCAATTAGTTTATGAGAAACTTCAAACTTCAAACTTTATTGCGACACACAGGTATATAAAGGTGGTAAACAGTATTTAGATTGAGCTCTGTGATCTGCCCAAGAGCATGCAATATTTAATGCAACTTAATTATGTACTTAGGCTACGTTAGGAGTGTTTTTTGAGCAAAACCACAGTTAATAATAGATGACGGAGCATCGTGGAAAGCTTAAATGCGAACAGCGCGAAAACCACACGAATAACATAACCACTCGTGGCAAAACATGCAACATGACTCTTTTTTTTTTTCATTTTTAGTTTTATCAATTTGTATTCTAATCAGCAATTTTATTAAAGAACTCTTAGAACATTTAGTTAATTAATATACATATAAGCGGTTAAAAAAATCACAGGGCAAGCAGAATCGCTATGAACTGTCAAAAAAACAGCATAATCTATTTCATACCGATTGCATCGATTGTATCAATTCATCATCATCATCATCATCAGCCTATAAACGTCCCACTGCAGGGCACAGGCCTACCCTCAAGGCCCAATGCGGGTTGGTAGACATCACATACATATCAGAATTTCTTCTTCAGTGTATGCAGGTTTCCTCACGATGTTTTCCTTCACCGTTTGAGAGCAGTCGGTTTTACGTACATAAGTTAGAAAAACTCATTGGTACATGGCATGTTGTCTGTGCGGATTTGAACTCGGACCGACATAATTGGGAGTCCATACCTCTCCGCAACGCGCCACCGACGCTCAATTAGTTACACAACACAATTAAGATCCCTGATTTCTATAAAATGTAAAACCTAAACCTGTGACTAATCCTATCCCTAATCTATTATCTCTGTACTTTACTATGCTCAATTAAAAGTATTTTTTTAT
This sequence comes from Agonopterix subpropinquella, assembly GCA_922987775.1. NCBI lineage: Eukaryota > Metazoa > Arthropoda > Insecta > Lepidoptera > Depressariidae > Agonopterix > Agonopterix subpropinquella. The sequence goes on along the minus strand of OV277698.1, from coordinate 16,585,706 downwards.
ATTTTAACTAAATAAGTTCTAAAAGATAGAAAATATGCACCAACGCAAAACGGATTGTAGAGTTGTGAAATATAATAGTCTCGGCTGATAATGTTCACAGTTGTAAGGCAAGAACGAAGCCTTAGGAACTGTAAGGGTGTAGGTTTCATATCGCAAGCTAGCTCGTTGTGAAGCCAAAGGGTGCAGGATAAGGGTCAGCGCACACCCAGCGTAAATCTGCTCGCGCATGCTCGAGCATGTTCTTTGCAGTCGCGCACACCTAGCGGCAAAATCCGCCGGCGGCAGCGGCGGATGCTCGAGCATGCGCGAGCATGCTCGCGCGTGTTCGAACAGTCTCGCGGATGCTCCCGTGTTGCTACAGTTGACAGTGAATTTTGCAGTTGTATTTACAATATTTTAAAGTAAAGACGTGCGAAGAGTAATTTTAAAGTATGGTGGACTGGGATTTGGTAATTATTGGGTTACTAGCAGAGGAAGAGGAGCAAGAGCAGGAAAAGTGCTGTGTTACGGTTTAAAGTTCTAGGGACAGTTATTTTATGGCTAGGAACTATAAAATGGAATATGAACAATTTGAAAACCTACTAAATCTGCTTCGACCTTTCAGATTTTCTTTGTATTTTCAAAAAGAGTTCGATTATTATACAACGTGTTAATAAATTAGCGCAAAACCTCATACACCCCAACTTATTTATAACAAAAGAATTAGATTGAAACAATAATTTCATTATTTTGATACTTAAAATTTAAAGTTATTCGCATTTTAAGTTCGGAGGCAAAAATGATTTGTTAAGCCTTATTCATACTACAACGGCGCGGAGACGGACGGAGGACGGACGGAGACGGGACGGCAACGGACGGAGACGGGACGGCAACGGACGGAGCACGGGCGCGGACGGAGGACGGGCGGAGACGGGACGGCAACGGACGGAGGACGGTCGGAGACGGGACGGCAACGGACGGGCGCGGGCGGAGGACGGGCGGGCACGACGCGAAACCGACACCCAGTGTTCCCAGACGTACTTTAATTATCGAATTTTAACGGTAATTTCATACCCCGTACGGTAGGACAGTCAGTACCCGGCAAACAGGCTTGAAAAATGCGGAAGAGTGCGGCAGCAGTTGAAAATGTATGGAGATATTTCTACTGCTGATTTGACTTTCGAAAATCACTCTCCTGGAGTATGATTTTTTAATGTTAAATCAGCAGTAGAAAGATGCACGTCTCCATAGTAGGTACCTAACTGCCTCCGTGGTCTAGTGGTTAAGAGCATTGGCTCTCGATACGGAGGTCGTGGGTTCGGATCCCACGGGGGACACCTAGTGATATGTCACTTTGTGCGTTTTTCCCTAGTTGGTTAGGACATTGCAGGCTGAATCACCTGATTGTCCGAAAAGAAAAATGATTCCGTGCTTCGGATGGCACGCTAAGCCGTTGGTCCCGGCTACTATCTCTGGTGGTAGTAGTCGTTACATAAAAACCACGTCAGAGGCCGTAAGGCGGTCTGAAAAAACTCTGACACCAGGGCCTGCCCACACGATAAGAAGAAGACCTAATATTAAATTTTTCAACTGCTGATTTCAAAGAGTTTCTATGAGTTTCAAAAATCGCACTCCTGGGAAGAAGAACAAGACACAAATCGCGCAAGAACTACCTTATATTATAGAGACTCAGGAGGTATGGGTACAGAGTGTACATTTAAATGCGCTATTACAGGGGTGCTTCAGATAATCAAACTGAACAAAGTTCACTATGATCTAAGTTAAAAAAAAAAACAATGATTTTGTTTTTCAACCGATTGATTCCAAAATCGATAACTGAGGGTCCGCGACCGCGTGGACTCCGAACACGAATCCGATGTCAGATTTGAGAAAAGTGACCGCCATCTTGAACTTTTTTGTTTCTCAACCGACTGCTTCCAAAATCGATATCTGAGGGTCCGCGTGGACTCTAAACAGGAATCTGATGTCAGATTTGAGAAAAGTGGCCGCCATCTTGAACTTTTTTGTTTCTCAACCGATTGCTTCCAAAATCGATATCTGGGGGTCGACGTGGACTCCAAACACGAATCCGATGTCAGATTTGAGAAAAGTGGCCGCCATCTTGAAATTTTTTGTTTCTCAACCGATTGCTTCCAAAATCGATATCTGATGGTCCGCGTGGACTCCAAACACGAATCCGATGTCAAATTTGAGAAAAGTGGCCGCCATCTTGAACTTTTTTGTTTCTCAACCGATTGCTTCCAAAATTGATATCTGATGGTCTGCGTGGACTCTAAACACGAATCTGATGTCAGATTTGAGAAAAGTGGCCGCCATCTTGAACTTTTTTGTTTCTTAACCGATTGCTTCCAAAATCGATATCTAGGGGTCCGCGTGGACTCCAAACACGAATCCGATGTCAGATTTGAGAAAAGTGGCCGCCATCTTGAACTTTTTTGTTTCTTAACCGATTGCTTCCAAAATCGATATCTGGGGGTCCGCGTGGACTCCGAACACGAATCCGATGTCAGATTTGAGAAAAGTGGCCGCCATCTTGAACTTTTTGGTTTCTCAACCGATTGCTTCCAAAATCGATATCTGGGGGTCTGCGTGAACTCCAAACACGAATCCGATGTCAGATTTGAGAAAAGTGGCCGCCATCTTGAACTTTTTTGTTTCTCAACCAATTGCTTCCAAAATCGATATCTGGGGGTCCGCGTGGACTTCGAATACGAATCCGATGTCAGATTTGAGAAAAGTGGCCGCCATTATGAACTTTTTTGTTTCTTAACCGATTGCTTCCAAAATCGATATCTGATAATCCGCGTGGACTCCAAACACGAATCCGATGTCAAGTTTGAGAAAAGTGGCCGCCATCTTGAACTTTTTTGTTTCTCAACCGATTGCTTCCAAAATCGATATCTGGGGGTCCGCGTGGACTCCGAACACGAATCCGATGTCAGATTTGAGAAAAGTGGCCGCCATCTTGAACTTTTTTGTTTCTTAACCGATTGCTTCCAAAATCGATATCTGGGGGTCCGCGTGGAATCCGAACACGAATCTGATGTCAGATTTGAGGAGTTATCAGTTAGTCAGTTATCGATTTTGGAAGCAATCGGTTAAGAAACAAAAAAGTTCAAGATGGCAGCCACTTTTTTCAACTCTGACATCGGATTCATGTTCGGAGTCCACGTGGACCCCCAGATATCGATTTTGGAAGCAATCGGTTGAGAAACAAAAAAGTTCAAGATGGCGGCCACTTTTCTCAAATTTGACATCGGATTCGTGTTTGGAATCCACGTAGACCCCCAGATATCGATTTTGGAAGCAATCGGTTGATAAACAAAACAGTTCAAGATGACGGCCACTTTTCTCAAATCTGACATCGGATTCGTGTTGGGAGTCCACGCGGACCCCCAGATATCGATTTCGGAAGCAATCGGTTGAGAAACAAAAAAGTTCAAGATGGCGGCCACTTTTCCCAAATCTGACATCGGATTCGTGTTCAGAGACCACGCGGACCCCCGGATATCGATTTTGGAAGCAATCGGTTAAGAAACAAAAAAGTTCAAAATGGCGGCCACTTTTCTCAAATCTGACATCGGATTCGTGTTTGGAGTCCACGCGGACCCCTAGATATCGATTTTGGAAGCAATCGGTTAAGAAACAAAAAAATTCAAGATGGCGGCCACTTTTCTCAAATCTGACATCGGATTCGTGTTTGGAGTCCACGTAGACCCCCAGATATCGATTTTGGAAGCAATCGGTTGAGAAACAAAAAAGTTCAAGATGGCGGCCACTTTTCTCAAATCTGACATCGGATTCGTGTTTGGAATCCACGCGGACCCCTAGATATCGATTTTGGAAGGAATCAGTTGAGAAACAAAAAAGTTCAAGATGGCGGCCACTTTTCTCAAATCTGACATCGGATTCGTGTTTGGAGTCCACGCGGACCCCTAGATATCGATTTTGGAAGCAATCGGTTAAGAAACAAAAAAGTTCAAGATGGCGGCCACTTTTCTCAAATCTGACATCGGATTCATGTTCGGAGTCCACGCTGACCCCTAGATATCGATTTTGGAAGCAATCGGTTGAGAAACAAAAAAGTTAAAGATGGCGGCCACTTTTCTCAAATCTGACATCGGATTCGTGTTCGGAGTCCACGCGGACCCCTAGATATCGATTTTGGAAGCAATCGGTTAAGAAACAAAAAAGTTCAAGATGGCCGTCACTTTTCTCAAATCTGACATCGGATTCGTGTTTGGAGTTCACGCAGACCCCCAGATATCGATTTTGGAAGCAATCGGTTAAGAAACAAAAAAGTTCAAGATGGCGGCCACTTTTCTCAAATCTGACATCGGATTCATGTTCGGAGTCCACGCTGACCCCTAGATATCGATTTTGGAAGCAATCGGTTGAGAAACAAAAAAGTTCAAGATGGCGGCCACTTTTCTCAAATCTGACATCGGATTCGTGTTCGGAGTCCACGCGGACCCCTAGATATCGATTTTGGAAGCAATCGGTTAAGAAACAAAAAAGTTCAAGATGGCCGTCACTTTTCTCAAATCTGACATTGGATTCGTGTTTGGAGTCCACGCGGACCCCTAGATATCGATTTTGGAAGCAATCGGTTAAGAAACAAAAAAGTTCAAGATGGCGGCCACTTTTCTCAAATCTGACATCGGGTTCGTGTTCGGAGTCCACGCGGACCCCCAGATATCGATTTTGGAAGCAATCAGTTGAGAAACAAAAAAGTTCAAAATGGCGGCCACTTTTCTCAAATCTGACATCGGATTCGTGTTCGGAGTCCACGCGGACCCCCAGATATCGATTTTGGAAGCAATCGGTTAAGAAACAAAAAAGTTCAAGATGGCGGCCACTTTTCTCAAATCTGACATCGGATTCGTGTTCGGAGTCCACGCGGACCCCCAGATATCGATTTTGGAAGCAATCGGTTAAGAAACAAAAAAGTTCAAGATGGCGGCCACTTTTCTCAAATCTGACATCGGATTCGTGTTCGGAGTCCACGCGGACCCCCAGATATCGATTTTGGAAGCAATCGGTTAAGAAACAAAAAAGTTCAAGATGGCGGCCACTTTTCTCAAATCTGACATCGGATTCGTGTTCAGAGACCACGCGGACCCCCGGATATTGATTTTGGAAGCAATCGGTTACGAAACAAAAAAGTTCAAAATGGTGGCCACTTTTCTCAAATCTGACATCCGATTCGTGTTTGGAGTCCACGTAGACCCCCAGATATCGATTTTGGAAGCAATCGGTTTGAGAAACAAAAAAGTTCAAGATGGCGGCCTTTTTTCTCAAATCTGACATCAGATTCGTGTTCGGAGTCCACGCGGACCCCCGGATATCGATTTTGGAAGCAATCGGTTAAGAAACAAAAAAGTTCAAGATGGCGGCCTTTTTTCTCAAATCTGACATCAGATTCGTGTTCGGAGTCCACGCGGACCCCCGGATATCGATTTTGGAAGCAATCGGTTAAGAAACAAAAAAGTTCAAGATGGCGGCCACTTTTCTCAAATCTAACATTGTATTCGTGTTCGGGGTCCACGCGGCCTCTCAGATATCGATTTTGGAGGGAATCGGTTGAAAAACAAAGAAGTTACTGAGTACTACTACAAACGGGTACTGTTATGTAACTCGCTTCAGCGCCATCTATCGAGCCATTTTGAACTGTCACCTTCACCATATGAAATGGGGGATTTTCCAGAGAAAAAAAAAAGCTAGTTCATAATTTCTCGATAGATGGCGTTGAACAGAGAGGGGTCGATTAGGTATCTATGGTATATTTATGAATATTATTAATAAAAAGACTCAGTATAAACCCTTTGATATTATTGTCGGTTTATTATTAACAATCTCGGTGTTATTGTCTGTCAACAATGAATCAAGTATCGGACGTGGCTGTATGGGCTTTGTATCCATTTTGAATATAACGACAATAACAAACTACAAAAACCTAAAGCCGGGTCCGCTGCGCCATGTTTTCGTGTTTGCTAACATCGTAACACGAAAACATGGCGCAGCGGACCCGGCTTTAACAGAAAAACACAAATAAACCGGGAAACTTGTAATCGCTACTTCATCAACAGCGGGGCTAGTACGCACGCCAACCCGCGATTGCGATATTTAACACATCCATCTGTCAAATCTTTTATCTTGTTCGTTCGTGCGTCGTGCGAAAATAGAAAGAGAGCGGAAGCGTGATAGCGATATATCACGCTATAGTGGGTTGGCATACTAGCCCCGCAGATAGTTTATAATAAACCAACAACAATAAGAAAGGGTTTGTTTGTACACACGGCGACACATCAAGCAAAGCAAAACCAAAATAAGGTGGTCGCGCGACGTTATACGTTATTCACCCTGCGCGCGGTCAGCTTATATTGGTCATACTCAAAGATAAAATATAGGGGTAGATAAATAGTATAAAGCAAGACATCGAAACGCTACTTGACATCCATTCACACTTATGACAACCGCCCATTAGAATAAGTGAAATGTCAATAGTAAACAGATACCGTCTTGAACCATTTTGTCACCAGACCTCCAGCTGGAAGACTCCGCTATTTCCTTACGTTAAGAACGAATTTTGCTTGAATTTGCTTAAAAAGTGGTGACATTGACCAAGAAGGCTAACTCACTAACATACATGATCAGGAAAACCTTCACCTACATTGACAAGGAGTTATTTTTGAAGATCTACAAGACCTATATTCGGCCATCACTTGAATACGGCTTCCAAATTTGGAATCCATATTTCAAAAAAGACATTGATCTGATTGAAAAGGTACAGAGAAGAGCAACAAAAATGGTTGTTGAACTGCGTGACAAACCATATGAGAGACGATTAGAAGAGCTTGGGCTTACAACACTTGAACAACGGCGTCAACGTGGTGACCTCATAGAGACGTATAAGATACTTGCTGGATGTTATGATGTCCAAGGAATTGAACATATATACCGGATGAACCAGAACCAAAATCTCAGAGGTCACTCTCTCAAAATTGATGGCAAATTTTGTACAAGCAACCCCCGGAAACATTTTTTGCCCAACCGAATAGTTCGTGAGTGGAACAAATTGCCTGAGACTGTAATAAGTGCGCCTTCAGTGAACTCTTTTAAAAATAGACTAGACAATTATTTTAAACCTAAACAAGTGCAGTGATATACACGCATCAGCTTTGAGCTGCTAGTGTATCATATACATATATAATAATATAATATAATAATAATAATAATTTGTTTAACAGATTTGTACGTCTAATCTAGCTCTGTCACTCTTATGGCAATCTGTGTGCGACTGTAAGGAATGACTATACATGTTTTTGTACAGTTTGATATTGGGTAGACCAGCACTGGTAGCATGCCAACCCGCGATAGCCGTGTTACGGCTTTATCACGTATTCACGTCTTTTATCTCGTTCGTTCGCGCGCAAAAGAACGATATAAATGATGTGATAAAGCCATATCACAGCTATCGCGGGTTGGAAGCTGGTCATACCTAATCGACCCCTCTCTTGTCAACGACATCTATCGAGAAATTTGGAACTAACTTTTTACTTTTTTTTGCTTTTGGAAAATCCCTCATTCTTTTCACCATAAAATTTTCCTCGATTTTTCGAGATCAACTATTGGCAGCACCGCGCGGGCGGTGGACGGACGGAGACGGGACGGCAACGGACGGAGCACGGAGACCGTTGGCCGTCAAAGGATTTTATACTCTCCTACTATGTAAATAAGGTTCATTTTTCATTGCCCTCGCTGGCTCCGTCCCGTCCCGTGCCCGTCCCGTCCCGTCAAATATGAATAGAGCTTTATCATTTCAGCACTGAAAGAAAGCGCTAACGTACTCATGGATACATTTTTATAATCTTGTTTTGGTAGTAAGTAGGGTGAGTGTGCCCGTGGGGTGGGTTGACATCGGGTTTAGTAAATTAAAAATTTTATGAAAAAAAAAATTAAAATTTTGAAAAAAATAACCTATGTTGAAACCATGATAATTCGATTCTGCTATCGATTCTAAACAAACTACTTTCTAGTTTTGCGTTAATTCATTAACACGTATAATATTATCTGTAGTAAATTGCCCTTTTCGGGCTAAAGTAGTTAAAAAATATGCTAGATTTAGTACGAAACCGGCCGAGGTGGCAACACTTACGACGGATCGCAAACATCGACACGGGCGTATGCTCGAACATGCTCGAGCATGCGCGAGCATCCGCGCGCATGCTCGCGACTGCTCCCGTTGCCGCGAGGAGCATGCGCGAGCATACTCGAACAGACGCTGAAGGGATTTAATCACTTGCAAGCTATTTTCAACTTTATTTCAATGGGAATAGAGTTCATTATCAATTGAAACAATGAAATCTGCTCGCGCATGCTCGAACAGTTTTACGCTGGGTGTGCGCTGACCCTAAGGTTACTGCAAAACTGACGTGCAAGACTAAGAAAATGTACGTATGAAAAAATTGCTTTTATTCTTAGAAAAAAAATAGTAATTGGCGTTTGCAAAATAATATGACATATAGCTTGGATAATTTGGACATAGCATTATTTTTGTGCAAAATTGTATGAGTTTACAATAAAACTGCCTTTTGAGATAATGTTTCTCAAGTTGAGGGCACGTCATTCAAACTAGTACAGGGATCGAGTTATGTTCTATTTCTTATTAGTTTACTATATACCTACATAAATATTATAACATCCTCCTTTTTTTACAAACAAAGTAAAAGAAGTATGTACCTACACAACAAATCAAACATTATTATTTAGAATCAAAACTAATTTGTTTATACTCTTCTTATTTTTATTACTTACTTACCTACATTATTCTGAATCCTAGTTTATAATTTCTGATTATTACCTTTCGGTATTGAATAAGTAATATTAACCACATTAATTTCAGAACTTAATAATTCGTTAACATCATCATCATCGTCATTCACTGTTATTTAATTTAATCAAATAGTTTAATTGTACTTGTTATGTGTCTGTTGTGTGTGTTGTTGTGTGTTGTCTTGTTGTTTGTTGTTTTACTATTGAAGGTATAATTAGGTATTATCTATCTTGCAACAATGTTGTATCACTTTGTTATGAATAAAATACTGCGGTATTTAGTGCCAAGAAAATTAGAACCTACTGCCTACCGTTAACTGCTAATAAGTCAGGAATTGTACAAATCGCGGAATTGTACCGATGGCGATGCTTTTGTTCCCTTTTGTTAGCTTCTGTCACCTGACGATCTTTCATTGTGCAACCGAGAGTTTCAGACTGGGGATTCATTTGGATTTTATCAACGTAAAATAAAACTGTTCACATCGCATTTCTTTACTAAAAACATATTTAGTTACCCGACCCCACCGCAAAGGAATTGCGGCAAAAAGTCTTAACTCATAATCCGTCAAACGTAATCGGCTTATATTTCGTTCCACTGGTGGTTCCACTACACGACTGGGATTGGATAGGTACGGGCTGCGGACTGTCTGGCTCCAACATAATGAAATTAAAATGAAAACATTGTAAGTACCTGCCTAAATATGTAAGGCATTAAATTTTACAGCCTGAAGAAATGTCAATGCCTCAATAGGAACGATAAGAAAACAAGAAACAGTCCGGGACAATTAGTCAAATTAGCAACTTTTAATCGAACGTCAAAACGCGCGCGATGTACGAAAAATTGTACTAATTACCCACAAGAGACGTCATCAACATTTCATTACTTTTTATAGTTCACCATGTTATTAAAAATAGAATTTTAGCTTAAAAAAAACTAAAAATGTGATGTATAGCATTCTTTTCAAATGTTTTTTTTACTAAGAAGATAAATCTAAAATATATTTTATGCAGTCCGCTCCCCTGTTTAAAATAGCAACTCCAGCAACACTGATATACACAAAATTTTTAGTTTTAATAACTTCTAAACTTGTTCATTGTTATGAATTTAAACCAATTTAGTGTTGAAAATAAATTTACAGTCACAATAAAGCTTGACTAACAAACTAACAAACCAACCTGTTGTTTGCTTGCGTGCTGTTTCATTGTGGTTTGTTCCGCTTTGCACCGATTAATTTTATTTTATTTTATTACTAGAGTTTACCCGCGACTAGCGACTTCGTTCGCACAAATACGCCAGATTTTAAGACAAATCATAAGCTATCAAACAAAAAAGTATTATCAAAATCGATTCAGTAGTTTTTGCGTGATGCTGCTAAGAACAAACAATCATTTAAAAAAAATTATAGTACCTATAGATACCAAGATCCCTAGTATCCTTTGACGAAATTAAAGGGATATCGACATCAAAGATTCACGAAGGAATTTTCTAAGTTTCTTTTCGTCGGGGATAGCGCAATAAGGCGTAATAATTTGCAAAAACCGCGAAAGGGCTATACATACATAATTATATAGGTACGTAGTGTAAAATTTTGTATTCAGATACAATATCACTGATACGTTCAAAGTTCAAGAAGTTATTCACTTTTTTCTCTTTCCTGCGTAATATTTTTCGTAAGGCGTTTACGCGGTCATCGAAAAATACTAGCTATGCGCTATTGCACTATCCCCAGAAAATACAGGATGTAATTAATAAAAGAGGGTAGTAATATTCAAAGGGTTGGTGAAGTGAAACTTGTTCAATTTGACAGTTTGATGAACAACTTTTATTATGCAACCAACATCGAAAACAAAATAAAGTATATCTGTTGTTTCAAAGAAAAGTGTAGTATGAAATGACTCGACTCCAATGTGTGGAGTTTGATAGTCTAAACTAAACCACCCCATTAGATATTACTACCTTCTTGTAACCCCTTGTTGTGTTGTCCTTGTTTTTCTTCTTAATTCCTGTGTATTTTAGAAAATTTTAAATTATGAACTGTTTTACTTGACTGCCCTAGAAGGAAAGTAATGTTATCATAATATAAAATTCACTAAATGATAAAATCTATCAAAACCCACGTAAAGTTAAGTAACACTCCATAAACTACGGGAACTCAAAGAACCAATGTTTACCATGGCTAGTTTATTACGCTAGCACCAATGAGAACCAAGCTAAAGTTGTCACGCTACAATATATTTCATTGCGATTTGTGAGTTTATAGTTTTATTGGGTTATTCGGTTACTGGTGCGCCCAATTATTCCGTACAATGACGTTTTAATTTTACGAATTTTTCGATTTAGTACACCTACATAACATACAATGAGCGATTGCTTCCAGTTTTCAAAAATATACTAGTATTTTTGCACAAAATCGATATGAACAAAACTGTAAACTTTGCATATCTGTACATTAAAATATTGGAACGAACATTAATTGTAAAGATAGATTAAGGAAAGAATAGACCTAAAATGCATTAAGGTTCCGTACCCAAAGCATGCCTACGGGGTCCTGTTCATAAGCTTATGCTGTCCGTCCGTCCGAGCCCGAGTATCTTTTGTAGTACACTGAAAAAATGCGAGCCTACTAAGACTCTTAATTTGCACCAAATTAATTGAAATGACGTTATTATTGTTTACTAAAAACAAAAGATGGTTATTTGTAACAACAAGCCGAATTCGTTTAACAAAGTTCTCTTAGTCGGAGAAGTCATGATGTTGACAGGTTCATATGGATTTATGATGTTGGTTGCAGTAAACAATTTTTTTTTCAGTGTACAGCGACGAGTGCTTGCGCTAGGGATCCCGGAAATACACAATTTTTTAGGAAATACACGGTGGTATGGAACCCTTCGTGCGCGAATCCGACTCGCACATGGCCAGTTTTAAGATTTTCATTTCCGGGCGTGCTATTAACAAAAAACTAGAGTATCAGCTTCATGAATACAAACACGAGGGCTCGCAGTACAAGTCGCAGATGTTAAAACATTTTTATCAATTTGATTCTTTTCATAGGATTCTAATACACAAATTAAACACGCCTGGCGGCGTGGGGGCCTTCAAAGGCCTGTAATTGAGAGGGCAGAGTTGATGACGTCATAATCTGACAAGTAATTTCACGCTGTCGTTTTTGAGGTGAAAAATAAATGTACTTAATATTCAATTGTTTTTTTTTATTATGTTGTAGAGTAGATATCGAAAGCTGTGATGAACTTACAATTGTAATTTCGTTATTTGAGAGAATAAAGGACATTTTTGTATGATTATAAATAAAACAGGATTTTCAAACATAATATAGGTACCTACTATACCTAAAGTATACCTATTATTATATAACGTGTTAATGAATTAGCGCAAAACCTCATAAACTCCAACTGATTTATAACAAAATAATTAGATTGAAACAATAATTTCATTATTTTTATAGTTAAAATTTAAACTTATTCACATTTTTTAAGTTTCGAAAATGATTTGTTATCATTTCAGCAATGAATGGAAGCGCTAACGTACTCATGGATACATTTTTATAATCTTGTTTTGGTAGTAAGTAGGGTGAGAGTGCCCGTGCGGTGGGTCGACATCGGGTTCAGAAAATTTAAAATTTTGCAAACAAATTATTTAATATTTTGAAAAAAATTATCTATGTTGAAACCATGATAATTCGATTAGTTCTGCTCTCGATTCTAAACAAACTACTTTCTAGTTTTGCGTTAATTCATTAACACGTTGTATAGGGTGCAAGGAAAAGTATCATTAACCTTTAAACCAAATACAGCAAACCTGTCAGAACCAAAAAAAAATCTGCTGTCTCATACATTTGAGTCGAGTAGGTAACAGCCGGTAGGTCAGTTTAGTATGGAAAAGCTGATATTTTCTTTGCTCTGACAGGTTAGCTCCCGTATACTAAAAGTTGTTCAATCTGATGGGTAGATTATGTGGTTTAAAGACATCCAGAAGTGCGATTTTTAAAAATCATACGAGCGACTTGGCAGTAGAAAGATGCATAATCTCCATAGTAATTAATTTTGACATTTTCTACTGCCAAGTCGCTCGTATGATTTTCAAAAATCGCACTTCTGTATAGGTATATCGTCTTGTTTTTTCAACGATTATTTACCAATACTCTGTCACTTGATAAAACTTGGGTACCTTTTTCACTTGATTAGACATCAACTGAGATGAACAAAAGAGGATACATACAATTATAAAATAGCTCTACAGTGTATTTTTGCTAATTTTCCAATCAAAAATAACATCGGCTTGAGCACTCTAGGCAGTCTTTACGTATTGCGTAAAAAAAATCCATTAAATAATATACATATATTTTTTTAATTAAACACCATACATTTTAATTGTCATATGGCGTGCTTCAGACCATAAAACTGAACAACTTTTAAAAAAGAGCAAACATCGAAATCGCGAAAAATCTCCTGTTCCATATAAAACGTCAATGGCTGCTCGACCCAAATGTATACTATAATATTATCATACCATTATGCCTATGAAAAAAGTCACCCTGTATTTTAGGCACCATGCGCATAAATATTATGTATACCCTCTGCTCTGTCGTCAGATAAGAGTAGAAACATTTTGTGCATACCAAAGTTAGTCCTGCATCGGATCTCATGAATGGACCGCATCTACAACCTCCAGGGAGCAATAGAAAATTGAATCCGCAACTCTGCAATTCAATTTTATACGATAATCACTTCTAATTGTACTCGACTGAAGGGCGAAATTTGAATAATTTTTGCTCGCTCTGACCCGCGGGGAACACTTTATGAAGTTTGCATAAATAAATATAAATGTTCACGAACTGCTCCTTTTGATATCAACCGCTATTGAGTTTTAAAGTTATCTATCTGGAGGAATGGAAATATTTCCGACGATTTATACTTTTATAAGTACGTACATACACAATTAAAAAAAATAGGTACCTCAATTTTTATTTTTCTGAGCGATTTTTCATCGTCGAAGACTATTTTTATTGTACAAAAATCTTTTACCTAGAATAAAACCAGCTTCTGGAAGTAAGATCAGAATCAAGAATAGAATGGAATAGAAATCATTTATTTACATATTTTGATTTAGGTACTACAATTACAGTCCTCTTACAAAGTGAAAAATTAAAATGCGTTTTGCTGTTTAGACCTGAACAGCATTCACTATGGAGCCAACATCGAAAATGCGAAAGAAAATACAGGATGTACAATAAAATGGAACAGCTACTCAAAGGGGTGCTTCAGACCATCAAACTGAACAACTTTCTCTATGGGACCAATGTCGAAATCGTGAAAAAAAAATCCGCTCTCCCATACAAAACTACAAACATAACTCGACTGAAATGTATGGGACAGCAGATTTTTTTTTCGCGATTTCGATATTGGTCCCATAGAGAAAGTTGTTCAGTTTGATGGTCTGAAGCACCCCTTTAAGTAGCTGTCCCATTTTATTGTACACCCTGTATTTGTTGTTCCATGGCTATATTGAAAGTTGTTCAATTTGCACCCCGTTTAATTTGTGTAATATAATGTGTTTTGTGAAAATAAATAAATAACTTTAAGAAATTGTTTCTCATTTAATTTGACATCCTGGATATTTTTATTTTTGTTTAAAATGAATAAGACTCTTGTAATGATCGCTCGATGTTTTATATGCCAAAAAGCATGCTAGGCTTCCCTAGGACGAATTTCTATTAACTATAATATAATAAAACCGGTCAAGTGCGAGCCGGGCTACTCGCGCACCGAGGGTTCCGTACCACACCACCACAGAACACAACATTATTAACTTAGAAAACAAACTTTTTTTGTCCGGGACCTTTAGCGCGAGAGCGACTCACACTTGGCCGGTTTTTAGTATTTGTTGTTATTTTGTAGAGTTTGCTCTATAATCACACTAAGTTTGACGCTTGTATGTATTACCGTTTTTACGATAGAGCGTTTAGAAAAAACGTTGATAAAAACTAGTTTCTTGATGAGAACCCCCCTTAATTTTTAAATTTTTGACCTTTTTATTATTTGTTAACAAATCCGCCGTAATAACGCATAATCTGAGAAAATTTCAACTATCTAGCTATTACGGTTCAAAAGGTACAGCCCTAAATAGGTCGGACAGACGGACGGACGGACAGACGGACAGACAGACGGACGGACGGACTGACGGATGGACTGACGGACGGGCATCGTAGGTACGGTACGGTTCGTTTCGCTACTACTAGTGAAACGTGGATGTTCTGAAGTTTCAGAATATCTCTGACTACCCATTCGGGGAATATAGTCGTGAGCATATGCTTATGCTATGCTACAATAAAAAAAAATGTTTGTTTTGTTTGAAAACAGTTTAAATAGTTCACTTAGTGGAATTTTATATTTATAATCTATTTGTTCTATTATAAATTTTATTATTCTTACATGTTCATGCTGTGCTATATAAATTACCTTCGGCTAGTGGCTGTCCCGTAAGATATAAAATTGTTCATTCTTGGATTTGATCAATTATACAGGGTGTTTGGGTAAGCATTTGCATTACGTTAAGGGGCGATTGTACCCATTAAACTGAACAACTTTCCCAAAGAAACCCATAGGAAATTGGCAAAAAAAAATCTACTTTTGAAACAAAAGTTCAAACAAAATTGCATTTAGTATGGGAAATCCAAAAAAAAATTATGAATTTCCTATAGGTTTGTTTGGGAAAGTTGATCAGTATCATGGGTACAATACTATTTACCCTAACACCCTGTAATGTCACAAATCTTTATACCCCAGCCTCCCCCCCCTAACGAAAATACTCAGCGTTAGACAAAACAAACATCGGTGAAGGTATTAACGCCTATTGTGAGAGGAATTATAATGGAAAGTAAAAAGTATAAAAGGTTGTATAAAGTACAGCGAATCGTGGGCACAATGCGTCCCCTTATTTGCGGTGTGCGCTATCGCTTCGTCTACCGTTTGTGGTGTAACCGTTAATGTTGGTGGTTTCGATACGCGCAAAGAAATTATAATTCAGATGCATTAAAAATTGCTTAGTTTAGTACCCGACTGCGCCAGAAGACAGGTAATTTAACTAATTTCTTCAATAAATAATGATAAAAAAAATTCAGTTTTGTCACAGTATGAGAAATAGTATGGCATATAAATGCTCCTTACCTCAACCGCTGGTTAAAGACGGGAGAAAAACGATAGTAGTTAATAGTTCTCTCTCACTTGCATTCACTCAAATATGTGATTTTGTCTTCTTGTCAGTGTGCGAGCTCATTTGTACGAGAAAAAGTTAAGTATCCGGCCAGGGTGTGGTTTTGTCTTGTTTGTTCCTACGTATTATCTTGCCGTCATAAACACAATACTTATGTTTCATAATCATCCCATCCAATCATTGTCCACTGCCATAATCCACTACCAAGGCGCGCCACGAAACTCTATCCTCGGCCTTCCTCATCCAGTCTTCGGTCCAGGACATCCCACACACTACGCCTGCCTGTTCGTGGTCGTAGAAATACATCATGTAAATTTTAATTAATTAATGAGATATTTTTATTTTTCTTGAGAAAATATAATTTCCTTTTTTTTTATAGAATCGTTCAGTATCAAATGCACTCCTACTACCGCGAATATGACCAAAATCGTCGATTGTTTGACGTCTGCATTAAAACAGGCAAGTGTCAATATTTGAAGGCAGCTCCGAGGGGCTGAGGGTAGTAATCCCTCCTCTCGGCAAACACTTACGAGATCTGCTGTCTCCACTCCGCTCCGCTCCGCTCCGGGCTGTCTTTTGTTGTCAGACTCATTAGAAAGCGCAAATTATGGGCTTGACAATAAAATCTTATGTAACACTTGAGCTATTTCAAAATTGAGGAGTCATGGAATTTTAATATTACCGCTTAGGATTTGTCATTGTAATTATGTGCGGAAATACCTGCAGATACAATTATTTATTTTATAGTCTATAAGTACATAAAATAAAATTGTAAACTTTGCGTGGATGTACACACGGCGACACATCAGGTTACGCACCCTATATACCCATAACTACACTACGTATAAAACACAAAATAGTGCGGTAGAGAGCCTGCATAGACGCGGCTGCCGGCGCGGGCGCAGCGTGCAAACAACAACAACATACCGCACCCTGTCGCACGATTCGCAGCGTTCAACTTCTAATAGTTCAAAGTCCAAACAGGGTAACCTGACCTGTCGCCGTGTGTACATTGAAGATATTTTCAAAAATATTACCCTGTTTAATAACAACAACAACAACAAAATAATTTTATTTCTCCACAAATTGTTACATACAAATAGACAAATACACAGAAAATACAAGCATTTTTATACAAAACAATTAGAGGGAGACTGGAGCCTAACGTAGGTAAACCAGTAGGTAAACCTGAGAATTGTAAGTCTCCAGGCACCCCCACCCGCAGCTTATTTAAGTTACAAAAGTCTGTAATATTAATCTGATAGATCCATGATACATAAAAAGTTAGGAGAAACAAAGTATAACTTGAAACATTATGTTTTAAGAACAACAGTTTGATAGTAAATTAAGACTGAGATAATAAAATATTTTCATATACTTACTTCCCATTTCATGAGACGTGTTGATTGTGGATAGACTGTGGTGTGTAGTGTGGTGAGTGAGTGTGATGTATGAATGTCGGGCTGAATTTAGTGACCAACGCTAATCCGTTGGCTGAAGAGACACATCCAATACAGCAATGTCACACCAGCCAACCGACCAACGCTGAAAACAGCCGATCCGAAAAACAAGGGAGAACAAGCGTTTGGGCACATCCAAAATAGCCCTACGACGAATCTTGGGATCGGAACAAGGTAAGTAAATACTTTTGCCACTATTTGGATGTACCCAGCCACTCGTATATTTTCTGAGTGTAGATCCGCAAATAAAGGAAACAACTAGTATACAACGGTTAGGATTCGTTCGGTTCCTTCGTAATCCAGCCTTTGCAACCATTCTTGGATATCCTTTTTACAGGCAGATTTGGCTAAAGTGTATATTTTAAGAGCTTTGTCAACTTGGTTATACAGGTAAGGGCCCAGGAATATGAAGAAGTTTTGGGCAAAGCTAGTTGAAACAGCTCGATGGGGACATAAATTGGTACGACGAGAACCAGGGAGAGAGGCATGGAAAGGTAACTCTACATGTTGTCTTAAAATAGTGGAGAGTACAAAGAGTTGTCGGACTGTGAGGACTTTACAATGTTGATACAGTAAGGAAGTAGGATATCTGAATGGAAGAAAGGAACTGACCTTGAGGACGGCTCTTTGTGCCCTCTCTAGTTTGAGGAGATTCGTTTTATGTGTTCCACCCCACGAGGAGATGCAATACATAAGAAGAGACTGGCATAAAGCAAAGTAAACTGACTTAATTATCTTAGTACCAGCCACATGGCGCAAAGTTTTGAAAACATAGATTAGTTTCCTAATCCTCCCAGTAAGTACTTCAATGTGGGGCTTAAAATTAAGTCTGTAATCGATTATCACACCAAGATACCTATATTGGTCCGTTTTTTCTAATAAAGGACAGGAGCAGTCATTTTTTTGGGATTTGCACGAATGGGCAGTTATATTGTATCTCGAAAGGGACATACGATTTGTATTTCTCATAGTGAAAGTTATATATTTGGACTTGCTGACGTTTAGCGTAAGAATGTTTTGCCGAAGCCAGTTGGTGATAATATTCAAACCACTTTGCGCGTGACAGTACACCTCTTGCCACGTGTTTCCACTGAAGAGCAGCGCAGTATCGTCTGCGAAAGCCAAAATTTTCCCACTCTGAAGCTGAAGCTGGCACAAACCGTTTATATAAACGAGAAAAAGTGTGGGTCCCAGAATGCTCCCCTGTGGAACACCGTAGGAAACAGGAAGACTTCTACTGATGTGATCGTCTAACTTAAGGCACTGGGTTCTATTAGTGAGGTAGTCTCTGAATAACTGGAGCTGCAGATCTCTTACTCCTAGTCCCTCCAGTTTATACAGTAGAAGGGGGATAGAAACTGTATCAAAAGCTTTAGTTAGATCTATAAATACAGCAAGAGCTTTCCTTTTACTGTCTAAACTTTCGACCACATAATTCGTTAGTTCGTGTACCGCATCAGATGTGGATTTTCCCGTTCTGAAGCCGTATTGGACCGTGGAGAGAAGATTATTTTTCTCAAGGTATTTAATCAGTCTATTATTTATTAATCGCTCAAGAACCTTCGACAGTGCTGGTAAAACCGATATAGGTCTATAGTTGTTTACATTACACTTGTCGCCACTTTTGAAAATCGGATGTATCAGTGACTTCTTAAAAGCAGTAGGGAAAACCCCAGACGAGAGAGCAAGGTTGCATATGTGAGTTACCGGAGGGACCAGCCAGCACCCAATAAACGCAACAATGACAGTTTGATGCTGACAATTCGAAGTACATTGCTGAGAATGCTAGGACACACATGAAGTACCTACTGCGAGTTTAGCGTCATTAGTAACCAGCAATATACTCTGAATTGTCATTGTCAAATTGATCATTGTCGCGTTTAGTAATTTAGGATACGTAAAGAAATGCATTGAGATCATTTTTTGAATTTTTGTCTGTTTGTGCACGCATCACCTAAAAACTACTGTACCGATTTAGATGGGGCAGTAAGAAAAGCATAGGGCTTAATTTGGATATAGTCTTTATTTCATCGCAATCGGTTAATTCAATCAAAAGTTATGACTATTTCATGGCAGTGGTCTGAGCTTACGAAGTCGCAGCTAATATAAAATAAAGTTTATTTTATTTTTTATCTTATAAAATATAACTCATCACGAGTATCTACGGGAAGAGTTCAGGCAGACCGGCGCCGGGTGCCGGCTGAGCAGCCGGCCGGAAGGAACGTGAAATATGAGAGACCAACCGGAGAGGAATGCTCCAGTTCCCTGTGAGATATGATACTGTACTTCACTTGCAAGTTGGAACTGTGATTTAGAGAAAATGTTTGCGGATATAAATTATTGCAAACAAGGATATTTTTCCTTACAAATGACTTTACAAAATTGCTACTCTGCCTAGATTATAGTTTCATTTCAAACAATTAAATAGTAGATTTTCGTAATAGGTTAAAAACACTAATTTTAAAAATGTTAAGGTGTGACTTTCTGTCTGTATGTTTATTATCTTTTCACGGCTAACACTCAGTTGCAGAGACGCTCGTTAGAGTTAATCCTCTATCAAATCTTTTGCTAGCTTTTACTACGTCAACAAGACAAAAAGTGACAGATTTAATGGAGGATTAACTTTAATTAGCGTTTCTGCAACTGACCGTTAGCCAGATCTTAATTTTTAACATGAGATTGAAGACGAACATACAAAATTTCACGTCGACGAAGTCGCGGTCACTAGTATCTCAATAAAAAGCACCAGGAGTGCGATTTTTTAATCTCATTCGCTGAGTTCAGCAGTTGAAAATGTCAAAATTACTATGGAGATACGCATCTTTCTACTGATGATTTGACTTTCAAAAATCGCACTCCTGAAGTATGATTTTTGAAAGTCAAATCAGCAGTAGAAAGATGCATATCTCCACAGTAATTTTGAAATTTTCAACTGCTGAACTCAACGAATGAGATTCAAAAATCGCACTCCAGGAAATTAAGTAACTATACTATCTGTCTATGTGTAAGTTATAGTACAACTTAATATGCTGACGGTTTTTAAGGGGATGGCAGACATCAAACTGAACAACTTTATCTGTGGGACCAACATCGAAATCGGAGAAAAAATCTGCTGGGTCTATCAGGATTGCAGTTTTGTATGAAAGAGCATTTTTTTTTCGCTTTTTCGACGTTGCTCCCATTGAGAAAATTGTTAGCATATTAAGAAGGGCCCCATACACAGGATACAAAACTGCTGGACCCGACTCAAATTTGAGAAACAGCTGAATTTTTGTCGCGTTTCCTGAGGTAGGCTCCATAGTGAACGTTGTTCAGTTTGATGGTCAGAGTTCACCGTTTCAGTATGTGGAGGGCTGTCCCTTACGCGCTGTATTGTGTATTTAGTAGGAAACCGGATAAATACGAACAATCTTCAGGAATTCACGGAGACATTCCAGTGACAAGGGCTAAGGCCGTTAGAGCAAACATTGCCAAAGGGCTGTCGGTTGACGGGCCTTGATTGGGCACGCGCCCAGAGCACACCTGCGCCGCTGAGTGCCCGACACGACACAAACAAAGGGAGATGTGGGGCCCAAGTGTTGAGAGATAAACTCTGTAGATACACTGGCTGTTTCAAATAGCCTAGGTCCAGGATATTTTATTTATTTACAAGCTGGATTACCCGTACTTATATTAATTTCAAAAGTTCCATACAGTATATTTAAGGTATCCTTTCATAGCACGTAGAAGCCAATAGAAATGTGTGGAAATTTTCAGTACGCTTTTTAGTTCTGGAGATTTATCGTAAATAAGTTAATAAGGAATTGAGTGAAATATTGAGTAATGTTTGGAGTTTACGTTGCTCGCTACCCGTCACACAGGACGAGCGTTGAAGTAGGTACGCTGGTGAAATGTGAATATTTTAAATCTATCTGCCTACCTCCCTCGGGATATAGTCGGGAATATAATATGTAGAATGATATCAGTGAAAGTAATACTTAGTAGTTAATTACCATATAGACATTTTATGTTAATTGTCTAGTGCAGCACTTTTTTTTTCCTTTTATTTTTTTTATTAAAAATGGATTTGCTCTTGACCTCAATCCAGTCCTTAGGACAAAGATGGGGTCGAAGGTGTAACGAACTAATCCAGAAATATTCACTCGTGCTTTAAAGGAATTCGGGTTGTAAGTGCTCGGAAATACTAACGCAGGCAGAACATTCCACTCCTTGGCTGTGCGCATTATAAAACAATCAGAAAGGTGCTTAGTGCGGATATATGGGATGTCAACCAAGAAGGGGTGATATCCCGCGGTACTTGAAGGATTCAAACTCTTATCTCTTAGACAATTTAATAGGGACTCGCCTTGCGGTAGCATTTCCCCTCTGCCACGGTATTTGATCAATTAATCTTGCGCATTTACACCCAATTTTATACCTTATCACTAAAAGAGACAGCCTATAATAGCGAAACAATAATTTTGAACTTAGAACGTTTGGGGTTCACACGAGACTACTTTTCATGATTTTTAACATTCAAAATTAGAATCTAAACTTATGGGGAATAAAATCCAATGTTGCGGATTTCATGTTACCTCGCCCCCCGCAAAAAGTGGCAGAAATGTTTCTTAGTAGAATGACACGCGTAACTCGTCCCTATTAAATTGTCTAAGTCTTATCTCTAAATAGGTTCACCGTCAAATAGTAGAGAGAAGAGTGTCAAAGTTAGGTGGGCTGATGATATTGCGAGGGGGGCGGCCTGAAAGACTTGGATTCGACTGGCAATACACATAGACAGGAATGAGTGGCAAAATGGGGAGGACGCTTACACCCTGCAATGGGTGGATAAAAGCTGATGATGATGTTGACTGCCAACTAAGCTATTTGTCAGTCACTATGCATGGAGCAGTATTCGTCCATATTTTCCCCTGTTGTACATTTTGTTAGTTATTATTGTGCGTATTGCACATTTTTATGCTCTAGAGGGTATACAGGGTGTACAATAAAATGGGACAGCTACTCAAAGGGGTGCTTCAGACCATCAAACTGAACAACTTTCTCTATGGGACCAATATCGAAATCGCGAAAAAAAAATCCGCTCTCCCATACAAAACTGCAAACATAACTCGACTGAAATGTATGGGACAGCAGATTTTTTTTTCGCGATTTCGATGTTGGTCCCATAGAGAAAGTTGTTCAGTTTGATGGTCTGAAGCACCCCTTTAAGTAGCTATCCCATTTTATTGTACAACCTGTATATGCGTCTTGTGCCTTGCACCAGCCATGTAGCGACAGGTGCGTACGATTGTCGACGGCACTTGAATGCCTGATGCAAGGGATTCCGAGTTGAGCTTTTAGCGATGAGTGTCTGGGGACTAATCGAGTGGGTGTGTACGGGCCTTTATGCATGTTTTAATTTTTACTGCTTCATCCTGGATATGTATATTGCGGAAGCTTATTACCGTGCAATAAGGCTTCGAATATGCAGCAAAAATTTTAATAGCTTTTTTGGAGCTTACAGTCTAAAAGTCTAGCTAAAAGTACTTCGATAAGTAAGATCTCATTCTGACTTACAAACAACAAATAATAACAGAATATTAACTAAACAATTCCTAACACCAAAAACCACCGAATATTAACTTCATTCACCAAAAGAGAGAAAACGAAACTACAAGGAAATCCTTAATACTTACGTATTCTTGAAGAATTTATGAAGGTTCGTCCCGTATTGTATAAAAAAAGGAAAACCACAAAATTGTCACAAAACGTCCTCGTTTTTGTGGCATCCATCAGTTTTCTGTCCAATTTATTATGCAGGTAATTTTGAGCCTTATTTGTGTTGAGAATTGCGTTTATAAATCACGGATATTAGGGCGCACTCTCTGGTCCATTGCGAGAGCTGGCAAAGAATTATTGTTTGGTAACAATGTGTAGACGTGACACATGCATATTATTTTATACTAGCGACCCGCCCCGGCTTCGCACGGGTGCAATGCTGATACTATGCATGTATTGTATACATATTAAACCTTCCTCTTCCTATCTATTAAAAAACCGCATCAAAATCCGTTGTGTAGTTTTAAAGATCTAAGCATACATAGGGACAGACAGCGGGAAGCGACTTTGTTTTATACTATGTAGTGACGTACAAAGAGTGGTTTTAGAATCCCTCGGCTCGCTAAATAAAAACAAAAATTGAAATCCGCTCCAATAAGCAAACAGCACGGCTAGCATGCCACCCACGACAAAGCGTTTAAACGAGAAAAACGTCATGCGCGCTCTTTTTAGCATACGTAAAAGAATAAGGATGGAGGCACATCTCGATTTTTGTCGTTTTCTCGGGGGTGGCATGCGAGGCCTACAGATAAGGGAATCTTTATGAGAAGAATCAAGGATTTTTCTGGGTGAGCGCGGGACTTCATATGCACTTTCTTTCTCGGCCCCGTAGCCCTCAAAGGTTAAGTCCTATGGCAAAAATGCATACTACTTGTTTTGTAGGAAATTTTGTCTGGTTTAATTTTTCCATACAAAACATTTCTATACGACTTGCAGATTTCGAGAAATAAGCGAAAAACTGAAAAAAGTCACCTTTAGAGCCCCCCCCCCCCCCTTCCTCGAGCTCACCCCCCCGTCATCAGGACTATTTTTTTTCTCCGGAAATTACTTCTCCTGATTGGTATATTTCAGCTTAATTGTACAAAGTGTACTTTGCTTGATTATGAATGATGTCTTTGACTGCTTAGTCATCTTCTCTATTATCTTCCGATATATCTGCATGTTTGTAAATATTTTAATTTTAAAATGGTAGGTACCTGCCAACCTGGAGCATGGTGGTATTGGTGGTATGTTACCTTATTTGGGCAACGATGGATAATAATTGAACCATGCTTAATTTTCAGCTAACGTAACGTTTTTTTTTTCTTCAAAATGTAACGATATGCCAGTCTTACGTTTTTGCTTAATCTTTGAAAACATATCAGGAAAAAAACTCGCTGCCGCGGCACACTACTCAACGCTTTTATGGTAATTGTTTGGAACAGCGGTGGTGTAAGCCAGATGTTTTGCATTTTTTATCTATAAAAGCGTTTGTGGCCAAAACTGTTGTTTTATGTGAAATAGTGCATAAAAAAGAATGGACACCCGTTTTCATACGAGCCTGTGAACCGGACCGAACGATGGTTTTTGTTTTTAAAAGCGCGATAGAATGTGCTATTTATGGTCTTTGTATTATCATAACAATCGTATTCCCGCTGGTATACGATGCAACAAAAGAATATTTATGATTTTTTTTCCAGTGTTACCGCCTGGCCACGGGACAGGGCGAACTGCGGCGCGAATTGCGATTTTAGAATACACTGCCTACGAGCCGCTGCGTGCTTGCTTAACAGTAGGGACACAACGCTCAGTGTATTCGAAAATCTCAATTCGCGCCGCCGTTCGTCCTGTCCCTTGGCCAGGCAGTAACGCCAGTCACATCTCTTACTATATTGAAAGGGAAAATAGAGGAGAAGAAAGGCAGAGGAAGAGCTAGACAGAGTACTCTAGCTCAAGTGAAGAAATAGGTTGATGTTGTCGTATCAAGAACTCAAGATTAGTATAGGGAAAAGGACTGGATTGGCGAATACTCCACCGACAAAAGCGCTCAAAGTAGGTAAAACTCACGCTTAGACTAATAACCTTTTTCTATTCATGCGTCCCGAAAACCTATAAGTAAATAGGCTAAAACGAGCCTTTTTGGGAAGAACATCGTAAGCGACAATTAGGTTTTTTTACAGGACGAGGTTTTTTCTATTTATATCTTATGCATCGTAAATGGTATTTAATTGATATTTTTTAAAAATGTTGTGTGATATATTCCATTATTTAGAGGTATAGTTTTTACTAACAGCTGCACATTTTTAAACATCTGTTCTAGAGGTGACGTAAAAATCACATTTTGAAATTTTGGGCGCTTACGATGTTCTTCCCGAAAAGGCTCGAAAAGGTAACAAAGTTCATACTTTACATCTATAGTTTCCGACAACCTCTTTAAGGGCCTCTGAAAGTCGTAAGTTTATGCATTCAAAATACTTGCCACGGAATCATAATCATATCGAATGCGGAGAAATGTCTCCTAGTACAAAATTCTCGAAAAAAGTGTCCGAGACTAAAACTACACAAACCTAAGTACATGTAGTTAATATAAACCAACTACAAAAAATATTGAAAATGCTGTAATTCTTTTCCATCCCACTCCCCATCGGGGCAAGGCGCGCGCGATCAAACGAAGACTGGCGCGTCATTAGTTCTCTTTTTACGTTTTGGTGCTCTTTTGGTTCGGACACTTTTGAGCGCAGACCCTACGTCCAGTTGTTGGTAAGTCAATGCAGGTATCAGAAAAGATTTTTTACAAAGTTTGACAAGTAAAAAAGACATCATTCATCAATGTATGGGCCGTCAGGCCAATTTGTGATATGCATGCATATGCATGTGATAGCTTTTATATACGCATTTTAATATAGACAAATATAATAAAAATACAAACCAATTGCTATAATAGCTACAAATAAAGTCGTTTCGTGTTACAAAATATTTAAAGTAATATGATGACAGCTCGAAGTAATTACAAATAGCGCAGTTAGCAATATAAAAAAGCGATCTTTACTGTAGTAAAACTTCTTGGTTAATGATAGCGTCATCAAGGAGGTAATCCTCAAGGAGGTGAAACTACACATTACTTCCTTTATGGATAGCGCACTCTGAATTTTGCTCTGAAATGGCTCTGAATCAAAGAGTACTTTCTCTGAATTATCCAGTGGAATTATCTGATGTTTTTATTCGATTCGGCTGCGCTTTAGTTTTTCTGTGTTTTTCTGCTTTATACCCACTTATTAATGAAAGTGTGATACAGTCGTAGGAAGATAGCATTTGTGTTATTATTGTAGCAGTGTTAGTGGTAAAAGGACTGTGGGGTGTTGTGCATACTGAAGGTAGTCTGGTACATGGGTTGGGCACGATACCAGACAAATATTGAGCCTCTTGCTGCATATATCTGGATGATAAATAATTTTTAAAGAAGATGTGGAAAATGAATATTAATAATTATGTTTTTTAATCAAATACTGTTTTATTTCACCATTTACCTATACTAAAGGCTCCCCCACACAATTGCGATTTTATCGAGCAATAATATCCCGGCGACTTTGTGACCGCGTCGCATGTCCTACTCCGTCCTACTCCTACCACACAGGTGCGATTTTGCGATCAGCGTCACGCGTCCACCCCACCAATGAGAATGAATAAGTATAGTCTGAGATAGACATACTTTTGGTAACTGTCGCTAGAAAGGCTTTCCTAAAAAGAAAGAGTTCCCTCATATGGAGACATTCCTGGCTTTAGGACCAGATCTTGGTTTAAATGTTAGTTTTGCTATTAAACCCAATCGTGTTCAAAAAATTAGAAGCCAATACTGTACTGAAAACAAAAATTGTAAAATCGCAGCGATATTATCGCTCGATGAAATCGCACCTGTGTGGGGCCTTAATAGAGAATTAGAGAAATAAAACCTACAAAAAAATTATGTCAATGTCAAGTGGTCAATGTCAAAATATGTCAATCAATTTATTGTCAAGGCCTTCTTTTTTCAAAAAGTTTGTGACTACTTGTTCTGTGTTTTTTTCGCCATTTTTTCACATTTAGTAACTAAAATATCCAAATTCAATTCAAGATATCTCGTTTGTACCATAAAATATAACGTTGAAATAATTGTGAACATCAAGATAGCGGGATCAAATCTCCGATTCAAAATTTAGCATATGGGGAATTTAGTACTCCATTTGTACTAAATGTACCCTGAGTTTCAACATTTGTACCTTTACCGCCAAGAAAGTACAATCAAAACTATCTGATCCCGCCACCTTGACGTCAAAGTGGCGGGACCATTGGGAAGCATTGCCCACACGTGGACGACAATAACATGGGTAATTAGTACTACATTTGTTCTAAAATATACTCGATTTTCAGCCCAGTACAAATTACCGT
The DNA here is from genome assembly GCA_922987775.1 of Agonopterix subpropinquella. Lineage (NCBI taxonomy): Eukaryota > Metazoa > Arthropoda > Insecta > Lepidoptera > Depressariidae > Agonopterix > Agonopterix subpropinquella. Next base: position 16,558,181 of record OV277698.1, on the reverse strand, counting down.
TTCAAAGATATATACGATAATAACTGGTCCGCCATTCTGACGAATCGTCCAATTGCTTTTTTCATACGAAAATCGTAGTTTATAGTAAATATTATAATGTGGAGAATTAGTACCAGGCAGGTACAAAAACATATATTAATACCAGCCTTCTATCTTATTTGCGTAAAAAGTTATAGGAAGATACATTTTCCAATCGAAAAATACAGGGTGTAAGAGACAGGCGGCCAAATACTGAAATTGCTTATAACAGACCATCAAACTGACCAACTATCTCGACGGAACCAACGAAACGTTGAAATCGCAAAGAAGCTTCTGTTACAAAGATACATTTATCAATTAAAAATACAGGGTGTAAGGGACAGGCGGCCAAATACTGAAATTGCGTATAACAGACCATCAAACTGACCAACTATCTCGACAGAACCAACGAAACGTTGAAATCGCGAAGAAGCTTCTGTTACAAAGATACATTTATCAATTAAAAATACAGGGTGTAAGGGACAGGCGGCCAAATACTGAAAATCAAACTGACCTTAATCTGATCTTAATAGAACAAACGCAACGTCGAAAACGCATGTCACCAATTATTGTATTTTTTGTCTGTCTGTTTTTTCGCGCATCACATGAAAACGTAACGTATGTTGGGTAAAGTAATAGCTGCTTTATTATTCTTAAGAGATCTCACTGTAGACCATGTAGACCAGGGTTTTTCATTAATTATAAATACTTTATAAATAAATAAATATTAAGTTTATAACTTTTTTAATATTGGGTTGTTTGCAAATAAATGTTGTTGGTTGAATGTCGGCTAAGTCGTTGACTCTTCTTCAAGCTGCGCGCTCAACCAAAGACACGGACCGCAAAAAAAATGAAGTGCAGCGCCATTTTCCACAAATATGTGACTAAAGTAGTTGTGTTTTACGAAGTTTTATTTTGAACTGGACTTAACTGGACCATCCAATTCGCTTAAAACAATAAAATCGTTTTTTATCCGGGTTACTACCAAGTCGTGCTACCAGTAGTAAGATGGAAAATTCATTTAACCGTAGTTCTACCGCCTCGGCCGGTAGTACTACTGGCAAATATTTTTTTACTATAGTACGACTCGACGTACTCTATTTTTCTATTTTATTTGTAATTAATAATGTGACATGAATATTGTATTTTATTTCTATCTTGTAATTAATGTGACATTCATTTATTTTTATAATTTTCTATTATTAATATTTTTTGTGATTAATTTGACATGCATATTTTTACTTTTTGTTAATTTTGACAGGCGTAGTTCTTTTTTACATTTGTTACTTTTATATTTACTTGTTTTTATATTTAAATGTTTTTAAATGAGGTACCTGCCTAATTATAACGCATGTAACGCATGATGTAATCAAATCCAAAATTTTCGTACGCTCCTTGCAGCAAAACATAGAGCTCTATATTTATAACCATAAGATCTACATTGTATCCACCTATGTTTACGAATAAATATAATTTCAATTTCAATTTCTAGAAACCAAAAATAAAAGATAGCGTTGGCAGCGCAGGACCGGTCGCTGTGGCGATTCTTGGGGGAGGCCTATGTCCAGCAGTGGACGTCCATCAGCGGAGATGATGATGATGAATAAAAAATATGCATTTTAATTTGTTGTTTTCTCTTTTATGCGTACCTTTTGAATACTTATAATAGTTATAATTTTTGTATAGGGTGTCAAGGAAAGCCGGGCCAATACTGAGTCGAGGTACTGCAGTTTTGTTTGTAACAGCCACAGAACATTATAAGAGGGGTTAGAAGTGCAAAGTAAGAGTGGAACGTATCGCCACAGGTTATGCAATGATTTGCATAACACCATAAGGCGCGCGGCGTGGTGCGAGCGAGAGGGCAAGAGTAATTGTAGCAGCGTGAGTGGAAAGACAAGTGGCGACAGCCGTCACCGAACCAAAAGCGATACTTTGCATTTCTAACCCCTCTTATAATGTTCTGTGGTAACAGCAGATTCAGTATTTGGCCGCCTGTCCCTTACACCCTGTATTTTTATTTGATAACTGTATCTTTGTAACAGAAGCTTCTTTGCGATTTCAACGTTTCGTTGGTTCTGTCGAGATAGTTGGTCAGTTTGATGGTCTGTTATACGCAATTTCAGTATTTGGCCGCCTGTCCCTTACACCCTGTATTTTTAATTGATAAATGTATCTTTGTAACAGAAGCTTCTTTGCGATTTCAACGTTTCGTTGGTTCCGTCGAGATAGTTGGTCAGTTTGATGGTCTGTTATACGCAATTTCAGTATTTGGCCGCCTGTCTCTTACACCCTGTATTTTTCGATTGGAAAATGTATCTTCCTATAACTTTTTACGCAAATAAGATAGAAGGCTGGTATTAATATATGTTTTTGTACCTGCCTGGTACTAATTCTCCACATTATAATATTTACTATAAACTACGATTTTCGTATGAAAAAAGCAATTGGACGATTCGTCAGAATGGCGGACCAGTTATTATCGTATATATCTTTGAAACGGTAATTTGTACTGGGCTGAAAATCGAGTATATTTTAGTACAAATGTAGTACTAATTACCCATGTTATTGTCGTCCACGTGTGGGCAATGCTTCCCAATGGTCCCGCCACTTTGACGTCAAGGTGGCGGGATCAGATAGTTTTGATTGTACTTTCTTGGCGGTAAAGGTACAAATGTTGAAACTCAGGGTACATTTAGTACAAATGGAGTACTAAATTCCCCATATGCTAAATTTTGAATCGGAGATTTGATCCCGCTATCTTGATGTTCACAAATAATTAGTTTTAGTAATATGAGTATGCGAACTATTATTCCCATATTTTTATAACGCTGTAGAAAAAGTTGGTAGTACAAAAATGGCCCGAGTTGGTGGTTGTCTTTTGTCATCTTTCGTTATGCAGAATACTTGAATATGTATTTGGTTAGTTGTAATTTGGTATTTTGATCACTAATTTGTCACATTAAAGCCATTCGATACAAGGTTACACCAGGGTTACACAGTCTCTGAGCTCGCAAATATAATCCACTAACTTAATTAAAGTGAAGGAGGCTGTTTATCCTATCAAGATAATTTTCCCCTTCGATGGCAAAGAAAATCTCCTTTGGTATTCGCTTTAGCATTATATTAATGTTCTATTTATACGACGAATAGGATTTGAGTGATATTCTTTATACCAAAATTATTAAGAGAGTTAAGTCTTAGCATACGTTGATTCTATTTCGACGATATCGGCTGTCATTTGTTTTTTTATACAGGGTGTTAGGGTAAACAGTTGCATTACTTTAAGGGGTGATTGTACCCATGATACTGAACAATTTTCCCTAAGAAACCTATAGGAAATTCGTAGAAAAAATTTGTGTACCTACTTTCCATACTAAATGCAATCAGCTGATCGAACTTTTGTATGAAAACTCGTGACTTGTGTATGGTAAAAGATTTCCTGTTCATTTTTGCGACCTAGTATCTACAGGATGTAACAAAACACCCTAGTAATACTTAAGGGGGTGCTTCAGACCATCAAACTGAACAAATTTCACTACGGAGCCAACATCGAAATCGAGAAAAAACAAAAACCGCTCTTTCATACAAAACGGCAGTACCGTCTCGACTCAAATGTATGGGACGGCAGATTTTTTTTATTGTTTTTCGACCTTGGCTCCATTGTGAAAGTTGTTCAGATTGATGGTCAGAAGCACCCCCTTAAGTATTACAAGTGTGTTTTGTTACACCTGTATATAATGTTGTCCTTTTCTTTTCAAAGACATTTTCTGTGATGATGACCATGAACAAATAGGGTCATGCGGACAAAAGAAGCTAACATTCTCTAATTCGAATACAACGATAATACGTCGGTAAACTAGTGCAAGAGGTAGTACAAAATGTACACGCATGCATTGAACTATTTATCTCCCTAACGATCGCTGTTAAGTCTACCAAGTATGCAGTAAAGGCACTACTCGCGGTGATTCATAGTGGTTTGGTTAACGAACGCATTAGCTGGTAAACTGCGGCAGGCTTGCGGTCTTGCGGTCTTGCCACTGCTTTCATGGGACTATTTTGTACCTAAGGTTATAATGAAGCAGAAAGGTTGCTCAGCTTATTGGGTATAATAATTAAGATTAAAAGTTGATGCTATTTCCGTACAGTAGAGAAAACCTTAGTACCTATAACATTATATTTTTCAATTATAATAGGGGAGCGGACTGCATAAAATATATTTTAGTTTTATCTTCTAAGTAAAAAAAACATTTGAAAATAACGCTATACTCACATTTTTAGCTTTTTTAAGCTAGAATACTAATTTTAATAACATGGTGTGTTGTAGATACTGTCTATACTAATCTCTTGTTGTGTAGACTCTTTATAAGTTATTTTCTTCTTTATGCATTTAATCATATTGACATCATAGACATGAACTCTAGCGATAGACAAGCACGTTCAAACAAACAAGTTGTTCCATAACTCTTTGGGAACATTAGTGCCATCTAGTTTACATAAAACAGAAACTACTATTATTTGGTCAAAGAGCATCACCGGCCAAGACAGATGCGACAGTTCATATTTATGTTGGGTATTATACCTACTATCTGGGCATCCTCGACTACTTACGTGCAGACCACTGAAATACGTACCTGAAATTTTAGAATTAGATACTTACTCATAACTATTGATTGTGTGAACTGTGAACAGATTACTACGAAACAAACATTAAGATAATCAGTTAAAAAAGATACACAAATTAAATAATACTATGCGAATGAAAAGAAAAATAATAAGGAGACCACGGAGATGAAAATCTCGTTGCTGACCGCCACCCGGCACAGTGGATCCGTTCTGAAAAAAGACGGACTTAGGACCTAAAGTCGGAATTTCGTGCTGATTTTTTTTAAAGAAGAGATAATAACTATCCTAGTAACTTTTATTCTTTCAGTAAAATCTATGGGATGCATGGTTTATGAGAAAAAAAATTATACATTTTTTTTTTTTGTATGGAGAAGAACACCTTTTATTTTATTTCTTGACTTGGTTCAATTTGGGACGGGATTGGCTTACGTTTTATGAAAGACCAAATATTACTGGACCCAAAAAAAATATAACCAGTGCAGTCACTTGCAGCGAAGCGAGAAATTAAGTGTCAAAAATTTCTTTTTTTTTTTCGCATATTTTGCAAAGAGTGCACGTTTTTGCCAAACTTTTTGTATATTTTCGTGTACCTGCTGCTAAATTAAAAATTTTAATGTCATTTTTAGCAGAAATAATCAAGATGACAGGTACTTTTTTTTTTTTTACTCTACCGATTTCATTTTTGTGGAGAAATAGATTAAGATGGGTGACCAATCCTGCCATCGCAAATTAAAACACATAGTCCTTCCTTTCACATTCAAGTGTCAGGATAAGAATGAATACCTAATTTGGGTATATTAACAGCACAATGAATAATTTAAAGTCATTCTTATCCTGTCACTTGACTGTGAAAGGAAGAACTATGTGTTTCAATTTGCGATGGCAGGATTGGTCACCCATCTTAATCTATTTCTCCTTGACCGATAGTAGTCCCTTTTCTTTAATTACAAAAATGAAATCGGCAAAGTAAAAAAAAAAGTACCCGTCATCTTGATTATTTCTGCCTAAAAATGACATTAAAATTTTTAATTTAGCAGCAGGTACACGAAAATATACAAAAAGTTTGGCAAAAACGTGCACTCTTTGCAAAATATGCGAAAACAAAATGAAATTTTTGACACTTAATTTCTCGCTTCGCTGCAAGTGATTGTACTAGTTATATATTTTTTTTGGGTCCAGTATTATTTGGTCTTTCATAAAACATAAGCCAATCCCGTCCCAAATTGAACCAAGTCAAGAAATAAAATAAAAGGTGTTCTTCTCCATACAAAAAAAAAAAATGTATATATTTTTTTCTCATAAACCATGCATCCCATAGATTTTACTGAAAGAACAAAAGTTACTAGGATAGTTATTATCTCTTCTTTAAAAAAGAAATCTGCACTAAATTCCGACTTCAGGTCCTAAGTCCGTCTTTTTTCAGAACGGATCCACTGTGCCCGGTCGCGATCAATGAGAATTTAAAACGCTAAGTCGCGATGATGACTTTAGCTGTCAATAAATCTTTTTCATCTCGAGGTAAGTAAATCAAATAATTGTTATCGCATTAATTTTTTTCCCATGAACAAGTATATAAATATGATCTCAAGTATGAACGATCTTAGCGTCATTTTCAATTTCAATCCTCATCTGGCACCCGCCTTAAGTTCATTATATTGTGCATGTATTGTGCCTATTTTGTGCCCTCTGATTTAAGTCTCTTGATTCATCTATGATCATTAATACCCGTCTCTTTTCCTTAAATGTCGCTTTTTGGGTGCCGAAACGAGACAAAAAGTAATGGACTTACCCAATTTTGAGGAAATTAATAGACTTACCTATTTTCTAAAATTTTAATTTATAATTACATATCCTTATAATTTTACATACTTACCTTATATTCGAATCAAAGTATCCCGTAAAACAACTTTCAGGCGGTTTTTATAGTGATAACTAATTTAAATACATTAATATAAAATTAAAATGATTATTGAAAAAAATGACAGATTGGTATTCAGATTGGTTTGTCATTCCCATTAGCATAGAGTAAACTAACATCAATGCGGTTTGTACACCGCATTGCAGAGTAACATGCAGTTCCTACTGAACACCGTATCTAGTACTGGTACAGTACATTGATATCGTTGATTGACATATTCTTATTCCTTTTTTAAAGTTGATTATGTGCTTAGTTACTTACTTCAATATAAACACTTGTGTCAGCAATATCTTTGTTTCACTAATTTATACAATTATCTCTACATCCTCAACGTCTTCGACTCAATAATACAACACGTTATCAGCACGAATAGAAGATAGTTCATGTAAAGTTTAAATTGTGATATATTTTTTAGTACATTTTTTATGTGACTGATAGAAACAAAAATTTTTCTTTAAAATGTCACATGAATCTGGAGAAGAGTCAAGTGTTAGTAAGTCGAGTTCCTCTTCGTCAATACCATCCTTTTGCCTGAGGGCTTATGGGAAATAGTAAGTGGTTATCCTAAAGATGATACCACCCCCGCCTCGATATCCTACTTGGAAGTTTAAGATGCGTAATTACCTTTTTGCGAGGACTTATGGGAAATAGTAAGTGGTTATCCTAAAGATGATACCACCCCCGCCTCGACCAAGGTACGTAACGATGCAAAGCGTGACCAAAATATGCTTAACAGTAGACGGTGCAGCTATTACTCACGTCAGATGTGCGAAAACTGCAGCCGAAGCGTGGAAATCTTTGCAGAGAGCTTTCGAGGATAAAGGTATTGGACGAAGACTAACCTTAGAGCGAAGATTGTACAGATTGAACTTGTCAGACTTTGATAACATGGAATTGTGCAACAGCGCTGTTGTGTCAACCGCGCAGGGTCTTGCAGATATTGACAGGGTGATGGAGGATGCGTCAATTGTGGCTATATCTCCATTGATACACCAGAGAATGTTGTCAACAGTATTGGTGAAGTTGCTTTTGTTCCGGATTTAAAAACCAACTTGTTATCTGTACAAAAGGCTGTTAATAAGGTTTTTGTATGTGTTTTTTTTGTGTCCTTGTTAACCACAACATCGATTAAGGGCGGCTGTTGTAGATACTGTCTATACTAATCTCTTGTTGTGTAGACTCTTTATAAGTTATTTTCTTCTTTATGCATTTAATCATATTGACATATTCTTATTCCTTTTTTAAAGTTGATTATGTGCTTAGTTACTTACTTCAATATAAACACTTGTGTCAGCAATATCTTTGTTTCACTAATTTATACAATTATCTCTACATCCTCAACGTCTTCGACTCAATAATACAACATGGTGAACTATAAAAAGTAATGAAATATTGATGACGTCACTTGTTAGTGTAAAATTTTTCAATCATCGCGCGCGTTTTGACGTTAGATTAAAAGTTGATTTGACTAATTGTCTCGGACTGTCCCATCCCCTATTGAATAATTTTATTATCTGTAATGTCCTATTCATCATCATCATCTCGGCCGATGGACGTCCATTGCTGGACATAGGCCTTCCCCAAGGATTGCCATAACGACCAGTCCTGCGCTGCCCTCATCCAACGTTTTCCCGCCGCCCTTCACCAGGTCGTCAGTCCACCGTGTAAGGGGCCTACCCACGCTGCGCTTTCCGGTACGCGGTCGCCACTCGAGAACTTTTCGGCCCCACCGGCCATTTATTCTGCGACAATCGACTAATGTCCTATTAAACCGATATTTTTTATTGTATTCAAACCGTAGAGTCCGAAAAAATGCCATTTATATTGTTACCTATTATATTCACGAATAAATAATTTTAAAATTGTATTTATATTTGTTTGAAGACTTAAACTTAAAGTACCTACCATGTGTAGCAATCTTGTAAGTACCTTTCAGTGTCATAATGGTCGCAATTGTAACAAAAAGTTTTTGTTCGTTTTTTATGTTGCTATCTCTTACAAACATGGTGTTTTTTTCTTCATAAATGACTACCGTCTTGCTCGCACACTTTTTTCATCTTGGGTGCTACTACCTATGATAATGTTCACGAACCTATGATAATGTACAATGGCATGATGAAATATACCATTGAATTTGACATTTTGATACATTAATCGATACCAAACACGCTTAACCACCACACAATTGACTGAATCATTTCCCTAAAACCAACGAATAAGACTCAAAATCTTCTTCCCAATACATTAAAGATATATACGTGAAATCAGTTTCATCTACGTATAGGTTGAGAGAGTAATGCATCATTAGGTAAAGTTGTGAGTTTGGCATTCAAGGTTCTCCCTCATTCGCCGTATAAAAACCCTCAAGTCAAGCAATTTTCGCACTTATAACGTAGTCGTAGGTAATTTAACAGGGGATTTACTGGAACGTACGTTAGGTTTACTACAGGGGGATTGATATTTCCCGCCTATTCAACGCATTTGGTCCCCTACAGATTGCTGTTCACAAAGTTGGCTGGAACAGAATGCTTCCGAAGACGTGATTTTCGTGAATGCTTAGTTTGAATCCATTTTGTTTTAATGTTATGATACTAATTATTAAATGGAGTATACATAATAATGATCATTATGCCATTAGGCCATGAGTAGGCCAGAGAGAAATGTTTTGTAAACACAAATTAGGTATTAAAAATACTTCAATAATTATTAGTTAAAATTTAAGAATAACTTTCGAAAATATCACAGAAAATATGAATATTATGTTTTTTTTTATCGGGGATAACGAAATTATAACTGGCCCATAAAAACATATTTAACCAGAATCTCGTTTTATTTGTTAGTAGGTATTGTTTTTTTCTTTAATTAATTTTGAGCAGTATCTTTTACTTGAAAGTTAAAAGGAGGTATTTCTTAAGTTTCCATCTTATTGCTCATCCATGATCTCATACGTGACTATAAATATTAAAGCCTACGGCGACCTCCAACTTTAGGACTCTAGCTACGGCGTAGCACAATGCTACGAATGTAGTCTCTATAAATCTACCTCAAACTTTTCGAAACTCAAATTATTGGGTTTAGTATTATGTAATTACAGTACTCTGTGGTATAATACTAAACCCAATAATTCTCTTTTATTTTGAATTCTTGAAGAACATTAGTACAGCAGTTCTGCCGGATAATATATTCAACAGTCAATATATTCAAAGTAACGCGTACGTAGTTCCACCCAAGTCGTGTCACAGGTATTGGAACTATTACTAGGTACGAGTACCTAGTATGGATGTGGGTCTGATGTTATATATTCAAAGATAAATCTAGGGAGAGAGGAGTAATATTATAAAGATAGTGTCGAGTTTAGTGTAGTGCTATTGTGTAAGGTTCCGAATATGGGGCCCTTCTTAATATGCTGACACTTTTTAAAGTGGATGATCAGACCTCAAAATGCAAAGAAAAAAAAATCTGCTGTTCCATACAAAACTGCAAACCTACTCAATGTATGGGACAGCTGTTATTTTTTTGTGATTTCGATGATGGTCCCATAAAGAACGTTGTTCAGTTTGATGCACGGATTATCTCTTAAAAAACTGTAAGCATAGTATATTTGTAAATACTAGGCAATAGGGGATCGGACGGTCTGGGACAATTAGTCAAATTAGCAACTTTTAATCGAACGTCAAAACGCGCGCGATGTATGAAAAATTTTACTAAATACCCACAAGTGACGTCATCAACATTTCATTACTTTTGATAGTTCATCATGTTATTAAAAATAGTATTTTAGCTTAAAAAAAGCTAAAAATGTGAGTATAGCGTAGTTTTCAAATGTTTTTTTTTTACTAAGAAGATAAAACTAAAAAATATATTTTATGCAGTCCGCTCCCCTATTTTAACCGACTCCAAAAAAGGAATAGGTTCTATGTTCGACTGTATGTATTTTTTATGTATCAGGTAATATTTTGTTTCTGTGATCATCATATTGCAAAATTCATTTCTGTTATAATTATTTTTTCTTTTTGCATAGAAAAGTATATACCTACCTAGTAGTTTTTTGTCGTGTACAGACGCCACTGTAAGTCAATAATTGTAATTATTTGTTCGAATAAACATTAAATAAGAATAATCTGAGCCTAAGCTATGTAGGTATGTCTCAATTCTGGGGTTAATTTGAACTTTATTATCCGGTAATAAAGCCTAAAATTTACAAACATAAAGCGGGACGCAATGCCAAAACTAAAACAGCCCTTAAAGCACTACGATTAACAACAAGTACTTGTACAATCTGCGTGTCTATCGGAACATAAATCGGTAACATAAACTAAAGGCATACCTAGTGCGATAACACCCTTACAACATGCGTATATTGGATGGAAACTGGAAATACACTGCAGAATGTTTATAACATACTGCTGAAACCAAATAAACCAAATATTAAGTAAAAAGTTTTATTTTACTGATGATCTTTCGAAATGTTAAATTTTATTTTGTTATAAATATAATGTCTTGCATTTTTGTTATAAAACAATCGTTCAAAAGTCTTGGATAAAACTAATTATCTATAGCTTTAGGTAATGTTAATTACATCTATTAATTCATTTATTGACTATCATAATTAGAGATCGGATATTCGGATGCATATTTACCTAAACTTCATTTTTCACAAGAATAATGTGGACACGTCTTAGTTAATTTATTTTACGAAACAATCCCAGGGTCGTTCTTAAGTCTCGGGATTGGTAAAATATCGTAGAACTTGGACATTTGAACAACTAGGACTACATGAACTCGGACAGCATGAACAACTCTGACAATTTGATCAATTTATACAATGTTGTCTGAGATAACAGAGTTGTTCATGTTGTCCGGGATGTTTTGCTGTCGAAAGTACTTACTTGGACAACATGAACATGACAACTTTATTCAGAAAGGCATATCCATATTATGTTTTCGTGCAGAAAAAAGTGAAGTTTTGGTAAATATGCATCCGATTATCCGATCTCTACTTAGACAATTTATATAGGGACTAGTTACGCGTGTCATTCTACTAAGAAACATTTCTGCCACTTTTTGCGGGGGGCGAGGTAACATGAAATACGCAACTTTAGATTTTATTCCTCATAAGTTTAGATTCTAATTTTGAATGTTAAAAATCATGAAAGTAGTCTCGTGTGAACCCCAAACGTTCTAAGTTCAAAATTATTGTTTCGCTATTATAGGCTGTCTCGTTTAGTGATAAGGTATAAAATTGGGTGTAAATGCACAAGATCAATTGTTCTTACACCGTGACAGAGGGGAAATGCTGCCGCAAGGCGAGTCCCTATATAAATTGTCTAAGGATATCTAATCATAATATACCAATATGGGTTCAGTAATCACATCGTCATCGTCTTGTTTCCTGGTATAGTGATATAATAAGCCGTTTTTAGGTACTTTGAAAATATTACTGGTTTGTTTTGTAGTATAGTTGTAATAAATGTTACTTGTGAAAGTTAACAGTTATGATCAATTGATCATGATACTATTTAAATCCAATAGAATTCTGTAAAACAAGTCACCAATAACATATTTATCAACTATCTGTTCTTTCGTCAATTATACCTATTCTTTCTTATCGTGTGGGCAGAGCCCTGGTGTCAGAGTTTTTTCAGACCGCCTTACGGCCTCTGACGTGGTTTTTATGTAACGACTACTACCACCAGAGATAGTAGCCGGGACCAACGGCTTAACGTGCCATCCGAAGCACGGAATCATTTTTCTTTTCAGACGATCAGGTGATTCAACCTGCAATGTCCTAACCAACTGGGGAAAAACGCACAAAGTGACATATCACTAGATGTCCTCCGTGGGAATCGAACCCACGACCTCCGTGTCGAGAGCCAAAGCTCTTAACCATTAGACCACGGAGGCAGTTATTATACCTATAATGGGCTAGGACACAAATATACACTTTTATGCGCATTTCAGTCCGGTTATTGTTTACGTTTGAAGACATTCGGAACATGAAAAGATCGTAGATATCGACTCTAAAGAGTCGCAGAAATAGGCTAAAGAAATACAAAACTATTCACAACTCAGGACATACTGAAGTGGTAAGCTAAGACACTCGTGGTAATGACCACAGCTCTTTAAAAACACTTGTAAAGCGTCCTTTTTCTTGGTCCTTCGCACGCGCGTCGCGTCCTGAAGAAAGATTGCAGACAAGTTGTGGAAACTGTAGACTTGGTGAGCTGTTTATCTTTTAGAAATATGGCTGTTAGTTTAAAAAGAAACCATTTGTGGTGTTTAGAAACTGTTTCTATCCCAGCATGGTATTTTTCATGCAATAGAAGATGACAAATTACAAACTTTTATTTATATAATACATATCAATTTACGTAAATACGTTTATGACAATTTTTATTTTATGAGTCATGTCTTGGGAAAGCGTAATTTTTTTATTTAACTTTATTATGAGCCATGTAATGTTTTTGTGGAAAAAAAGTTAAGATAGCGTCCGATTATCCAATCAATGAATCAGTAGTACTGATGAAATTTTCGCGCTAGTTTGCGCATTGCTTTATAATCAGAGAGCAAGTGTACATTAGTGTGTACTTACATTATTTAGAATTCAGATGTTTTAAAAAAAACTCTATGTAACAGGTCTAATATTATTGTAGCGTCCAAATATAATCAGTAATTGTTAAAAAAACTATTTACGGATATAAAAGCGAAATGCATAATTGTGTATTTTTGCGATACTATTAAGATTACTTTTGGTATATTATTGCTTTCGATTGTAAACTTAAGCTTCCCCTACACATTAACTACTTGAATTTACGAAACAAAAATGATTCGAAACTGTAAAATTTGACAACAATTCCTCTTTGGTTCGCGTTTAGAGCAGCTCAGTCAGAGTTTTATTAAGTTACATGAACGGTCTTATTCCGCTACAGTCTTTTATTATATTGCGAGGTAGATTACGAGTTTATAATACATGTTCTAGGTATATTAGCGATACAGTGGTAGTCCTAATGATCACACTGAACAAATTGTACCCTGAAAAAAGTGATCGATCAAAAGTTGATAAAAAATAAATAAACTTAGTATTTGTTTCCTGTTAATTTTAATTTTTGTTAGTATTTTGCTCAGATTTTTATGAAGCACCTATTATAGTTAATTATTGTTTTTATTGTTACCCAAATATTGGCTTTCAATTGTTATTTGGTTCCTCAAGTTTCAGGCATGCCTGCTGAGGACCTCTGGTCATTTTGTTCTTAGTTGTTCTCACTTTTTCCTTTTATTATAAGTTGTTTGAAATATTTTAGATGTTAAGTTTAACTATGGCATGTGTTATAACTTTTAGTGGTTAAATAAATAAATTTAATTAATTAATAATTTAAAACGATTTCTATTTCTATTGACCACAAGTAAATTATTTTTATTTCGTAATCGGTGAGATAAAAATTTGTTTTTATACCACCGATTGTCAATAAAATTATATTTATATACCTACTAGCTTTTGCTCGCGACTTCAACTGGGTTGACCCCTTGATTACATTAGGGGTCGATTTTTGAAAAATCATTTCTCAGTTCACCCCTACATCCTCTGTAGAATAATGATTATATTCCAAAGAACAATGGCAGATTTGGACCCAGCCATTTTTTACGAAAACTAAAAGCCATTCAGGACATGGTCATAATTATTTCGCTGGGTTGAACTGATAGTGTGTGTGATTCCGTTTTCTTCCATTATCATAATATGGTACGGTTATCGTGAATTTTCATTAAAATAAACACAATGAATGCGTAGAAGATTGAGTGGACTATCTAATAAGAAAGATTATGAGTCATAAGGAGAAATACCTTTCCCCCAACTTCTACACATTACAACCAATTCACATTTTGTTAGCTTTCTTTCACTACACGTATTACTAAGTTTCATTCGTGTATGGGACCGCTATGTCTGGGTCTCAAATTATATTGCCTTCCGCCAAACTTCTTTCATGTTTCTATCTTGGTGCTTTAGGCTGTGTGTGTGTGTCAGTCTGCCAGTCAAGTCAGTCAATTTTTTTATAGGTATAGATAAAGTAGGATAGGATAGGATATAATCGTGTCATCTAGTTTCTTACCACAAAGCCCACAAACACTGCATTACAATGGTATTGTAATTCCATAATAAGGACATGAGGCAAAAGAGCGGGAGCGGGAAAAATCTGCATAATCGCGAATCCCGTGGGAATTCATTATGTTGTCTGCATAAATAAATATATATTTGGATAACCCGGGCCACCTCACAATGGACAATTTATTATTTAGATTCCTTTTGCTGGAAATTTTTATGCAAATTTTTCAGTTTCCTTTTCGTTTTGTATGGTTCGCGACTGTGATTAATTATGTTAACGTTATTGTTTAAGGTTTAAGGAAATACAATACTATTTAATTTATCAAGTGTCCGTGTTTCATTTAGTATTGACTTCATATTTTTGAGTTTCTAATAGATTATAGCATAGAAAAATTACACGTTCCCCTAGTTTCTTTATAAAGGGGATGCCCCGCTCAGGAGCCTTTCTGGTGCAAATAAATTTTCTGGCCATCCAGAGGGGTAATGCGGCCAACATCTTAGGGACCTTTGCGCCGTGTCCAAGACACACCTATCTGTTTGGGAGTAAATGAAGTGCACTCGGAAGGAGACCAATCTAAAGAACTGGAAAAACTAGAGTTGCCACCTCTCAGTCTGCCGCAACTATAAGGTTGCCAGGTTCAAAGAAGTAATTTTAACCCTAGGTGCATAATTTTAGGGTCGCATCTTAGTATATTAGTTTAATTAGTGATAGTCTGACGAAACTTGCATGCGGATTAGGTATATCTTGTGTGTTGCCATTGACAAAGCTTGTAGCTGATATCTAAGATGAATGTGATTTTATAATAAATAAATATCTTGGACAATGTCACACAAATTATCTAGTCACATTTAAAGTACCAGAATCTAGCCTGGACTTGTATTATGATGACTAGACAACGATATAGAATAGAATACATATATAAATACAAACATCCATGACTCGGGTACAAATATTCATATTCATCATACAAATATTTGGCCCTTACGGGATTCGAACCCGCGACCCTCGGCACAGCAGGCAGGTTCACTACCGACTGTGCTACTGGGCCGTCATTTTGGTTTGACGAAACCTGCGTTGCGGATTAGATGTTTTTTGTGTATCATTTTGAATTTCAATAAATATTAGTTTATTCATTATTTATTGAAATAAATTATTTGATTAGTGAAATAAAAAAATATACTAATTTTAAACAAAAAGGAAGTTATTCTACAACTAAAGTTAACCCGCGACTTCGTCCGCACAAATTATATTATCAGAATTTAAGTCAGACTGATCATAACCTATGAAACAAAAAAGTTTCATCAAAATCGGATCTTGATCAAACAAACAAAAACACACAAACAAAAATTACAGTCGGATGTACCTATTTTATTGTATGTACCAGTATAAATAATGCCAGTACAAAAGTTCACTGTAGGTACTAACCTCAATTGTATTTTTCCAGCTAGAAAAAGAATAAAGAGAGAAAGGAAATTTAATTAAACGCGTCTCGTTCCGGTTTAAGGAGGTTTTTATTGGAAACAAGGCCTTAACGGGGCTGTGACATCGTAGGGGTGATCTTTTTAGTTTCTTTCTTTAATTAATTTGTCGATTTCTGCAGCGTGTGTCGACTTTGCACAGAGCCTCTGGACATTCCTATACAACTGTAGGTAAGTTAGTTTAACTTTGCGAACTTGGGTAAACTTCAACTGGCCTGACTTTTTAATTATAACTTTATTTATGTTAGTAGTATAATCATAATTGATATTTTTAATTATAATTTGATATTGTAATCATATTTATTTCACATTTTTCAACTTAAATATCATAGATTATGCTGCAAATCGGACGAAAATAAGTCAAAACGGAAGCTCTACTCAAATTAGTGGTATGTAATATCTTCTAAACCCACGGTTGCAATAAATGATTTTTGTTGTAATCATCAAGAAATCTCTTGATAGATAAGCTCCCTCTTTGTATACATGTCTTTTCTATTGTTTGTATTGATGAGTCTGTGTGTACAATACGTGTAATAATTATCATCAAAAATTTATGACATTAATAATGTACAATATAACTATTTTCTTTGTAATTTATAGGTAGTATTATAATTATTATAATAATTGAACTCTATCTAAACTCTAAATATGCGTTTTAACATAAATTTTTATTGCTTTAATTAAGTACAGTAGTACCAGGTTTATAAGTCTTATCGATGTGCCTGCGCAGTCGATAAATTTAATACCGGGCGAAATTATGTTGACCAATCAGGATTTATTTTCCTGGTCTTACTGTACTATTTTGTTTGATCCCGCGATACAGGCGCTGCCTTAGGTCGATGTAATAATATGTGTCTTTAGCTCGCAAATAAATATATTACTACTATTATTATTACTATCTACTATTATGATTATAATCAGTTTTTGTTTGTTATTTAAGTTTAGTAATCTATTCGACTTTGTAAAATGTGCCATCCCTACTGTCTACAAACTTGTCGTCTTTCTTTATCTTGGAGACACAACACAAGTAACGTTGATTGCCGACAACTATTTGTATTAATTACGCTTTCCTTTTATTGACTCGCGGACAAACGAGGGTTTGCGACTTAGCGATGATCTTTCTAAATTAACGACAAACAAGATCAACTATAAAAATTGTCAATGAACGATTTTGTAGCGAACAAGTTTTGTTGTTGCTGCATTGAGTCTGCTCCAGAAAAAGCGTAGTTTTAAACAGTGGATTATTTAAAGTGTCAGTTTTCAATTAATTTTACATTAATTACAAAAGGTGGGATTGGAGTCGGAAAGCAGCCTCCGCAGGGAGTTTTTTCATCCTGTACGTAACAGGATGAAATAAAACCGGTCATTTGCGAGTCGGGCTACTCGCGCACCGAGGATTCCATACCACACCACCACAGAACACAACATTATTAACTAAGAAAAAAAACTTTTTTTGTCCGGGACTTTTAGCGCAAGACTGACTCACACTTGGCCGGTTTTTAGTATTTGTTATTATTCTGTATAGTTTGCTCTATAATCACACTAAGTTTGACGCTTGTATGTATTACCGTTATTACGATAGAGCGTGAAGAAAAAACATTGATAAAAACTAGTTTCTTGTTGAGAACCCCTCTTAATTTTTAACTGTTTGACCAAAGACATATATGTTTGAAATTTTTATTATTTGTGAACAAATCCGCCGTAATAACGCATACCTAATCTGAGAAAATTTTGACTATCTAGCTATTACGGTTCAAAAGTTACAGCCCTAAATAGGTAGGACAGACGGACGGACGGACGGACGGACGGACAGACAACGTAGGCTTAGTAATAAGGTCCCGTTTTCACCCTTTGGGTACGGAACCCTAAAAAACACTTAATTAAACCATCCAACTGTAAAACTTTCAAAAACATCAGCTGTCCCAAACGTTTGACTTGAGTCCGTACTGCGGTTTCTGAAGCTTAAGGCCGCATAAAATTGTGCCTATTTGGCTATAGTGCTGCTGCATAAGGCCTGCTGAGCACGCTCTATAGCTTACGCCTAGCAGCTTAAAGCAATAATTGGATTGGCTCTAAAGCCTTTATGCAGCAATTTTGTGCTCGTTGGGAAGAGATTTTTCAGTACCCCTTTAAATATTACTAGGGTGTTTTGTTACATCCTGTCTAATAATCTGCTGTTTCATACAAATCTAAATTATGTCAAGAATTAGTTTTCCCTTTTCCCTTGTCTGAATAAAATGAAGTGATGACGATGAGCTACAAGCAAAAGCTGGTTCTAAAATAATTTCAAAACAAAAGGTGAGCTCTCGCTCCAGAAGCCATATATCGTCATAACCCGGAGCATACAGCCATGCCGCTAACAACGGTACAGCAACACCACACCTGCTTGCCCTGGTCGGTTCCCAAGTAACTCGTTAACTCAAGGGGCTGCCTTGAGATAAATGCGGTGAGCTTAGAAAATACAGACAGGTACTGTAGGATAGATAGATGTTTCTGTATTTCTGTCTACTTATTTGTTACCTTTTTACGGTCAAACCGATGACCGATCTTGATAAAATTTTGTAGAAAAAGCTTGAAGGCTGAAATAGGAATAAAAATTGCTCTTTAATTTCGAGATTTCAGTTTTAGTCCTATAGAGAAATTTGTTCAGTTTGATGACCGTTTACTCTGTATATCAGGGGTGGCCAACTTGATTAGACATAAGACCTACTGTTTACTAACGAAACCCTGTGCGATCTAACACTTACATACTTCTTGAAATCTTAAATGAAACAGCATAGTTTAGTACACAATCATGTAGTATTTTTTATTAACCAGTCTTAGGAGTTCCTTTTCATATCACATGTAAGATTGTTTTTTGCCTTGCCACGATCGACTGGACTAATAGTCGCGATCGACCGGTCGATCGCGATCGACCGGTTGGCCACCCCTGCTGTATATTTACATAGTAAGTACATCATACTGTTGTACGTCATATTAATTATGGAACAATTTTGAGTCGATGCACAGTCAGCAGCAATAAGTTGTATACACTTTAGTACTACGACGTAGAACACAAGTGTGTATAACTTATTGCTGCTGACTGTACGTTTTCGACTACTTTAAGCAATTCTGATGTAGTTCATTATTTTTTCCAGACCAGCATGAACGTTGTTCAGTATAAACTAGACGTGACGACATAACAGACAGACTCCCATTTCCGCATTTATGATATTCTGTTAATGTTTATATTGTGACCTCTATCACGATTCAACTCTATGGGTTGTCGTCTCCGCATAGGATGCTATTTGTCTCAACGTAGATTAGTGTAAGTGAACCCGGTGTGTCCCACACCTGCGCCCACATACAAACATACCTACTCCTTTTTAAACAAAGACTTCAGCGGAAAGGGAAAGGAAAGCTACTCATGTGAAAAGGAAATTGATTTTTTAGCAAGAACTATACAGGGTGTAACAAAACACCCTAGTAATACTTAAGGGGGTGCTTCAGACCATCAAATTGAACAACTTTCACTATGGAGCCAACGTCGAAAAAAAATAAAAAAAATCTGCCGTCCCATACATTTTGAGTCGAGATGGTACTGCAGTTTTGTATGAAAGAGCTGTTTTTTTTTCACGATTTCGATGTTGGCTCCATAGTGAAAGTTGTTCAGTTTGATGGTCTGAAGCACCCCTTTAAGTATTACTAGGGTGTTTTGTTACATCCTGTATACCAAAGACTATACTTAATGCACTAGGTGCTGCCATACTAACATGATGTATTACTTTAAGAGGTGATTGCACCCATGATACTGAACAACTTTCCCTAAGAAACCTATAGGAAATTCGTAAAAAAAATTAGGACTTACATACATATGCTCACGCCTATGTCTCAACATATGCCTTTTTCAATCCTGGTCACTACATCTTCTTTCAGACCACATCTTTCTCTAATCACACTATTCCGTATCCGGTCATTCAAAGTCACACCACCACATACTACGCAGGGACCGCATTTCAACAGCATTTATTCTAGATTCATGCTTCTTCTGCCATACCCAACTCTCACTGCCATTCCCCATACTAAATCCAATTAGCTGATCGAACTTTTGTAAGTTTTGTATGAAAAGTAAAAAAAAAATTGCGAATGTCCTATAGGTTTCTTAGGGAAAGTTGTTCAGTATCATGGGTACAATCACGTCTTAAAGTAATGCATCTGTTTATCCTAACACCCTGTATAGAAAATAGTGCAAATAAATAAATCAATTACTTAGTTCACAAAGTTCACAGCCATATTCCGTTTTGGGGTAATCAGAAGGTAAGGTGGCAATTGTGGCAAGGTTCACTTTACGCCTTTGTAACTATTTTAAGTGTTCGTTTGTGGCAAGGTTCACTTTACGCCTTTGTTCTATCTATTACGTTTTATAATGGAGAAATACTTTATTAAGTCCTCATCCCTTTGTTACTCTGTCTATGGGGAGAGACCATGAAGAGACGAGGTGATCTATTGGTGGTACTTATCGTGCTTATAGTAGTTCCAGAGCCTGTCTCAAGTAGTTAAATTTATTATACCCTAACCATGTGACTATAATGTTATACGGGTGGCTGGATGTAAAAATAAATGCGTTACATATTACACGTGCCCGTGTAATATGTAACGCATTTATTTTAAAGCGGAGTTAAACTGCCGTTTCAGACCATCAATCTGAACAACTTTCACCATACAGCCAATTAAAATCAACTGTTAGAAATGTACTGTACTAGGTCGACTCGACTAGCCATTGCTGTTTTCCAAGGAACAACAATAATTTTTTTGCGATTTCGATGTTGACTTTATAGTGAAAGATTTTCATTTTGATGGTCTAAAGCGCAACTTAAATTTTGTAACGCATTCAAAGTCAAAATCAAAAGTCAAAGTCAACATAATTTATTCAATATAGTAGCTTGAAGCACATTTAAGTTTACAACCTGTATAGTCACGCATCCAGGGGTTTCCCTTTCTATCAGGTTCAAGAAGGCAAGGATGTAGAGTGCATCTGTTAATCGCGCACATAGTACTATTTTATACACACTCAAGTGTACCATAATGAGGACTTACTTTCACCGCAAACATTTGCTACATTAGCCACATCCGGACACACCAACGAAGCCTACCATACCAGGGCCTCTACCCGCACATTCGAACTTCGAACGTTTTTGTTCCAATGTCAACTCTATTACAATGAAGCGCGGATCGAAACAGTGTCGATGTATCGAACATCGAAAGTCCGGGTACAGGGCCAGTAGCTGTCGCTGAAGACGTATCAACGAGGAAGACGTCGCGTACTACGAAGTCGTGCTTCTCTTGGTTGTACCTTTTTAGGGTTCCGTACCCAAAGGGTGAAAACGGGACCCTATTACTAAGCCTATAGGCAATTAGTATTACAGTCCGTCTGTCCGTCCGTCCGTCTGCCCTACCTATTTAGGGCTGTAACTCTTGAACCGTAATAGCTAGATAGTTGAAATTTTCTCAGATTATGCGTTATTACGGCGGATTTGTTAACAAACAATAAAAATTTCAAAAAGTTAAAATTTAAGGGGGGTTCTCAACAAGAAACTAGTTTTTATCAACGTTTTTTCTTCACGCTCTATTATCGTAAAAATGGTAATACATTCAAGCGTCAAACTTAGTGTGATTATAGAACAAACTCTACAGAATAAGAACAAATACTAAAAACCGGCCAAGTGTGAGTCGGTCTCGCGCTAAAGGTCCCGGGCAAAAAAAGTTTTATTTTTCTATGTTAAGTAAGTGTTGTGTGTGGGTGGTGTGGTACGGAACCCTCGGTACGCGAGTAGCCCGACTCGCACTTGACCGGTTTTATTTCCTTTACTCGAGCATGTACTCCTCAAAAACCGTAAAACAGGACTTACACATACATCATTCTTGTTCAAAACTAGGCCGCCATTAGCCGAGCAGTAGGCTTTCACCGCCTCAGTCGACTCAGATGAAAACTTGAGCTCGGCGCAGATTTATTGCCTTAAAGTTGCTTTTGCTCTTGTTTTAGGCACTGTAATGAGATAAGATGTTTTGGAGAGGGCAACGATATTAATTAACTAACATATGGTGTGTCCCAGTTGGTGATACATTATAGATTACTATTATAGAATTTCGTCTCTGCATAAGAAATAACGGTGTTATATTGTTTTATTATTCTAATCTAGCTTTTGACCGCCGACATCGTCGGCATTGCCTTTAAAAAAAATCTGTTAGTAAAAGTTTTGTTTTGGTGCAGCTGTGCTGAATTTGGTATCACGCTAAACATGACTTATTTACACATAGGTGACAGCGGAAACGAGTCAGTGGCGATCAAACTTATCTCGCTGTCAACGCGATACCGAATGTGCAAAAAGTTTATGTGGTAGCGGTTCAGTGACGATTCAGTGGAAACTTATTTAACGCGATCTTACCCCTGGCAGTGCTCCGTCACTCGCGTTTGACAACTGCCAAAGGTGCTTGCTTACGTTACGGCGCCTCGTATCGTATGAGATACATTGTACTTTACTGTCATCGTCTCGAAATGATAATGTTTGACTTGTAGTATTCATATTCATCAGCCTTAGGTCACGAATTTTAGAGCGAATAAATTTAAAATCACCGCCTAAAAACAAAAAACGCTTGTCGTACTCATAGCGCCATCTGCCGTATTTTCTCATATTTCATTTTCGTTTATTGATTTTCAATAGAAAAAGTTAATAACTGTTTATAAAACATGCCGAAAAGAAAGAAAGAAAGCGATTCAGAAGAAAGGATACGAGAAAAAATTCGGAAATACGAAGAAAAGCTGGCGCGGCGCACGCGGCGACTTTCACCTTCGCCGCCGCCTTTATCTCCATCTCCAACGAGTTTCTTCGAAATAGACGATGAATCCAATCAAAATCAAGACCAAGAGGAACTCCAGAATGTTGAAAACATCAGGAAGGAATCCACCATGGATCCCCCCGAAAAGGAGACGTCAAAAGACGAAGAGCAAATTACAGGTTAGAACCATGTTCTTTTTCCAATTTCGAAGTTCAATATTGTTCCCACCCTAAAATGAAAGTCGTAAGATTTTCTATGGAAAAGGTTATTTAGCCTTATACCACAATTTTTACTATTGAGTAAAATCTAGCGTATTTACTTACGTACGTGCACAAGTACACTTTTTTAACTATCTACCCAACTATATGAATTACCGCCTATTTAGGCGATAATTATGGGTACCATACCTAAGTATTTTAAAGCAACGCATTTTAAGCGTTTAATCGAAAAAGGGTTAATAAACCTTACAGCAATTCTACTATTAAGTAGGTATTGCACATATACAAATATTGTAGTATATATTTGTATCTACCTTGTTTCAGATGAAAATTTAGACGAGGAAGTCCTTGCTGTATTGGGCGACGCCCCACAAGAGACCAAATTTGGCCCTCCTATACATAAAGACCTAGCATCTAGATGGACTAGCTTAATAAAATCTGGTCTAGAAAAGGAAACAAGGAACGAAATGAAAAAGAAATATTTAACTCCTGAGAATTGTGCCACAATTGTAAGTCCTAAGTTAAACTTAGAAGCCCGAGCGGCTATAACTGAAGCTGCAGTGAAACGAGATAAAATTTTATCTGCCAAACAAACTCAAATAGGATGTGCCCTAAGTGCCTTGGGCATAGCCCTCAGTACACTGTGTAAGGATAAGACAAAATTACCAACAATCAATATCTTAAGTGATGCGAGTAGATTGCTGTGTGACCACCTGTATCAAGAATCAATCACCAGACGAAATTTCGTCTTAGCTGGATTAGATCAATCAACTCGTGACTCGGTGAAGGACACCGAAGTCGATCAGTGGCTTTTTGGAGAGAGTTTTGCTGAAAAACTGAAAGCTTCTAAAGCTATTAAGAAATCGGGACAAGAGATAAGTATTAATAAGGGCAAGAAGCCTCCTCAGTCGAAGCCTCATTTAAATTACAAAGGCCCACCGGTCAGTCAGCTGAAGAACCGTGCACCCCGGTTCGGGCCTTCGACGAGCTACCAGCACAACAGACCGAAACTAACATATCAACAACCACGTTGGCCGTTGCAGAAGAACCAGTCACACACACAAACCAAGCCACCTTATCAGAGTCGGTTTGCCAACAACCACAATTAAAGGTGAGTCCGTCTCATTGTGGTCGTTTAAAACATTTTCGAAGGAAATGGAACCAAATAACTTCTGACTCCAGAATTTTATCCTGGATTAGTGGGTATGAGATACCTTTTGTATGCACACCGTCACAACATACAATTCCAAAAAATGACACATTGTTACATGATGTCGCTTATCAAATTGAACAATCAATTGGTGATCTTTTATATAAAGGTGCTATTGTTAGATGTGAACCTTGTGATGGTCAGTTCTTATCAAAGATTTTTACTGTGCCTAAGCCTAACGGTGAAAGTAGGTTTATTTTGAATCTAAAAGAATTAAATAAATTTATCCACAAGGAGCACTTTAAGCTTGAGGACATGCGCACAGTAACAAAACTTATAATGCCGAATTGCTATATGAGTACCATTGATCTCAAAGATGCCTACTTTCTTATACCAGTCCATGACAATCATAAAAAATATTTACGCTTCATGTGGAAGGAACAAATATATGAGTTTCAGGTTCTTCCATTTGGGCTGAACACTGCCCCTTATGTTTTCACTAAAACGATGAAACCAGTGATGCAATATTTGAGATCAATGGGATTAATATCAGTTATTTACCTGGACGATATTTGGTGTTGCGAATCCACATATGAAGAATGTTCTAAAAATGTAGAGATAACCACAAAAGCACTGACAGACTTAGGATTTGTAATTAATTTCGAAAAGAGTTCCTTGATTCCAAATAAATGTGTAAAATTTTTAGGGTTTATTCTCGATTCTGAGAAATATCAAATGGAACTACCGATGGAAAAAAGAATGAAAATAAAGAAAGAGTTAAAGTTGTTTCTTAGCATGCAATTTTGTAAAATCAGAGAATTTGCTCAATTGACTGGATTGTTAGTATCTGCATGTCCAGCAGTTGAATACGGTTTTGGTCATACAAAAGAATTCGAGAGACAAAAGTTAATTTACTTAAATAAATTCGGCAACAACTATGAAAGAAGAATGCCACTGGCACAAAGTATAAAACTAGATCTGATATGGTGGCTCTCTCATATAGAAACTGCAGTCAGCCCGATAAGGTGCGCTAACTATAAATTAGAAATTTTTTCAGACTCATCGTTGACGGGCTGGGGAGGATCTTGCGGAGATGAAAGAGCTGCAGGGTTGTGGAATGAGGAGGAAAGAAAAAACCACATTAACTATTTGGAGTTACTTGCTGCTTTTTTGGCATTAAAAATGTTTGCTAACAAAATGCAAAATTGTGAAATACTCCTGCGTATCGACAACACTACAGCTATTTCATATATTAACCGCATGGGTGGCGTTCAATACCAGCACTTAAACGCTTTAACTAACACAATCTGGTCATGGTGTGAAAATCGTAAAATTTACATATTTGCTTCTTACATAAAATCTGCTAAAAATGTTGTGGCTGACAAAGAGTCTCGGAAGTCACATTCTGAAATCGAATGTGAACTTAGTGATAAGATATTTGCAGACATTATTAAGAGCCTTGGACAACCCAGCATAGACTTGTTTGCTAGTCGTGCCAACGCTAAATGCCAGTGCTATGTTTCATGGAAAAATGACCCAGATGCATTTCAAATTGATGCTTTCACCATATGCTGGAAACCTCATTACTTTTATGCTTTTCCTCCCTTTGTTTTAATAACAAAGGTATTAAAAAAGATCATCTCTGAACAAGCGGAAGGTATTCTGGTGGTACCAGACTGGCCTTCGCAACCCTGGTACCCAGTTTTTCGAAAACTTGTAAGCTCTAAGCCTCTATATTTTGGACCAAGTAATAGCTTATTTAAATCTTATTCCAGCAATCATCAGTTTCAACAACGACTTACCCTGGTTGCCGCGCGCTTGTCCGGGAAGCGTTTTCACGACGTGGAGTCTCCTCAGGACCAATGAAGATAATGCTGGCATCACTTTCAGACAATACAGTTAAACAGTATAACACTTACCTGAAGCAGTGGTATGACTATTGTATTAATATCAATATCGATTGTTTCCATACGTCTGTTCCTCAACTACTTTCTTTCCTAACAAAGTTATATGATGAAGGAGCAGTTTATACTAGTATAAACTGTTGCAGGTCAGCATTATCTCTTGTGATAGGCTCAAAGATCACTAATGATGACAGGGTAAGCCGTTTTTTGAAAGGCTGTTTTAGAATGCGTCCCCCTCGCCCCAAGTACGACGTTACCTGGGACCCATCAATAGTATTATCTTTTCTGGCCCAGAAAGTTCCCAATAGTTCGCTATCCTTGGAAGATTTATCTAAAAAGCTTATAACCTTGATTGCTATTGTTACTGCTCACAGAGTTCAGACATTTAGCCTTATTAAGTTATCGAATATTCAACAATTTAATGATAAAATTATCATAAAAATTCCGGATTTGATCAAAACATCTAGGGCTGGTGCAGCCCAACCTAAGCTGGTGCTACCTTTTTATACGGCAAAGCCTGAAATCTGTCCAGCTAGTGCCTTACAAAGTTATTTAGAAAGAACTAAGAGCATAAGAACATGTGAAAGTTTATTTATTGCATATAAGAAACCCCACAATGTGGTGACATCACAGACGCTTAGCCGATGGATAAAATTGACCATTGGAAATAGTGGTATTGACACATCCATTTTCTCGGCGCATAGCACTCGTCACGCCTCCACCTCCGCGGCGAAGCGTCTTGGTGTCAGTATAGAAACAATAAGGAAAACCGCTGGATGGAGCGGCTCATCCAGGGTATTTGCTCGATTTTATAACAGAGATTTAATTAATTGTAATGATGAGGAATACTCATTAATATTAAGTTGTTGATTAATAACTTGTGTTGATTTTTTTGATTTGTTTTGTTAACTAAATGAAACATATAAAAGTACCTATGTTACTTTTTTTTTTTTTTTTTTTTTTTTTTTTTCATAATTTTGAAAGCTGAAACGAACTCAGTACTTAGTTTTTTCAATCATGATTCATGTATGACACATGGAGAAGAGTGTTTTTTTTTTTTTTTTTTTTTTTTTTTTTTTTTTTTTTTTTTGTATTAAGTAATTATAAAGTAAACTTTTATGCAGGATGGAGTGTTGTTATTTCACGACTGTCTCTAAACATCTACAAGTCAAACATTATCATTGAAGAGACGATGACAGTAAAGTACAATTAGAAATTAAACGAACTTACCTAAGTGAAGTTCTATTTTAATTGTACGAACTGCATCGTCTCGAAATGATACCTATCACCCACCCACCCTGTTTATCCAGGGTAAACATACCCAGCTATAGGTATCATTGGTGTCGTGAAATAAAATGTTCATTTCAGTCTGTTTTTCAGTACTTACAACACAACATAACAGATAGTCTCTAAACTAAATGAGAAAATACGGCAGATGGCGCTATGAGTACGACAAGCGTTTTTTGTTTTTAGGCGGTGATTTTAAATTTATTCGCTCTAAAATTCGTGACCTAAGGCTGATGAATATGAATACTACAAGTCAAACATTATCATTTCGAGACGATGCAGTTCGTACAATTAAAATAGAACTTCACTTAGGTAAGTTCGTTTAATTTCTAAATATACAGGCTGTCGTGCATTGACAAAATGCGCGCATTATTTCGTCATTTGTTGCCATTAGCTACCTGCGCGAAGCCAGGGCGTGTCGCTAGTTAGTAACATTTGTAGGCTACTAAGTAAGAGTAGGAAGCTAAAAGTCGTATCACAATTTCCCAAAATTCTTTACCGCATCCAAACCCATTCCATCGGCAGCAACATCACTCGGCCATCGTTTACGTTAGTTGCTAATTACTTGATCAACATTCCTGGTCCAACATGCCATCTCCTTTGTACGGAACTCCAAACTTGGGCTCACGCGCTTTAATTATGTTATAATTGCCGTTATTAATGTTATGTGGGTAGTTTGAGAGCTTTAACTGCGTGCTTATTGTTTGAGTACCGGATAAGTTGTTTGTTAAACTATGTTGTGGTTTAGGAACAAGTGACGGTTACGCATTCTTTCTTGAAGTGATTTAGTTTTTCGTTGTTGAAGTTTGTTCTTGTTACTCAACTTCCTGTTTTTAAGGCTCTGCACGTTTTATCATGCGGTTTACTTTCACCGATGAACAGTTTCGTCAACACCAGTCCCTGTATTTCTATTTTCGATATATCAGGACCGATTTGGTCCGAGCTTCATTGTAATAGATTTGACATTGGAACGAAAACATTCACGCGATTGTGAACATCTAAATGTCAGGGTAGAGGCCCAGCCTGTTACCCCCCATCTCGTCCACTGCTGAACATAGGCATCTCCCGAAGTAAAAATAAAAATCGGTCAAGTGCGAGTCGGACTACTCGCGCACCGAGGCCGAGGGTTCCGTACCACACCACTACAACATATTAACGTAAAAAAATGTTTTTACTCCGGGACCTTTATCGTGAGACCGACTCACACTTGGCCGGTTTTTATTATTTGTTGTTATACTGTAGACTTTGCTCTATAATCACACAAAGTTTGACGCTTGTATGTATACCGTTTTTACCACAGAGCGAGAAGAACAAACGTTGATAAAAACTAGTTTCTTGTTGAGAACCCCCCTTAATTTTTAACTTTTAGACATTTTTAATTTTTTTTAGCAAATCCGCCGTAACAACGCACATTCTGTTAAAATTTCAACTATCTAGCTCTTTTGGTTCAAAAGTTACAGCCCTAAATAGGTTGGACAGACGGACGGACCGACAGACAGACGGACGGACGAACGGACGGACAACGTAGGCTTAGTAATAGGGTCCCGTTTTTACCCTTTGGGTACCCTAAAAACTAAAACAAAAATACACAAACCTCGTCTACGTCTGCGTCTTTTTCCTTGGACTTCCTCGTTCAGTCCGTACCCCAGCTTCGTATGACATCCCTGAGAAAACTACAAAAATTTAGATGTTCATGTACCTTTGTTATTTTACGTATGCAACAAAAAAGCGCACAAATACGTTTTTCTCGTTTTGTCGCTTTGTCGTGGGTGGCATGCTAGCCGTGCAGCTAGTTTACTTAGCTTGCCTTTCTGTTAGTAATTTCGACCGCCTGTCCTCCCTCCTCGACCTCGAGTGATGATGATAAATTCAATCCTACATAAATTCCGTAGAACCACAGTATAAAAAAGAGTATCTATTAGGTAGAACTAAGCGTAACATCTTCTCAGTTCGGCCAACTAAAAACGAGTTTCTTCTCTTTAGAGGAGGAGATTTCAAACCAATTTAACCCTTTTACATTTTCCAACAAAATATTACACAATATTATGTGCTTTCATTGTGTTATCTAAGCGGCATATTTCCAAACCTTATTAGATTCGTGAGCCAAGAAACGTACTTACTTCTATGTAAAAAAATCTATTTAATTTTATTTTTTCTGATATCTTTATCTTTATTTAGCTTGTCGCAAAGTCTGCTCAGAATTTATAGAGATTTAGTTAAAATAATAATACTAATACTAAGTAGGTACTCGATCAATAATTTTGTTGGAAAATGTAAAAACATTTTCCAACAAAATATTACACAATATTATGTGCTTTCATTGTGTTATCTAAGCGGCATATTTCCAAACCTTATTAGATTCGTGAGCCAAGAAACGTACTTAGTTATATGTAAAAAAATCTATTTAATTTTATTTTTACTTATATGTTTATCTTTATTCAGCTTGTCGCAAAGTCTGATCAGAATTTATAGAGATTTAGTTAAAATAATAATACTAATACTAAGTAGGTACTCGATCAATTAAGCTTAATTAAGCTGTTTTAATTTAAAATAAAAATTATTTTACATAAAAACTGAATCGAAAGAAGAAAAAGACCATTGCGAAAAAGCTCATCAAATTATTTCTATAGATAATATATGGTAATTGCACAGACGATTGTAAAACAAGGCTGATCCAAAAAGGATTGGTTCCACCCAGGAGTGTGATTTTTTAAAGTCCCACATTCAAATCAGCAATTAATATTACTAAATTGACTGCTGACTTGATCAATATAAGATTATGCATCATTCGATTATGATTTTGAAGTGTGGCTTTCAAAAATCGCACTCCTGAGCATCGGTTCTATTTCCTGCTATGTTCCGGGGCAGCCAACGAGGGAGCGTTCGGAAACACGCGTGTTGTACCTGCCCGCGACACTAGCGCCATAAATCCAGCCACTCGCAACTGTCGTCGAACCTCCAATATACGAGAGTTATAGACCAGGAAATTAATTCTGTCGGCGCAAGTAGGGTTACGCGGGTAGCTGCACGGGTTACCATGCTTTAACGGTTTATTTAATTTTCAGTTCGTAGTTACGAAAGAAAACAAAATCTTTACTAGCTACCCTACAGGGTGAAATTGATATCATTATTCATAAGCATCCTTTTGAACTAAGAGTCTACCCATCGAACTTAACAGCTTTTACTATGGGAGCAAAACAATCGGAGCAAAAAAATAATCTGCTGCATACATTTGCATCGCGTAGGCATTGCAGTTTAGTACGGAACAACAGATATTTTTGTTGCTCCGATCGGTTTGCTCCCTTAGTGAAAGTTGTTCAGTTTGATGGGTAGACTCTTTGCTAATGATATATCAATTTCACCCTGTATAATGGACCACCTAGTCCTGCCTAGACCTGCCTCAGTGGTCTAGTGGTTAAGAGCATTGGCTCTCGGAGGTCGTGGGTTCGATTCCCGCGGGGGACACCTGGTGATATGTCACTTTGTGTGTTTTTCCCAAGTTGGTTAGGACATTGCAGGCTGAATCACCTGATTGTCTGAAAAGAAAAATGATTCTATGCTTCGGATGGCACGTTAAGCCGTTGGTCCCGGCTACTATCTCTGGTGATAGCAGTCGTTACATAAAAAACCACGTCAGAGGCCGTAAGGCGGTTTGAAAAAACTCTGACACCAGGGCTCTGCCCGCACGATAAGAAAGACCACCTAGTAGTACATAGATACTCTGTCTTATACTGTGGTAGTACTAACTAGACTAGGCTGGTGGAGGCGCCCATCCTGAGGACTCCTAGAACTTGGTCCATTCCCACTCACTATTTGTTCTCAAGATGAAGTCCTCTTCCAGTAGAACAGCGGTTACTACTGAAAAATTGTAAAGATGTGTAAATTTTAGGGGCATTTAAACGCCGTTATTCCCCTCTCAAATATTTTCATCTTGTTTAAACGAAAAGGTGTACAATTTTGTAGCGCTATGATAAAGCCCCTGTACCTTTTTATAACAGCGCTATAAAATTTATATTTGTTTTAAACCAGATGAAAATGTTTAAGAGGATATGCCGCTTAAACGCTCCGAACATTTAAACCAGCGATAGTATGAATATCTTTTTTTTCTATCAATACGATGGCAATTCTAAACTTCTACATAACTTTCTGTACTTCCTATAAAACATGTCAATCTGCTTAAAAAATATTATTTTGTTGCAACATCTCGAGTAGGAAAATTACTTTTCTATGGTTTTCTTAGTCATTTGTATGGTTTGTAAGGCTTCTGGAATATTACTACAAGTTCTTGGTCACCCTACATGGATACGAGAAAACGAAATTGATTTTTCTCATAAGCCGCTTAGATAGTAGTACCACAGAGTACCATTAGCTAATACTATAAAATAATGACTGTTACAATATAGTACATTACTGCAGCGGCCAGCAACAGAGGAATTGATGGACGAACGTGTAAAGCGCATACGTAAAAACGAACGATAAAAACACATACGTAAGTCCATCAATGCCTAGTTGTGGCCAAGGCTTGTATAGTACTTTTCTCAAACAATGCGCGGAAATTAAAACAATAAATTTTCTCAAATAATTCGCGCAAACTAAAACTCTTTTTAAAATCAATGACGAACAACGAACAACAATTTTTTTTTTTTTTAATAAACAGCTTTCTATTTGCAAGATAGTTCGAAATTTAAATAAAACCTTTGATAAGTTACCTCCTTGGTCGCCATGTTTCGGAGAAAAAGATCGTTCCATTTTTAAATTATACGACAGATATGAGTTTAGTATGTACTTTATTTGGCCGCTAAACACGACAGATATGGATTTTCATACAAACATTGCCGGCCGCTGCGCGCATGTATTTGGCCAGTACAGCAATTTCGATTTATCTCGAAGAAGGTTGTCAAAATAATGCTCACATTTCCAAGCATGTTTGAGAAAAATATATTTTCTCGTATTACGATTCAGACGAGAATTCAGAGATTCTGAGAAGTCATTGGGTGAAATCTGACCCGGTTAACTAAATTTTTCCTACAAAATCCAAATTGGTTTTAAAATGTTTAGTATTAACCCACATTCAATTTTATGTAAGTAGTTATTTATTTTTTAAACCAAGGGAAAATCTACTAAATGTACTAAAATACTAAAATGTACTTACAAAATTGTACAAAATGTACGAAAATGTACAAAATTAACAAAATGTACTAAAATGTACCTATACTACATTGGCCTCGATTCGGAGTGTACCACGACTTAACTAAACTAAATTTATTCCTGTCACTTTCTAAAATAAGATTAAGAAAAGAGACAGAAAACCAACAGCTGACTTTATTCCTGTCAAAGTGACGTTAAACGCCCAAAAACGACTTAAATAAGATGGCGTACATTATGATGGCATCTTATTTTGCGCATTTAACGTCACTTTGACAGCACTAAAGTCAGCTGTTGGTTTTCTGTCTCTTTTCTTAATCTTATTTTAGAAAGTGACAGGAATACATTTAGTTTAGTTTAGTCGTGGTACACTCCGAATCGAGGCCATTGTCTACATTCCATAATAATTAGAAAAGACTTACCGTAACTTCGTAGCAAGCGCGTAGCGCTACGTAATTAATTAATTCGGCTTAACTTGACATACTTAATACTTATATGTCTAGTTAATCGAAGTGTGAATCGAAAACCATTTCGAGATAGTTTTCTCAATAACAATATTTTCTATGTTACAGATTCTGAAATTAAAGAATTACAGATATTTTTTTTTAATAAGTAGGTACCTAATAACAATAAGATAAAGTTACCGCAAAAAAAATTTGTTGTAATTACAATATATATTTGTTTAAAATACATATTGTAATTTTTTGGTAGGTATTTATAAATACCAAAAAATTACAATATCATAATCTCTTTTAAACAGATTTAAAGTAGCGACATCTAGCGTGGTTACATTGTACATGGCGAACAGATTCAGACATGATGATGCTATATATTTTCCTGAGTTTCTCCGCGAACGAACCACGAGACGACATGGTGAAATTATCGAGTTTCCCGGATGATATAACAGATGTCGCAGTACTCAAACTTTTCACAGACTAGCACAGGTTAAAAAAATGTTTTATTAGTTTGTTTAGGATACGGCACGATGGGACTGATATCCTAGGACTGAACTGATACTAAGAATAAGAACCTATACTTACTAGTGACTAGTGACATAGAAATATAAAAAAATATTACCGTTTTCATCTACCTATACTAATCTATGATAATATTATTAAGAGGTAAAAGTTTGTTTGATGTAGAGGCAATCTCTGAAACAACTGAACCGATTATGAACATTC
Source organism: Agonopterix subpropinquella (assembly GCA_922987775.1). Classification (NCBI taxonomy): domain Eukaryota; kingdom Metazoa; phylum Arthropoda; class Insecta; order Lepidoptera; family Depressariidae; genus Agonopterix; species Agonopterix subpropinquella. Next base: position 16,524,344 of record OV277698.1, on the reverse strand, counting down.
TTTCACTAATAGAAAGTTAACTATTCCTGATTAATTTAGGCTTTATTTCATTTTGCAATTTCTTTTAAAAAAACGTAAGATTTATTATTACTTACCCATAATAATCATCATAATAGAGATTCATTTAAATGAATTGCTCTTCAAAATGTTAAATGATTTCCGGTAGACGTTAAAATGCTGCAATGAAATCATACTTCCCGTCCAATAATGACATTACATCTTATAAATCATATTGGATTCGCGTAGGAACAAAGAAAACTTTATGAATCGTACAAAATTACGTTTTGAATGTTATAATATAATGAAAGTAGGTACTTAGCAGAGAGATGCTCTTAAACGATTGTTTTTATGAATTAAATAATTTAAGATAGGAGATTTTATAATTTTATGGGCCATAGGCTTCTTGTCATACAGTAGAACGAGAACGAACCCAGGCAGTGATAGAAATAAGATGGTGTGCTAGTTGGTACGATGAGAAGTACCAGTCATTTTACGGAGTTTTGTTAGGCGGGGTAGGGAGTAATTATTAATTGGACTTTTAAACTGTCACCGGCACCATTTAGTGACAAAAATGCTATCCTAATCCATATTAAAAAAAATTTTGCTACGCAACATAGAAATCATTTTAAATTAAAATCGGCTTTTAAATTAATAATATTAATACCAATGCACTTCATTTGAATTAGATTTAACAATATAAATTATTTTTGATCAATAAAATAGGCATTAAAATTTAAAAAATGAGGTATTTATTAGAAAATACGAATGTATTTTTCAAAACCTTCTAAGTAGACAAAAATATTTACACCATGTTTGAAGTATGTTTGCCTTAAGCGTAAAAAAAATATTATAGCGAAAAAAAAATGCAATTAGTAATTTGTCCCGGCTCAAACCGTAAAATGACTGGGCTAGATGTTGGGTTACCAACACAAAATTCCACTTAAATAATTTCACACAAACACCTTTTGAAATAAGTAGGTAAATAATCTACAGTCAAGGAATCAACGCCAACGTCATTAATTTCCTCTTGGATACATTTTGGCCATATCGCTTTTCAGTGAAACGCCAATTCATGTTTTCAAGAAAGGATTAGGTAACCCATGTTTTAAACATGTTTTTACACCCAGATTTTTATCGACTTATCTAGCTGTAAAACCGAATTCAACCAGTAATTATGCATAATAATACAAGTAATAAGTATCCATTCATTCAAAACGGTTTATTTCTCTGTTCCAAACAACACGCTTCGCAAACACGAACATAAAATAAACGTCATACATCAATGGGGCAAAGGAATTAGACACCGTTTCCATTACCTACATAATTTATACACTATCTCGTGCCGTGCCGGTGCCGTATGCTGTGACTAGGGTTGCCACCTTTTTTTTGTGCATTTAAAGTACATTGGTTATTTAAAGGTAAGAAAAAAAAAGTATATTGCATAAAAATAAAGTACCTAGAAATTATTTTTCTTTATTAACTTTAATACATATTTTTTATTGCTTTTTGCAATTTGTATCAAATTTGCATCTCTACTAAACAATTGCACAGCATCTTTACAGTCTATATTTAAATTAAAGTCAATAAGTAATTCATTTTTTATGAAAGTCAGAGATGCTCTGTTTCTTTCGTCTCGCCATTTGACATTCATTACAGAAAAAACTCTTTCTGTGAATGCTGACGTGGCGGGAATTGGCAATAAAAATGAAATAACTTAAACACTTGTTACTGTAATATCATGTGTGTGTTACTTTTGCAAATAAATTGTTTATCTATCTATCTAACTTTATACAAGTTTAAAAAATTATCGTCACTCTTAAATACCTATTTGCTGCCATTTCTATGCAGTTGACAGTTCAGCAAAACCCTTAGGCGGTGTCCTATTGCCATCGCACGCGCGATGGTGCGATGCGATCTCATCGCGCGATGAAACCGATCGCGCGATCAAAAAACGTGTGTCCTAATTTGGTGCGATGCGATCGATGCGATCGATCACCCTCCCTTGCTTCGTGTACCTGCACTCAGCGGGACCCCGTGTCCTAGAACGATGCGAGTATGTATGGGATTTAGTTCCGAATTTGTTCTATCGAATTCAATTAGAAATAAAAAAAAATCCGTCAAAATGGAAGAATTAGATCCAGAGCCACCAACGGTCTAGGGCCTAAACGTATTATAATTATAGGAAAGCTGGATTCAGTCTAGCTCGAAAATAGACGCCAAAGTACATCATTTAGCCTCGGTCTTATGACTCAAAGCGGTCACTGATTTTTTTTACAGCGGTAAGACAATCGCGAAAAAATGGGGTCTGGGCCTAAATATATAGGATACGAACTGGACGCATTTTAAGAAAGAGCCCTCTTAGGAGAACACCACAGCAGATTTAGTTATTCTCAAATCGGTCACCGTTCAAAATCAGACTGGGGTTGAAAATAAAAAAAAATAGGTCTTAGGCCTAAACATATAGGAAATGTGAAACCAACTTGGATCGAAAGAACACACTTTACCCATCACGAAAAACCCGGTCTTACATGGCGGATCGGTCACCTTTCCAGAATCAGACCACTTTTATAATATAACAAAAATGACAGATATCTCGACAATGGTAAGTGATAGAAAAAAATTTGTTATGAACAAAATTGTTGGAAATTTCATGGTCTTCACGCTTGTATAAACTTTGTTTACAATCCTATGCATAGGAGACGAGATATTTGTAAAAACTGAATAATTAAAATAGTAACAGACAGATATATCGACAACGGTTGATGATAGGAAAAGTTTGTGAAAAATAAAATTGTAGATAATGTTATGTTCTACAAGTTTACAACTTTGTTCACGATTTGAAGCATACGAAAAGAGACATTTGCAAAACCGAATAAATTAAAATAGTAATAGACCGATATCTAGAAAACGGTTCATGATAGAAAAAGTTTATCTGAAAAACAATTATAGACAATGTTATGTTCTACAAGTTTTGTTCTAACTTTCTTCACGATTTAATGCATACGAAAAGAGATATTTGCAAAAACGAATTAATTAAATAGTAATAGACAGATATCTCGAAATTTTTTGATGATAGGAATAGTTTGTGCAGCATACAATTGTAGATAATATTTTGTACTACAAGTTTTGTTATAACTTTGTTCACGATTTCATCCATACGAAACGAGATATTTGCAAAAAATAATTAATTAAAATAGTAATAGACAGATATCTCGACAACGGTTCATGATAGAAAAAGTTTCTTACAGATACAATCATAGAAAATATTATGTTCTACATGTTTTGTTTTAACTTTGTTCACGATTTGATGCATACGAAAAGAGATATTTGCAAAAACGAATAAATTAAAATAGTAATAGACAGATATCTAGAAAATTGTTGATGATAGAAAAAGTTTCTTAAAAATACAATTATAGACTATGTTATGTTCTACAAGTTTTGTTCTAACTTTGTTCACGATTTCATGCATACGAAAAGAGATATTTGCAAAAACGAATTAATTAAATAGTAATAGACAGATATCTCGAAAATTGTTGATGATAGGAATAGTTTGTGTAGCATAAAATTGTAGATAATGTTATGTACTACAAGTTTTGTAATAACTTTGTTCACGATTTCTTCCATACAAAACGAGATATTTGCAAAAAATAATTAATTAAAATAGTAATAGACAGATATCTCGACAACGGTTCATGATAAAAAAAGTTTCTTTTTGATACAATTATAGACAATGTTATGTTCTACATGTTTTGTTTTAACTTTGTTCACGATTTGATGCATACGAAAAGAGATATTTGCAAAAACGAATTAATTAAAATAGTAATAGACAGATATCTCGAAAATTGTTGATCATAGGAAAAGTTTGTTAAGCATAAAATTGTAGATAATGTTATTTTCTACAAATTTTGTAATAACTTTATTCACGATTTGAAGCATACGAAAAGAGATATTTGCAAAAATTATTAATTAAAATAGTAATAGACAGATATCTCGAAAACGGTTCTTGATAGAAAAAGTTTGTCTGAAAAACAATTGTAGACAATATTATGTTTTACAAGTTTTGTAATAACTTTGTTCACGATTTGAAGCATACGAAAAGAGAAATTTGCAAAAACGAATTAATTAAAATAGTAATAGACAGATATCTAGAAAATTGTTGATGATAGAAAAAGTTTCTTAAAAATACAATTATAGACAATGTTATGTTCTACAAGTTTTGTTCTAACTTTGTTCACGATTTGATGCATACGAAAAGAGATATTTGCAAAAACGAATTAATTAAAATAGTAATAAACAGATATCTCGAAAATTGTTGATGATAGGAATAGTTTGTGTAGCATACAATTCTAGATAATGTTATGTACTACAAGTTTTGTCATAATTTTGTTCACGATTTGATGCATACGAAACGAGATATTTGCAAAAAAATATTAATTAAAATAGTAATAGACAGATATCTCGAAAACGGTTCATGATAAAAAAAGTTTCTTTTTGATACAATTATAGACAATGTTATGTTCTACATGTTTTGTTTTAACTTTGTTCACGATTTGATGCATACGAAAAGAGATATTTGCAAAAACGAATTAATTAAAATAGTAATAGACAGATATCTCGAAAATTGTTGATCATAGGAAAAGTTTGTTAAGCATAAAATTGTAGATAATGTTATGTTCTACAAATTTTGTAATAACTTTATTCACGATTTGAAGCATACGAAACGAGATATTTGCAAAAAATTATTAATTAAATAGTAATAGACAGATATCTCGAAAACGGTTCTTGATAGAAAAAGTTTGTCTGAAAAACAATTGTAGACAATATTATGTTTTACAAGTTTTGTAATAACTTTGTTCACGATTTGAAGCATACGAAAAGAGAAATTTGCAAAAACGAATAAATTAAAATAGTAATAGACAGATATCTCGAAAATTGTTGATGATAGGAATAGTTTGTGAAGAATACAATTCTAGATAATGTTATGTACTACAAGTTTTGTCATAATTTTGTTCACGATTTGATGCATACGAATCGAGATATTTGCAAAAACGAATTAATTAAAATAGTAATAGACAGATATCTCGAAAATTGTTGATCATAGGAAAAGTTTGTTAAGCATAAAATTGTAGATAATGTTATGTTCTACAAATTTTGTAATAACTTTATTCACGATTTGAAGCATACGAAACGAGATATTTGCAAAAAATTATTAATTAAATAGTAATAGACAGATATCTCGAAAACGGTTCTTGATAGAAAAAGTTTGTCTGAAAAACAATTGTAGACAATATTATGTTTTACAAGTTTTGTTCTAACTTTGTTCACGATTTGATGCATACGAAAAGAGATATTTGCAAAAACGAATTAATTAAAATAGTAATAAACAGATATCTCGAAAATTGTTGATGATAGGAATAGTTTGTGTAGCATACAATTCTAGATAATGTTATGTACTACAAGTTTTGTCATAATTTTGTTCACGATTTGATGCATACGAAACGAGATATTTGCAAAAAAATATTAATTAAAATAGTAATAGACAGATATCTCGAAAACGGTTCATGATAAAAAAAGTTTCTTTTTGATACAATTATAGACAATGTTATGTTCTACATGTTTTGTTTTAACTTTGTTCACGAATACGTAATAGACAGATATCTCGAAAATTGTTGATGATAGGAAAAGTTTGTGTAGCATACAATTGTAGATAATATTATGTACTACAAGTTTTGTTATAACTTTGTTCACGATTTGATGCATACGAAACGAGATATTTGCAAAAAATAATTAATTAAAATAGTAATAGACAGATATCTCGAAAACGGTTCATGATAGAAAAAGTTTTTTAAAGATACAATTATAGGCAATGTTATGTTCTACAAGTTTTGTTATAACTTTGTTCACGATTTGATGCATACGAAACGAGATATTTGCAAAAAATTATTAATTAAAATAGTAATAGACAGATATCCCGAAAACGGATAATGATAGAAAAATATTGTCTAAAAAAACAATTGTAGACAATATTATGTTTTACAAGTTTTGTAATAACTTTGTTCACGATTTGAAGCATATGAAAAGAGATATTTGCAAAAACGAATAAATTAAAATAGTAATAGACAGATATCTAGAAAATTGTTGATGATAGGAAAAGTTTGTGTAGCATACAATTGTAGATAATGTTATGTACTACAAGTTTTGTTTTAACTTTGTTCACGATTTGATGCATACGAAACGAGATATTTGCAAAAAATAATTAATTAAAATAGTAATAGACAGATATCTCGAAAACGGTTCATGATAGAAAAAGTTTTTTAAAGATACAATTATGGGCAATGTTATGTTCTACAAGTTTTGTTATAACTTTGTTCACGATTTGATGCATACGAAACGAGATATTTGCAAAAAAATATTAATTAAAATAGTAATAGACAGATATCCCGAAAACGGATAATGATAGAAAAATATTGTCTAAAAAAACAATTGTAGACAATATTATGTTAAAAAATTATTAATTAAAATAGTAATAGACAGATATCTCGAAAATTGTTGATGATAGGAATAGTTTGTGAAGCATACAATTCTAGATAATGTTATGTACTACAAGTTTTGTCATAATTTTGTTCACGATTTGATGCATACGAAAGGAGATATTTGCAAAAAATTATTAATTAAAATAGTAATAGACAGATATCTCGAAAACGGTTCATGATAGAAAAAGTTTGTCTGAAAAACAATTGTAGACAATATTATGTTTTACAAGTTTTGTTCTAACTTTGTTCACGATTTGATGCATACGAAAAGAGAAATTTGCAAAAACGAATAAATTAAAATAGTAATAGACAGATATCTCGAAAATTGTTGATGATAGGAATAGTTTGTGTAGAATACAATTCTAGATAATGTTATGTACTATAAGTTTTGTCATAATTTTGTTCACGATTTGATGCATACGAAACGAGATATTTGCAAAAACGAATTAATTAAAATAGTAATAGACAGATATCTCGACAACGGTTGATGATAGAAAAAGTTTCTTTTTGATACAATTATAGATAATGTTATGTTCTACATGTTTTGTTTTAACTTTGTTCACGATTTGATGCATACGAAAAGAGATATTTGCAAAAACGAATTAATTAAAATAGTAATAGACAGATATCTCGAAAATTGTTGATCATAGGAAAAGTTTGTGTAGCATACAATTCTAGATAATGTTATGTACTACAAGTTTTGTAATAACTTTATTCACGATTTCAAGCATACGAAAAGAGATATTTGCAAAAACGAATAAATTAAAATAGTAATAGACAGATATCTCGAAAATTGTTGATGATAGAAAAAGTTTCTTAAAAATACAATTATAGACAATGTTATGTTCTACAAGTTTTATTCTAACTTTGTTCACGATTTGATGCATACGAAAAGAGATATTTGCAAAAACGAATTAATTAAATAGTAATAGACAGATATCTCGAAAATTGTTGATGATAGGAAAAGGTTGTGTAGCATAGAATTGTAGATAAAGTTATGTACTACAAGTTTTGTTATAACTTTGTTCACGATTTGATGCATACGAAACGAGATATTTGCAAAAAATTATTAATTAAAATAGTAATAGACAGATATCTCGAAAACGGTTCATGATAGAAAAAGTTTGTCTGAAAAACAATTGTAGACAATATTATGTTTTACAAGTTTTGTTCTAACTTTGTTCACGATTTGATGCATACGAAAAGAGATATTTGCAAAAACGAATTAATTAAATAGTAATAGACAGATATCTCGAAAATTGTTGATGATAGGAAAAGTTTGTGTAGCATACAATTGTAGATAATGTTATGTACTACAGGTTTTGTTATAACTTTATTCACGATTTGATGCATACGAAATGAGATATTTGCAAAAACGAATTAATTAAAATAGTAATAGACAGATATCTCGACAACGGTTGATGATAGAAAAAGTTTCTCAAAGATACAATTGTAGACAATGTTATGTTCTAGAAGTTTTGTAATAACTTTATTCACGATTTGATGCATACGAAACGAGATATTTGTAAAAAATTATTAATTAAAATAGTAATAGACAGATATCTCGACAACGGTTGATGATAGAAAAAGTTTTTCCATGATACAATTGTAGACAATGTTATGTTCTTACTTGTACAACAGTGCTTGATTATTTTAATAAAACAACTTGAGTTTAATTATTAAGGCCAAAGGTTTTATTTCTCACCTTTATCAAACTTCGATAAAACAAAATATTAATTTTCTTATAGATTCGAACGTAAAAGTCAAACTGAAATATTATTTTTTAACTTTTTTACTTTGAAGTCGGTTTTCATTTTTTGTTGTTGTTGAAACTCGAATTCTAGTCGTAAAGACCAAAAAAAATCTTTGCCTATGCCATTCTCCCATTTTGACGGAACACATTTTATTTCTAATTGGATTCGATAGAACAAATTCTAATCAAATTAAAGATTGAAAAATTAAGTCTCGAGCCGGACTTGAACCCGCACCCTTCCAAACCGGGGAAGTGCGTTATCCAAAGGCTGTAATATGTTTGAAATCAATAATATTTTAAATTAGAACAAATTCTATAGAACAAGTTCTAGGACACGGGGTCCCGCTGAGTGTAGGTACACCCTTGCCTCGTCGCGCTCCTCGATCGCGCGATCGAAATTAGGACAGTCAATACTGATTCCTATGTTTGATCGCACGATCGCACGATCGTGCGTCGAAAATAGAACAATTCGAACGCATCGCATGATCGCGCGATCGAAATTAGGACAGTCAATACTGATTCCTATGTTTGATCGCACGATCGCACGATCATTTTCATCGGACGGACGCATGATCGCGCGTGCGATGGCAATAGGACAGCGCCTTAGAAGTACATAATTATCTGATTATAAAGTTGCGATGTCAACTGACCGCACAGGCACACTCACCCACTTACTACCAAAACAAGATTCTTAAAATGTATCCATGAGTTCGGTAGCGCTTTCATTCATTGCTGAAATGATAGCAAATCATTTTTGACTCAAAACTTAAAATGCGAATAACTTTACATTTTAACTATAAAAATTATGAAATTATTGTTTCAATCTAATTATTTTGTTATAAATCAGTTGGGGTGTATGAGGATTTGCGCTAATTTATTAACACGTTGCATAGAAGAAGAAGGTAGAAGAAATAGTTTGATAAAGTAGTTAATTATGTGAAAAAATTGAGTTTTATAAATGGATGTAATGGAAATGCGCGAGCCACGTCTTTCTATGATCATCAGCATCACAAATGCTAACGCAAACACCTGTTTTCGCGGCAAATAACTATTTTTAAACTTTTGTTTTGCCACGCAAACTTTGCTGGCAATTCTTTCGATTCGTAGGCGAGCCCCGCACATCCGTGACGTCACTTTAGTGCGACTACACACTTGTGAACGAATGAATGAATGAATGAAGTTATTTCTATAAACACATTACCTCGTTTTAACTTGCGTGGGTTTGTTTCGATATCGTTGGTTTACTTAAAGTTTTAAAGGTCGTATATTGCCTCAATAGTTTTGTAATAATATCGTCATTAATGTTTTTATTATTATATCAGCCGTCGCTGTCCCATTGTTGGGATAAGGCCTCCCTCCGTTCTCTCCATGCGTCCCGGTTTTTTTATTATTATTATGCTATGAACATTATTTTAAGTAAAATAGCTGGGCTAGGCTAGAAGATGTAGGCATTACGCATAAGAAACTTTTTTTTTTGTTAATTTAAAAAGTTAATTTATTGCTTATACCTATACAGTTCTGAGTTTCTGACTAGTTCAAATCAAATAGCTAGAAAATTATAAAACAAATTGTCAAGACAACATTGATCTTTACGTTACTTAAAACCCTACCCCCACCTCAGAACATCTTTCTCAAAGGAACGTAGGTGAAATTCGCAAAAAATAACATCTACTTTTCATACAAAAGTTCGATCAGTTGATTGCATTTAGTATGGATAGACGATTTTTTTTGTTGCGAATTTCTTATAGTTTTCTTTGGGATAGTTGTTCAGGATCATGGCATAATCACCCCTGAAAGTAATGCAACTGTTTACCCTAACACCCACAATATACAGGGTATATAGAAGACGTTGTATTTATTACCTACAAATCCTACAATCAACGTGTTAATTGTATCAAGTCTACAATGCTCTCAAATACAATGCCGTAGCTTGAATCATGTGACGAGGTGGGTGTAAAACTTCGCGTGAAGATAGTTTATTTTAAATTGACGTACCTATCTAACTGTGGGTAGGCGGGATATTTCCGACAGTGTGTAAACAATCTTATGTTTTACTAGCGATAAAAGTTATAAATAATTTTAATTTAAGGAATTGAATGCAATCACGTGGTGTTATTTTTTTATTATGTGTTTCATAATTATGCGTGTGTGTAATATTTTCGTATTTGAGCTACAACTAAAACCAGTTTGAAAATAATAATGTTTTCTGCAAAACCAACAGAAAAGTAAAAGTGAAAGTAAAATACTAATGCACCTCGAATCCAACATCGTTTATTGCTTGTAATCAAAGTTGACATAATAATAAATCGTTAAGTCGTAAAGTTTATTACAATGTCAATGCACAACTAAGAATTTTTGTGGCAATCTGCTACAAAAAAGTCTGTTTGTTTGATTGATCAAATCAAAATGTTATAGCTATATTTTCTTCAGTACTGTAGCCCCGAAACTTTAAATTTTTTGTACGGCTACGGTTCATAGTCTTACCGTGGGGTGTTCGTTTCAAATTTTGTTATGCATAAAAGGCGATCGTGGCGATATTCGCCGTTTAACTTCGACCAAATATTTCAAGCTTCGACATAATTTCTGAAGATGATATAAATTAAGGGCGAATGTGACATAGTCCTTTCTGAGAAACAAGCAGTTGATATTCGCCGTTACACCAATTGAATATCACCCTGTTCCGGTAGTCTTATAGGTATTCCAAATACACAAATCGAGAGAAAAACGTGCCGCCGCCGCCGTCTTAAATAAACCAAAAAACATTTTTCCGAAAAATTGCTTATTCGCCTTTTCTACAAACTACCGACGATATGCATTTTTCTACAGCTGATTTGACATTAAAAAATCATACTCCAGAAGTGTAATTTTTGAAAGGCAAATCAGCAGTAGAAAGATGCATATCTCCACAGTAATTTTGACATTTTCAACTGCGAAACTCAGCGAATGACATTCAAAAATCGCTCTCCTGGACTCAATGTTAGGTATTACCCGAGACCAAGGTAAGCGATTGAATACCCCTGCTCAAGCACGTATGGTCTGATTTACTCAAAATACGAATATTTGGATAGAAAAGTGATTACAGCGATTTGTTTTCCATTGTTTTTCTATTATTGAAACTAATGTCGTCCCCAGAAATCAAATGTTGAAACCGAAATGTCTACAGACAGTGCCAGGTATAGCAGATAGTCAGCAATAAAATCTGCATTTAGTCTTTGGAATGCGTTAAATATTAGTAGGTATTTTGTCCAGTTTTTGTTGGTTGAATAGACGTTTATTGGCGCTAAACTGAAGAATTTAAGCGTCTGAGAGCTATAAATTCTCTTTATAGTTAACTTTCACCGCAATATTTTCTCTGACGCTAATACCTAAGAACGATTTTAGAATAGTTAACGCGCTATGCACATAATATAGCAAATCTATTGAATGTACCTAGAAAAGTATAATTATAACGTACCTATGTGGGTTAGTTTGAAGTTTTTGTAATTTCAATTAATTCGTAAACTGTCCAAAATTTTGATCATTTATTTTGTTTTTTCAATGATAACAAAATAAAATAGTCAAATTACGATCAAATAATATATCATTACTTACAAACATTTTAATTCTGCCTTGAAGATATCGTGGTCAAAATCTTTGATATTTTTAGCACATCAGTAGGTATATCGTTTTATAATAACAGTATAAGAATATATTAGGTAATTGCGCGAGTCTATTAAAAATTCCTTACGAAATAGGTACCTACATTTTCTTCAACGGGAATACTTACAACTGAATTTTTACTGTGATTTCACATGCTGAATAGGAATGCGCACAATATGCCAAATCACGCGAAAAACACTTAACTCACCTCACACTTACATTTTTTGCAAGGTGATAACGGACTTTTTATTTCGGTCCGCCATAAAATCGTACAAACAAATAACATTTTAGAGTCGACATTGTAAGATTTGTTCGTCCTTGCACCCCTGCCAAATTCCATACCGATGTGCTGTACCCCATACTCTAGTATTATCTAATATTTAGGTATAAATATTTCTCCGTAAATACTTACATACGTTCTGTTGCTTCACGTGAAACATTTGAGAGAAAGGCAAGAAAGATTTTTTATTTCTAGAAGACATTATATTATCACTTATTACGTATAAGTATAAGTAGTAGGTACGTTTAAGTTCTAAAGTTTTAATAGTTTTTTTATACTTAACTGCATTCACGATATTTCAGAATATCGGGAAATCTTAAAATTTTTATTTCTATTTCAATTTTAGCACCCTCTCTATGACTGTAATTATTGCAGTAATTAGCCAAATAAGAGTGTTGTTTTCTCCAGTTACTTCTTGTGTGGTCTTCTCACAGCATATTTTTCAATACAACTTTGTTTACAAAACATGATTATGGCAGAAATTTTGAAATGTTTAAGATTTCGCGATTTCGCAAACACATTACAGTTCCGAAAGTTATGTCTTTGTTTTGTTTTACGCTATTTCTGTTTTAATTTGAGCTTCAAACGCCCTTGCGCTCGAAAATCAAAACAAAATAGCCTCATTTATATTTTGGGTTGATATTTTCAGGTTGACATTGACTGCCATATAAATCTGTCATGATCTCACGATGACTTTATAGTTTGTTTTGCCAAAAGCGTCAGTGAAATATTATAGGTAGTAGCTGGTATTTGACCTTTGGGAGATCCGATAAGAATCGATCCAATTTAATAAATCGATGCGCTAATATTGTGGTTTCTATAGTATCGATTAGCATTGATCTGATTGTGCTCTGTCAATCATGCCTGACAGCATCTGCTCTTGAGCCCATCGAGTCATCGATTGATTTGTTGCATATGTACTTACGTAGGCTTGTAACTGCTACAGCAGCAACAGCAGCAGTTAACATCATCATCATCATCTCAGCTAACATGGACATCCACAGTTAAACAGCCTTCCTCAAGGACCGGCACAACAACCGGTCCTGCGCGCCCTCACTCTATGGGTTCCTGCCGCCTTCACCAGGTCGTCTCGGTCCACCTTGTGGGGAGCCTACCCACGCTGCGCTTTCCGGTACGCGGTCGCCACTCGAGAACTCTTCGGCAGTTATCATATAATCACTATAAAGTCGCTGCATAATCAGGCCCAGCACATAGCTTCTAATCTACACATAGCCTAAAATCAACCGCGTATCGATGAGTTTTTATTTGCGAATGAATGTGAGGATACATATTATCGAGAGATTTATCGTAGGATAGTAGGAGAAGAAAGAAAATAAATTAATATGAAAAAAATAATGATAATGAGAAATGATAAAAAAAAATAAGATGATAATGATATAATGTGTGATCATGGTCACTTGACCACGATCATATTCTTCTCCGAAAAGGACCGCAGTGCTTTGCACCATTAACCGACAGAACACGAATAAGGCGAAAGTAGTGTGTTAAAAAAGTTAAGATATTTATAACAACCATCACCATCAATATCTTTCTCATCACCGCCTTTCTGCTTTAAACCTTGGTTGACATCCCACATATCCGCACCAAGCGCCTTTCTGAATCTTTTATAATGCGCACAGCCAAGGAGTGGAATGCCTTGCCTGCCTGCGTCAGTATTTCCGAGCACTTACAACCCAAAATAGGCTTCTTCTGGGTAAGCTCGCTCCATCTTCGACCCCATCTTCGTCCTGAGGACTGGATTGAGGTCAAGAACAAACCCATCATTAATAAAAAAACAACAGTGTTCATAGACCAAAAAATGTTTTCGCTTCCTTCTCTCTCTGGTAGAGGAGCTGAGAGGGTTTGTCATGCCATCGTATAGGGTATTAGGGTTTGATGCGTAATGTGAATCATCAGCTCTGAATAAAGACCTGAGAACATCTCTGAATAAAGATTGTCGACCTAAGTCGACCAGGATTCAAGGCGAAACTATCTAGTAATAGATACTCTTTCTTATACTGTGCTACAGGTGACTGCCGAGGGCGATAGAGGGGGTGAGGTAAAAAGTTGGTAGGAGGAAGGACATCCATACTGTATCTAGTAATAGATACTCTTTCTTATACCGTGGCGAAACGTAAGTGATGGAGCTGATGGAGGGCGCCTTAAATAAACATGACTGTCAGAAATCTTGATCACTTTCTGCAGCACAGTTCAGTGACCGGAATTTAACTTCCAAGATGGCCGTTAAATACTTATAAAGTTAAACTGCTTTATAGGGTGTAGCGCCATAAAATATTTTTTTTTGTAAGTAATATTTATTAATTTAATTATGTTTGCTTATGATAAAAATGTTTTTTATTTATAATTCTGCAGGGGTATATGTAAAATATTAACTATATTATTAATTTTTGCTAAATTACTTTATCGTCATATTTTCTAAAACGCTCCACCTATTCGTCAGATATTTATATGTTTAGTATCATTTAGTATCAAGACATGTAGCCCTATTACGGGAAATAACTTTCATTCGCCCTGAACATCGTGTTAGTAAAAATGGTCCAAATCGTAATTTTAGGAGTCATCAGATTTAGCGAAAGCCCTCATTTTGACCGTCGGATTTACATTTAAATGTCATTACGCGTCAAGCCCTATACGATGGCATGACAATCGCTGGCGCTGGACATCACGTTTTATTTTTTAAATTCTCGTAGTATGAAATTTTTCTGAAAACGGGGCACGGGGCTCCTATCTGAAACTTCTCAGACACTTTTTCGGTAATGTCTCATGGCCCCCTAGCCCCTCAGCTATTGCGCCCTGAACATGAAAGCGTTCAAACCCTCTCAGCTCCTCTACCACTCTACGCCAGTGCTACATCAACTTATTATAATCATAACGTAGTACTTCCTATTTCTATGAACAAGTTCAAGGTGGCGTTTATTATCATAATCATAGAAATAGGAAGTACTACATCGCCAGCTTGATGAGTGTCAAGAGATGGACGTGCGTGTCAATCCTTTGTCAAGTTATCAATCTACCGTCAACATATTCTATTCCTTTACATGCACATGTGACATTGAGGCCCTTAATTGAATTGCACATGAACTTATGATTCAAAGAGTATGCCATATATGCTAACTCAATCCTCATTTATTTTCTAAAATCCGATTTCAATACTTAGAAATTCATTGGTCTGTACGTACGGCGCCACGTTTCTTACCGTCTTATTGCTAGCCAATCGATGCTAATGTGAACAAAATTTAATTAGGATAACAAACTCTTTCAATTTAAACATTTTAACCTAATTATCTACGAACGATAACCTACACTAGTCCTACAACGTCAACCAACGTTAAAATATTTAAACTATGTATGTCATTCAGGTTTATTTTTGCATTAAAATAGTCATGGGGCCGGCGAGGAATGTGTGTTTTATAAAAATCTCTGCGTCTGTTGATCAATGTTTAGCTGCGCCTGCGTTACCCCAAATGTGAAATTATGATGAAACTAGTTGGTGCCCGCGACTTCGTCTGCGCAGGATTTGGACAATTCACACAAAATCTTTATAAATTTTAGCCTATGTGCTATTCTGAAGTACAAGCTATATAAAGTTATAAAGTTTCATTAAAATCCATTCAGTAGTTTTTACGTGAAAGAGTAACAAACATTCATACTTGCAAACTTTCGCGTTTATAATATTAAGTAGGATTATCAAGATTTAACATAAACATTCTGAAAAATGATAGGTTC
Organism: Agonopterix subpropinquella; assembly: GCA_922987775.1. NCBI lineage: Eukaryota > Metazoa > Arthropoda > Insecta > Lepidoptera > Depressariidae > Agonopterix > Agonopterix subpropinquella. The sequence continues at coordinate 16,508,392 of OV277698.1, read as the reverse complement.
TATTTTATTTGAATACACTTCGAATCCAGGGAACAGTAAGGTTAATACCTAAGTAAGTATATTGATTTATTCTACAAATTATTCCAAAGTTAGGAGGCCCAAAAAAAAATTATATTTGGCAATCTTAAAATTTTGAAAGCAAGTACAATCGACCAATATGGTAGAGAAACAATCAAATTCTTTTTCTCCGCTTTGGTTACTTAATAATTTTGTAATATCCTTCCATTTTCCGATATTTCTAAACAGTACTTTATTTTTGTGTTCAGTGTGTTCATCGGCTTTTATGTTTTGCTTTTCCTATCAGTTAGGACCTAGGTTAAGACCTATTAAAACTAGGATAGTCTATATTATACTATAGAGCGTCGGTGGCGCATTGCGGAGAACTATGGAAACTCAATCTTCAGATCCAGGTTCGAAGCCGCACGGATGACATGACATGTACAAATGAGTTTTTGTAACTTAAGTACGTAATACCGACTGCTCTCCAACGGTGAAGGATAACATTGTGAGGAAACCTGCATGCGCTGAAGAAAAAATTTCGATGCGTATGTGGGGTCTACCAATCCACAATGGACACGCGTGATGGACTTACGCCCAAACACCCTCACTGAGGGTATGCCTTTGCATCTTATATGTATATATTCCGTGCCTACAGTGATACTTATACAGGGTGTAACAAAACACCCTAGTAATACTTAAAGGGGTGCTTCAGACCATCAAACTGAACAACTTTCACTATGGGGCCAACATCGAGAAAAAATAAAATAAAATCTGCTGTCCCATACAAAACTGCAGTACCGACTCGACTAAAATGTATGGGATAGCAGATTTTTTTTATTTTTTCTCGATGTTGGCCCCATAGTGAAAGTTGTTCAGTTTGATGGTCTGAAGCACCCCTTTAAGTATTACTAGGGTGTTTTGTTACACCCTGTATAGGCTGTGATGTTATGATGATAACTAGGATTGTGAGATGAAGTTACAATAAATGACGGAAATGCGAGACAAGCGGAAGTCAGTTTCCTTTGTTGATGAAATAATGGAAAGCCAAGGTTTTGGCAGCATTACAGAACAATATAATTGCTAGGCCTACACATTATCTGACAAATGAATGTCTGACGGAATATGTTAATAGATTATTTACATAACTTCACTCGTTAAAATTAAGAACATTTGGCAATTTATTACTGCGCTATAAAATTCACAATACATTTTTTTTAAATCTGTTTGTCAAGTTTTTAAAGAGCGTTAAGAGCAGCATTCATATGGAAAAAAAAGAAGTTTGAAATAAATACAATACAGTACAAATAGCAAATGCATTTAAAGATAGTAGTGTTAGAAGACACATATCTACGTAAACGAAGGCTTTACAGCTAAAGACTGATTACCATCGCTCGTTCAATCATAAAAATATTTCCTTTCACCTTGCGAATCCACTTAATTATAGACTTGGCAAAGAAACATAATTTCCTGCACTCAAACATTCTTTCTTCGATGTTCTAAATATAGGGACTGCAATACCGACGGGTCGTGGTTCTATATGTAGAATTGCATCGTAATTCGTTAGAGGGTGACTCACGCAAACGGTTCGGCCGCTTTCTGAAGTTCACTAGTATTGGGGACACGAACTCTATGATCGATTGAATTTATAGGAATTGCAGTTGAATTATTTCAGACACATACTGCTTGACCGTTTTTAGGGTTCCGTAGGAACCCTTATACTTTCGTCCACTCTGTCTGTCTGTATGCCACGCCCCAATTAGGTACTCCCTCATTTTTGAAACAATCGAATCGAAATTTGGTAAGACAGATAATAGTAAATATGGTAATCATAAAGAAACACATTATTTCGATCCCATATACAACGGAAAGAGGGCTGGATACTTTTCCTCTATTTTTAAACATTTCTTCTACTCAATCGAGTAAGGTTTCGGTACATAGCTCTTGCAAAGTGCAACAAAACACTCATACAAACTAAGTCGTTATAATGTTTAATAAATATACAATATGTATCAAAGTTTCCAACTAAGTATACGTTAGTATAATAAGTAGGTATAACAGGTAACAACGGGAACTGGACGTTCGGGTCCATATTGGACGTTCGGGGAAAAGGACGTAACTGACCTGATCCAACGAAATATTTTAGGAACGAAGTGGAGTGCTGAAGTGCCTACTACACTGACGTGCAGGTGTGTATACCTACTTCAAAGACTAAAATATCGGTCATCTGTAGATGCAGTAGTCTACCGTACCGTGTGCATACGCATGTCATCGTGATATTTATGAACCATTCTCTCTAGTACTGAGTGATTCCTTGAAGATCTATTTTGTTAAATGTCAACTTCGATTTTACAATAGAGAGAAATAAAGTGATCATTGCTAGAAATACATTCTTAAACAGAAAGTTGGTTGTTGTTGAAAATGCTTCTGACCACCCGCCACCGAAATTGGAAAGGGATTGACTTTATGTACACACGGCGACACATCAGGTTACGCACCCTATATACCCATAACTATACTACGTACAAAACACAAAATTGTGCGATAGAGAGCCTGCATAGACGCGGCTGCCGGCGCGGGCGCAGCGTGCTGTGAGGCGAAACAACAACAACATACCGCACCCTCTCGCACGATTCGCAGCGTTCAACTTCTAATAGTTCAAAGTCCAAACAGGGTAACCTTGACCTGTCGCCGTGTGTACCTATGTCTGTATGTATGAAGAAATAATTTTATCAATTTTAATTGAGTTTGTAGGAGAATATTAACATAAGTACCTACTTATTTCAAATATCAAGTATTATTATAATGTCCTCAAAGGTTTCAGGTTTTATTATTGTTGGTTTTCATTTTCAACTGAAATAATTAATGAAAGATAGTTTCAACAAAATGTAATTTACCAAAATACCCAAACGGCTTTCGTAATACCTACCCTAATTTCCTAATCTGTGTCTGGTGAAAACCCGGCTTTGCATGAAGAGGTTCCTATCCGAAACTCCTATAAATAATAATTAGCACTAATTTCGACATAGTTACGCCAAGTATGTGATAATCCAGCTATTAATCTTACACGATTTGTCATTTATCAGTCGAAAGTTCGTAAATAATTATGCTTAAATTATTCTGTTAGGGTTGTTATGTACAGAAACATGTTAAATACCTAGTTATAATTCTGAAATGTAATTTAATAGCTGTTGAATTGAAGAGTGGTCCAAAATCAATGCCAACCTCCTGGGAAAGTCGGGTAAAAATAATACATATAGGCTGATGATGATGATGACTTAGTGTTAGTAGAATAAACATACGTAAACGAAGGCTTTTAAGCTGAACACTGATTACGTTCAATCATAAAAATATTTTCTGAACCAACCTTTTTTTTCAAACCATTTTTATACAATGGCCTGGTCATATCCATCTAAGAACTGACAACCAATGGGGAGTCAGTGTTCTAGAGTGGAGACCACGAATTTGCAGCCGTAGCGTAGTGTGGATTGCTTCCTCCGGCCTGCTGGACCGACGCCGACCTAAAAAGGTTGCGGGGAGCGACTTGATGAGGAATTTCGAGGATACTGTTTTGTGGTGCGCCTTTGGAGAGGCAAATGTTCAGCAGAGGATGAAGATATGCACAGTTATATGGTGATGATGATAAGTGGTAACAATCTGAAAATAACGAAGTGACGTCGCGGGACTGAACTGTGGCCACGCATGGCGTGATGGAAAGCGACACTGTGGGAAAAAACCATCAAAATCTGCAGTTCCATTTCTTGCATAGTGAATGTTGTTTACTTTGTTTTTTGTGTTGTTTAGTTTTAAGCGAAAGTTTAAAAATTAACATTTATCTTATCTTTGCATGAAGTTATATAAACTGTTATTTATGTAATGTGGTAAATCATTCTCAACTACATGCACCCTTACAACCATCATAGGTAAAGCGGGCTCACGTAAACAAACTAGCGCGAGCGGGTGCAGGTGGTATCAAATATTCTGGATTTTCAGGATAAGTTGATAGTTAGCTTGTCGCCCACAAAAACACTGCAAACAAATCGTTTTCCTTTTAGTAATTTCGTACAACAATCACGATACCCAGCTCTGACCCAACTCGAACCCAAATCTGTAGGTACTCTAAACGAAACCGTCAGCCCTACCAAAGTTGGCAATGCGCCAGTGCTGCAGGAATGTGATTCAAACGGCACGAATACAAAATATAGAGAGTACACAAGTCCCACTGTATCAATGTGTATCACGGAGCAGAGAAAGAAAATGTGTATCAATTGATCAGAGAGTGCTTACGCATAGTTATGGAAATTTCGAATTGACGACTACTAGTAAGTGGAACTCTTGAAATTCTGTAAGCTGTGTCGCGGTTTTGTAGACTTACATAACAAACTTTTAGGAATAATTTACATTGAAAAAATAAGAGTATACCTAATTAATTACCTATGATAATCCAAAGTTAGTTTTCTTTTTCATTTATTTAAACTCTTTATAGTACCTACACACTGAAACAGCATAGTAAACAAGAACAAAGGCTACAAAGTAGTTAATTAATAACAAGCATGCATATGCTCACGACTATATTCCCCGAGGGGGTAGTCAGAGATATTCTGAAAAGTCGGGACATCCGCGTTTCACTAGTAGTACCGAAACTCTGTCCAGTGTGACGGGGAGTGAGGCCGTCGACAACTTGTAATAGACAGTGGGTACAATACATGCCTCACAATTAATTGAAACATGCAGTTTTTTCCAAATCGTAAAACCCATTGATGTTACAAATCGTACAGAAATTCCGAAAACACGTTGGTACGAGTCGGTCCGGCTGGACAGGATCGAACCATCGCCTCCTGCACACCACGCATGGGTAATCGCCACGAGACCACCACAACTTAATGCGCAAATATCGTGAAAAAGGAGTAAGTACTAGTTCAAATTGAGTGGTTGTTCTGCATCCTAGTGTCTTGTGGCAGGGGTCTTGATGACTAACACCTTCATACTCAGCTAATGGCGCCCGACGACTTCAAGAGCTCTTCAAATGGCACTCAGCTCTCGCTGCATACCTGGCGCCGATCTGAAATACATTATGATACTGCCAACTGTCTTTTATATCGGGTTTTGATCCTCTGACAGCGTCTGTGGTTCGTTGCGTGGAGGCATGGACACACAACCATGTGGGACCGAGTTAGATTTCTCACGGACGTCATGCCGTGTACCAATGAGGTTTTCTAACTTATGTACGTAATACCGACTACTCCCAACCGGTGAAGGAAAACAACAACAACAATCAACAGGAAAGCAGCGTACGCTGAAGAAGAAATTATGATCCGTATGTGTAGTCCACCAACCCGCATTGTAAGCCTGTGCCCTGCAATGGGACGTAATCGGACGTATATAAGCTGATGATGATGACTGTAACTCCTGTACAACCAGGATAAACAGCGCTGACGGCTTACAATACTACAGATAATGAAACCAGTTACTCTACAATTTTGAACTATCTTGGAACCCGTGACGAGTTTAAACAAGGAAGAGGAGTGAAAAACGAAAGAACCCGATTTTCTGCATTTCAAACGTGAGATAGTTATCAGAAAAACAAAGCTATTAATAATTTAACTAAGAGATTAACATAATGATTTAGGTAGAGTTGAAGACAACACCAATATTTTAAATTACACACACAATTTAAATTTAGTTTTTGTTCGAGCTTAAAAGTGGTCATAAGTTATTAGGGGTTATGGCTATGGATGGATGGCGTATGCCGACACACGCACTTTTACTGTCACGAGGATTGGTATGGTTGATCCAGAAGGTTTGAACCATGTCATTCAGGGCTGAAAAGAGATAGCTGTGGGGGTAGGGAGTCTTCTTCTTTTTTTATCGAGTCGATGAGACGTCATTCTAGATTTTCCCAGTCCAGTATTTTGCCACACTGATAGCATTATCGGCAGCGTCCATAAGCTCCGTTCGCGTGCAGGCAGGGCAGGATGCAGGATACAAGATGGGTCATAGTCTGAGGAGTAACACCGCATTCGCACCTGAGGTCCGACCCGTCTATGTAACCCCACTTTAACAGGTTGTCTTTACTCCGGCCGACCTGAGCTCTAAGTCCTTTAAAGCACCTCCAAATCGGCTTGGGCAGGAGGGAGGCTTCCACAAGATTGGACAAACAGGGTAGGCGGTGATGAGAGATTACCAAAAATCTATCAAAGAAGTTGTCGATAGAACCCGTGCACAGGTTTCAGACGAAAGACATCATTCATTTTGGTCCAAATGTGAAAGCGCCTGAAAATAATACTGCTATATTATTTTAGAACTTTTTTGTCTATGTTTTATTATGGAACCAAAACTATACAAAGCTAATATTAGCATGGAATAAATACTAACTAGTACTCTATCAGGGGGATGCTATTACTAGCTTTGCGTAGCTTTGGTGCCATAATAATAAATGTTGCTTGCGGAACCCTAAAAAGACTAGTTACTAGTATAGACAACATACTGTATCAACTGTATGTCACTGTGTTTTATTGACTGTGGACTAGAATGTCGATGTCTAAGTTTTAATATTAAAAAGTGTGCTCCAGTAGCATATTTTCATTATTTTCTTACAAAATGTAGTGTAAGACATAAATTATCTCACTGCAAATATTTCATCAAGACCCTATATTACTCTTAAAAACATATCACATCAATCTACACTTCAATTTATTCACTAAATAAACAAGTGCGTCACAAATATTTTCCTTTTCATCTGCAACTTAAACGAAAATAGGTCAAATTCCAATTATTCGACTAATAAAAATTCTATAACAAGGTTGCTCAACACATTTTACAAAAACAAAATTTTATTTGGTCCCTGTATTTATTAGTGAATTCTAGGTTGGCATTTTGTAACGTAGTTGATAAAATAGAAACGCGCTTTATAACAGAAATCAGATGTGACTTTGATTAAAAGCCCTAATGAAATTGTACAGATGACGCTCTTTTTGTTCCAAAACTAGGTCAATTGCTAAATGAAATGGAAATATTTATTGTATCATACACATTGTTTATCGCAGCTATCTTACTTTGTCGGCGTCCAAGTTAATCTTGAATAGGTCTCATCCCTGAGAGAATCCACTTTCACACAAAAATTACATATCAAATCAGGTAGCATGGCCATTTCTGCCTACTGCAATCTCAATTATGGAGCTGGAAATTATTTTTTAAGGATATATTGTTTTCTGTGAAAATGGATTTTCTCAAGAATGAAACCTATTTTCACTTGAAAAGTAAAACACTAACTAAATATCCATCCAAATCTTCATTTGATTACCCTTCGATGATACCCTTTGATGATACTTGGGTATGAAGGGTCAGAAATTGTCATCTCCTTTCTTTGGTGAGTTTATGTATGTAGTGTATGTTTCTTCTCCTTTCTTTACTTTACCTTCTTTCCTCGCAAAGTAGAATCCGTAGCCTACACAGGGTGTAAACTTAAATGCGTTACATGTGTACCAGGTACCTGCTTGTTTAGTTTCATTATGTGAAAACAAAAAATACCTAAGGTGGCAACTTTTTCTTTGGAACCGACAGCGAAAAAAGTGAAAAGAAAATCAGCTGTTCATACAAAACTGCAAACTTACTGGACCCAAATTTTTTTGCGCGCAAAAGCGTAGCTGTTAATTTTTTCGTGATTTCGATTTTGGGCTCATAGATAAAGTTGTTCAGTTGTTGTTGTTGTTGTTCATCCCCTTAAAAAACCGTCAGCTTATATGTAGCTTAATATATATCAATGGACGCGACTGTAAAATTTTTAATTGTCTTCGTTAAATATAAATATCGCGTTACATTTCTGAATCATACATAGCGGCTCTCCCAATTTTATACGGAGGAGTATAAAAGCGTTACCAACATTCTAAATCGATAAAATTCAGATAAACACATTTCAACTTCATCGAATACACAATCATAGTGGGGTTAATAAACTAATTTGCGTGAGTATATCTAGAGAGAGACCCGCATATCTTCCCAACCGCCATTAGTCATGCTATATTTTTCTCGACACTTATGCAACCGAGAAGCAAAACATTTAGTAATGAGCCGAGAAACTCAAATGTAATAAATAAGATACATTTGTTTTCTGTCTAATGTTCTTACTGTCGGAACGTGTGAAAATTATATGTTGCATTCTTTCTACAATGATGTGAGTGAAATCTCAAATTCGAAGCAGGTCGCTGCGGCGAAGTCTTCGCTTCTTATTTAATTTAATTCATCTTCATTGGTTATCACTTATCAAACAGCAAATTACTTAAGTTCTTGTATAAAAATCACGGCTGCCAAAATTTTTATCAAAAACAATGAACACCTTCCGACGCGATGGTATAGTCAAAAACTATTACGTCAGAAGTATGCGTTCGGAGTTCGGAGGTATGCGTAAAATATGGGTGAGCTTGGGGCGAACACAAAAGATCAGCGATGGTCGCAGTGTTACACAAAGACCCTTGCTTGCAATAGCCCAACCACCAATAATAATTACGTCAGTAAGCTATCTATGTGATATTATTTTGCATTTTTTTTTAATTTTTAAGTTAGTATCTTGCGTATTGAAATGATTTCGTGAATACAATTGATTGTTTGCACTTTTTTAGTTCTTATTCCTTGCCTATTCAAGACAAAAGAAACTCCTAGTATTGATTTAAAAATGTACTTATCCAATTCGTGAGTGGTAACATAGTAAACTAATACTCTAATACTATAGGGCTTTGTTTTTATCACCAGCGTTTTCAGTAAGTAGTAGCTGAGGCACAGGCTAGGAGTGCGATTTTTGAATCTCATTCGCCGAGTTCAGCAGTTGAAAATGTCAAAATAACTATGAAGATATGCATCTTTCTACTGCTGATTTGACTTTCAAAAATCGCACTCCTGAAGTATGATTTTTGAAAGATTTTGACTTGTTTTGCATGTTTCTTAAAACAACCTACCAACAAAATACCAAACAGTTCTAAAATGAACACAATGACAGAATCAATTACTACAAATGAATCCAGCCCGTGGCTTCAGGCAATAAAAATGTAAAGGCCACATCAAATCAACAACCGTTTCAATCACAATGTGTTTACATTAATACTCGCGGCGCCAGCTACTGCGATATATTTATCAGATTTTACGAAAAAAAAAACCGGCCAAGTGCGTGTCGGGCCACGCGCAGAGTAGGGTTCCATAGTTGCCCGTCACAATATAATATATGGACTTAAAAGGAGGCTTTTTGTTTTATACTATGGTTTAACGGCTAATAAAGTCTAAAAAGTACATTTTATAGGTTGATCGTAACCTTGTAAAGGTATTATTCGTAAACTTGTAAAGCCTACTTAGCGGTGATAGTTTTCCTTTTAATTTCGTTATATGTTATACTACTGTCATGAATTTTTCACATATTCAGAAACAACCGTTTAGCTGGCAGGGGGGGACACTTGACTCTAACAAAAATGTTCACTTTTCGCTAAATCGAAAAATGGTTTTTACACACCCATAATATTTTTTTAAATTACCTATTCAAAGATACCCCATTCAAAGATACCACCAAACCATGGGGTAGACGAGAAAAAAAGTTCCATTCCCACTTCGCGTGTAGGAGAGGTACCCTAAAATAAATATTTTTCAAAATTGTATTTTACCACTTTGTTGGCGTGATGAATATAGTATACCCATGTCAAATTACAGCTTTCTAGTACTAAGCGTCTCTGAGCTAAGCCGCGGACAGGCAAACAGACAGACAGACAGACTGACGGACATAGTGAAACTATAAGGGTTCCTTGTTGATTTCGGAACCCTAAAAATGTTATCAATCTAATTATAGTAGATTTAACTAAAATCAGTCTGCTAATAGTTGTCACATAATACCTACTACTAGATCACAGACTAGATATTTGTCTCCGTGTGGTACGGGTACGGGGAACGGTACTCCGATGGGTCTAAATTGAGATATCGGAATGCTTTGAATGTTGGACTTCGATCTTGTTTACGCTAAAATTTTATTTAGTGAACTGTTTGTTAACTTTATACAACACAAAATTGACGAAGCAAAAATATAGATGTTCATAAATCCAAATATCACACATTTAGGTGCCAGTGTCTAAGGGTGCCAGATACGTTCTGTGCAGACATTCGGCATTCTTTCAGACATGCCGAAATCAAGGATAAACAAAACATTTTTTTACGACCCGTCTGCTGCTTAGCAAGCTATATTTCTCAAACCTTACCAACAGAACAGTTAACATGACCTTCTTACTTGTTTACCGTTTAAAATAAAATATACATTCTCCAGACGGCAGGAACGCGAAACATCTCGCATACCACGGGACACATCGGTGCTCGAAGTGGGTCAGCTATGGCATCCGACTGGGGTATGCTGCCCAATACACTGTTTATATTTACCCCCCACTGGCCAGCGCGTGCCTTTCATCTCACGCCAGGATAGTGGTCACTTTGATGATTACAGGTATACGGTGAACTTGGAATAATAACTACTCTCGATTGAGTAAATAACTAGAGGTCGATTCGCGATGAAAATTAAAGAACCCTTATAACAGAATAGGCTATAATTTATTTTAGGTTCAACAAAGTGTCGTCAGGCTTATACCTTTAAGCTGGTTGTAAGTCTAAAAATATAAATTTCGTGTTGCATTGTACATTAAGAGGGCTATCACAATCCAGTGGTGCCCTCATCACATTAAAAAAGATTTCTCAATAAAGAAAGCCTAAATTAAAAAAGTAATCAACACGAATACTACAAAAGCCTTCAAGCTATTTTCATAGAATACTTTTACAGGTTTTTTAAAGGTACATACAAATTTTGAAAAAAGAAAAAAAACTGCCGCTTTTGTTTTTATTCGAAATTGTCTAAAAGTGGAATGTTTAGATAGAACCTATAAAAATATTGTATAACAATGGCTTGAGGCTTTATTAGTGTTCGTGTTGAGCACTTTTTTAATTTAGGCTTTCTTTATTGAGAAATCTTTTTTAATGTGATGAGGGCGCCACTGAACTGTGATAGCCCTCTTAAAGAACAAAGACTATGTAGCTTTGTTTAGACTGAAATGCCGTAGGCACGTTAGTCCATCCAAAAATAAACAAAGATCCGACCGGTTATTTTCGTGAATTTACGATCAATTCTGCAAATAAATATAACCTTCACATTTAATTTTATTCGCGACATGTTTCGCCCGTAGCAAACAAAAATATTAAAAACAAAGATTGGTCACACATTATTTTCAGACGCTATTTCTATTAGACTTACCAATATCGTTTAATTATATAATTCAGGAAATAATTTACATACCTACTTAGGTAACCTAATATTACTTACCTACCTCTATATTATGACAGACATTTACACGTACAAAGTGAACACTTTTACTATGGGAGCAAACCGCAAAATATATTAGCTTTTCCATACGTTTAAGTCGAGTAGGCATTGCAGTTTAGTATGGATGGTCAGAACAACCCCTGAAAATTTTAAACTGAAAAAATATTGTACAGTTTAAGGTCGTAAAGTCCAAAACGAGAACGGCATTGGCACGCATTCACACAAGAGTCGAATTCATTTAATCAATCACTCAACGAGAATTCGACAGTTGATTTCAAACAAAAAGATTGGTCATTAATATAGCCTCGTGTTTCCAATCTTATGAAACTGAGCGATCGGTAACATGCAGGAAACATATTTCATAACAACATGTCGGTAAAGCATGAAAACACTATCAAAAATTCCTATAAAGTAATAACAATTACAGCGAAAAAATTTGGCAAGTTGGCGATTATGATTACGAAATATGTAAGGTCTAACAAAATTAGCTGAAACTATTTGAAGCGGATGATCAGACCATCAAACTGAATAACTTTCTCTATGGGACCAATGTCGAAATCGCGAAAAAAATCTGCTGACTCACACATTTGAGTCGAGTGTTTGCAGTTTTGTATGTGACAGCAGATTTTTTTTTTTCGCGATTTCGATGTTGATCCCATAAAGAAAATTTTTCAGTTTGATGGTCTGATCATCCCCTTAGAATAGTTTCAACTAATTTTATTAGACCGTATAGAGTAGTATAATTTATGTTGAAAAAAATTACAGACCAATTAATTAAATTAAATTGACTAGAATATAATTATGTATTTGTTATAGAAAATTTTTCAGTTTGATGGTCTGATCATCCCCTTAGAATAGTTTCAACTAATTTTATTAGGCCTTATAGAGTAGTATAATTTATGTTTAAAAAAAATTACAGACCAATTAATTAAATTATATTGACTAGAATATAATTATGTAGTGCCCGAAATAGCCAATATACTTAGTAAGATATTTTACTTCATATCTCTATTCTGTATGTAGGTAGGTGTATCAATGGCCTCGATTCGGAGTTTACCACGACTAAACTAAACTAAATGTATTCCTGTCACTTTCTAAAATAAGATTAAGAAAAGAGACAGAAAACCAACAGCTGACTTTAGTGCTGTCAAAGTGACGTTAAATGCGCAAAATAAGATGCCATCATAATGTACGCCATCTTATTTAAGTCGTTTTTGCGCATTTAACGTCACTTTGACAGCACTAAAGTCAGCTGTTGGTTTTCTGTCTCTTTTCTTAATCTTATTTTAGAAAGTGACAGGAATACATTTAGTTTAGTTTAGTCGTGGTACACTCCGAATCGAGGCCATTATCATGTTTATTGACGTTAGTACTTAAATATTTGCAAGGCAAATAGAGAACACAATAGCTATTACAACTAACAAAAGATTAGCAACCACAGGGTGAAATTGATATCATTAGCATCCTTTTAAACTAAGAGTCTACCCATCAAACTGAACAACTTTTACTATGAGAGCAAACCGATCGGAGCAACAAAAAAATCTGCTGTCCCATACTAAACTGCAATGCCTATACTAGACTCAAATGTATGCAACAGCAGATTCTTTTTTGGTCCGATCGGTTTGCTCCCATAGTAAAAGTTGTTCAGTTTGATGGGTAGACTCTTAGTTTAAAAGGATGCCAATGATATCAATTTCCCCTGTATATGTTAAATGGATCAAGAAATTATCTTCTTATTATTTAATAGACTTTACCTTATACTTAAGAGGATATGCCCTAGCGCGCTCATTCACGCTCGAGTTCACTTTAATGCTTCAGAATGTCACGGCAGGTGTACGACGACGAGAAGAACTGAAGTGCTGTATTCTTATCAGTCAACCACATAGCTAAATAGGTCTATCAAATCTATAAATTACGAATAACGAACAAAAATGTTACCCTTTTGAAACTGTTTTTGCGCTGTACCCAACAAAGAGTTACTAAACCCACTTGCCTGTGTTTTCTCAGGTATTTCCTTACGATTTCACCATCGTGCGGTATATCAGAATAACCGAGATGTAAGGAATGCATTCCTGTCTCCTGGCCGAGGGCCAAACTGCCGGTATGTCGTAGGGCAATCATTGTGTCGTCAGGTGTGGATGCGCCTTTATATCTTCCGGCTTGAATCATGAGGTGGGATTTGAGGACTAACATTAACTAATAAAACTTTATATAGGGAAGAACGTTTACATTTCATTGTTTAAAAGCTAATAAAAAATAAATTAATTCATAAATTGAAATAATCAGAGTATAAATGTCGGCTTATCGCACTACTATTTTGTTAAACTCGAGAAAACACAATAATTAATATTTGCAAAATATTTTTTTCTGTAGGATTATGGGACTTTATGCATAGGTCTTGAAGGCGAAATTTGAAGTACTATCCAGATAATGAATTTTGCTTAAATTATTATACCTAATAGTACTCATCGCGGTGAACTCAGTAGTATAGTCAGCTGTACTTAGTGACTTTTTGACGTTAATGACTTCTTGCGATAAGCCGACGAAATATGCCAAGGAAACAACATATTTGAGTTGAGACGAAACGATACCAAATTGTATTAGTATCTTAATGAAATTCCTCTAAAAGTAGACCAGTAAAGTGTGCATGAGTAATATTAATTTGAAAACGTACTAATGAAGGAAACCGCAAACTAGCAACATGTTTCTAATTCGGTAAATGTGGAACAAATTAGCATGTCCGATTACATCCTTTACGCTCTCAGAAACTTTAGAGCAAATCGGACAAAAGCTCTTATGTTTTTATTATATCTATACTTCCCTTCCCTTTTTTTCTCATTGGAAGATTAAAGAAATTACCTACCTAGTTTCGCTGGATATGGAAATCTGTCTACTATATAATCTGCATTTCTACCTCATTCAAAAGACGTGACATATTGAAACGACAGATTGCCTCAGAGTTCCAACACTTCTACGCACAAGTAGCATGGCAGATCATGCCTCATCATTCGGTTACTAACCTGGTAACCAGACTAAACATTTTTAACAACATTTTTTGTTGTGATTTAACCTCCTGCATACATCTGTACTTCTCATAGGACATAAGCAATAATAAAATCAAATTAAAGATTGAAAAATTCAGTCTCGGGAGGGATTCGAACCCGCAATCTTCCAAACCGGGGAAGTGCGTTATCCAATTTCGCCACCGAGCCATTTGCTCGGAGACCGAAATTTTCAATCTGTTGCGTCTTTAAGGGGACGTGAGCGACATCTACTGGAAGTTATTTCAAACTTACCAACCCGCAAGTCCAGCATGGCTCGGTGGCGAAATTGGATAACGCACTTCCCCGGTTTGGAAGAGTGCGGGTTCGAATCCCGCCCGAGACTGAATTTTTCAATCTTTAATTTGATTCGAAATAGCACAACATGGCTGAAACATGTTTAAAAATCAATAATGTTTGAAATAATAAAATCTATTGTTAGTGTTTTAGTCGAAATTGGTGTTTTAGTGTTTGGGTTGGCCAAAACACCATCAATAGATTTTATTATTTCTTATGTCCTATGAGAAGTACAAATGTAAGCAGGAGGATAGAATTAGTAGTAGTTTAGATTTTAGTATCAAGAATGTTCCAGTAAATTCTACAATGAAGTGTCGTTCACGTCACGTGCCACGGGTTCATCGCTATTTATACCACTCGCTCGTTCGGCAACAGCCATACATTCCGTTCTACGTAATGTCAATAAAATACATTCCATTAAAAATGTCATAATCAAATTGTATGTGCCTATGGAGGTCTCTCGTGTGCGGAGAGAGGAGGATGCTGTGGTGGTTTGGGCAGAAAAATTAAAGCTTTTCAGTCTCAGTGTGTACTGGTTTATTAGGGCATTTGCCTCTTAATCACCTACTGCTATTGGTCGGTAAACCGCAGAGTAAAATTTACATGTGGATATCCCCACAGTACCCCTGTCATCATCACAGCCTATATGGATACGTCCCACTGCAGGGACAGGCCTACCCTCAGGGAGGATGTATGAGCTTTAGTCGACCACGCGTGCCCAATGCGGATATGAAAACTTCACATACGCATCGGAATTTCTTCTTCAGCGTATGTACATTTTCTCACTATGTTTCCCTTCACCGTTTAAGAGCAGTCCATTGGCATGTCATGTACTGACATGACATCCGCGCGGATTCGAAACTGGACCTCAAGATAGAGTGTTCATAGCTCTCCGCAACGCGCCACCAACTCTCTCTACCTATGTGAATTTAGCCAAATAACGATAAATCATCTTTTGTCTTTCTTTTGTAGACGAAAATTCCTTGTAAGTTGTTGCATAATTCATCTAAATAGGCTGCAAAAATAATCGATTGCGTCGGACGAATTCTACCAGCACTTTATTGATAAAACTGATGACACTAAATACGTCTTTTTGCTTCTATTGTTAGATTGTCCTCAATTCATTTCAATATTTAATAACGTCAAATTATTTACATGTAGTCTCAATTCACGAGACGCGACGCAATGTTCAATGAATCTCAAAAACAGGCGGCATATTTACGACAAGTCACAAATGTTTTATATAAAATATGTCTGTTTTTATAGCAAGTGTGACATGTCACCTTCGGGTTATGAGTTGGATAGAAATAAACAGGAATGAAGGAAGGTATGCGAAATGGAGGCCACATCATTTCACTGGCATTTTTTATTAATACAGAATGCCTTGGTATGTTTTTTTAAAGACAAAAAAGTAGGTATGCTTTGATAAGTTGGTTTGAAGAGAAATGCGACGCTTTTATATTTATTTCACAGTTCCCAGATTTAAAAATATTTTCGTAAAACGTAAAATTTTTTCGCTGTATCTAAACCTAAAAAAATTCAGACAATTCTTATATCGTCTTGGCAAAGTTGCTATGGCAGAAATTAGGGTAAGTACTTTAATACCCTCTGTAGAATACCCCTTTCTACTAAGGGTTGGTTGAGGTTGATGTATATAATGAAACACAGATATAGCCTTCACTAGTGAATGTGACTGGCACACGTCCGCGCAGCACGGCGGTCGGTGCACGAATACCGAGCGAATGCACGATAGATATTCACCACAGACCACGTCCGCCGATAGACGGCGCTACCGGCGCTTTCCACATTAACTACTCTTTATTGCTGTACACTACATCTCTTTCTTGTTTTAATTTATTTTTTACCTTTACTCGAATCTACCACCGCTTCGGAATGTATAGCCCGTGGAGAAGAAGCGGCGCAAGAAACTCCACAGTTTAGCTAATCTCTTAAATCTTATTACAATACAGTGTTGACTGTTATCAAAGCTATTACATCAAACAAATTACGAATTACTTACTGAGACTAATTTGTTTACAGAAAATAGATATTTATCAAATATTGATCTGAAATTGTCAAACACCAAATTCAACGATAAACAATGTTTATGGAAATTACAATCTCATTATATTAACACATTTGAGTTATTGTTACTTCTGTTCTATACTATCCCTTCCCTGTAAAAATATTTTTCTATTGATAGGTAGGTAAGTAAACCTACAAAAATAACGTTCCATAGATCTTTATTATCTCTTATTTATTTATTTTGGCTAACTACTAGTCAAAGTCACTGCTTCAAGATCGTATCCATTTCCGTTTTATCAAATTAAGGAGGTAAGAACAAAAGAGTGAATCTGTGATAAGCACATACACTTATGCATTCAAAATATTCTGGCGGGTGCCAGCCATTGCAATAAAGCACTCACAGCTATTTTATTTGCATGACCCTTTAGCTTTTGCTAACAATTTGATAGTTGCATGGCTCTGTAACCCATATCATTTTATTGTTGCATGATATTTTAGCTTTCGCTAACAACTTCATAGTTGCATGGTCTTATAACCCATATAATTTTACAGTTTCATGAATGCTGATATAACGCTGACTGACAACAATATTAAGTAAGGTACACTAGGTCGCTTTCGTTACCAGCTATGTTCAGTAGTTACCTTTAGTTAGTCGACTAGACTAGTTTTGAGAAATCAGCAGTTTCAATTTAATGGACCCGTTTAATATGTAGATACTATTTTACGAACCATACAGTTATATCATTTGGTAGGCTTTAAAAAAATAATGCTATTTTTAATTACAATTTACATGAATTAAGTGCAACTGTTGTTTAAACTTAATTGCCTGGCGTCATATTATTACAGAACTGCAAATCATTTTGTTTTTTGACTTGCTTGCACTGAAATTATGTTCTTTATTTAAAATATTATGAATTTATGATTAACCGATTTGGTTCAAGTACAGTATAGTATACTTTAACACATACAAATGATTAAATTAACAGTGCAGTGCCTGCAGTGATTAGGTAAGATACAGATTTTATCTATACAAAGAAGAAAGTGCAGTAAGTCATTAATTCCTTTAGAGTTATTCATAGCGTAGCTACTCACAATAATTAATGTCAATGGAATGACCAACTACAAGCTGCTATTAATTACTTATTTGACTTGTCATCTGAATGACCAACTACGAGCTGCTTATAATTATTTATTTGACTTGTCATTTGAATGACCAACTACAAGCTGCTGATAATGAAATAACAGTTTTTTTTCAATTGAATGACCAGCTGCAAGTTGCTAATAATTATTTTATTTATTTGACTTGTCATCTGAATGACCAACTACAAGCTGCTGATAGTAAATTTGATAGCATTTGATGCCCAGCTAAAAGTTGCAAATGTCAATTGAATGACCAGCTACAAGTTGCTAATGTCAATTAAATGAACAGCTGAAAGTTGCTAATGTCAATTGAATAACCAGCTACAAATTGCTAATGTCAATTAAATGACCAGCTGAAAGATGCCAATGTCAATTAAATGACCAGTTGAAAGATGCTAATGTCAATTGAATGACCAGCTACAAGTTTCTAATGTCAATTGAATAACCAGCTAAAAGCTGCCTATGTCAATTGAATGACTGAATGACCAGCTACAAGTTACTATGTCAATTAAATGACCAGCTGAAAGATGCCAATGTCAATTGAATTACCAGCTACAAGTTTCTAATATCAATTGAATGACCAGCTGAAAGATGCTAATGTCAATGGAATGACCAACTACAAGCTGCTAATAATTACTTATTTGACTTGTCATCTGAATGACCAACTACGAGCTGCTTATAATTATTTATTTGACTTGTCATTTGAATGACCAACTACAAGCTGCTGATAATGAAATAACAGTTTTTTTTTTCAATTGAATGACCAGCTGCAAGTTGCTAATAATTATTTTATTTATTAGACTTGTCATCTGAATGACCAACTACAAGCTGCTGATAGTAAATTTGATAGCATTTGATGCCCAGCTAAAAGTTGCAAATGTCAATTGAATGACCAGCTACAAGTTGCTAATGTCAATTAAATGAACAGCTGAAAGTTGCTAATGTCAATTGAATAACCAGCTACAAATTGCTAATGTCGATTAAATGACCAGCTGAAAGATGCCAATGTCAATTAAATGACCAGCTGAAAGATGCTAATGTCAATTGAATGACCAGCTACAAGTTTCTAATGTCAATTGAATAACCAGCTAAAAGCTGCCTATGTCAATTGAATGACTGAATGACCAGCTACAAGTTACTATGTCAAGTTGCTAATGTCAATTGAATAACCAGCTACAAATTGCTAATGTCAATTAAATGACCAGCTGAAAGATGCCAATGTCAATTAAATGACCAGCTGAAAGATGCTAATGTCAATTGAATGACCAGCTACAAGTTTCTAATGTCAATTAAATGACCAGCTGAAAGATGCCAATGTCAATTGAATGACCAGCTGAAAGATGCTAATGTCAATTGAATGACCAGCTAAAAGCGGCCTATGTCAATTGAATGACTGAATAACCAGCTACAAGTTGCTAATGTCAATTAAATGACCAGCTGAAAGATGCTGATGTCAATTGAATTACCAGCTAAAAGTTTCTAATGTCAATTGAATGATCAGCTAAAAGCTGCCTATGTCAATTGAATGACCAGCTGAAAGATGCTAATGTCAATTGAATGACCTGCTACTAGTTTCTAATGTCAATTGAATGACCAGCTAAAAGCTGCCAATGTCAATTGAATGACCAACTACAAGTTTCTAATGTCAATTGAATAACCAGCTAAAAGCGGCCTATGTTAATTGAATGACTGAATAACCAGCTACAAGTTGCTAATGTCAATTAAATGACCAGCTGAAAGATGCCAATGTCAATTGAATTACCAGCTAAAAGTTTCTAATGTCAATTAAATGATCAGCTAAAAGCTGCCTATGTCAATTGAATGACCAGCTGAAAGATGCTAATGTCAATTGAATGACCTGCTACAAGTTTCTAATGTCATTTGAATGACCAGCTAAAAGCTGCAAATGTCAATTGAATGACCAACTGTACGTTACTGATAACTGTTTGTTGTACATGGCAAAGCACTTACCATTAACATTACAAGCTGACAATATGAGAGTAATCACCCTGACCATTTCAAACCTCTTAGCTATTAATTGGAGACATTTTCTCTTTATTAAGCACTAAAGCAAGGAGGTATGGTTCAATCGGCGCCTTAGCAGTCGTCCTGTTGAAGGCTGGTTTTTCTGTGACATCTAGGAACATACAATCTGCGAACAAAATTGTTAACCAGTATTATCGGTTTGGTTATGAATGTTATGATGCTTGAATATGATATACTTATTAATCTTCTCTCAACTGAGATGAGCGTTTCTTGTTAAAATGTGAGTAGGTATTTCAAGAAATACTAAATTTAATATGAAATCACCTGATCATTTTCTGATCCTTTTTGATACTTTTTGTAAATAATTGTCTGAATTAACATTGATCCTTAAAATATAAAATTCCTTGCTCAAATAGCCAAAGAAACTAATTAGTTTCGCCTGGAGTGATTACATCCATAATTATGACATTAACAACAATGTTGCAAAGATAAGATCAACGTAATGTTACCGAATTGAAGTTCTATAAAGTATAGATTACGTCAAACAAGTTCCGGTAACAAATAGGATGATGATGATGATTGGCAATTATGTTGGTACTATTGATGTTTGTATTGAAATATTTTCATGAACTAGTACCACCAAATAAGCTCCGAATGTGTTGTATATTATTATTGTTCTCGCATACCTACACTGAGAATGTCCAATAAGTAAAACGTTTAAAACGTAAAACTTTGGAATTCAACTTAAAGTTTTTGTGACATCAGAATGTTCGTTACGCCGAATGTTCGTTACGTCGAATGTTCGTTACGCCGAATGTTCGTTACGCCGAATGTTCGTTACGCCGAATGTTCGTTACGCCGAATGTTCGTTACGCCGAATGTTCGTTATGCTGAATGTTCGTTACGCCGAACATCCGTTACGCCGAATGTTCTATACGTAGAATGTTCGGTACGCATAATGGTAATAAGTAACTTTTATTAGAGACCATGACAACTACGAAGTACGACAATTACTTAAAAATGACAATGCGTCAATATAAGTATAAAAAACAATTGGAATAAACTCACTTGGCATATCTTGGTTACCTAATCCTGTTCGTCTCGAATCAAGACACTATTCTTAACCTTTGGTATGCCAGAACGCGGATCAGCATGATGAAAACCATTTATTTCTATTGTGTCTGGTTTTTCCGGCATACGAGAGGTTAATGGGCGTATTTTGGATACCTATTAGGCCATAATGACGGACTACAAGCATGCATTAGTATATGCTCACGACTACACTCCCCGAGGAGCAGTCAGAGACTCCAAAACCCCAGGACACCCTTGCCCCACCAGCACCGAAACTTCGTCCAGTCACGTGTAACGTGCAGTGAAACTGGAGCTACGGACTACGAGGCCCTTTTATATTTGCGGAATGCTTTGAATAAATTCTTTTAATCGTGTAAAGTAATACAGAATGATTACGTGACCTTAAAGATTGATGTCCGCAGCTGGCGTACATTTGTCCATCCTAGGCGCCGCGCCGCGCCGTCACGTGTTGTCCCACACCTTACTCCTGTCTGGTCTACCCTCTTTCCTCCAGCATCAGCATTCGATGGTCGACATGTGGGAAAAGAAATACAGTATGTAGATAATTCCAAATAAACGATTTAAAATCGTGACAAAAAACTATTTTTCCTTTTCTTTTGAAATATATTTTTATCACTGTGAACTTTAGGCAAAAATAAAGCAACGCTAGCAGACACCAGATAATTAAGATAATTCCCAATAAACGATTTAAAATCGGGACAAAACTATTTTTACTTTTCTTTTGAAATATATTTTAACACTGTGTAACTTTTTAGGCAACAAACAAAGCAACGCTAGTAGAAACCGTCTTCGATTGTGTTTAAATAAATCGCTTAGCTTCCTTAAAGGAACAGTGTAATTTTATTTCGTAGGCACCGTTTGCATTTTTAAATTTTCAACTCTCAACAAACTGATAAGCACTTTACTCACGTGAATTTCGAATCCCGGCGTCGCCAATGTAGAATACCCCTTTCTACTAAGGGTTGGTTGAGGTTGATGTATATAATGAAACACAGATATAGCCTTCACTAGTGAATGTGACTGGCACACGTCCGCGCAGCACGGCGGTCGGTGCACGAATACCGAGCGAATGCACGATAGATATTCACCACAGACCGCGTCCGCCGATAGACGGCGCTACAGGCGCTTTCCACATTAACTACTCTTTATTGCTGTACACTACACCCTCAAGGCTAAAATAACTGTTTGGGAACAATCCAAATGTCATTTTAATGTACTTGCTCAACTTAGGCCAAGGGAACAAAATATTTGCCAAGTCTGTGCTTGTTCATGCGGTTGCGGTAAATGAGTGAAGGGATCTAACATCTTTGCCTAAAATATACAAAACTGCTGTACCCACCCGACTAAAATGTATAGGACAGCTGATTTTTTTTCGCGTTTCCTGAGTTAGGCAGTGAAAGTTGTTCAGTTTGATGGTCTGAGTTAACCGTTTCAGTATTTGCTAGGCTGTCACTTACACCCTGTATAGTATACCGATAGTCTTTTTTTCATCCTTCTATTGTGCTTCTATTTCATGCTCATCTTTTCACACACCTTCCTTTATCATCTATAAACCGGTCTGTTTTTTGACCACAGACCAAGACAAAGGTCATCGTTTGACCTTATCCCCCGATCTGCAGGTATGTCTGTGTTGTATTATTTTTGTCTATTAATCTATTTAATAAATTGGTATACTTAAATACTTAGCCTTCCCACAGACACGTCAAGTATACAAATATTTTACTAGGTTACCTACCTACGTATGAAAGCGGATAGAATATAACAATTGAGTGTTTTAAATGTTTTTAGTGATTGAAACTGACTAAGGATTGAAAACTAAAATTGTCTTGTTGTTTTGTTTTGATATAATTCAAATAAGCCTTACGTCACCTCACATTTACATCATCAGCCAGAATTCTTCTGGTCGGGGTTATTTGAACCTTGACTCCTGTCCACTGCTGACCAGCCTTCCAATACATTTTCATATCATCCAATCCATCCATCCGTTCCATTCATTCTTTCGTTTTCCATTCGTTTATCCCTCATTCTTCATATCCCTGCCCATGCCGTCCGGAGTTTACCCAAGGGCATTGATCTTACTCATATCTCATTAAAATATTATCCAGTACTTTTAAAACTATCTTAGATCAAAAACTTACTTTAATCATTGAATTTTTATTTTTGGATCACATGAAAAACTTCTTCCGCGTCATATCTGTAAAAATATCTGTGAAAACCGTCCAAAGACCTAATTAGTTTCGAGTAGGTGTCGCAATTAGTGAAAACATTGAACTTGAATCACGTGCCAGTATTAACACCAGGTACTATGTCAGAAAACAATTTAAATTCCAAAATATTCTAAGCTATGTGCCACTACATTTTAAACATTATTTTCTAGACTATAAAGTTTACTAATGGTGTTATTGAACGGTAAATGAGAGTTTGCTATATTTATTTTCGCGAACACTCGTCAAAAGGCAGACGTGAAGAATGCGCAATCAATGCTGGCACTAAACCAAGAGCAATGTTATTCGAGTTTAACCTTAGAAGTGAGATAAAAAAACCGGCCAAGTGCGAGTCGGACTGACGCACCGCGGGTTCCGTAGGTAAAAATATCAATTAAACAATTGTTTTTCTTCGGGATCCTATTATCCCCTTGTTTTACTTTAGAGTATGCTCTATGATCACAACATTCACACCAAGTTTGACGCTTTTATGTAAATATTGCCGGTTTTACGATACAGCAAAAACCTGGAAAAAAAACATATTATGAGCCTTACGAATAGGGTCCCGTTTTGGCACCCTTTGGGTACGGAACCCTAAAAATACGAATTGACATGGGGCAGCGGGCTGGACTCTGGCCGATTTATGACACTTGGTATTTCTTAAAAAAAACTGAAAGGAAAAGTACTGAGTAATGTTCTTTTCTTTTAATTTTTTATGATCCAGACAAAAGATACAATGAGAACAAAGTTAGCTAATAACTAAAACCGTAGAAAGAGAATAATATACAAGGTGTAACAATACACCCTAGTAATACTTAAGGGGGTGCTTCAGACCATCAAACTGAGCAACATTCACTATGGAGCCAACATCGAGAAAAAATTTAAAAAATCAGCTGTCCCCGCTGTCCCATACATTTTAATCGAATCGGTACTGCAGTTTTGTATGGGACAGGTGATTTTTTTTATTTTTTCTCGATGTTGGCTCCATAGTGAAAGTTGTTCAGTTTGATGGTCTGAAGCTCCCCCTTAAGTATTACCAGGGTGTTTTGTTACACCCTGTAGAATGCTGACTAAAACGCACAGCAAAGGTTTTCGAATTCATGAAAGCATTCAGTTACTCCCAAAGGGGGAGAGCAAACATCGTGAGGAAACCTGCATATGCTGAAGAAGAAATTCAGATGCGTAGGTATTTGAAGCATAAACTTAATATTACGATTGTAGGTATATTAAGTTTATTATTTGAAGTCCATCAATTCGCATTGGGGGGCACGCATAGTGGACTTAACGTCCATACACATTCCCTGAGAGTAGACCTGTGCCCAGACTGCGCAGTGGGACGTTTAAAGGCTGATTTATCAGTTTTAAAGATGATGATTCAGTAGGTGTGTTAAATTCACCGATAATAAAACTGCCAATTCATTGAATTTCGCATTACTTGTCAGAAGAATTCTGAAATTATACCCTCATCAATTTGACCTCGACATTTGAAAATCAGATCCATGACAAGGTACAGATATAATTATAGGGTCCTTTTTAATATGCCGACGGTTTTTTAAGGGGATGATCAGATCATCATACTGAACAACATTCAATAGGAAGGGGAAAAAATCAGCTGTTCCATACAAAGCTGTATTCCTACGCAACCACAATGCATTGGACAACAGATTTTGTTTTCGCAATTTCGATGTTGGTCCCGTAGAGAAAGATGTTCAGTTTGTAGATCATCCACTTAAAAAACCGTCAGCATATTAAGTGGGACCCTGTATGTGTGGATATCTCGAACACATTGTCGGCTTGACATGCGCATGAGTAACATCAGAACGAGGAAGCGCGCGCGCACCTTGCGGATTGTTCTGATCTCCCCCTCCCCGCGTCCCACCGTCTCCGCCGTGTATTTCCGTCCGAGCTCAATGCCACGGGGCCAACAACTTCGCTCAATGGGATTACTCATTACTGTAGTATTGTGGAAATGTAATAGGCTTTAAGGAGGAGTTTTTTAACCAAGAGACCTATCAGCTATCACACAAGCAATGTTTGAGCGTAGGCGGTGTCGCAACTGCACCGCCGGGACATCGCAACTAGATCGCCGCGATTTGTAAAAGGTATCGTCGCGATTCTGCCGCTATACTTTTGAGATCATGGTGAGATATGGTGACGAATAGTGACGATATCATTCCGTCATCACCTACGCTCAAAAATAGGTTGTATACCCCTAAATTATGGAACTTTTTTCGAAGGTATACTTAAATAATTTAAATGACCCCCAAAAAGATCGATAATTATGATAATCATAAATAATATACCTAAAGTAAGGCCAATTTAATAGGCCACATTTGACATTTGTGCGAGTGCGATTTTTGAAAATCATACGAGCGACTTGGCAGTAGAAAATGTCAAAATGACTATGGAGATTATGCATCTTTCTACTGCCAAGTCGCTCGTATGATTTTCAAAAATCGCACTTCAGTTTCAGCTTCATAGTGAGGTGACCTGCTTAAAAAGTGAGTGATTCGATTCAGACTTCAATTTCTTTTTAATAGGTACTGTAATTTTATTTTAGAAATCATCAGTCGAATCCCTGGCCCATTATTATTTTCTATCGTAAACAAATCGTTTAAGGATCAAAATAAGATACCTACTTACATACCTAATTTATCGAACATTTTTGTTTTTCAACCGATTGCTTCCAAAATCGATATCTAGGGGTTCCTGAGATCTCTTAACACGAATCCGATGTCAGATTTGAGAAAAGTGGCCGCCATCTTGAACTTTTTTGTTTTTCAACCGACTGCGTCCAAAATGGATATCTAGGGGTTTCTGCGATCTCTTAACATGAATCTGATTTCAGATTTGAGAAAATTGGCCACTATCTTGAAACCTTTTAATTTCTGGGCCGATTGTTACCAAAATCGATATCTGAGAGTCCGCACCCTGACACATAATACCCAAAAATGTATAACCGTCCTTCTATTTTTATTATGGACTATGGAACACTAGAAACTAATTGCAGGCATTCGTTTATTTTATAATGATTTATAAGCTTTTCTCATTTTTATATTAAAAAAAACATTGTGCTTGCAACACCTCCTACTAAACAACATTGACAGTCATGTTGGGGTTGCTGCTTTTTTATAATTTATTAATAATAAATTATTAAATAACTCGTTAAATAAAAATAAATGATACTATTTGAGTCGTTTTTATAAAACCTCATAATTTATGACACATTTTACTTCAGTCAAAACTTCTATACATTTTAAGGTATTTTTCCAAGGGAGAGCGGCAGTTGACCTTTAAAATTTACTGAACCCGATATCAACCCACCGCACGGGCACGCTCACCCTACATACTATCAAAACAAGATTATTAAAATGTATCCATAAGCATGTTAGCGCTTTCATTCATTGCTGAAATGATAACAAATCATTTTTGCCTCAAAACTTAAAATGCGAATAACTTTAAATTTGAGCTATCAAAATAATGAAATTATTGTTTCAATCTAATTACTTTGTTATAAATCAGTTGGGGTGTATGAGGTTTTGCGCTAATTCATTAACACGTTGTATAAGTACCTTTTCATAATAACTGAATACAATTCACATTTATGATTGAAGTCTGAATCGAATCAGTCTTCTTAAGCAGGGCACCTCACTATGAAGCTCAAACTGACAAATGTCAAATGTGGCCTATTAAATTGGCCCTACTTTAGTATTAGGTATACCTACCTACAGTACGACCGTAAAGTCGGAAAAAAAAAAAAAAAAAAAAAAAATTCGAAATTAAATAAATCGGAACTAAACTTTTTCATTATCATGACAACATTATGGAAAACGTCAAACTGTCAATCACCAAAATTTCAAATGCAGTTTTATGCATTTCAAATAAAAATTTACCGTAAAATATTTGAATTTGTCCTAATTATTATTACTAATGGATAAAGTAACAAAAAGTGGTGCAAGTTTAGTAATTTACTACGTTATTTTCTGTTATGTTTGGAGGTATATCAAGCTGGGAAAATTGGAATAGATTGGATGTTGTTTACAAGCGATTTGCTGATATGGTAGGTATTTATTTACTCTCATGTTGCTTTTTCACAATAGTTTTCAGCGTAATTATATCAATTATCGTCAGTTATCATCTGAAAAATAATCATTTAGGGCATTTTCTTTCGAGTTTGGTTCGTTTGGGGTTATGATCGTTTGTTGATAAAACTGACGTTATTGTATGCGTGGACCGCATAATTTTGATCCTTGCATGTCATTCCTGCATGTTTAGTTTATCTTCACTGCGACTAGTTAATATTTTATCGATTACCTACTTCTTTTTATCGTTTTCAGGAAAACATTTATATCGCAAAATTTTTCTGTCCGGAATGCATCGATAAAAAAACTGTCATGCCTAGAAATAGAAATCTTAAATAGAAGGAATGTAAATATCAGATCTACGAAAATACGAAAATAGTAAACATCGTATTCAAAAACAAATAATTTGAAAGTACAATATAAAGTAATATGCGTTTTCATTATTTTCTTCTAGAACTAGAATACAGGAGGCGTAGGCGTAGCATGTTACACGTGATATGGCTATATCATGCCTTTTATTTCGTTCGTTCGCGCGCTAATAGAAAGAGAGCGAAGGTGTGATAGCGCTATATCACGCTGCCATGCTAGCCATGTAGTTGCCGAAATTTAAAATGTATATTGGGTGTAAAATTTAGCTGCTGTCAGAGCCAAATTTAGCTAAACATAGTCGTCATAGGCATCGTTTTGCATAAACTTTCGGAGTAAATACAGCAAGTATCAAAATAGTTTAGGTCGTAGTGTAGTGTTGCCGTGTAAAGCGACAGTGGCGCCCTCATTTAATTTCTACTCTTTCTGGTCGGGCCATGTTTAAAGTTCGTAATTCGTTAAACCAATACAGCATTGTAGAGCCACATAGAGCGGCATGTTTGTAGAGATTGTTCCAGCATTCCCGCAACTTTATTTAATTTTGCAAGACAATTTTCCGAAAACTTAATTTAGTGTTAATGTTACCTAAGTAAGGGTGTATGTCTGATGTATTATGATACATTATATCAGTTTAAATGGAGATTATAAGAGATTCGATAATCTTATTTGTCTTCTACTTTCACAGGTAGGCATGTCTATTGAAACATTGTTAAAGATAACATTGTCTACAATGTAAAATTAAACTCCGCATTAAACAATTCATTTTATTTATTTTGGTCCCATTACAAATAGTTTTATCTTATATAATACTTATAGTAATAGTAAAATAATTATCACATTTCTATCTAGATATACCAAGATACGTGTCTATCTATGTACTTATTTCTTAAATACATAACAAGCACTGTGGAAGAATAGAGGAACGGTGCATATATTACACAAAATCAAATATTATACAAGCATTACACATGACATGTGACTTTTTTTTCCATTAACATAAATATTATTACTTTTAAACGTTCCTCAAATTTTAAATAACCGTCTTCAAACAATACATTCCCACTCATTCCTTCAGTCTTATATCAATTTATCTTAAACCATTCATTCATCGCTTAAGTGCCCTTTAGACCTGAAATTGATCGCAGGCTTACGATCAGGAGTGCGATTTTTGAATCTCATTCGCAGAGTTCAACAGTTGACAATGTCAAAATTACAGTGGAGATATGCATCTTTCTACTGCTGATTTGACTTTCAAAAATCATACTTGAGGAGTGCAATTTTTGAAAGTCAAATCAGCAGTAGAAAGATGCGTATCTCCATAGTAATTTTGACATTTACAACTGCTGAACTCAGCGAATGAGATTCAAAAATCGCACTCCAGGGCCAAATCGCAAAGGAGGGAAGGAGCACGCGCTCCTCATTGGAGGAAACCGGGTTTGCGATCTTGCGATCTGCCTTTACAGCGATTTGACTAACGGGTGATTTGGCCTTGGGAAAAAGTCTGCAATCAATTGCACGTATAAAGCCTTCTTACACTCATTCTTATAACGACTTGTTCACATTCTTCAGGTCCTCTCAATAGGTCCGTAACGTTGTCTGAACCACGTCATTGCGCTGTAGTCGGGTTCGTATACATCAGGTATTTCCTTGTCGATCGCTTCGCAGTATACCATTTTTACAGACGCTTCTCCAAAAAGTCTTTCTTCGTACTTGATCAACTGCTTGAAGAAACCCGTGTTGGGTCTGATTTGGGGTCTGGAAAGAAATGACTAAGGTCAGATGAATTTATATAGGCAAGTACTCATAAAAGTCCCGAAATTGGTCTGAACAGCACGTTTAAAACAGTTTCAAGGACTTTTTTAGTCGTTAATTGAACCAATAAAGCCGTTCATTACAGTCATATAAAGCGATGTATTCAAATGCCCAAACAATGTGTTGATCTTTTTTTTAAGGAAGAGAAATGATACGATATACAGGGTGTAAGTGACAGCCTAGCAAATACTGAAACGGTAAACTCAGACCATCAAATTGAACAACTTTCACTATGGAGCCTACCTCAGGAAACGCGAAAAAAATCAGTTATCCCATACATTTTAGTCGGGTAGGTACAGCAGTTTTATATGGGACAGATGATTTTTTTTCGCGTTTCCTGAGGTAGGCTCCATAGTGAAAGTTGTTCAGTTTGATGGTCTGAGTTCACCGTTTCAGTATTTGCTAGGCTGTCACTTACACCCTGTATATATTTGAACGTGATTAATTTACTTTCGATTACAAGTTTGTTGTAATATTATTATGACCTAAAATCTTAAACTTTAAAGTTTTTAAACAGTAAGAATTTGTGTGAGTATATGTTTGTGTGTGTTGTTTTTTTGTGCAATAAAGAATCTAAGAATAGATAAAATTGGAATTAAGAGGTTTCTTCATCACTCACATTTACTGCTTGATCTTTGTTATTAATGTGTGACCAAAAGAAGATAACAACAGTGGGATAGTAGACAACGGAACCTACCGTCTTTGTTTCATGTGATGATAAGCGTCCCTCAGGGTCATCTTCTGCCATTTCACGAGGTACGCCAGACATAGCGTCACTGATCTGGACACTCCTGCGACGCAGTGCACCAAGACAGGCTCTCCATTTGTGACCATCTAAAAAATATAATCTTTTATTATTAAGTCCAATGTAACAACAATATTAAACAATCTAAATCAATTAAACCTTGGGGTCGGCGCAATATGTTATCCACTTCCATTCATCTCTCTTCATTCGCGGCGCCCGCGACTTCGTACGCGCAGACCACAGACTTTAAATACTCATAACTTTTGTTTGAATGAACCGTTCGCGATGATAATCATCAATATTAATCCAAACTAAGTTCTATGCTTTTGTGAAAACCGCACTCAAATCGGTTTAGTCGTTTTTAAGTGAAGCGTACACAAACAAACAGATAAACAGACAATTCTAAAAATAGTCTCAATACATTCCATTACGTATCCTAAATGCCCCCAATTAATATTTTAGCAAATATCTTCAATTACATCCACGCCAAGTTTACAATATAATATCTGTAGATTTACATTAGGTATTCTTTCATCATCATCATCTGCCTGTCATCGTCCACTGCTGAACATAGGCCTCTCCCAAGGCGCGCCACAAAACCCTGTCCTCGGCCTTCCTCATCCAGGTACTCAAATTCCAACATTCATGAGGATCCTGACATTCAAACATCAAAAACGACATCAAGTTCTCACCTCATTGATCAGATCAGCAACGCATTCCATAAACGGATGCATATCAGAGTTGGGAGTGTCCAGCAAAGGCACGTAATGCCTGGGTACGTAGTCCTCAGGCGGCGGAGGCAGCTCCGGGGCTGCGCTGACCACGAGCCCGGGGCGGAGCACCTTCACTGCACCAGGCAGAGCGTGCGCCCCACACACGTAGACCAAGTCGGTGACTCGTGAGACTCCGAGTGGACAGCCTCTGTGAAATATTTCACTTGTTAGTTCTTGGACGTGACGACATATAAGTTGACTGGATGGACTGGATTCAGATTTTCAATCCTGCAATCTATACATTTATATGAGGCCCTTCT
Organism: Agonopterix subpropinquella; assembly: GCA_922987775.1. Classification (NCBI taxonomy): domain Eukaryota; kingdom Metazoa; phylum Arthropoda; class Insecta; order Lepidoptera; family Depressariidae; genus Agonopterix; species Agonopterix subpropinquella. Next base: position 16,477,237 of record OV277698.1, on the reverse strand, counting down.
TAATATGCTGACTCTTTTTTAAGGGAATTATCAGACCATGAAACTGAACAATTTTGTCTATGGCACTGTAATAGAAATTGCGAAAAAAAAATTCAGCTCTTCCATACAAAACTGCAAACTTACTGGAGCCAAATTTATGGGACAGATTGACTGATTTTTTTCGCTCCTTTGATGATAGGTCCCATAGAGGAAATAGTTCAGTTTGATTGTCTGATCATCCCCTTAAAAAGTATTAAGAAGGAACCTAATTATGATAAAATTGTAAAGCGTGGATACTTTGGAAATTTTTGCAAAAAAAAAATATTGGGAGGGTTTAGAATATGTAATGAATTTGTTTGTGCACGCATCACATAAAAGCAACTGAACCGATTTGGATAGAGTTTTCACAGAAGCAAAGGGCTTAGTTTTAATTAACATAAAGGCAAAGGGCTTAGTTTTGAAAACATAAATCATTTCATTGCAATCGGTTCATCCAATCAAAAGCTATGCGTATTTAAAAGTCAGTGATCTGCGCGTACGGAGTCGCGGGCGCCGCTACTTTTAAATAAACCAGCAGAAATAAAAATCCAGTATCAGCAGCTTCAGTAGAAAACAACAACGATTACAGCACAGCATTCCTGAGCGAAGACAACAAGCCGCGGACCGTAAACACAGCATTCCTCGCGGTTGTGTCACCTGGCGGGGTGCCAGCACGGCTGACCTAGCGAACTTGCTACTAGTCACTGTTTTCTTTCAAATTCCATGCTTATTGTCGATTCTTAATGACGATTTTAAGGGTGTATAAAATTCCAATGAGGATACAACGATCTCTTTGTACCATAATTATGACAAAGTGAGGATATTTCCTGACAACGGCTGCTTTCTTCACTAGCAAAATTAAAGGCGCAAACACTCAAAGTACCTTCGATAAAAGTCGATCGAGAAATACCAACAATAATTTTCGAAAAACTCTTGTGCTTTTTGATTTATGAGTATTAAATTTTTTGATCTCAGCAGAAGATAAAGCCTTTACAAAATCAAATGAAATATAGTTACTTTATTTTACACCAAAACATAAACGGTAAAATACAGAGAACAAATATAAAAGAGGCACAAAATAAGGCGGTCTTATCGCTAAGGAATGCTATCCTTTCTTAGCGTTATTGCCAAAATGAAAACTAAAATTTACCAACCTATTCAGTTCTTCCTTAGTCAACTTCTGTTTCTCCACAGTCGCCTCCACTGTTGGTTCTGCTTCATCTCCAACGCACATCACTTTATCTCCTACCGTTAGAACTTTCATCACTGAAAACTCTATCAAAGTCTTAATAAGGTAGCTACTATTATTCTTATCACCACTGCAGATAATCACAAATTCCCACTTTCAGCTCCAAATTCAAAAGTTCCAACTTTGTTGTAAAGTTTCTCACAGGTATCGAAATAAATATCGATGTTCAATTCGAATAGTTGTAGAGGTGCGGTCCGATCTCGATGCGAGCTCGCTCTGAACTGGGATAAACGCGACTGGGCCGAGATGATTGGGCACCTGGCCCACGGGACACTTCGGGATTCGGCACTGCAATATCCGGCATTCCGCAGTTATTTCTGGACGAATGATGACGCCGTCTTTGTTTACAATGCTTTCGATACTAATTTTGGTGTGAAAAATCTTATTTATATCGCGACGAAGTTTTTACTTTAAACTCGTGACAATCTAATTATCATTGTGAAAAATTTTTTTACTGCTAAAAGAACTAAATAGAATATGGAAATAAAGTTTTCAGGCCCTCTGCAATAATAAAGTCATGCCCTAAAGGGGCTGCCCTATCTATCGTACCTATAGTAGGTATACTTCTGACTGGCAGGCAACGTAAAGCCTAAACCACAGAAGATACTAAACATGTGGAATTATATTATACACGAGCTTTTACCCGCGACTTCGTCCGCATAAATTATATACCAGATTTTAAGTCAGATGATAAGCTATCAAACAAAAAAAGTTTCATCAAAATCGGTTCAGTACTTATTGCGTGATACTCGAACAAACAAACACCCAAACAAACAAACAAACAAACAAACAAACGAACAAACATACAAACAAACAAACAGACAGACAAAAAATCCAAAAATTGGTGATTTGGAATCAGGGACAGGTAAAAACCCAGTCGTAATTTTTTTTTTGTAGATATCTTCAATGTACAGACACATTTTCTCTTACAGTTTTATAATAGTTTAGATAAGCCGTAGGGGTGCACTAAGAAGCATTTTTCGAAAATCAACACCTGAAGGGCTGCAACTGCAATTAATAAGATAATTATAAACCTACTGAATAGCAACTGAAAAATCAGATGTTTCCACGAAAGACGTTTTAAAAAATAGAGTGCAATATTGATTGATTGCATTATCTCCAAATAGAGATGAAAGAGCCAAAAACTCAGGAAACGACATATTAGTACAGATACTTGGTAAACTTTAATTTCGATCCTTTTCTTATTTAATTTCAGCGAACAAAAATGCAGCTCTCTTTAAAACAGATGTATTAGAATTCACCGTATTAATAAAAATAGATGCTATTACACACCTCTTTAATATTTTTCATTCGTCTCCAAAGCATCTCAAGCGAGCTATAAAAACAATAGTAATGAAAATAAATTCTAGAGAATGTCCACACAAATTGTGAAGAGTAGCTAATAATATGTAAGAGTGCCAATTTGCACTCATTACGTTTTCTCATTCTACTTGACCTGCGGCACCTTGGTGTGTGACAACTTAGAGCTTTTTGAGCTTCAAACAACATCTTTGTCTAGAAAAAAAGCGCTTTTTCTTTTTTTAGGGTAATTTTTTTTTTTTGAGTTCTTATTGTTGCTCCCATAGTAACAATGGTTCATATTAATGGTTACTTAACCACTTTGACTTTTCGGGAGCGGTCGCCTTACACTCTGGATAATAATTAAGTTGTTAGCAATAAAGTATTTAAATTGATTGATTGATTGATTGACTTCGTCTGCGTGGAATTTTATGCCTAATTTATGTCCTTCATCAGGGCTGAAGCTATCTCTATCAGTACAGCGGTTTAGCCGAGAAAACGTAACAGACAGAGATAGATTCTTGCTTTTATAATATTAGTATGGATATCTCAGAGGAATGATCTCCTTTTGATGGATATGTATTGTAGGTGCTAGGTGTACTACTATACGGCATTAGAATGTCAGCACTTATGAAACATTCAAAGCTTGTTGTTGTGTTACGATAACATGTGTCTCTCGTTATTGTATTGTGTACATTAACCTGTATCTAGTCCTGTACCAGTTTATTATTCAGACCTAGGTACCGTTACCATAATAACCTAACTGTTACTAACTGTTGATGGAGGAAATTGCGTCAGTTACCGCGCTGCACTTACGGCAGCAACATGATCATTTTAGTGATTATATTAACTATTATCGCGTTCTATTTTTACGCTACAAAAAGTCACAAGTACTGGGCCGAAAGAAATGTAAAACATGACCCACCTATACCGCTTTTCGGAAACCATCTCCCTAATCAACTGGCCAAAAAAAGTGTAACCACAATATTTTGGGCGTTGTACAAAAGTTATTCTAATGAAAAAGTGGTTGGTTATTACCGAGGAAGAGTTCCAGAGCTGATCATCAGGGACCCGGATATTATCAAATGTGTATTGAGTGCGGACTTTGATCACTTTTACTTTAGAGGATTCGCCAGAAAATCAGAACCCCTTTTTGCAAATCTTTTCCACGCGGACGGTGATGTGTGGCGACTGCTGCGGCAGCGTATTACGCCGGCATTCACGACAGCCAAGCTAAAGGGTATGTTCCCTCTTGTAGTGAAATGTGCTGAGAAACTACAGGATTTGGTCGGCGAGATAATAGAGCGTGGTGACGAGTGCGATGCACGAGAACTGATGGCGCGCTTTACTACAGAGTTTATCGGTGCCTGTGGCTTTGGCATCGAAATGGACACCATCAACAACCAGCGCTCCCAGTTCAGAGAGTTGGGTAAACTTATATTCACTCGTCCCCTGAAGATACGCTTGTTGTTCTCTCTTTTAGAATTATTTCCTGAATTAAATAGTGTCCTTTACGTCAGTGACCATAGTATCGAGGACGGCATCACGGCGATTGTGAACAAGATACGAGAGCAAAGAAATTACAAGCCTTCTGGTCGCAACGATTTTATCGATCTCCTTCTAGAGTTGGAAACAAAAGGGAAGATTGTGGGAGAATCTATCGAGAAACGTGCACCGGATGGTACGCCGGTTCAAGCTGAAATTGATATGGATGTAAAATTGATTGTAGCCCAAGTGTTCATATTCTTTGCCGCTGGGTTCGAAACATCATCTTCAGCTACTAGTTTCACTTTACATCAGTTGACATTCTACCCAGAGATACAGACTAAAATTCAGAAGGAAATTGACGAGGTATTGTCTAGACACAATAACAAGCTATGTTACGACGCAGTCGCTGAAATGTCATATCTGGACATGACTTTTAAAGAAGCAATGAGGATGTTCCCAACGGTGGGTGTTCTCAACAGAGTGTGTACTAAGAAGTACACAATACCGGGAACCGACGTGACCATTGATCCTGGAGTGAAGATTGCTATTCCAATACAAGCTTTACAGATGGACGAGAAGTACTTTGATAACCCGACAGAGTTCAGACCTGAGAGGTTTCTACCGAAGGCTGTGGAGGAACGACATAAATATGTGTATCTGCCGTTTGGTGAAGGTCCACGAGCGTGCGTTGGTAAGTGTATAAATCATGCTGCAAACCACCATACCTCCCGTCACCCTAACCAATGCATCTAATCTTCTCTAATTCTATGTTTAAAAAATTTCTCCTAGGTAATATACCTACACAGATTGATATCTCTTCTCTTATACAATGGCTACGGAACCCTATCATGGGCGAGTCCGACACGTTCTTGGCCGTTCTTTTCTTTTTTCTTTGACTGAGGACTCTTAATGAGATCTCCCGACCACCTGCCGTCTTCATCGTCAGATCAGCTCCATGACACCGCAATAATATTGTATTTCCACCATTTGAACTAACACATGACTCATGTATTTCAACTGAATCGTTTTTTAATTTTTTTTATCTTGGGTTCGCACTTGGCTTCAGCTCACCTGAAAAGTGTAGATGACTAGGATGTAGCGCGCTCACCCAGAAAAAGCCTACCTGTTAAGATTGTATTTGCTTGGAAACACAGACGCAGGGAGAGAGTTCCAAACCTTACCTGTTCTTATTATAAAAAAAAAGAGGATGCGCACCTTTTTGTGCGGATTGTTGGAATATCGACTACGTATGGTTGCAGTCTCGCACTACGTCTACGTACGTTGGTGGAAGGGGGGATGATGATGGAATCAGGTCATATAGCTCATGGGCACATTCGCCGAAGTGTATCCGATAAAACACCGACAGAGTACAGTTTGACAGGAAGTAGGCAAATATTATTAGTTACAAGATTTAAATGTTATATTAGTTCGATACCTAGATAGATTGACAGCTTCGAAGTTGAATTTATCATTTGTGTTATAATTATAACAGTTTAGATTAATAGAAAAATGGTAGGTATTGATAACCATTTGATAACGATGATATTTCTTCCACAGGGCTGCGACTTGGTCAGATGCAATCTCTAGCAGGGCTGGCAGCTATTCTACACAAGTACACAGTGGAGCCAGCGCCCTCTACTCGCCGTGAAGTTATCCTCGACCATACCATGAACGTCATACAAGGCGTTCAGGGAGGATTGCCTATTGCGCTCAGATTGAGGAAAGTGTAAAATATTAATGACCTATGTATTTAACACGTTCGTGGTCAGTGACTGGCTATAGCAGTAATAACAATAAAAGTTTGATTGTGTCTCGTTCATTGCCCACGTGTGCACACCAGGGTACACACTGTAGAATAAGTTATTGTTTGTTATGTTAAATTAGTTTTCCTAAAGCAAGATGAAAATATTTAGTTTTTTTACTATTTTCTATTGTATCTTTAATTAAGTAAAGTATCTATTTTATAAATATAATAAAATTCTAAACATGGCGTGGATTTATGTACTATCGGGGACTTTTCCGCCTGACCACTTAAGAAAAAAATCGCATAATTTCGCCCAAAATTTATTGTTTAGAAACTATTATTAATTGGTCTATTCATCAATAGGGCGGGGTAAGACATCGCTTTTATTTTTTAGTATGCAAGCAAAAATGAACCTAGTGGTGGTCAGGCGGAAAAGTCCGCGATAGTACCTACATTGAAGATATTTGCAAAAAAAAATTGGGAGCGTTAACGCCCTAAAACTACTTTTTTTGTAAAAAAATTATAACACTATGTTCCAACTCCTCAGTCTTGATGATGCAGGGGTCCTGACTATCTAAGCCATATTACGACTTGAGAATTTTCCGATTATGAATTAATATTATCAGGATCAAGAAAAGTCCTTTTCATGGTACCTACTCCATATGTTCCTACTCCTCAGTCCTGTCCAGATGCAGCAGTGGTACTGGATATCTAAGCCGAGAAACACGAGGATCAGCTGATTTTTAACTAACATTGTTGGCATCAAGCGTTGACGCTGTTATTTATTTATTTCCTTTTTGGAAAACTTAACTTCTACTTTTATGTTTGAACTAGAGTTTAACCCGTGACTTCGGCCGCACAAATTATATACCAGATTTTATTCAAATCATAAGCTACCTATCGAACAAAAAAGTGTCATCAAAATCGGTCCAGTAGTTTTACGTGATGCTGTTACAAATAAAGAAACAAACATGTACAGTTTTATAATAGTATACATAGTGTTAGGGTAAACAGTTGCATCACTTTAAGGGGTACCATCACCCCTTCACTTATCACACCCATGATACTGAACACCTCTCCCTAAGAAACCTATAGGAAATTCGATAATTTTTTTTGACTTTTCATACAAAAGTTCGATTATTATTTAGTATGGGAAGTCCCATTTTTTTTTACGAATTTCTTATAGGTTTCTTGGGTTGATTGAACCATTTGAACCCATAATAAAAAAAAAAAAAAAAAAAATCATTTACTTCAGGAAACTAGGTCCCATACAAAGAGCATTACATAGGTAGTTTGTCAGAGAATCAAGTTATTATAGATTAAAATTAAATTACACATTACATTACATTATTACATTTCTAATCTAAACTATTATAAAACTGTAACAGAAGTGTGTCTGTACATTGAAGATATTTACAAAAAAAAAATTATGACATGGTTTTTACCTGTCCCTGATTCCAAATCACCAATTTTTGGATTTTTTGTTTGTTTATTTGTTTGTTTGTTTGTTTGTTTGGGTGTTTGTTTGTTCGAGTATCACGCAAAAACTATTGAACCGATTTTGATGAAATTTGTTTTGTTTGATAGCTTATCATCTGACTTAAAATCTGGTATAAAGTAACGCAACTGTTTACCAGGTAGGTAGTATAATAATGTGTATGGTTTACCCTAACACCCTGTGGATTTTATGGCAATATTTAGCGTACTATTTTTCTTTATTTCTTTTTTTTTTCGTTTGCTTTTTACTCACAGGCACAACTAGTTATTAGTAAACTTTAGAATTTATATCTTCTTCTTTTTTAATTTCAGCGAACAGGAGTGCGATTTTTGAATCTCATTCGCTGAGTTCAGCAATTTAAAATGTCAAAATTACTGTGGAGATACGCATCTTTCTACTGCTGATTTGACTTTCAAAAATCGCACTCCTGGAGTATGGTTTTTTAAAGTCAAATCAGCAGTAGAAAGTTGCACGTCTCCATAGTAATATTGACATTTTCAACTCCAAGTTCAAAGAATGAGATTCAAACGTCGCACTCCAGAAGTTGTACCTAAGTGTTAGAATTAACTGTATTAAAAATAAAAGATGCTGTTGCACACTTCTATAATATTTTTCAAAGCATTCAAGCGAACTATAAAAAGAAATAAGTAGTAATAATATGCAAGAGAGCCAATTTGCACTCATTACGTTTCCCCATGAGGCACCTTAGTGTGTGACAATTAAGCACTTTTTGTGCTTCATACAACATCTTTGTCTAGTAAAAAAGCGCTTTTTAATTTTTTTATTTCCTTGAACAGGGGAAACTACCACCAGACGCGTTATTTCTGAGATCAAACAGTGTCACGGTGGAATCGCGTCGATTAATACTCTGTCATTATAAACACTTATCACGCTTTTACATTAGTTACCTATAAAGTTATTATACAGTTACCAACAGTTACCTATATTTTATAATATAAAAGAATTATCTGAAGAATTTCTGCTATTGAAACATAAAAGTGATTATTATATAAGCATTATTTGCTTCCGTGGTCTAATGGTTAAGAGCATTGGCACGGGGGACACATAGTGATATATCACTTTGTACGTTTTTCTCCAGTTGGTTAGGACATTGCAGGCTGAATCACCTGATTGTCTGAAAAAGAAAGATGATTCCGTGCTTCGGATGGCACGTTAAGCCGTTGGTCCCGGCTACTATCTCTAGTGGTAGTAGTCGTTACATAAAAACCACGTCAGAGGCCGTAAGGCGGTCTGAAAAAACTGACACCAGCAGGGCTCTGCCCACACGATAAGAAAGAAATAGTCAAAAGAAAAGTCAAAAGAAAAATAGTTAAAAGAACTTGTCAAATAGAAGTATATGAACGGTCAAAGATTTTTTTTGGTCTATACGAAAAATCTTTGTGAACGATGAAGGTGATTATTATTTCTTTCGACGGTCATGTTCCAGACAAGTTCTAGACAGTGTCAATTGTTGCTATTTAGATTGTAAGTAATCCTTAGGTAGTTTTAGGTTACTGATTGATAGTGTTATGCTATTTAAAGCTGTTCGTTGTGTTTACGTCTTTACGATAACGTCTATATCTCGTTATTGTGTTGTGTACATTAACCTGTACCTAAGTAAATAGTCATGTACCGGAATAAGTACTTATTCAAACATACCGTTACCATAATAATCTAACTGTTGATGTAGTGTAGGGTTTCGCGTCAGTTAAGCTCTATTCATATTTGACGGGACGGGACGGGCACGGGACGGGACGGAGCCAGCGAGAGCAATGAAAAATGAACCTTATTTACATAGTAGGAGAGTATAAAATCCTTTGACGGCCAACGGCCTCCGTGCTCCGTCCGTTGCCGTCCCGTCTCCGTCCGTCGCCGTCCCGTCTCCGTCCGTCGCCGTCCCGTCTCCGTCCGTCCACCGCCCGTGCTCCGTCCGTTGCCGTCCCGTCTCCGTCCGTTGCCGTCCCGTCTCCGTCCGTCGCCGTCCCGTCTCCGTCCGTCCTCCGCCCGCGCGGTGCTGCCAATAGTTGATCTCGAAAAATCGAGGAAAATTTTATGGTGAAAAGAATTTGATATGGTGAAGGTGACAGTTCAAAATGGCTCGATAGATGGCGCTGAAGCGAGTTACATAACAGTACCCGTTTGTAGTAGTACTCAGTAACTTCTTTGTTTTTCAACCGATTGCCTCCAAAATCGATATCTGAGAGGCCGCGTGGACCCCGAACACGAATACAATGTTAGATTTGAGAAAAGTGGCCGCCATCTTGAACTTTTTTGTTTCTTAACCGATTGCTTCCAAAATCGATATCCGGGGGGTCCGCGTGGACTCCGAACACGAATCTGATGTCAGATTTGAGAAAAAAGGCCGCCATCTTGAACTTTTTTGTTTCTTAACCGATTGCTTCCAAAATCGATATCTGGGGGTCCGCGTGGACTCCGAACACGAATCCGATGTCAGATTTGAGAAAAGTGGCCGCCATCTTGAACTATTTTGTTTCTCAACCGATTGCTTCCAAAATCGATATCTAGGGGTCCGCGTGGACTCCAAACACGAATCCGATGTCAGATTTGAGAAAAGTGGCCGCCATCTTGAACTTTTTTGTTTCTCAACCGATTGCTTCCAAAATCGATATCTAGGGGTCCGCGTGGACTCCGAACACGAATCTGATGTCAGATTTGAGAAAAAAGGCCGCCATCTTGAACTTTTTTGTTTCTCAACCGATTGCTTCCAAAATCGATATCCGGGGGTCCGCGTGGAGTCCGAACACGAATCCGATGTCAGATTTGAGAAAAGTGGCCGCCATCTTGAACTATTTGTTTCTCAACCGATTGCTTCCAAAATCGATATCTGGGGGTCCGCGTGGTCTCTGAACACGAATCCGATGTCAGATTTGAGAAAAGTGGCCGCCATCTTGAACTTTTTTGTTTCTCAACCGATTGCTTCCAAAATCGATATCTGGGGGTCCGTGTGGACTCCGAACACGAATCCGGTGTCAGATTTGAGAAAAGTGGCCGCCATCTTGAACTTTTTTGTTTCTCAACCGATTACTTCCAAAATCAATATCTGTGGGTCCGCGTGGACTTCAAACACGAATCCAATGTCAGATTTAAGAAAAGTGGCCGCCATCTTGAAATTTTTAGTTTCTCAACCGATTGCTTCCAAAATCGATATCTAGGGGTCAGCGTGGACTCCGAACATGAATCCGATGTCAGATTTGAGAAAAGTGGCCGCCATCTTGAACTTTTTTGTTTCTTAACCGATTGCTTCCAAAATAGATATCTGGGGGTCAACGTGGACTCTAAACACGAATCCGATGTCAGATTTGAGAAAAGTGGCCGCCATCTTGAACTATTTTGTTTCTCAACCGATTGCTTCCAAAATCGATATCTAGGGGTCCGCGTGGACTCCAAACACGAATCCGATGTCAGATTTGAGAAAAGTGGCCGCCATCTTGAACTTCTTTGTTTCTCAACCGATTGCTTCCAAAATCGATATCTTGGGGTCTACGTGGACTCCAAACACGAATCCGATGTCAAATTTGAGAAAAGTGGCCGCCATCTTGAACTTTTTTGTTTCTCAACCGATTGCTTCCAAAATCGATATCTGGGGGTCCACGTGGACTCCGAACACGAATCCGATGTCAGAGTTGAAAAAAGTGGCTGCCATCTTGAACTTTTTTGTTTCTTAACCGATTGCTTCCAAAATCGATAACTGACTAACTGATAATTCCTCAAATCTGACATCAGATTCGTGTTCGGATTCCACGCGGACCCTCAGATAACGATTTGGAAGCAATCGGTTAAGAAACAAAAAAGTTCAAGATGGCGGCCACTTTTCTCAAATCTAACATCAGATTTGTGTTCGGAGTTCACGCGGACCCCCAGATATCGAATTTGGAAGCAATCGATAGAGAAACAAACTAGTTCAAGATGGCGGCCACTTTTCTCAAATCTGACATCGGATTCATGTTTAGAGTCCACGCGGACCATCAGATATCGATTTTGGAAGCAATCGGTTGAGAAACAAAAAAGTTCAAGATGGCGGCCACTTTTCTCAAACTTGACATCGGATTCGTGTGTGGAGTCCACGCGGATTATCAGATATCGATTTTGGAAGCAATCGGTTGAGAAACAAAAAAGTTCATAATGGCGGCCACTTTTCTCAAATCTGACATCGGATTCGTATTCGAAGTCCACGCGGACCCCCAGATATCGATTTTGGAAGCAATCGGTTGAGAAACAAAAAAGTTCAAGATGGCGGCCACTTTTCTCAAATCTGACATCGGATTCGTGTTTGGAGTTCACGCAGACCCCCAGATATCGATTTTGGAAGCAATCGGTTGAGAAACCAAAAAGTTCAAGATGGCGGCCACTTTTCTCAAATCTGACATCGGATTCGTGTTTGGAGTCCACGCGGACCCCTAGATATCGATTTTGGAAGTAATCGGTTAAGAAACAAAAAAGTTCAAGATGGCGGCCACTTTTCTCAAATCTGACATCGGATTCGTGTTTGGAGTCCACGCGGACCCCTAGATATCGATTTTGGAAGCAATCGGTTAAGAAACAAAAAAGTTCAACCCACAACTACGTAACGCCAGTGAGTAATTAGCAATAACATTTTAAAAATTATCGTTAAAATCAACCGAGCTTGCACGTTCCTGACCTACGACAACCCGCAGCGAGCCCGCATCTACGTCACAGACGCATTGTGCGCGCAGCGTGTCTGCAGTCGCCAAGCGCTTTCACCGCTTTGTAGCTTCTGGCTTCCAGTAGTGTTAGACGCATTGAATTTTTAGTTGAAATTTGCAAAAATTCCTTCGAATTATCGTCAAATATGCCTGTCTGCGCCGGTTGCCTTGTTAAAATACCTGATAGAGATTATCTCTCCTGCATGCTATGCAATTCGTCCTATGATCTACGATGCATTCGTTTATCCGAAAGATCCTTCAAAGCTATGAAACCTGACAAGAGAAGCAGCTGGAAGTGCTTAGAATGCTGCAACAAGGTTCCTAAGACACCTGAGGATTCTGAAAATAACGAGGATGATAACCCCTCTCCCAGCCAGCCCAAGACTCGCTCCAAGCCTCCGGTGAAAAAAACTAGTGGCCTAGTTACGGAAAAGAGCATGTGTGATATCCTTGATTCGTTCAAGAAGGAAATGACTTTGGTCATTAGAAAAACAATCTCTGAAGTGGTTGCAGAAAAGCTTAGCGGTATACATAAAGAAATTGCCAGTTTTACTGAATCCTTAACGTTCCTGAATGACCAATTTGAGATTTTTAAAAATCGGCTAGAAGAAAATTCCTCAACTGTGACTAAACTGCAAGCGGAAAATGCAAATCTTTGTGAAACTGTCAAAGGCCTGTCGGCGAGACTGAATCTAATCGAACAAAGCATGCGGGAAAGCAATCTGGAGATCAACGGTATTCCCGAATTCAAAAATGAAAATTTGGTCGTTTGCCTGAAACAGCTAGCTAGAACAGTAAACGCTCCTCTAGAGGATGCCGACATTCGTCAAATACATAGAGTTGCTAAGTTCGACAAGACCAGTGACAGACCACGAACTGTAGTCTTAAAGCTTGGTAGCCCTCGCCAGCGCGATACTCTGCTTGCAGCGGTCCAAAGCTTCAATAAAAATAACTCTAATGACAAACTTAGCTCTCAACACCTGGGCATCAGCGGAGCACGCACTCCTGTTTTCGTTGCTGAGCATCTGACTCCTACCAACAAGTCTCTCCATGCGGAAACAAGAAAGAGGGCTAGAGAAATGAATTATAAATTCACTTGGGTCCGCAATGGCAGAATATTTGTTCGCAAAGATGAGTCAGCTCAGTCGATATATGTCCGATCTTCTGAAAGTGTTGGCCTTATAATCTAAACCCGGATGTTACATTTCATTATTAATTATTATACAATATACCAATGTTTTTGTGCCCACTAATTATAATCAATGGCTACCATATATTATCAGAACGTCCGAGGACTTAGAACAAAAACAAACGAGCTATACAAGAATATTTCACTGTGCTCATTTGATATTATTGCGCTTACCGAGACTTGGTTGACTCCTAGTATTAATGATGGTGAACTGGCTGACTCTAGATACGTTGTATATCGCAGAGATCGTGTTTTTGACACTGGACGAACTCGCAAAAAAGGTCAAAAAAAGAACCCAAATGATCCCAAATTGGATGGCGGAGGAGTCATGATAGCAGTCGCCAAAGATATTCAGTCCTCGCGAAAAACTGATTGGGAAAGTGATTGTGAAGATCTCTGGATAGTTGTTAATATCAAAATAAACAATTTTAATAGAAAAATTGCTATTTGTGCGGTTTACCTGCCTATTCTCCAGCAAAGTTGGAAACGCAAAAAAAATTTTTTGAAAATGTTAATAACGTTTTGAACCATGTAGACGAATTGATTATTTTGGGGGACTTCAACCTTCGCAACATTCGGTGGAATAGCGATGGCAATAACCTTTTTACGACCCCCGTCAACTACCGGTCTGAAATAGAATGTTCACTAGTAAACTTTATCACAATTAATGATATGCATCAATTCAATAACATTCCGAATTGTGATGGTAATGTATTGGACCTTGTTATAAGTACCTTGAGTGTTGGGAGGGTTGATGAACCCATAGATTTATTAAGTAAATTGGATCAATATCATCCTGGAATTGTATATAATATATCAAGTCTAAGCTTTCGTACACTTCGCCCTAATGTACAATCTTACTACAATTTCTTCAAAGCCGACTATGACACTATTATCTTGGAGTTGAGAACTGTGGATTGGCAATGTGAGTTTTCAGGCTGCTGCTCTGTAAATGATATGCTTACTATTTTTTATGTCATCCTTAGAAAACTAATTGAGAATCTAGTCCCGAGAACTAAACGTTCAGGTTCCAAATACCCCCCTTGGTTCAATCATGCTCTGATCAGACTTCTAGCGGAGAAGGAGAAGATAAGGCGGAGATACCGTAAATTCGGTAACCCTCGGGATTATCTGGAATATAAATTGCTTAGGAATAGGGGACAAAAATTATACAACTTGTGCTACGGTCTTTACAAAAAGAACGTTGAAGCCGCGGTAATCAAAGACCCGAAAGCTTTCTGGCGGTACGTTAGACTCAAACGGGGCGGAAACAACTCACTTCCTGCCAGCATGTATTTTAACGACTCTATAGCTGACGAGGGTTCTGATATCACCGACCTTTTTGCCACTCACTTCTCTTCCGTTTATTCCTCTGACAAAGACTCTCCCACCAGCTTGCCCTCTACTCATAATTGCCTACCTTGCAATATTAAATTAAATGAAAACGACGTCTTTAGAAAGTTAAAATCACTTGATACCACAAAGGGATCTGGTCCAGACAGTGTTCCGCCAGTATTCTTAAAATGTTGTGCATCTGTATTGGCATTGCCCTTGTCGATGATCATCAATCGTTCTTTGGAGGAGGGAATTTTTCCAGAGCAATGGAAGAGAGCTCGAATTGTACCAGTTTATAAGAAGGGTGAAAAAACGGATATAAAGAATTATCGACCCATTGCAATTCTTTCAAGCCTGTCAAAGTTGTTTGAGTCTCTGCTCTGCCCTATTATGACTCGATTTATGGATAGCAAATTGACTCCGCACCAGCACGGATTTAGGAGTGGATATTCGGTACAGACCAATTTGACTTGCTTCGTCTCCAACTTATCTCAGGAGATCGATGCGGGGCGACAGGTCGACGCGATCTACACTGATTTCAGTAGCGCGTTCGACAAAGTAAGTCACTCATTGCTCTTGAGAAGGTTGGAGTTCTATGGTATCCACGGGTCACTTTTGAAATGGTTTGAGTCTTATCTGGCACGTAGGCCTCAGTCGGTATCTGTACGGGGCTACGAATCGGACACGTACTACGCTGAATCCGGCGTGCCTCAGGGTTCACATTTGGGTCCTCTTCTATTCCTTGTGTACGTTAACGATATCGGCAACCAGATTCATCACTGCAAGTACGCCCTATTTGCTGATGATCTTAAAATTTATAAAACCGTCGAAAGCTCTGTGGATGCTGTACTTATCCAACAAGATCTGGATAGAATAAGAGTTTGGTGCATATCTAATAGCATGAACTTAAACCCTACCAAATGTTTTCATATCAGGTACTCAAGGAAACTTCATCCACTGATCTCGACTTATAGTGTGGCGGGAAACATATTGCAGGAGGTGAGTGAGATAAGAGATCTCGGTGTCGTTATAGATGCTAAACTCCAGTTTTCATCTCATATCGAGAGGATGATCAAAAAATCTGCTCAAATGTTGGGTTTTATCAGGAGAAACACTAAGCAATTTAAAACAAGTACCAAAATATTTCTGTACAACGCGCTAGTGCGCAGCCAGTTGGAATACGCGAGCGTAGTATGGAGCCCCTCGTACGTTATACATTCCCAGCAATTGGAGTCTGTCCAACGCGCCTTCACGAGGCACATTGCGTTTGCTTGTTCTGGTATATCCCACAGAAGTTCGTACGATCTTAGGAGAGCATTTTTCAAGTTAGAGTCCTTGCGGGATCGCCGTATATTGCACGATTTAGTGTTCCTCTACAAATGTGTAAACGGTCTTACCAGGTGCGAGAACGTTTTGGAGCGTATCAGGATTTCAGTACCCTACAATATTCCCAGGCATCCCGTAACTAGAATCTTTAGTACTCCAGTAAGCAGAACCAATGTTCTCAGACATTCTCCCTTCTTCAGAATGAGCATGGAATACAATTTAATAAACTCTAAAACACATGAGCTAGACATATTTTTTGACTCGTTAAATAGATTTAAGTGCACCATTAAGAATGTAAATTTGAATAATTGTATTGTATAAATAACATCACTACTAAAATTTTAAATTTATATGTTATTAAGTATTAGTGATTTCGTTAATTTAATTTTTCATTCAATTCAATTCTTCTTTTTGTGTCAGATTATGGACCCATAGTTGTTAATATCATTAATTCCTTTGTTAATTATAAATTTGTTGATTGCAAACTATAAATAGTTATAAATAATTTATGATATTACAAATTAAGTTATAAAATGCAAAAAACAATAAAATTACAATTAGATAAAAATTAAAATATTGTAATGTAAAATTCCAATGTCGAAGTCTAGTTAAATATTTAAATATTACAATGTATATTATAATAATAATTTTTATGTGTGATTGATGTATTGTTGTGATTTAAACTGATGAATGTTGTGTACTTCTATTATAGGCATGTACATTAGATAAAATACCGCATGCTAATATTATAATCTTAATAATGTATTGTTGCTGTTGATGTACCTTAATAAATAAAATAAAATAAAATAAGTTCAAGATGGCGGCCACTTTTCTCAAATCTGACATCGGATTCGTGTTTGGAGTCCACGCGGACCCCTAGATATCGATTTTGGAAGCAATCGGTTGAGAAACCAAAAAGTTCAAGATGGCGGCCACTTTTCTCAAATCTGACATCGGATTCGTGTTCGGAGTCCACGCGGACCCCCAGATATCGATTTTGGAAGCAATCGGTTAAGAAACAAAAAAGTTCAAGATGGCGGCCACTTTTCTCAAATCTGACATCGGATTCGTGTTCGGAGTCCACGCGGACCCCCAGATATCGATTTTGGAAGCAATCGGTTAAGAAACAAAAAAGTTCAAGATGGCGGCCACTTTTCTCAAATCTGACATCAGATTCGTGTTTAGAGTCCACGCAGATCATCAGATATCGATTTTGGAAGCAATCGGTTAAGAAACAAAAAAGTTCAAGATGGCGGCCACTTTTCTCAAATCTGACATCGGATTCGTGTTTGGAGTCCACGCGGACCCCTAGATATCGATTTTGGAAGCAATCGGTTAAGAAACAAAAAAGTTCAAGATGGCGGCCACTTTTCTCAAATCTGACATCAGATTCGTGTTTAGAGTCCACGCAGACCATCAGATATCGATTTTGGAAGCAATCGGTTAAGAAACAAAAAAGTTCAAGATGGCGGCCACTTTTCTCAAATCTGACATCGGATTCGTGTTCGGAGTCCACGCGGTCGCGGACCCTCAGTTATCGATTTTGGAATCAATCGGTTGAAAAACAAAATCATTGTTTTTTTTTTAACTTAGATCATAGTGAACGTTGTTCAGTTTGATTATCTGAAGCACCCCTGTAATAGCGCATTTAAATGTACACTCTGTACCTATACCTCCTGAGTCTCTATAATATAAGGTAGTTCTTGCGCGATTTGTGTCTTGATCTTCTTCCCAGGAGTGCGATTTTTGAAACTCATAGAAACTCTTTGAAATCAGCAGTTGATAAATTTAATATTAGGTCTTCTTCTTATCGTGTGGGCAGGCCCTGGTGTCAGAGTTTTTTCAGACCGCCTTACGGCCTCTGACGTGGTTTTTATGTAACGACTACTACCACCAGAGATAGTAGCCGGGACCAACGGCTTAGCGTGCCATCCGAAGCACGGAATCATTTTTCTTTTCGGACAATCAGGTGATTCAGCCTGCAATGTCCTAACCAACTAGGGAAAAACGCACAAAGTGACATATCACTAGGTGTCCCCCGTGGGATCCGAACCCACGACCTCCGTATCGAGAGCCAATGCTCTTAACCACTAGACCACGGAGGCAGTTAGGTACCTACTATGGAGACGTGCATCTTTCTACTGCTGATTTAACATTAAAAAATCATACTCCAGGAGAGTGATTTTCGAAAGTCAAATCAGCAGTAGAAATATGTCCATACATTTTCAACTGCTGCCGCACTCTTCCGCATTTTTCAAGTCTGAAGTGCGATTTTTGAAAATCATACGAGCGACTTGGCATTAGAAAATGCCAAAATTACTATGGAGATTATGCATCTTTCTACTGCCAAGTTGCTCGTATGATTTTCAAAAATCGCACTTCTGTTTGCCGGGTACTGACTGTTCTACCGTACAGGGTATGAAATTACCGTTAAAATTCGATAATTAAAGTACGTCTGGCAACACTGGGTGTCGGTTTCGCGTCGTGCCCGCCCGTCCTCCGCCCGCGCCCGTCCGTTGCCGTCCCGTCTCCGTCCGTTGCCGTCCCGTCTCCGTCCGTCCTCCGTCCGTGCCCGTGCTCCGTCCGTTGCCGTCCCGTCTCCGTCCGTTGCCGTCCCGTCTCCGTCCGTCCTCCGTCCGTCTCCGCGCCGTTGTAGTATGACTAAGGCTTTACTGCGCAGCAGCGCTTACGGCAGCAACATGATCAGTTTATTGATTACTATATTAACTATTATCATTATCACGTTCTATTTTTACGCTTCAAAAAGTCACAAGTACTGGGCCGAAAGAAATGTAAAACATGAACCACCTATACCGCTTTTCGGAAACCATCTCCCTAATCAACTGGCCAAAAAAAGTGTAACCACAATATTTTGGGAGTTGTACAAAAAGTATTCTAATGAAAAAGTGGTTGGTTATTACAGAGGAAGAGTTCCAGAGCTGATCATCAGGGACCCGGATATAATCAAATGTGTATTGAGTGCGGACTTTGATCACTTTTACTTTAGAGGATTCGCCAGAAAATCAGAACCCCTTTTTGCAAATCTTTTCCACGCGGACGGTGATGTGTGGCGACTGCTGCGGCAGCGTATTACGCCGGCATTCACGACAGCCAAGCTAAAGGGTATGTTCCCTCTTGTAGTGAAATGTGCTGAGAAACTACAGGATTTGGTCGGCGAGATAATAGAGCGTGGTGACGAGTGCGATGCACGAGAACTGATGGCGCGCTTTACTACAGAGTTTATCGGTGCCTGTGGCTTCGGCATCGAAATGGACGCCATTAACAACCAGCGCTCTCAGTTCAGAGAATTGGGTAAACTTATCTTCGCTCGTCCCCTAAAGATACGCTCGTTGTTCTCTCTTTTAGAATTATTTCCTGAATTAAAGAGTGTCCTTTACGTCAGTGATCATAGCGTCGAGGACAGCATCACGGCAATTGTGAACAAGATACGAGAGCAAAGAAATTACAAGCCTTCTGGTCGCAACGATTTTATCGATCTCCTACTAGAGTTGGAAACAAAAGGGAAGATTGTGGGAGAATCTATCGAGAAACGTGCACCAGATGGTACGCCGGTTCAAGCTGAAATTGACATGGATGTAAAATTGATTGTAGCCCAAGTGTTCATATTTTTTGCCGCTGGTTTCGAAACATCATCTTCAGCTACTAGTTTCACTTTACATCAGTTGGCATTCTACCCAGAGGTACAGACTAACATCCAGAAGGAAATTGATGAGGTGTTGTCTAGACACAACAACAAGCTATGTTACGAAGCGGTCGCCGAGATGTCATATCTGGATATGACTTTTAAGGAAGCAATGAGGATGTTCCCATCGCTGGGTGTTCTTAATCGAGTTTGCACTAAAAAGTACACAATACCGGGAACCGACGTGACCATTGATCGTGGAGTGAAGATTGCTATTCCAATACAAGCTTTACAGATGGACGAGAAGTACTTTGATAACCCGACAGAGTTCAGACCCGAGAGGTTTCTACCGAAGGCTGTGCAGGGACGACATAAATATGTATATCTGCCGTTTGGTGAAGGGCCACGAGCGTGCGTTGGTAAGTGTGTCATCACCCTAACCATCTTCCTATCTTCTCTCTCGTCGATTCTAGGTTCAATAGTTAAGGCTTTGATCAATCTGTCTTTTCTTGCACTTGTTTTAAATATTGATGTTCCTAAAGCCTATAGTATATTATCATCATCAGCCTACATACGTCCCAGTGCAGGGCCCAGGCCTACCCTCAAGGAGGGCGTTAGTCCACCAAGCGTAGGTACGAATGCGAATTGTTCGACTCCACAAATGCATGCAGTTTAATTTGTTCACCATGTTTTGCTTCACCTTTTGAGAGCAGTCGGTATTACGTACACACGGCGACACATAAGGTTACGCTCCCTATATACCCATAACTACACTACCTACGTACAAAACACAAAATAGTGCGGTAGAGAGCCTGCATAGACGCGGCTGCCGGCGCGGGCGCAGCGTGCTGTGAGACGAAACAACAACAACATACCGCACCTTTTCGCACGATTCGCAGCGTTCAACTTCTAATAGTTCAAAGTCCAAACAGGGTAACCTGACCTGTCGCCGTGTGTACATAAAGGACAATGACAGATCCCGTTTCGCCTTTTATAAGGATTATAGGCATGAGATGGTTGTTATAATTCATTATGTATTTTAATAGCTCTTCTCCGTTCAGATGGTAAAAATTGTTAGTGGATTTATTATTTGAATTTTAATTAGATACATAACGACTAGATCCGTCGATAACAACATTATGAACTCTTTACGAAGTCTTGAGAAAACTTCCATAGAGATAGGAAGTACCTGGGAAGTACTACGTAAAATCTTCATGCTTGTGGTCTATTCCATGGTCTATAGTATAGACTATGGAATAGACCAAGTCAGCGTAAGCGAAAAGTTTTTAATCTAAGACCAAAAGCATGAAGATTAACATATACCGTGCGTATATGCACGGTATATGTTATTCAAACTTCTTGATTCCATCAAAATATGTGTCGTTTGAATAAAATCTTTTTTGTCACTGATGTAACATTTTTCTTTTAGGACTTCTGTCCTGTCATAGTCCTGACATTGAATTTTGTTTTTTATGATGTCAGTTTTATAATGAAAATATTAATCTGCAATAAATATTAATTTACGCACGGATTACCGTGTTTTATCATTTCATTGAAGATGAAGATCAACATAAATCGAGCAAGAGAAAGGAAATAAATTGTTCCTAGCAATACCCAGTCAAAGCGATGAATGTTGAAGTTTATTGGACGTAGCGTAGTGTAAAACTTAATTTCTACCGAACAAATAACTACTACGTGTTATAAATATTTCGCCAAGAATAGATACCTACTTCAATCGTGCATCTGATATTTAGCCTGTGCATTATAAAAATAAGATCTTTACGCTGAAAGAAGGCAAACCTAGATGAAGCCTAAAAAAGAGTTCTTGGTTTGATAAATTCTAGATTCTACAATCGGCTGAGTATTTGCAAGAAATGTTTGGAAGAACAGAAATTACGTATAATGTAAATGAATAAAACAATAAAATGATTGTCATTACTCAGTGAACTATTTTTATTATCTTACATTTTCAACTCATCGTACATCGAACATCGTAGCTCGATCTAAGGGCTCTTACAGACGAGCGACACTGCGGTCGCAGAGGGTCGCGCGACCCACTGCGATCGTAAAGTCTATGTGCGCGTCTCCTTTGCGCGTCTCTTTGCGACACAGGGCGACCGCAAAGCGTCGCTCGTCTGTAAGAACGCTAAGGGCCTATACACATGGCGTATTTTCTACGCACAGTCGATGCGTGTTAACGCGCTGGTCGCGCTACACACGAGATTCAAAATGGCTTAATGGAAGCGAGTTGCGCAACGCGCTGAAGTGAATACAGACGCGTGTATTGACGTATCAGCGCACATTTTGTGGTGGCGCGTTTTTATTGCCATTTAACTCCGTGTTTTGATTAGACTCATCAAAAGCTTCACAACGCGGTATCGCGTAATACCTTTGGTTCCAAACCAGTGGTATTACGGCGAAGGCCAGGCCAGGCCTTTAATTGTTGCCGTACCGTGAACGCTCTTACATACTAACAACACACACGATTGAATATGTATCGTTTTTGTATCAATACAAATGCAATAAACAGGTTTTTGGATCTCTAGGTCGCCGTAAACGCGTGTTCGTGAAAAAGCGCGTCTTTTCGTCTGCGCCGTCAAACGCCCCGTGTGTTTTACCTTCTATCCTAATGTTACATAACCTCAAAACTACAAACTAGAATTTGAATTTTATAAGAAATGCGACGATAATGTAGGATAATTTCTATTTCCTTTAGAAGTATGATATTGCTCCTATTTTGTGTATAATTGTAGATATCATACTCATTCGTTAGTTGTTTAACGATTTGAAACGTGGAATGTTCGTCACGTGGGCGATTTCCTTTGAAAAACTCATTTTACATGACATGTCGTCAGTGCGGATTCGAACCCGGACCCTCATACCTCTCCGCAACGAGCCACTGACGCTCGATATAGTAGGTCAGGTTGTACTTACTAGCTTCATTACACAGTCCTTGTATAAAAGATAAGCGTACCTTTGGTAACCATCAGCTGCAAGGCTGATTCAGTGTTCATAGGGTGTACCTAAAGCATCTCTATATTGGGGATGGACCAGGTCTGCCTGCATAGCTCCAGTCGGTTTATCAGTTACTGAGATGTTTAATACGATCAGCTGCAAGGCTGAAGTGCGATTTTTGAAAATCATACGAGCGACTTGGCAGTAGAAAGATGCATAATCTCCATAGTAATTTTGACATTTTCTAGTGCCAAGTCGCTCGTATGATTTTCAAAAATCGCACTTCTGATCGTATGATACGAGGGGCACACTGAAAGTTTCAAGACAATAAAAAGTGTATAGAAGTAGGAGGTTGGGAATACTTTTAATATTTTTAGAAGTGGCCTCCATTCCATTTTATGTATCGTCCCGTTCAATGGAACCTCTGTGAGAAGCAGTGGACCCCCTCTGCTTTACTATGAAATTATTGAAATCGGATAAATTATGGGGTATTCATCTAGTACAAAGCTTCCCTACGCCTTAAATATTCGTGTAGGATCTTTCGCACTTGACTCATATCAATGCTGAAGCTTGCTTGAATCTGCTGGTAGGTCACTCTCTTATCAGCCTCTCTCATGAGCTGCACAGCATTGGCGTTTTGTTCAGTTGTCGCCGTTGAACATCTCCCAGGTAGATCATCACTGAGATTGCTCCGATCATGCCTAAACTCATTTAACCAGTTGTAAACAAGTGTCAAGGGACAGGGCTTCATCATGAAATACCAATCGAAGTTTATCATTAACTGTGATATGGACTAGGAACACGACGAAAATCGTAATAAATTGGGGAGAAAACATTTTTCCCTGCTAAATTCGTTTTGCCTCGCGACACGCACTTTTCAAATTGCCGCCAAATCGTTAAAACAAATGACAATCGAATAAAATTTTCGGCTATAGGTTGATAAAGAGTTTCTTATCCGTAATTAAAATAATTTTATCATTGGCATTGTCACTAACTGGTCCATTCTTGAAACTTTCAGTGTCGCCCTCGTATTATTGTAGTATGCGTTGTGGTTATGTGAACAGTACAAAAACTGACATGGTTCATCAGTCAGTTTACATACTACAATAATATCATACAACCAGCCTTACAGCTGATCGTTAATTTTTTACTGACCTTTAAACATCAGTTACTTCTAAACCGACTGGTGTTAAGGTACTGACACACATGCTCATTAGTAGCACGGAAGCATGCCACTAATAAGCAATTGCTCATTAGTGGCATGTGTGTCGGGATGTTGCTACTAATGAGCATGCTCATTCCGAGCATGCTCAAAAATCAACAGCCGTTTGATTTTTGAGCACGCGGACTGAGGCGCGGGTGGAAAGGGGCGTGCTTTAAGCACGTCTGAACAGGTCTTGCTTATGAGCATGCTTATGGCGATTTTCTCAGTCTGCGACAGGTGTCACAAGTGAATTAATTCCGCAAAAAAGAAATAATGTCTCGTTGGGGGGAGGAAAAAACTTTACTATTTGTGAGTTATTATATTATCGTGCTCGTCTATGGAACACGCGGTCAGCACTTGACAAAAATAATATAGCTAGAAATAATGCTTACGAGTCTTTATTGAATGACATGAATGACTCAAATTTGACAGTAAACATAATAAAAACTAAAATAAAAACTTCCATTTTAGCCAAGAGCCTGTGCTTAAATAGCATGTGTATTCAATTGTTTGCTTTGAGCACGCTTATTTGGAAGCATGCTTAAATCTAGCATGCTCAATGCTAGCAAATGTGAACAGCTTGCAGAGCATGCTTATTTTAAGCATGCTTATAAGCATGCTTAAAATAAGCATGTGTGTCAGTACCTTTATGCAAGTAGACCTGGTCCATCCCCATAACAGAAATGCTCTACACCCTATGAATACTGAATCAGCATTGCAGCTGATGGTTACAAAAAGTACGTCTATCTCTCGTCAGTAGGGTAATATAACATTGTCATCTAAGAGCAAATATAACCGTTGTAGCACGCTTATCATTACCCGCAGTCATATTAACAATAATAAAATTGTTTACACCCACAAACTTATTTTGTGTTTACACCTATTATATTGTAAATACTATTATAATTATTATCTACAAAACGTTTTATATTTTAAACTAGCGGCGTCCGCGACATCGTACGCGCGGACCACTGAAATTGTATAATTGGATACAAAACGCTGAAGAGCTCTGTTTGAGTCAAAAAAATCGCAGACTAGTAGGTAACATAAAACGCACTGTTACTATCGGGCGTCTAGGTACCAAACATAAAATTTTGTTGAAAGATATGATATGTGTGGGTGTATAGTATAGCCAGACTGAAGGTGGGCTGTCCGAGCAGGTCGCCTTGCTGACAGCCTACCGAAGAGTGTAGAAGATGGTTTCTATACAACGTGTTAATGAATAAGCGCAAAACCTCATACACCCCAACTGATTTATAACAAAATAATTAGATTAAATCAATAGTTTCATTATTTTGATAGTTAAAATTTAAAGTTATTAGCATTTTAAGTTTTGAGGCAAAAATTATTTGTTATCATTTCAGCAATGAATGAAAGCGCTAACGTACTCATGGATACATTTTAATAATCTTGTTTTGGTAGTAAGTAGGGTGAGTGAGCCCGTGCGGGGTGAGTTGACATCGGGTTCAGTAAATTTTAAAAGACATTTCCCACGTGACATAGTGTATTCGTTTCGGGTCGTTTCGCAGCTGGCGAATGTGTATGATTAAAGAACAAATACAAATCGTATGATAGCTGAAATTATACACAGGATAGGAGGAATATCGTGCTTCCCAATGAAATGGAAATTATCCTTTTCTGCAATGGGATTTCTTATAAAAGTCAAATTCAAATTTACCAGTTCTGTATGGGAAACGGGATTGAGCAATATCTTTTACAAAAAAAAATATTTAATATTTTGAAAAAAAAACATTACCTATGTTGAAACCATGATAATTCGATTCTGCTATCGACAAACTACTTTCTAGTTTTGCGTTAATTCATTAACACGTTGTATAATAGTTTCGAGGGCGAAATGTAGCATTGCCATAAATGGGTAATGGTAGGTATAGGGCTGGAATATGTTCTTTAACTTGAGTCAGCAGGGCGGCCCTGTCCACTAAATTAAACGCGTTGCAGACGTCCACTTTCAACAACACCTCACCGCCACCGCCTTATAGAAAGGTACGCTCTGCATGCACTGCAGCTTCGCAACCTTTCCGGGTCCCAAAGCCAAGTTGTATTGGTTGAAAGGTGTTCTGTAGAGCGGGAAAAATATGTTTACAACAAATCTTGGAGGCTACGCGGCGGAAAGTGTTTCCTACGGCAATTTGTCGAATGCCCCCGTCATTTTTCTGCAGTGCACATAAATTGGCACAGTACAAAACGTCAATAACTTCTGAGCACACCTTCCTCGATAGCATGAGGTTGATAAGCCGCGTCACGTCCTCCAGAAGAGCGTCCGACCGTCACGACCGGCTTCTCCTGTGGTTCCCAGCTAAAAAAAACAAAAAGTAGAGTCACCCACGTATTGATAACGTAGTGATTATATTCTCTTTGTTGATAACCATTCGATATAACGATAATTTTTATATTTCTTCCATAGGGCTGCGACTTGGTCAGATGCAATCTCTAGCAGGGCTGGCAGCTATTCTACACAAGTACACAGTGGAGCCAGCGCCCTCTACTCGCCGTGAAATTAACCTCGACCATACAATGAACGTCGTACAAGGCGTTCAGGGAGGATTGCCTATTGCGCTCAGATTGAGGAAAGTGTAAAATATTAATGACCTATGTATTCAATACGTTCGTGGTCAGTGACTGGCTATAGCAGTAATAACAATAATAATTGCGCTCAGATCGAGGAAAGTGTAAAATAAAATATGAAGATAGAAAATGAAGAATAAGTTATTCTTAGTTACTATGTTAAGTTAGTTTTAATGAAACAATAAGACGAATATATTTAGTTGTCTTACTATTTTCTGTTGTATCTTTAATTATGTTCCGTTTTATAATAAAATAGTGTAGGGGCCAGACCAGAGAAAAAAAAATCTCGTATGTAAGTTCTGTATATACCTACAACAGGTATGGCTGTGTTCGGGGTACTCTCTGGATCACGAAACTGCTTGTTGTATAATTCAAAAGTGGTGGAGGGGATAGCAGTGACGTCATAAAGATGGCCGCCGACGGTTTTAGTTTTTCTTCAATTGTAGCGCACCTATGAGGTCAATCTAGTTGTGCAAGGAGTCATTTGAAAGCTTATTAAATTTACTTTAATCATTTCATAGACACCTAAAGTGAAATATTTGTATTTACTGAAATATTTTCAATTTATTGCATTTTTTGTTACCTTCCAGCAATCATTCCGCCAGTTTTCTCGGAAACGGGTAACTTTATTGTGATTATAGTTATTACATAAAACATACAAAATTTTATAAGCTATCTTAAAACATTAATTGTATAAAAATACAACTTCAAACGACTGAGCTATGTCAAATTTTCTGGTGCACAGTAACTATGAGTCCAAGCGTGCGTCGGTGTGCGGCGCGGGGCGGACGGACTGCAAATAAAATTATTAGTTATAGATTATTATATAATTAAGGTTTTTATTGTAATATTGATTAGAAAAATATACAATTTTATATTATTTAGGTACTTCCACATGCGTTTACATAAACTATAGATGTACAGGGTGCCAACTCAAATGCGTAACATACTTAAGGGGGTGCTTTAGTTTAGACCATAAAACTGAACAACTTTTACAATGGGACCAACTTTAAAAACAAGAGAAAAATAATCTGCTGTTTCATACATTTTGGTCGAGAAGGGATTGACATGTTCTATGGAACATCCAATTTTATTTCAATGTTGACTCCCAAGGTGATAGTGGTTCAACTTGATGGCCTGAACTGAAGTAGGTACCCCAGCATCCTTTTAAACTAAGAGTCTACTGTGGCTGACCATCAAACTGAACAACCTTACTATGGGAGCAAACCGATCGGAGCTAAAATTAATCAGCCTAAAAATTCCATACTAAACTGCAACGCTTACTCGATTCAAATGTATGGAACAGCTGATTTATTTTTTACTCCAATCGGTTTGCTCCCATAGTAAAAGTTGTTCAGTTTGATGGGTAGATTCTTAGTTTAAAAGGATGCTAATGATATCAATTTCACCCTGTATAGCGCATTAAATTTTACAGGTTCTATATAACAAGTGCCTTGGAAAAGTGAATAAAAGAATGAGAAATCCAAAATAATTCAGGTTTATAAATATTTATTGTTATTCTTATAAAAAAACTATTGTTAGTTGCAAGCATGCAAAGTAAAACTAGGTAGAATGATTCAGCAACATCACCAAAATCCCCGATATGGCATGCATTTTTTTATTTTTATCAACACATCCGCATCTCGCATTGCGGCAGCTTGTTTTGCATTGGCAAGATATTAATTCCAAATCTTTTAACGAAATACATGGTTAACGTTGTTGTCGGTGACAACTTTTTGTTTTCCAATGTCCAACCATGGTTTGTAGGTGGTGGCAAGGAATATATTATAAGAGTACAATTTGGGTTTCTTATGACAGTAAAGAGCCATAATACATTTCTCACCTTCCTTCTTGCTCTAGATTTTCTGTCAGGTCAACCACCGGCACCGATCCAAATCTTTCCAGAAGATCGTAATTTTCTGTGAAGGCTTTCCACGTGCTTTTCTTTGAAAAACCTAACAATGAGCTTGTGCTGTCGCATCCTGTAAGAGCGTGTTACGCCAATAAACAAGTGTCGTTCTGGTCCGACAGTCAGCTGGAACAATTTTATGGACTGAATCGTATTTTGGTTTACTCGCGCTCATTCCACATCGAATCCAGACCTACGCTGGTATCTTATCGAAGAAATGAGTAAGCAACAGTAAAACGTCAGTGTATCTGCTGTTTAACATAATTCTACTTATATCTCCCTCAAGATTTGTTGCTTGCTCTATCACGTATTGTGAAATAAATTTATCGCGATTTGATTTATTAGCAGGATTTATTGGCGTACAACACTCTTACAGAATGCGAAAGCACAAGCTCATTGTTAAGTCTTTCAAAGAATGGCACGTGGAAAGTCTTCACAGAAAATTACGATCTTCTGGAAAAATTTGGATCGGTGGTTGACCTAACAGAAGATCTAGAGCAAGAAGGTGAGTAGTTTATTATGGTTCTTTACTGTCATAAGAAACCCAAATTGTACCTACACGGTTGACAATATGGACAATCTTAGAGTAGATTTTTTTTAAATATTGGTATCGTGGATAATCTTCCACCGTCACAAGAAGCTCTGAAACAACATATAAAAAGAGCAAATTACCAAATATAGGTACGCTTCGGCCATTCAAAATGTACCACCACCTATAAACCATGGTTGGCCACCGGAAAACAAAAAATTGTCACCGATAACATGTATTTTCGTTAAAAGATTTGGAATTAATATCTTGCCAATGCAAAATAGGCTGCCGCAATGCGAGATGCGGCTGTTGATAAAATAAAAAAATTTATGCCCTATCGGGGATTTTGGTGATGTTGATGAATCGCTACCTAGTTTTACTTTGCATGCTTACAACTAACAATTGTTTTAATAAACAATACATATTTATAAACCTGTTAAATTATATTGGATTTCTCATTCTTTTATTCACTTTTCCAAGGCAGCTTCATCCTTGTTATGTTATTATCGCTGGTTATTATGTAGAACTATATACTATTTCCTATTCTGTAACATAGTGTAAAATTTAATGCGTTACGTAATACAGGGTGTACAATAAAATAGGACAGCTACTTAAAGGGGTGCTTCAGACCATCAAACTGAACAACTTTCTCTATGGGATCAATATCGAAATCGCGAAAAAAAAATCCGCTCTCCCATACAAAACTGCAAACATAACTCGACTGAAATGTATGGGACAGCAGATTTTTTTTTCACGATTTCGATATTGGTCCCATAGAGAAAGTTGTTCAGTTTGATGGTCTGAAGCACCCCTTTAAGTAGCTGTCCCATTTTATTGTACACCCTGTATATCAAATGGGGTATGATGATGAACTACTATCACCTTGCTTTGGAGTCAACATTGAAATAGTGAAATAAAATTGGATGTTCCATAGAACATGTCAATCCCTTCTCGACCAAAATGTATGAAACAGCAGATTATTTTTCTCATGATTTCAAAGTTGGTCCCATTATAAAACTTATTCAGTTTTATGGTCTAATCTAAAGCACCCCCTTAAGTATGTTACGCATTTAAGTTGAAACCCTGTACATCTACAGTTTATGTAAATGCATGTGCATGTGCAGGTACCTACATAATATAAAATTGCATATTTTTCTAATCAATATTATAATAGAAACCTTAATTATATAATAATCTATAACTAATAATTTTATTTGCAGTCCGTCCGCCCCGCGCCGCACACCGACGCACGCTTGGACTCATAGTTACTGTGCACCAGAAAATTTGACATAGCTCAGTCGTTTGAAGTTGTATTTTTATACAATTAATGTTTTAAGATAGCTTATAAAATTTTGTATGTTTTATGTAATAACTATAATCACAATAAAGTTACCCGTTTCCGAGAAAACTGGCGGAATGATTGCTGGAAGGTAACAAAAAATGCAATAAATTGAAAATATTTCAGTAAATACAAATATTTCACTTTAGGTGTCTATGAAATGATTAAAGTAAATTTAATAAGATTTCAAATGACTCCTTGCACAACTAGATTGACCTCATAGGTGCGCTACTATTGAAGAAAAACTAAAACCGTCGGCGGCCATCTTTATGACGTCACTGCTACCCCCTCCACCACTTTTGAATTATACAACAAGCAGTTTCGTGATCCAGAGAGTACCCCGAACACAGCCATACCTGTTGTAGGTATATACAGAACTTACATACGAGATTTGGTTTAGAGACGACTTTTCTGCGGGTGGCCGATAGTCTAAAAGTAAAAGTTGTTAAATTAATATAATTGATCAGACGCATTTCAACGATTTGTCCATATCGTATCAAAATTTACGGAGGTACTATCGCGGACTTTTCTGCCTGACCACCACTAGGCTCATTTTTGCTTGCATACTATAGTAGATTGTTAACCAAGGGATGAAAGTGACCCATTTCACACGAGATGTTTGGCGCCCCGAACGAACGTGAGGGGCGCCCATAGTTCGAGTGTGAAATGGGTACTTTCACCCGAGTTAAACACTCTGCTTTTCATCACGATTACGAGGAAATTAACCAAAACCAGATAATGCAAAATCAATTTCTGAATCGATATTCGCTCGATGAATTCATTTTAGGCTACGTTTCAAAACGTTTGAAATACGAAGGGGACCAATACGAAGTAGAAAAAAAACATACGAAGATTGTGGATGCTAGAGTGAGACAGATATACTTCCCTAGTGATTTTTACACGTTTTGAAAAAGATCTGCAAAATTTGCAACATGTGGCTTTCCCTCCGTTTTTTTTTCAAGTTTTTTCTTTTTCGCGCAAGGCTGCGTTCCGAACCTACGCTCCAGGTGCACCCCAACCGCAACTTTTCGCACTAACGCCGTTCAGGAGTGCGATTTTTGAACATCATACGAGCGACTCGGCAGTCGAAAATGTCATAATTACTATGAGATTATGCATCTTTCTACTGCCGATTCGCTCATATGATGTTCAAAAATCGCACTTCAGAGCCTCGGTGAAAAACGTTCTACCATAGTGCGAGTTGAAAAAACAACCGCACCCAAAGGTCCTGAACGCAGCCTTGTGCGAAAAAGAAAAACCTTTTTTTTTTAAACTATTCTGTTTTTTAAATTAGGTACTTTTTCTTCACCTGTTCTTCACGCAGAAAACAAAATGCATATAACTTATACAAAAGTATCGAAATGTTACTAATTATTGTTATTATTACTAAATTCGAATATTTTTGTTCATAATAATTATAAAAATTAATAATTTTAATATAATGTTACCGAAGTGAGGCTGTATAGGTTTCTGCCTTTGCTCAGTATAGACGTAGATTTTTTTTTAAATTACTTTTCCGCCCTAGGGAAGAAATGTATCACTTTCAACCCGCTTCTTAGATAAACAATGACCTACTTTCAGAGTATGAGTGATGAAAAAAAATAAAAACGATGTCATACCCCGCCCTATTGATGAATAGACCAATTAATAATAGTTTCTAAACAATAATTTTGGGCGAAATTATGCGATTTTTTTCTTAAGTGGTCAGGCGGAAAAGTCCCCGATAGTACATTATGAGTAGGTATTTTCTTATTAGTTAGGTACCTATCTAAAGATTGTTTTCTGCTTGCTATAAACGGACACATTAGCGATTATCAGACTTGTACATTCGTTATACCTATTTCATAATTATCTCTTAGACCATAACATTCTGTTTATGAATGTAGCAATGCAACCAGTTGTAGTAATTTTATATGGTCTTACTAAGAGAGATTATCTTGAAAGGGATTATTCTGTACGGTCGTGAGTTTATGTACCATATAAAATAATTGTCCATAATTGAAACATACATCTATACATATAATAAAATCGTAAACGCAAGTCTGTTTGAACACTCATCAATCAGTCATCACGAAAAAACAAAAACTGAACGGATTTAGATTGGCACACAGGTAGAATATGATCAGGATGAACACATATAGGATACTTTTTTAAGGTCTATTATACGCAGAAGGAGTCGCTGGCAACAGCTACTTGTTTATAAATGTATTAACATAATCTCAAATAGATACCAACACGTGATGTCACTGTCACGGTGATTATTTCCTTTGACGGTCATGTTCAGTCTACACTCAGGGGTGACCAAACTTTTCAAGTACCTACGCGGTCTACATTGAATCTCAGATATTGGCGGTCTACTTTAAAAAATTTTACTTCTAACATTATTCATTAAATCAAAAATGTTTGTTTATTTTGGTGGTGGATGTTTTTTTCATAACTTACATCAAAGAAAACGCTGATTCATTATCTACTTGTAATGTGGAAACTTGCCACTGTTTCCAAAAACATGCAAGCAAGAAAAAAACTTGTAATGGTAATAGTAATTTTGGTATCAATCAGAGTTAGAATATTATTTCCTCCTCGCACCACAACAGATTTAGCTTCGACTTCTTCTACAGTTTCCACATGTTACACAGCTGAACAGTTTTTCTGCTATATTTCTGAATTTTAGGAATTTAAATAGGATTTTTAGAAAATTTCGCCATGATTTAAAAATTGATTCTTTCTTTCTTTTAAATTTTTTGAACTCTTCGCGGGCTACCATAAAACACAGCGCGGTCGACCGGTCGACCGCGGTCGACGTCTTGGCCACCCCTGCACTGCACGGGAAGCATGCCAACCCGCAATAGCCATGATACGGCTTTGTCACGTCTTTTATCTCGTTCGTTTGCGCGTAAACGAACGAGATAAAAGACGTGATAATATATCGCGAGTTGGCATGCTACCCACGCTGGTCTACACAATGTCAATTGTTTTAGGCTATTTAGATTGGAGGTAATCCTTAGATAGCTTTAGGTTACTAATTGATAATGTTATGCTATTTAAAGCTTGTTGTTGTGTTGTGATACGGTAACATGTATAGGTATTTCGTTATTGTGTTGTGCACATTAAACCTATATAGTCCTGTACCGGTTTAAGTACTTATTCAGACATACTGTACCATACCTTAATACTTACTTAACTGTTTATAAAGGGTATCGCGTTAGTTAAATTACCTCACGGCGCTTACGGCGGCAACATGATCATTTTTTTCATTATTTTATTAACTATTATAGCGTTCTATTTTTACGCTACAAAAAGTCACAAGTACTGGGCAGAAAGAAATGTAAAACATGAACCACCTATACCGCTTTTCGGAAACCATCTCCCTAATCAACTGGGCCAAAAAAGTGTAACCACAATATTTTGGGCGTTGTACAAAAAGTATTCTAATGAAAAAGTGGTTGGCTATTACAAAGGAAGAGTTCCAGAGCTGATAATCAGGGATCCGGATATAATCAAATGTGTATTGAGTGCGGACTTTGATCATTTTCACTTCCGAGGATTCGCCAGAAAATCAGAACCCCTTTTCGCAAATCTTTTCCACGCGGACGGTGATGTGTGGCGACTGCTGCGGCAGCGTATTACGCCGGCATTCACGACAGCCAAGCTAAAGGGTATGTTCCCTCTAGTAGTGAAATGTGCTGAGAAACTACAGGACTTGGTTGGAGAGATGATAGAGCGAGGGGATGAATTCGATGCACGAGAGCTGATGGCGCGCTTCACTACAGAGTTTATCGGCGCCTGCGGCTTCGGCATCGAAATGGACACCATTAACAACCAAATCTCTCAGTTCAGAGAATTGGGTATACTTATCTTCGCTCGTCCCCTAAAGCTACGTTTGTTGTTCCCTCTTTTAGAATTATTTCCAGAATTAAAGAGTGTTCTTTACGTCAGTGATCATAGTGTCGAGGACAGCATCACGGCGATTGTGAAAAAGATACGAGAGCAAAGAAATTACAAGCCTTCTGGTCGCAACGATTTTATCGATCTCCTTCTAGAGTTGGAAACAAAAGGGAAGATTGTGGGAGAATCTATCGAGAAACGTGCACCGGATGGTACGCCGGTTCAAGCTGAAATTGACATGGACATAAAATTGATTGTAGCCCAAGTGTTCATATTTTTTGCCGCTGGATTCGAAACATCATCTACAGCTACTAGTTTCACTTTACATCAGTTGGCATTCCACCCAGAGATACAGACTAAAATCCAGAAGGAAATTGACGAGGTATTGTCTAGACACAACAACAAGCTATGTTACGAAGCGGTCGCCGAGATGTCATATCTGGACATGACTTTTAAGGAAGCAATGAGGATTTTCCCATCGCTGGGTGTTCTGAACAGAATGTGCACTAAGAAGTACACAATACCGGGAACCGACGTGACCATTGATCCTGGAGTGAAGATTGCTATTCCAATACAAGCTTTACAGATGGACGAGAAGTACTTTGATAACCCGACAGAGTTTAGACCTGAGAGGTTTCTACCGAAAGCTGTGCAGGAACGACATAAATATGTGTATCTGCCATTTGGTGAAGGTCCACGAGCGTGCGTTGGTAAGTGTTTATCCATTGCTTCTAATCTTCGTTCGGGGAAAAGGCCGTTCGAGGAAATGGACGAAGCCGGGAAGTGGACGTTCAGGGAAAAGGACGTAACTGACCTGATCCTTCTCTAACTATTATGAGTGAGTCACTACCGGAAACTAGTCTCCAAATGTCATAATTCTAGATTAAATATTATTTATTTATGGTTATTTTAAGTAAGTTGGTGAACCGGCACCAGAACACTTGCTAATGATAACAGAAACAGATTGCATTATCAATGTTTATAATTGGTATTGAAGATTAACAAAATTATTATTATCGTACGTATCGTACACAGTGTGCGGGACGCGGGCGGATATTGACGGCGGCGGGTCATTACCACGCAATTGTTATTAGTAACAGTATGTTAAGTTTCATCAATCAGTATTTCCTGACACGAAAGATTGATGTAGCCTACTATCATGTAGATACTTAGAAATATTGATGAACCTATATCCTATAGCAGGAACTAGCTTCTATTGCCGTACGGGATATCGAACTTCCGCTGGTCGATTAACGCTTGGTCGAAAGAACTCATATTGAGGCCTGTGAATTTTTAAGTATACACCCAGATCTAGAAATAATTTAAGTAGGTACCTACTTATACCTACATGACCGATAAATATATTCAAGATAATAGTAACATTATTATCTTAGAGCAAATATATTAGTTGTAGCATGATAAATAATAGTGTATGCTTATTATATGTAACAACCTACTTAAGTTGGTAATATAAGCAAATAATTATCTACAAAACGCTTTATAGGTATTTTAAACAACCGGCACCCGTGAGTCGCGACTTCGTACGAGCAGACCACTGACTTTAAATATAGGTACCTACTTACTCACAACTTTTAACGCAACCTGCGTTGAAATAAAGCCTACGAAATGTTAAAAGCTATATGCTTTTGTGAACCACATCCAAATCTGTTCAGTGGTTTTTAAGTGATGCGTGCGACAAACAAACAGACGCACAGATAAAAATTCTAACAAGTCAAAATAATAATATTTTGCGCGTTATTTTTAACTAAAGTCGTTTTACGTATGAAACTAGTCCTCATCGAGACAAATTAAATGAGACCAAACACGAGTGTTTTCCTACATTAACTTAAGGCTCCTTTTACCGTTCAGTGGCGCCCTCATCACAATATTAAAGATTTCTTAATAAAGAAAGCCAAAATTTTAATTTATTTTTTTCAATATTTCAAAGTTGAAAAAAAACGGTACACTGTAAAAGGACTTTTAATTATAATATTTTATTGTCATTAGAACTAAACATTGTGTGTAAAATTTCAACTCAATCGTTTAACAGGATGTAGGCAAAAAGTTCTAAAGATAGATTGACAGCTCGAAATTCAATTATCATTTTGTGTTAGGTATTGATAACCTAACCAATAGGTAACGATGATATTTCTTCCACAGGGCTGCGACTTGGTCAGATGCAATCTCTGGCAGGGCTGGCAGCTATATTACACAAGTACACAGTGGAGCCAGCGCTCTCTACTCGCCGTGAAATTAAGCTCGACCATACAACGCAGGTCATACAAGGCGTTCAGGGAGGATTGCCTATTGCGCTCAGATTGAGGAAAGTGTAAAATATTCTGAATATTTAAGTAGGTACCTATCTAGGTATTAGAATTTAGTTATTCTTGCTATGTTGAGTTAGTTTTCCTAAAATAGTAGAGATGCTAATCTAAATAGTCATGAAATAAAGATTATCGTAGGACATATCGTAATCTTTTTTTTGTAAATATCTTCAATGTACAGACACACTTCTGTTACAGTTTTATAATAGTTTAGATGTGGTATCGTTGCATTCAGTAGAGTTTCTTGAGTAGGAAAAATAGCGGTGTCGCTTTTTCAATTGGTGGAGTGGGGAGTTATGACGCCATAATTTTTTTTGTATGGGATTAAAAAACTTTTTTTTCTGAAACCTGTCGCATGCGGTGTTTTTTGATCTTTGATATGAGGATATTATGAGTCATTTGGTGCATGTTTTACAAAAAATTACCCAGCCGTTTCCCACCCGGAGGAGCCCAAACTTGGTATGTCTTGAGAACCTTTACCTTAACCTTTTT
The DNA here is from genome assembly GCA_922987775.1 of Agonopterix subpropinquella. Lineage (NCBI taxonomy): Eukaryota > Metazoa > Arthropoda > Insecta > Lepidoptera > Depressariidae > Agonopterix > Agonopterix subpropinquella. The sequence goes on along the minus strand of OV277698.1, from coordinate 16,440,540 downwards.
GAAAACCAGTGGCTGAAAGGTAATAGTGTAATTTATTTTTAGAACCGGCTTATGAAGCCCTTTCATTTGATACCCAACACGGCAGGTTTCGGAAAAAAAGGTTAATCCCATACAAAAAATTTATAATGTCATAATAGTATAAGAGATAAGTGTACTTTTTGAAACCATCAGCAGCAAGGCTGATTCAGTGTTTATGGAGTGCAGAGCATCTCTGTGATGGGGATGGACCAGGTCTGCCTGCATAACTTCAGTCGGTTTAGGAGCTACCTTTGAACGGCTGTATCTCCTAAACCGACTGGATGTCAGTTTTTGTACCTACAATACAATGCATACTACAATAATATCATACGTTGGTCATTAGTCATTACAGACGAGGCGGGACTGTACCACGAGCCGCAGTCGAGCCTGTAATAATGATAATGACCAACGTTCACGTGTTTCTTACGACCGACGTTTTTCAACACACTTGCGAGGAAAAAGTAATAAAATTTCGTAAAACACAACTATTTTAGAAATATATTTCAGCAAATGGTATATTAATTAAACTGTAGTCTTTGAGCAAATAGCGCTTGGTTTCTTTTTTTTCGCCCGTTCCTTTCCTTGAGATCAAGAAGATTAAATACCTTCTTTGTTGAGATAGTTATGCGCATGATCGAGGCAATGACTTTGTCGACATTCAACCAACGACCTAATATTAAAAACGTTAGGTTCCCAACTGGAAAAGTACTATACAAGCCTTGGCCACAACTAGGAATTGATGGACTTTACACGTTCGTCCATCAATGCCTCTGTTGCTGGCCGCTGCAGTAATGTACTATTTCACACCACCCGCTCGAAAATGGAACATTATAATATTATGTCATGTAACTCGCACCTAAAGCGATGTCATCTGGGTCTAGCCGGGCAATAATATTGTACTGAATTTCATTATAACCCGCTGGCAAAGAAAATCCGCTGGTCAATAATGAGATTTTAATATGGAACCCTAATGGAACCGCATCCACAGATTATTTAATAGTTACTACGACCTCTACTTAAAATTCGTATGAAAACTTATCATGGAGACCTGCATCAAAAAGAACTTAATTCAAAATTTGTACTGGCCACCACGAGTATTGAACACAAAAAGGCGCGAATACCAAAAAGTTATTATACCTGTCGGAATAGAGTAACTGACATGCGAATGCTGCAAATCTATGTACCTATTGCTACCAATCAAGAACATTGTATATAGTATACAAAATTTTTGCTACCAATTGCTACGAACAAAGTAATAAAAAATATTACATCTCTCTCTTTCCACAACTGCCTGCGTAACATGACAGAGGTGAGAAATGGAGATTGACGCCAATTTGACGTTTAGAAGTGACCTGTGTCGCTCTCACCTCTGTCATGTTACGCGGTGGCTGGTCTAATGTTTCAAATATTAACTTTCACTTTTAATTAAAAAAAAAAGATTTTTCTAAATACTATACTATTGAACTCTAATACTTTGTTATAAACTCTAATAAAATATGTAATTTGTTTCTACCTGTATTGCTTTTTATTTTCTCGCGGAGGGTGTGAAAAGTAGAGTATGGTCCTCGGGGATAAACGTGTTTTCTTCTTGGGCGAGCTTGAACCCCTCGCTTCACTCAGGATTCTGGTCTTAACTCCCTCGCTTCGCTCGGGAGTTAACTCTACGCTCGGGAGTTAACCCTAGAATCCCTCGTTACGCTCGGGATTCAATATCGCGGCCGTGATGAAAGACACTGCTTTATCCCCTTGGTACATAATCTACTATTAATCTAAGCTTGGTGATAATCAGACCATAAAACTGAATAATTTTCTCTATGGGACTAACACCGAATCCACACCGAAATCGCGAAAAAATAGGCCTGTCCATTGACGCGGAGCTGAATGGCGGAGCGGGGAAGCGGAGTTTTATCAACCAATAAGATTGCAATCAAAATCTCGGCAGTGATTTTATGCAATCCTGATTGGTTAATATTTCCTCGCTGCTCCGCTCCGCCAGCCAGCTCGCGTCATTGGACAGGCAGCCTAAAACTGTTGTTCAGTTTGATGGGTAGAGTCATCATCATCATCTCTCAGCCGATGGACGTCCACTGCTGGACATAGGCCTCCCCCAAGGATCGCCATAACGACCGGTCCTGCGCTGCGCTCATCCAACGTTTACCCGACGCCTTCACCAGGTCGTCGGTCCACCGTGTGAGGGGCCTACCCACGCTGCGCTTTCCGGTACGCGGTCGCCACTCGAGAACTTTTCGGCCCCACCGGCCATCGGTTCTGCGAGCATGGGGATGGGTAGAGTATGTGGTATAAACTGGTATAAAGGTTAATGGTACTTTTCCTTACATGTATAATATAATAACTATTGGTAATAAAATAACTGAACATGATGGCGGCATTGACCAAGAATGAGTGTAAGCGAAAAGTTTTTAATCTTAAGCCAAGAAGTTTTTCACTGATGGCGGTGACAGTAGTTTGGTAGAGATTATGAGATTATTAAACTGTAGTCTTTGGTAGAATATATTTATTTCAAATTAAATATTTTAGTAAGCTATTAATATTTTAAAATATGGTATATCAGCATCCAGGTCGTATATGTATTTAAAATAGTAGAACAGATTTTCAGGTGATAATTAAAAATGTCATTTAATTACGTAAAAATTTACTACGGCCCCTGTAACTCGTTTCACACAAATGTACATAAGCCCCAGAAGCTGAAAGGTTTGAAAGGTAAATAAATATCAGTCTGTTCTCTAACTAGGCACCTACTTATGGATTGTCAGCTTCGACCAAAATTGTCAGGAACAATTCCCTATATTTTATTTTTACAACAAGTTAACATGGTGCGACTTTGGAGGACGATGGCCGCTTTAGGATTTAAGTAGGTACCTAGTCACAGAAGTCGGAGTTAAGTTAACAAATTAAAACGAAACGACAGACTAAACCATTTCTCCAAGTTTTGTGAGCATAATAAGTAATATCAACCCATTGCAGATCATCTCCAGAAAGTCGGCTTCAGAGTCGACCTCGTTCCCGTCAAATATGTCAACTATTGCATGCTAGAGATGTGTGGACATGAGGTTTGTATCACAAAATCCGTCAGGATTATAGTTTTCTTTGATCACAAAGTAGAAAGGAACCAAGCTGTTTGGACTTCAAATTTGATAGAAATTATGAAACATTTCATGTCCTCAACTTTTGTTATGTTTCCATAGTTTAGAAACAAAATATTATTCTCTTTTTGTCTGAAGTTAGACTAACAACACCACTGGAAAGAGGACTAGTAGAAATTGCATGAGTAGTATTTAGATAGGCTTATTATACTATTGGTACGGTCGGGGACTCCGTGGACTCCATGGAGTCCGCGTCCTGATAGTCTGATGTCAATCTACAGGGTGAAATTGATATCATTAGCATCTTTTTAAACTAAGAGTCTGCCCATCAAAATGAACAACTTTTACTATGGGAGCAAACTGATCGGAGCAAAAAAAATCAGCTGTTGCATACATTTGTGTCGCGTAGGCATTGCTGTTTAGTATGGAACAGCATATTTTTTAGTTGCTCCGATCGGTTTGCTCCCACAGTGAAAGTTATTCAGTTTGACTCTTAGTTTAAAAGGATGCTAATGATATCAATTTCACCCTGTATAGATTGATAGTTGTATTGATAGTCCAATTGACAGATAGGAAGCGAACAAGCACCTACATGCGATTTATATTAGTCATCAATTAAGGTGGAGGCAGGGCATTGACATAGAATACCATGGACGCCGGGTTTAAACTACACAAACCTAAGTACATGTAGTAATATAAACCAACTAAAAACATTGAAAATGCTGAATTTCTTTTCACGCGCCCGCGCGTGTGCATAGTCGGCCGATCAAACCTTCCCGTAATTGATTTTCTTTACGTTTTGGTGCTCTTTTGGTTCGGACACTTGAGCGCGGACCCTGCGTCCAGTAGTTGGTAAGTCAATGAGCCAGGGTCTCTTCTGAGATCAATACCTATGTCAATACTCTCACATCCAGGTATTCCGTTGTAACATCCAAAACTTGATGTTCAATACGTCGTACAAGCGCGACCCGGTGTGTCAGAGAGCCATAGAAGCAGTCATCGAGTCTTCATCCAAGTTCAACCGCGCCCGCAACTACCTCTGGTCATGGCAGATGCTGGAGGATCAGATCTTCAAGCGCGGAGAATACGCGCCTAAAGAGTACTGGGCTTTCGACTTCGACATGCAGCCATTTAGTACGGCCGAGGAGTGTCTTGAGTGCTGCTGTATTCCAGTTGAAAAGATTCCTGAAGATGATGTTAACAAATAAAATCTTTTTATTTTACGTGATTTTATTTATTCAGTACAAATTAATAACTGCCTATAAGATCGATGATACTACGTAGTTTAGTACAGTTGCCGGCAAACTTCATAAGCAAATCTATGGCTGCAGAATAAAATTTGTACGTGAAACCGTTAGTGCGCATACTCCTGTTTCCTCCTCCAAAACTAAACCGATTTTAATAATTCTTTCAAGAATAATATGAGAAAGACTTTGACTATGTCTGAATGTTTTGCTTTTTTTGTTTACCCAGCCGTTTCCTACCTGGAGGAGCCCAAACATGGTATGTTTTGAAAATACTTTTTGGATTTTTTGAAAACGTGTAAGTAGTATGTATGAATCTACACTAATATTATAAAGAGGAAAGATTTGTACCTATTTTTGTATGTTTGTATGTTTGTAATGAATAGGCTCAAAAAGTACTGGGCCGATTTAAAAAATTCTTTCACCATTAGAAAGCTGCATTCACCCTGAGTAACATAGGCTATATTTATTGCTAGAAATATTAGACGTCCACCCGTGCGAAGCCGGGACGGGCCGCTAGTTATGTATATTTTTAGAACCGGCTCATGAAGCACTTTCATTTGATACGGTAGGTTTCAGAATTTTTTTTAAAATCTCATACAAAAAATTTATAACGTCATAACTCCCCACTCCACTAATAGAGAAAGCGACACCACCGCCATTTTTCCTACTCATGAAACTCTACAGGGCCTCTACCCGCACATTCGAACTTCGTAATTGCGTGACCGTTTTCGTTCCAATATCAACTCTATTACAATGAAGTGCAGACCGAAACAGTGGCGATATATCGAACATCGAAACTCCGGGTACAGGGCCTGAATGCAACGATACCACTTGTCGGTATATAAAACCACTGTCTTACGAACTTCTTTATTTGACGACGTTTTAGCATCTCTACTATAATAATAGCATCGTCCTTAGAAACAAAGAATTTAAAGACATAATTCAGTATCAGTACATATCCATAACAAAATCCATTATCTGTTTGTACCTACGTATAAACAAAACCGTCATAAAAGGATATCAGTAAATAAACTAATTAAGCTTTAGAATAGCTGCAAATAAACACAGATAAATACAACAAAACAATTGCTTCGACTGTAGGGTAGGGCATGATCAAGGAATATACTACTCGGCATGATCATGAATATAACTAATCTAGTAATGTTATCCAAAAGTCGTATCCATGCGTTATTTTATCTTTATCGGTTAGAATCAAGCGATTGATTGAAGATTTCCCCGCGTGACGGTGCCGGCGATCGCAACGGAAATCGTGTGAAATCATTGATATTGTGAAATGGATGTAAGGTATGTACGCCGCCAATCAGAAAGTACTTCATCATAACTCTTAGAGTACTTTGTATATACTGGATGGAGGTAGAAGTTTCCTGCGATGCGCGCGCCACTTTTTTATTTATAACAAAAATCTTTAATAAAATAAATATTTCTGCACCGTGATCAACTGCGCAAACGATTTTTTTATTTTAGTTTTTATAAAAAACAGAAGTATAAAAATATATAGGTACAGGTATAAAATGTAACCTTTGCGTTATATATTTTAAGGGGCGATTTTGATTAAAGGAAGGATTTTGATATTCGCTCCATAGTAAATGTTGTTAAGTTTGAACTACACCCCCCTAAAATATGCAACGCATTGAAGTTTACACCTGTATACATAAACGGGGAGGCAGCGCCATGCTTTTCGGATGGCAACCGCCCTGAGTCCGCAGCGGACTTCTTGGAGACTTTCTTCAGTCAAGACAAGAGCGATAAAAGCATTAATTTCTAAAAGAAACAAGTTTGATTTTAGATTCTTTATATTGAAACAAGATACAAGGCTCCCGAGTTCAATCCGCTAACAGTGGCAATAAATTAATATAAGTCTTAATATTCAGGTTTATTCACATTTCAGTCGCGAAAAGGCTACTTTCACTTTTGTATTAACTTATTCACCGCTATCTCATAAAATCCCATAATCGCTAGATGTAACACGATATCGGATTATAGCAGTGAAAATAATTATTTAAGGGCATTCACATGAATATATTTATCCACCGATTCAAATTATATATTTCTATTTATAAATATAATATGATTATAATACGTCATGTTCACATTAGACAGTCATTTAAAGCCTGGTTGCTATATGAACACACCCTTTTATGTTTTGTATCGGTATTAGTATAACTTAGTATCTTATTATGTTGATCTGATCACAAAATTAACCAGCAGAACAAGACCCTAGGTTTTTGTGCCAATTGACCAATTTGAAACAGATTCCATAGCTATAATGTCTTGTCTTAAGTTCTTGACTAATATATTGTGAAATCCATTGCTATATGAAATAACAGAGTAGGTACAAAATATATTTGACCATTTCGATGCTACCAGTGTATCTAAGATTCTAAGTGACATTTTCGACTAGGTATGAAACAAAAATGACTGTTTATAATAATGTTAATTTCCTATTGAACATCAGCATTGTGTGCTATTATAGATTTAACATAAAAGTCAAGAACACTTATAGCAACAGCCAATACGATGTTTTGAGATAAATAAACAACTGGATGAATAATTTATCCAAGCCTAGTCAGTAACCATACTATGTATGTATAACGCTCAGTTGCAGAAACGCTCATTAAAGTTAATACTCAATAAAATCTCTTGCTGTCACTTGTTGTCTTGTTGACGTGGTAAAAGCTAGCAAGAGACTTAATGGAGGATTAACTCTAATGAGCGTTTCTGCAACTGAGGGTAAGTCGAACAAATGTAGAACCGAGCTCATTTCAGTATAAAACCGTCTATCTATCTATAATTTCATAAATAATTATATCAATTTACAATCGAAGTAATATCAGATAAATACATGGATTTAATTAAATTAAATTTACAAGATACACCTAATACCGAATAACAATAAAATATAATTTTATTGCATCAAATTGGAAAACAAATCAACTAACACTCCGTCAAAGGGCCGGCGCACGCCTGGCCAAGCGCAGCGCAGAGCATTTTTCACTGCCAAACCATTATCGATTTTACTTGCATTGAAATAACTTCGAAAATTTATTAATTGTACTATTCCCCGAGAGCATCGAAGCGACTTGAGGCGAAAGATGTGTCAATTTGATTGTCGATGTTATTTCAACACACGCAAAGTTGATAATGGTTTGGCAGTGGAAATGCTCTGCGCTGAGCATCGCCAGGTGTGAGCCGCCTCAAAGTGTCAACCCGCCCTAGTCTTGATACATTATTAATTTCAAAAATCCTTTTCTAACAATTTAGATTGACAACTTATGGAAGAGTGTTCACAATGTTTGTTACGTTTGACTCTATTTTTGATATAATACAAATATAAAAATAAGTAATATACAGGGTGTACAATAAAATGGGACAGCTACTTAAAGGGGTGCTTCAGACCATCAAACTGAACAACTTTCTCTATGGGACCAATATCGAAATCGCGAAAAAAATATCTGCTGTCCCATACATTTCAGTCGAGTTATGTTTGCAGTTTTGTATGGGAGAGCGGATTTTTTTTTTCGCGATTTCGATATTTGTCCCATAGAGAAAGTTGTTCAGTTTGATGGTCTGAAGCACCCCTTTGAGTAGCTGTCCCATTTTATTGTACACCCTGTATTTTACAAGAAGCGTTTTTTTTTTATCTCAAAAAAAGTAAATAAAGTGAACTTCATTGAGAATATGTGATAAGACAGAAACGATTAAATTAAAGAGCTCTGAACATAAACCTGGGTAGACTTGATCTTCTTCCTGAAGCTCTATTCACATTACGACAGGCGGGCGCGGACGGGCGCGGAGGGTGCATATTAAAATAATGCCTATTTCAATACCGATAGAGTTCACAGAGAAAGCTCCGCCCTCCGCCCGTAGGGCCCGCATGGGCGTTCTCTCTGTCAACTCTATCAGTATTGAAATAGGTCTCATTTTACATTGCACTCTCCGCGCCCGCCCGTCGTAATGTGAATAGGGCTTTTATATACATCCGTAAACACTCACTCATAATTCATCAACTAGATTGTAATACATACATTTCTCCAACAATATACACAACTAACCTAAAGCGAAACAAAATATAGGATCTAAAACAGTGACTAAATAAAAAAATTGCTATACAAAAATAAGACAAAGAATTTCCTATGTTTTGTTTCGTTTGCACATCCTTTATATAATAATAGCCATAAAATAATATATCACTTTTTGTTTATTGCACAATAAAACGATATTCTGAACTGACTCGTTTATAAAATTCGTTTTCGCGCAAATAATAATTGTGATAAAAGGAAATTACAGAAAATTGCCCAACAGGAATTGATTTACTTCATCGAGTAATCATTACCGACGCACTCAAATACATAATGTATTTAACATTAATAAAGTCCACTTCAGCATTAGTAGTGAACTATGTTGTCTTCATGTCTTTTATGGGCAATTTTCAATTAGTAGCGAACGCTTTCCACCGAACCTAACTCTTCAATAACCTAACTACAAGTGCTAATCACGACATTCAAAAAGAAAATGGACTTTAGATTCAAGTTTCGTTCGAGATAACATATTCGTCTAAAATAATACACAAATATTACGTCTACCGAAACTGTTTCGGCAGCGCAACATTAGCCACCTACTATTTCTGAAAGAGTAACATTCCAAAAACATACAAAACATTCCGACAATAACAATTGTAACTTGGAACGAAACTCAAAAGCCAACTTATCGAAGCTAGGGCAGTGGTAGCACTTTCCTTTGGCAATTCAGCCTCGGCGAGTCCGGCGGTGGTACCGCGCGAAAGTCACTCGGTTCTCACTCGGCACTCATTTCACCTGAGTCTTGATGTGTTGGAGGAACTCGTAGTAGGCGAACGCTGACTCCACTCGGTCGTCTACGAGCCGCTCCGTGAATAATTGCCGGTTTGGCGAGTTGTCCCTGGAGAAAGAAAATGAAAATAATTTAAAAACGGATGAGGTGAAGGCAGTCATCAGAGTCCAAACAGAACCACACAACTGACAATTTTTGCATTTTGTTTTGGGACATAGACAATCAAACTACCTATCTCTGACTACCCCCTCGGGGGATATAGTCGTGAGCATATGCTATGCTTACAATCATTACATATTTCCCGTGCGGCACAATCTTTACATATTAACCACTATAATGACTGGCAGAAGTGGCAGGTAAGACCATGGAGTTCTCTATGGCGGTGTCCTATTGCCATCGCACGCGCGATGGTGCGATGCGATGTGATCGTACTGATGGGTAATTCTCCGAAATTTTTCAAATTTTCAAATTTTTCTATGGAAAAATTTCAACGATTTGTAAAATTTCGGAGAATTACCCATCAGTACGATCACATCGCATCGCACCATCGCGCGTGCGATGGCAATAGGACACCGCCTAAGGGTAAGACGGAAGGTTCTGCTCTTGCATGGAGTCCCAGAGAACAAGAATGAGGGAGAACCCATAAAGTGGTTGCTCAAAAAATCTGACAAAATGAAATTGTCTGATCCCAATGATTTTGAAATGTGTCACCGCTTTAGCTAATAATAGTATCAGGCCTGGAATCTACCGAAGCGGTGCGGAGCAGAGAAGAGCGGACATGTGAACAACCAATAGGATTTCGATATTTATCCATCTCGCTCAGCTTCAGCGAATACGGTTCAAGCAGAACGGGGAAGATATCTAAACTATTATAAAACTGTAACAGAAGTGTGTCTGTACATTGAAGATATTTACAAAAAAAAAAGATTACGATATGGTTTTTAGATGTCCCTGATTCCAAATCACCAATTTTTGGATTTTTTGTCTGTCTGTTTGTTTGTTTGTTTGTTTGTGGGTTTGTTTGTTCGAGCATCACGCAAAAACTACTGAACCGATTTTGATGAAACTTTTTTTTGTTTGATAGCTTATGATCTGACTTACAATCTGGTATATAATTTATACGGACGAAGTCGCAGGTAAATGCTCGTTTCTCATATTTGTACAGCACAATCAAAGTTCCGCCCATCTCCGCTTTAGTGGCTACCGGGCATTACATATTTATAAGTCACGACCATTTATTCGCGACTTCGTTCGCATAGATTATATACCAGATTTTAAGTCAGATCATAAGCTATCAAACAAAAAAAAGTTTCATCAAAATCGGTTCAGTAGTTTTTGCGTGATGCTCGATCAAACAAACAAACAGACAGACAAAAAATCCAAAAATTTGTGATTTGGAATCAGGGACATCTAAAAACCATATCGTAATGTTTTTTTTGTAAATATCTTCAATGTACAGACACACTTCTGTTACAGTTTTATAATAGTTTAGATGTTAAAACCAGGGGGAGCGTGTGAATTCTCTATGGTTAAAACTTATTATAGACTTGAAAAATTAGAACCATTAACAGACTTGACCAATTAGAACCATTAATGAACTTACGAATCAAAACAAAACCGGGCGTTTAAAAGCCGCTTGACGAATTGGAACTATCATCAGACTTGACCAATTGTACCCTAAATCGGTCGTTCGTGTACTATGTGTATGTACTAACCTTAATATTAAAATATTGGAAGCGTAAGGTCTATCGTCGTTCAGTTTGTCGATGAAGGCGTGCAGCAGCGCGTTGCCCTCGCCGTCGAGCCGCGGCAGAGTCCTCGCCTCGTCGGGCAGCTGGCTGAACGCCGCCACTCCGAACGTGTCGGACAGGAAGGCGGGGCTGACCGCGTGGCACACGTATATCGTGTATTGTTCCCCGTCGTCCAGGAGGTACGCCCCTGTTGAACTTATTCTGGAATAGGAAGTTCAGTTTTAACATGGGTTGGTTATTAACCTCTCGTATGCCGGGAATTACAAACACAATAATAATCAATTATTTTCGTCGCGCGAATCCTCGTCCCAGCATACCAAAGGCTACTGTAATGTAAACGATAATGAGAATGACTAGGCTTTTTTACTTCAATTTATCACAGCTGTAATTAGGAAAATTTCTCATTGTTTGCTATTTGGGATTTGTAAGCCTAGGCGACTCAGTCTTGACTGGTTTTGCATGTAGAAAATTGCAGGAAAATCGCACCGTTAATCAGTCAATTATTACGTCGGAGATAGTCATGAGTAAACAAGGGCTCGGGACAGTCTACTAAAGAACTTCGCCGAGTGCACACGCCGCCGGACCTAACACAATACTTAGGGCTCTTACAGACAAACGACACTTTGTTGTCGCGGTGGGTCGCAGAGCGTCGCGATCATACATTTTAAGGTCGCGCGACGGACCCTCCGCGACACCCGGCGACAGCAAAGTGTCGCTCGTCTGTGAGAGCGCTTAGTCATATTCTGGATTGCTATAGAGTTAATTACCATTTCTTCTACATGGTATTTAAATACTTATGAAACGGTGGTAAATGTAGTGTCAGTGAAACAAAGCCGATATCTTTATACCGTACAGCACAGCAGGCGAGCCGAGCATAGTCACTCACCTCTCGGCGGAGAGATGAAGCCGGGGAGGGTCGGGCGTCTCCGGCTCGTCGTCGTCGTCGGGGCGCGGCGTGACGTCACGCAGGCTCTGTATCGGGTAGAGGTCCGGGTACACCGCGCGCAGCAGCTGCGACAGCGGCAGGCTCTTCATGTCGTTCATGTCCGCCACGCGGTCGTCGAGTCGCGTCGACGTGCCCGTTCTGAATGCTTTCTGCAAGTTTTAGAGTCATATTTATTTTTTATTTTATTTTATTTATTTTATTATTCTTAGGAAGATTTACAGCTTTGATTACATACTAAACACAACTTTAAATAACTGTAAGCTAATTACAAATCTCTTAATGCCGGCTCTTCATTCTCGCCGAGAACGGGCGAGACACGCCGAGAACGAGAGTGAGGATGCCCTTCATTGTTCTCGTGGTATCATAACATAAGCCATCGTAATTTTCCTTGAATCCGCGAGTTTCCAACTAGTCAAATTAACAACTCTTTATCAAACGTCAAAACGCGTGCTTTGTATGAAATATTGTACTAAAATTTGGAGAGTGACGTCATTATTTTTCGTCGTCGTCTTGATCCTTTTTATAGTTTATCCAGATATTAAAAATAGTATTCAAGCAACAGAATTACTGAAAATGTGAGTTTAGCGTTATTTTCAAACGGTTTATTTAATGACCAGTTAAAACTAAAATATATTTTACTAGCGGCCCGTCCCGGCTTCGCACGGGTGGACGTCTAATCTTTTCTAGCAATAAATATAGCCTATGTTACTCAGGAAGAATGCAGCTTTCTAATGGCGAAAGAATTTTTTTAATCGGCCCATTACTTTTTGAGCCTATTCATTACAAACATACAAACATACAAAAATAGGTACAAATCTTTCCTCTTTATAATATTAGTGTAGATGTAGTCAACTCCCCAATTCTCGGCGAGAGTGAAGTGCGGGCTTAAGGAAGTGATCTCGAGTCACGCGCTCACGTTGAAATATGAAGCCCGTCATGCCCATGCAATGTCACGCAAGATATGCTCGTATCACTCACGTATATTTGGGTACGTGAGCAAACTGTGAGCGAGACGAGCATAATAATATCTGAACTTGCGTGTGTTACAGTACAACCGATAATAAATTACAGCTACGTGTTGAGGGCTTCATTCTTATCACTGAACTGATTTCAGATGTTCACGCGCAAGCTCACGTTCAAGTTCTAGTATACGTCAGAGTGAGCTCAAGAGGGCAGCGTATTTAATTTCATCAAAGCATGTCAAAGCTTGTTTATAAAACTACTTAATATTCAAGGTACTTAGCCTCCATGTTTACCTATCGTTCGTTAATTTAGTTCTTTTACAGAAACACGTTCATATTATAAGCTTCAGCAAGACGAGTAGGAACAGAGCTAACACTGCCAGTGAGCAGATTCTGTTCGAACTTGTGTGTCCACATGCAAGCAATAAGAGTATCGCACAGACATGAACAATACACGTACCCGCTTCAGCAGCGCGAGTAGGTACAGAGGCAGCAGCCGCAAGGAGCCGGGCGCCATCAGGGACGCGCTGGCGCTGCCGGCGGGCAGGTTCTGCGCGAGCTTGCAGTAGAGTATGTTACAGACATGAACAATACACGTACCCGCTTCAGCAGCGCGAGTAGGTACAGAGGCAGCAGCCGCAAGGAGCCGGGCGCCATCAGGGACGCGCTGGCGCTGCCGGCGGGCAGGTTCTGCGCGAGCTTGCAGTAGAGTATGTTACAGACATGAACAATACACGTACCCGCTTCAGCAGCGCGAGTAGGTACAGAGGCAGCAGCCGCAAGGAGCCGGGCGCCATCAGGGACGCGCTGGCGCTGCCGGCGGGCAGGTTCTGCGCGAGCTTGTGCGCGGAGAGGGCGTCCACTGCGACGTTAATCAGCGCCTCGCGAGCCTCCTGCATGGATGCTGACACGCATCTGTCCACAGCTGCCGACAAATAACACATTATATTTATTTGTCATGGCGCTAATTCACCGAAAACATTTATCTGCCACTTTTAGCGGGAGACGCGGTAAACACGTACAGCACACCACGACAAAAGACAATGCGGGTTTTGTATGGAAGGTTGGCGCATTATTTTTCGACGTTGTTTTTAGCGCGGCCAGCAACCAAACTATAATATTTTAGTTCAGAATAAAGTAAAAAACAAAACTTGTTATTACATGTATATTATATCCCTAAAGTCAGTCTGAACGGAGATATATAAAGGCTTGAAGTTGAAAATATATTCATTTCGTTTACTTCAAGCCTTTATATCTCCGATCGGACTGAGGTTAAACATATACTTGTCTTAAAGTTTTGTTTGTAACTTTATTTTGAACTATATCATTCAAGTTTGATTGCTGGTCGGGCTAAAAAAAGAGGTGAAAAGAAAAAAGGCGCCATTTTTAGTCATTGGCTTTTAAAACACGCTCAGACACAACGCTTCGTAATGATAGAAACAAACACATCTAAAAGCGACACTACAAACAAACCGACTTGTACTGCGTGTGAGCTACCACTGTACATTTCTATCATTTTCTTGTCGCAACGGCTTTTAGGTTATTTGGAGATTGTACTATTGAGTCTATGATACTTTATATTTTTAAAACAAATTATTAGTAGCTTTGATATTGAATAGAGTCCCGTTCGCACACTTTAATAAATAATTAAATATCTTGGACAATGTCACACAAATTATCTAGTCAACTTTGGGTACAGATTCCTAATAAACAAATGTCGAGGGCATCTCACCCATCTTGCTGAGCAGCCCGATGATGCACTGCTGGTCGGCTGAGTGCAGCACGTCGGTCAGGTTGCTCGCTATCGGCAGCGCCATCGTGTGCACTCGTATCCGCCTCTCTCCTGCAACGAACGTATATTATTATTATTGTGTAAATGGGCCTTGACAGACTTTCGCCTGTGCCACTGTGACCATCGTTGATCTTTTGTGACCGCCCCTTCTACAGTTCCCCATTAATGCCAAGGATGCGAGGAACGTACAGTACGACCAGGAAGATAATTCCGCTTCGCGCAGAGCAGATCAGAGTCCCCGTCAAAACCCGAAGTCATTTAGCAATCAAAGGGAGCAAAGTTGGATAGCAGCGAAAAGGGTGCGAAAACAATAAGCCAATAGCGGGAAAGGATTGAAAGTGGCACTTCCTGATTGGTCAATATAATTTCGCGCGCTGTTAAAAGGACATCTGGCACATAATACCAAAAAATGTATAACCGTCCTTCTATTTTTATTATGGACTATGGAACACCAGAAACTATCTGAAGGCATTAGTTTATTTTATAGTGATTTATTAGTTTTTATCATTTTTATATAAAAAAAACATTGTGCTTGCAACACATCCTACCAACTCCTACTAAACAACGTTGACAGCCATTTTGGGGTTGCTGCTTTTTTATAATTTATTAATCATAAATGATTAAATAACTCATTAAATAAAAATAAATGATACTATCTCGTTTTTATAAAACTTCATAATTTATTACACATTTGACTTCAGTCAAAACTTCTATACATTTTAAGGTATTTTTTCAAGGGAGAGTGGCGGTTGTCCTTTGTTAACTGCGCAGGTACATCGGTAAGACTTATAAACCTGGTACTACTGTACCAATGTCATTGACTGAAGATTGACTGTACCATGTCTCGTTACATTATTTGTTACAAGTTTGGTTTCGCTTTCTGCAAAAGGTTTTGGACGCTATTGATTGTTAAATAGCCAATTAACATTGACGAACTCTCACATACATTTTTTATGACCAAATTTTGTTTTGCGTTTGTATTTGGGCCTCTTGATTAGTGCTATTGTAACATTACCTTTACTGCTAGTATAAAGCAGGGCAGCCTGGAAGCAAACTTGTTGCAGGTCGGAGAGGGACTCCTCTATCGTCAGCTGCATGCCGAAGCCGGCGTCCGGCGACACGTTGGGCAACGACAGCAGGTCCGTCGACCGCACGAAGAAGTTGCCGTGGAACGTGTGGATCGCTATACCTCTGTGAAACATTTACAAATATAGCTGCTGGTAAATGGCAAATAGCTTGTTATTCTAAATACATTATACTACATATAAAAGGGCTCCCACACATAACTGCAAATTCGCATCGAATCGCAAATATCAGCGAGCGCTACAATTGAAAATCATACATAAGTCATCGTAATAAAAATCGAGCGCTTGCAGATATTTGCAATGCGATGTGAATATTCGCAGTTATGTCGGAGCCCAAAACAATTAGGTTCGTTTATAATTGCACTTGTTGCCTGCGACTACGTCTCTGTTGACTATAAGATAAAAAACCTATCACACAAGCTATTTTTGGGTGTAGCCAATGTTGCAACTGCAACGGAAAGATTTACCAACAAGAATGAGATGTTAATATTTTTGATGTGCATACATCGACCTGCATAAACAAGACAAAGGACATCCGGCACATAATACCAAAAAATGTATAATAACCGTACTTCTATTTTTATTATGGACTATGGAACACTAGAAACTAACTGCTGAGATGGTTTGGTCATGTGGAAAGAATGAGTGATAGCAGAATGACGAATGAAATATATAAAGCAAGTGTGAATGGGACAGTCGAAAGGGGTCGCCCTAGACGTACGTATGCGGACCAAATTGGTAGCGTACTTAAGAAGGGTCAGATCAAATGTACCCGAAACCGACGAGCGTGTATGAAACGACTTATGAGTGTGGAAGAGGCGAAAGAGGTGTGTCAGGATCGTAGCCGATGGCGATCTATTGTCTCTGCCTACCCCAATGGGACACAGGCGTGAGTATATGTATGTATGTATGTAGAAACTAACTGCAGGCATTAGTTTATTTAATAATGATTCATTAGTTTTTATCATTTTTTTATATACAAAAACATAGTGCTTGCATCACCTCCTACTAAACAACATTGACAGCCATTTTGGGGTTGCTGCTTTTTTATAATTTATTGATAGTAAATGACTAAATAATTCGTTAAATAAAAATAAATGATACTATCTGAGTTATTCCACTTGTGAACTAAATTAATTTATTCATTCTTATTTACGTGATGTATTATCTATCTGAGTAGTTTTTATAAAACCCCATAATTTATTACATGTTTGACTTCAGTCAAAACTTCTATACATTTTATGGTATTTTTTTTAGGGAGAGCGGCGGTTGTCCTTTAAAATTTAAATCCTTTCTAGTGTGCAGTCCACCATTATTGGATTTATGATGACGTAACTTATGGATACCTTATGACACTCCCCGTGTATACTAATATATCAATAGCATTTCAGCTGTAGTTGGTAACGTGGTTATTCTACATTATGGTACTATCCCCTCGGGCGGCCTACTCCTTCGGTAAATAAAGTCAGCATTATACATGATACATGATGATTATACTTACAAATCGCATTAAGCTGTAGCCTAGTAAAAATAAAACAGTCACATACCTAGTACACCGCACCCTCATGACGGCCTCGAAGCCTATCTTCCTAGTCAGATATCTGGTCAGCATCCTCGTCAGCTGGTCCGACTGCCACGTGCGCGCCGCGCGGAACAACGGTATGTGGTACAAAGTGCCCCCGCTGAATTTACTCATGCCACCTGCGGAGGAAAACAAACCATTAGCATAGAATAGATAATAGTATTATCACGTATATACTACGTACAGAATGGCCACTCCCTGCCGCTCACTGACTTCAGATACCACACCTCATCGCACACTTCGAGGGTAACTTTAAGGGAGCCGAGCAAGAGGCATGCACAGCAGGTGCAACCAAAACGGCGCGCTTGTTTTCGTTTAGTAGTGAGTAAAATATCATGAGACCGTTTTATGAAGTCCCGGGAGTGCGCCTTAGCTTAAACCAAGTGTAAATCAGCCTACGTTATGCCAGTGGTACTCACTCAAGGTGGCGAGGTCCGCATACTGCGCGTTGAGCAGGAACAAGTCGACGGCGACCTGCGCGCCGCTGCAGTCCAGCGCGAGGCGCTTGTAGAAGTCTGTCGCTGGATTCAGGTGCGGCACCTCTGCCGACGACCGCGCGTTAGGGTCCTCTCTGTATTTAAGTAATCATATATTAAGTAAAAGCGGGTTTTCACGGTACGAGGGCGCGTTGCGGAGAGCGTCGGTTCTATAAATTAAAACGTTACGCATATAATATTCGTAATATACAGGATGTTTTGACCAGAGGGCTGGCAGCTAACTCGGCCAGCAAATCAATATGGCCTTGGCCATACAAAGAACCAACACTGCCAGCTTTCTGGGTACCTGCCATCAAGCAGTCATTTAGAAGATAAATTTTACTTATTTTTAGTATACCTACAACAACAATTTTTGGTTAGTAAGCAAATAACCTATTTTCAGAACGTATGATTGTGTTAATAAAACCACAGAGTACTATAATTACTCTAACAAAATTACCTGGATTGCAGTGCTCCCGGTCCAACGTTTGGTAAACAAGTCTGGAATACTGTGATTCGGCCTCCTGTCGGTGCCTGAAAATAAAACACATTATATGTCAAAGAAGGATCCACAAGTACCTACACACGTGTTTACTGCCGATATTCAGAAGATGTATAGGTATAATATAGGGCCTATAAGGACAAATAACATCTTCAAACTATCATGACAATCTATTCGCGAGCCGCTAAGAGAATGGCAGTTGGGCACTGTGACTTACGCTCCTACAAAAAACATATCACCATTCACCTCATTGGTTTTACTTACTAGAGACTGTACAAGCACTCAAAATATCCGAAGTTTTGTTTGTATAGAAAACATCGGATGTAGGATCCATTGCGAAAGTAAACCATTTTATTTAGAAATTATTTAGTATGTGACAAAAACAATAATCTTTTACTTCATGTTTTTGAGTACCTAAATATTTGTGTAATTTTTCGTCCCAGTGGATATTTTTAATTTTAACTAACAAATTTAAAATAATGATTTATTTATTTATTACTGAAGGCAACGAGGTGGACAAACACCCATACACCTTGAGGTAAGGATGTATTTGTCCTTTTGAGTATCTGTCATTTTGCGTACCTGATATTTTGCGTGTAAATCATTACAGCTGATGTTAATATTTGTATTGTTGCCTTAGGCTCAATTCCCACTGGCGCAGAGTCGAAGCATCGCGACGCGGCGTGAAGCGTCACGTTTTTCAACCGTTCTAAATTCATCTCTATTTCTCTATTAATACGGTACGAATTTGGGTTGCGAAAATTTTAAAACGCTCAACGACGCGCGTCTTCGCCTGCAAGGGTCGCTCGGGTTCGCGCGTCACCGCGCGCAGAAATGCTAACATTCACGGTTCAATGGGGCGAATTATCTCGCGTCGCGTCGCTTTGACTCTGCGCCAGTGGGAATTGAGGCTAAAAGTTCACGATAGCACCGCAACAAACCATTAGTTTATAGGCGGCCTGCAGCGCGGCGCCGAGGGCAGAAGAAGGCACACCGGGCCCCGAGTGCCGCTGCGGCAAGACGGTCAGCAGCTCCTTGATCAGCTCTCGCCTCTCGCCGAGGTTCACCAGCAGCGACTCCGGAGAAGGTAGGAACACGTCTGTGAACACCATAATAATTAACATTCAAATTAATTATGGTATCATGATAATCATAATGTTAGCGCTTGAAAATCTGATGTGGTCCCTACCTGAACCTGCCTGCGTAACATGACAGAGGTGAGAGGGACACAGGTCACTTCTAAACGTCAAATTGGTGGTTATCTCCATAGTATCTAACTCAAATTTGTCGTTCAGAAGTGACCTGTGTCGCTCTCATCTCTGTCATGTTACGCAGGCTGATATCATAATCTAATCATAAAGGGATCCGCCGACGTAGTCCAAAAATTGTATGGCCTGGATACCATGGCCTATTGAACTCAAACTGTATTATACAAGGTCCATTGATGGTCTCATCATCCCCTTAAAGAACCGTCAGCGTATTAAGTACGACTACTGGTAGGACCCTATACAATAATGAGAGAGAGTGTCGAGAATATCTGTTTCTTGGGCCCATGTTAATAAATAAGAAGAAGAAGAATAAATCGAACTCAAATTCTTGCACGTTCTTAAGTCACCTCTAACGCATACTAAAAAGTGCGCATAACTACCACGGACGCGTTATTATTAAACCATCAATTGTTTATCTCTATAAAGGATATGAATATAAGAGTCCGCAAACGCATAGGATTCCTTTATCAATACGGGCCTTACCGTGTAGGTAGATGCTTCTTGTATACTACAAAGCTAAGAAGTAACAGACAGTATCTTACCATCAATGTCGAGTACAGTCATCTCCTTGGGCCTGGTAAGGCCGTCGCTCATGAGGTAGTAGTGTATGTGCGCGTCGAAGCAGATGAACCCGACCTGCGTGCGCGCATCGCCCGGCAGCTGCTCTAGCGAGTTCTTCAGGGTGTCGCATAACACCTGCGGAAACCATTACCCAAGTTATATTTTGTTTGGGCTACCTAAAACTTTTTTAGTTTTATTTTATTCCAACTGGGCTTAGCTTGGCTTCAGCTCACCTAATGGAAAGTGTAGATGAAGCCGAGGGTGAAACGCGCTCACCCAGAAAGTACCTATTAACTTTTCTCTTTAAAATATTCTGACTGTATATTTTTGGAAAAACAGATGCAGGAAGAGAGTACCAAACCAAACAGAGGATGCGAACCTATTTGTACGTATTATTGGAATATCCACTACATATAGATATAGAAAAGAAATATTACTCTAACAAGTATTATTATAGTCTTTAGGGCCCCACTGCAGGGCAAAGGCCTCCTCCCAAGAATAAGGGTGGTTTGCATGGGGGCCATACTCCACCACTAGGCCCTATGCGGATTGGTGGAGACATATTATTGATCAACTCACTGTCAGAGAAGTCAAGCCGCCGTAATAGGCCTCATCATCATCATCTTCATCTCAGCCGATGGACGACGCCTGCCGAAAATAGGCCTGCTTCAAGGATCGCCAAAACGACCGGTCTTTCTCCGCCCTTAGGCAACGGGTTCCCGCCGCCTTCACCAGGTCGTCGGTCCACCTTGTGGGGAGCCTACCCACGCTGCGCTTTCCGGCCTAATAGGCCTAATAAGCCTCAGACTTGGCTAAAATACAACACCGCCATCCCAACTCATATCCATAAGCTAACATCTCTCGTTTTTTCTATGACAGGCATGATTGCCGTTACCTGCAAATAGCCAGAATCCCTCGCAATCTGTGACACGTCCATGAGGAAGAGGTAGACGGCGGGCTGCGGGGGTCGCAGCATGTACTCCCCGGGGGCGATGAACTCTATGGTGGCGGACTTTATCTCCGGCCTCCGCGACGGGTCGCCGTACGACTTGCTCACTGGGTCATATTGGAATTCCTCTGGCACTGCAACGATTATAACATGTACGGTAAATTTTATATAATAACTAGCGTTAACCCGCGACTTCGTCCGCACAGATTATATACCAGATTTTAAGTCAGATCATAAGCTATGAAACAAAAAAAGTTTCATCAAAATCAGTTCAGTAGTTTTCGCGTGATGCTCGTTCAAACACACAAAGCAAAAAAAATATTTTTTTAAATTTACAGTTAATATATACAGTTAATGCAAACAATACATTGTTCTGATTAACTGTAGTTGCGATTTTTTTTTTAATGGAAACCAGACGACGACATAAACAATAACACCCATGACCTAATCTGGGACCTCTAAGTTTGTAATATAAAGACGATAACTATTACAAAAACCGGGTTATCTTTAAGTGGTAAATAAACCATAATTTCACTTAATTACAAAGACTTTGCTACTTAATATCTTTTGGATACCATGAGAAACGTCAGTGAAACAGATATTTTAGTAACTTTCAGTCTATAAGCAAAACATATCAGATAGCAGATATAGAGATGAGACAACAGGGCTAGCATGCCACGCACGACTAAGCAAAGAGGCAAAACGAGAAAGCCATCATGCGCACACTTTTTAGCATACGTAATGTAACAAAAACATGCACATGTAGATTTGTCTCGTTTTCTCGGAGGCCGGCATGCTAGGCCCACCGAACTGCAACCATGATAAATGGCACCTCAGTATTTTCGGACAATTTCTTTGCATCTGAATATTACTAATACATTTTCGAATTGAAACATTAAGTTATCACCCGACGTTTTGCACATTGTTTGTGATGTAAAATCAAAATTAAGAAAACAAAAATTGTACATTATTCATTCCAGAAACCCCTTCTGGTAGAAAAAACTGATAATCCGATTTGATTAATTATTTCTTGTATAAAAAACAAATCTAAACTCACAGTCGTTGACCCGATAACAGAGGTTGCACTTCCACCGCTTGGCGTCCACGAAATAAACAAACGGGTTGATATAAGTGCGGCACGCGCGGCACCGCACTATCGTCGTGCATTGTATCACCGGTAGATGCTGTGAACACAAACATTGTCACATGAATCCCTACAGAAAACAAGCTTCATACAAGCGGCCGCTGTCAGTGATATTAGACATGATACCTCATTTACTATGTTTTTCCTATACTTGATTATCAACTTGACATCCCTTGTTATGTTTGTTTAAAACCGGTCATCAATGACATATGAATAAGTATTTATTTATTAATGCACTTTATATATTTGGCACCGTTCTTGGTATGGTTTTGATAATGGATCAACCTTAGATAATTAATGAAATACGCATTTTATGTAATTTGTTAATAGATTTTTCATGGAAACCAGAGAACTGGTACGGCCAATTTGTGTGAAAAGTCGACATTACTTTGGGCTACTTTAAAAGGTTACATCAATTCAAATCGATAGATGCAGACCATGACGATTAACAACATAACCCGAACGGTTCCGAAGCTTGATCTTCAAGGTGTTGAAAAAATGAACATAAAACCTGAAAAACCCACACAGGCTATTTTGGAGTGTAGGCGATGTCGCAACTACACTGCAAAGACGTCGCAAATGTATAGGCACAATTTTTAAGCAAGCAAGCAGCAATATGGTACGCCTACGCTCAAAAATCACTTAGTGTGCGCTTAATCGATACCACAAGATTCGATGTAAACTTTTACACTCACCAATAGGTAAAATGAAACGTCATAAGAATTCATTACTTCGACAGGACCATGGTACAATAATATACTGCGCCTGGTATTCTCTTCCGATCACGTGACTGACCACGTGACTGACACAAGCAACAACAACAACAACAAATATACTTTATTTTACACCAAGACATAAGAGTAAAATACAGAGAAAAAGCCTACGTCATCATACCCTTTTACCGTGTTTAGCGGCAATTTTTTTGTGACGTAGGCTTGTGTCACTCTGGGAATAGAAGACCTTGTTTTTTTAGACTATGGACAGGACATTGCATTAGGGCCTCACTAACGACCTTTGTAACATTTGGGTAGGTAAGGTAGTCAAAATGTGGCACTTACATTGAGATCCTTGAACGGATGTATTAGTATTCCTAGCGGCAATCTAGACTTCTGCAGCAGACTGTTCGTCTCGGGGATGCGGTTTATTGTACATCTGAAGATACTGTCCACAGAACAAACACAAAACTATTAGTTCGTCTTTAATGGAAATTAACAAACTTTGTTTGTTTTCATATTTAGCTCAATGTAAACAAAATATCAAGAAGTATTTTTAAAAACTTTCTGCAAACATATTATCGCTTGGATTTCAGTATTTTGTTTTAAGATATTTAGGGAATAATGTCAATCAACGGTTTGTGGCAAATAACTTCTTTTAATAAAGTACTAACCAAACACAATCAAATTGTATTTTAATATTATATTATTATTATATTTTATTTGTATATTAATTAATCATTTATTACTTATTATCAAAAAATTACAATTATTTGCGGTAAAATAAAACTGAAATGGCTAATACTGTCGGCCAAACGTGACATAGATTAACAGGATAAATATTACATTTCCTCATTTGAGGGTCTTGTGTATGTTTCGTTAAATACGAAAACAAATCGCTCAGTAAATAAACAAATACTCATAACATGTGTTAAATAAAATACCTACATATGTAAACTGTTTTGATTTATTATACCTACCTATCTATGTGTTGAAATATTGTTGGCATTGTTCCCATACCTATTATTTTTAGCCAATAGCTAAGTATAACTAAAGCAAGAAATACTAAAACCTAATTTCAGAATTGATAAAGATTTATTTTGAATTCAATTCAATTTAAAAATCACTCTCTGTTTCTTTCATTGGCAGAAATGAAGTACTTTGACACAAGCAAAAATTTAACGAATTATAAAATTCTTTTCCTAAGTAGAAGTGATAATAAATTGCATCTTATTTCAGTCGCCTATTTATTAATCAAATACTTTGTTCAGTTGTCTCATACATAAATAAGCTGAAAGTGAATCCATCAATGTCTTTGACCTCTTTTGTCTAAACTAGCACACTGTGACCTTGTTACAATCAAAGATATAGAAGAATACAACAAAAAAATGTTAGATTTATGTAACACTTCTAATATTGATAACAAACACTGTTTGTCACTGCCTTATCTTTGTTTAAAGCAGCTGCACAAATAATTATGAATAAAACTTATGTCACTTGTGTCTTATGTCTTATGTTAAACTCATAATCTTTTGATTGTTATTGTATGAAATCGCAAAGACGCAGAGTTTATTGATACATTAAAAGGAACAGCAAGCACATAAAGTTATATTTAATTCTTATGTGTTTGTATGCTCACGACTATATTCGCAGAAGGATTATTCACAGATACTCAAAACTGGCATGCATCAACAAGTATTTAGGCTTAAGGCTGCACCGAGCCTATTGTGCTGCCCCCAATCGTATTTTTTTTATTTCTTAACAATTAAGCAATATTTCCAAAAAACAAGAATGTCACATTGTAGTCATTGCTGATTTTCAATTTATCGGGTGACTGCGGATTTGTTTTTATAATGTTTGTAGTTATTATCTTTAAAACCGCCAAAAGTGGTCACTTTTGGCGGTTTTAACGATAATAGCTACAAGCATAAAACATAATAATCCGTAGTTTCGATAAATTGAAAGCCAATCAGGACTACAATGTCACATTCCTGTTTTTTGGAAATGTTGTTTAACTCTTTCGCGGACACTGACCGGCTATAGCAGTGATAACAATAAAATTTCTATTGTGTCTCGTTCAGTGTCCGCGAATGTGTTGATTGTTTAGAAATAAAAAAAATACGATTGGAGGCAGCACAATAGGCACGGTAGGCTCTTAGGGGATATTACCGTTGCCGCGCTCAAACGAAGTTTGATTATGTATATTTTGGATATTATTGAATTAAAGTCAATTACATTTTTAAGACACTATCTAGAAACCAACTGTGCTTTACATTTGTTAGATTGCCGTTAAATATATATAGTTTCAAAGTAATCGTGCCTCAAAGTTTTCCATACCACTACATAAGGGAGCGTTTAAACAGAAGTGACGTGGCGCGGACATTTCGCGGGCGGGGTGCGGCAATATAAACCTTATTGGACGTAGGATAGAGTCGTTTGGAGAATTAGGCCCGCGCTTCCAGGCGACGTCGCCTAATGGCGGGGGCGCGATTTTTCTTTACGTCAAAAAACGACGCTATGCTACGTAATATAAGGTTTATATTGGTGTTACTTTGACTACCCGCCACCGCCACGCGTCTCTTCTGTATAAACCCTACCTTAAATTGACCCTAGCATTGAAACTACATATTTTACCGGAAATCGGACAAATGTAAAGCACAGATATTGGTTTCCAGATCATGTCTAAAAAAATCATTGACTTCAATTGGTTAATATTGAAACTAGGACGGAACTTCGTTTGCATGCAGCACGCATTAGCGCTGAACCTTCTCTTAAGCATATTTAATGATTGATCTGCCTCTCACACTGCTCTTACTAATAATCACAGTGACAGCATCATATTTAAACATGTTTAAGCCTTAATACTTTTTAGTGCAAGCCAGCATAAATGTAGCTTATCCAGAATATACAGATTGATCAAGGAGGGCCCAAACTTTGCTAGGTATAGACCAAAGCTCCTTTTTTGCTTTTAACAGGCAGCGAAAACATTACATAAACATATGTTTCTTCGCGATGTTTTCCTTCACCGAAAATCCAAGAGTTATAATACTTATAATCCTTAAAACTGATTTTGGTAAAAATGTCACGAATTTAATCAAGACTGGGATCGAAAAGCCCCTGCACAAAAAAGTTACTACCTACTAGACCTACCACCTGGGCCCCATTTATAATACATTGTCAATATGTATTTTATTTGTATCAACTAGATTGATGCTACAAAATTACGGGCTTTATCAGTTTGTAGCTAATGCTTTGATAAAACTGGAAGAGGGGAAATGTATACACTGCGTCCATGACCAGTTGCGGCAAATTTTTGTCTAAGGAGCTTTTACCCGCGACTTCGTCCGCATAAATTATATACCAGACTTTAAGTCAGATGATAAGCTATCAAACAAAAAAGTTTCATCAAAATCGGTTTAGTAGTTTTTGCGTGATACTCGAACAAACAGACAAACAAATAAACAAACAAATAGACAGACGAAAAATCCAAAAATTGGTGATTTGGAATCAGGGACAGGTAAAAACCATGTCGTAATTTTTTTTTGTAAATATCTTCAATGTACAGATACACTTAAGTTACAGTTTTATAATAGTTTAGATAATAAAGATTAAAAAAAAAACCTCTTAAGCCGTGTCTTTATATTATGTTTGCATAATATTCTCGAAAATGGCATCATATAACCTTACATAATTTAAATTAAACCTTTATGCATTTAGGTTGGTTAGGTTTATATACTCATATCTCAGGGGCACCACAATCCTGGTTGGCAACATCTATCAATACAAAGTCTGGGATCACTAGAACACACATCAGATGTCAAAATGCGGTGTGCTATTTTTGCAAACGGAACTCTACTGAGGGCCCCGGTCTATTAAATCAAGCTAACTTCTATATTGTTTATGCATATTTAGCAGTGATCGGAATAGGCAGTGCAATTTAGGGTAAAGGAGCAAATATTTGTGCACCCCGTTTAATAAACAACACATGTATAGATACAAACACCCATGACGACCCGGTTGGTGTAATGGTTACCATGCCGGACTGCCAAACCAGGGTCCTGGGTTCGAATCCCAGTTCGGTCATGGATGTTTATATGTTTGTGCCGTTGTTGTATGGTTTCCATAATAAACAGCCTATCAATAGTGCTTAACTTGGGATCATTACAATGTATGTGCCTGTGAGCGTGAGCGTTTTAATTGAATACAAATATTCATATTCATCATACAAATATTTGCTCCTTCACCCTAAATTGCACTGCCTATTATAGCCGACAAACTGCTGTACAGTTTGGCGTGGTAATTTTAAGACACACATGTACCCTTTAAAGAGAATAAATAAATTAAATTAAATAAATATTCCGATCACTGGTATTTAATAAAAAATACAAAAAAACTTACTCAGGACTGCAGTTAGGTGCATCTGCAAACTGATTAGCAAGGCGAATCTCTGGTGGATCTTCAGGGTATTCCGGCAGGATGTGCCTGCAGGCCATCAGGTCCAACATCTGATGTCCCCACAGCTGGTCGAAACCTTGCTTCGTCACACTGAGGTGCCCCATCTGCTGCGTCACACCCTGCGTGCTATACTGCTGAGGGTACTGCTTCGGAGGCATTCCAGCTTGCGGAGGCATCCCTGCCTGCGGGGCCATTCCTGGCTGTTGGTTGTAACTAGTTTGTGGCATTTGGGGGTATCTTCCCTGCATGTTACTCTTCTGACCAATTAATGGTCCACTCGGCGGTCCACTTGGCGGCCCAGGAGCACTTGTTGGTGGACCCATTTGATGCCCCATCAGAGGTAAACTTTGTGGACCAGTAGGCATGCTTTGTGGTCCCATTATCCCTGAAGGTGGTACCATTGGACCTGATGGAGGCCCCATCGGACCAGGAGGATGCCCAATTGAAATGGGAGGGCCCAATGGTCCACTAGGACCCAATTTTCCAGCATTAGGGCCCATTTGGCCAGAAGAGGCTAAAGGACCACCAGGGGGACTCGTTAAACCACTAGGTGGCCCCATCGTACCAATATGAGGGCCCATTGACCCAATTGCAGGACCATTAGGTCCATTTTTCTGGAAGCTGGGGTATTGATTTATCGGAGGACCACCAACAAGTGGCCCAACAGAAGGACCACTGCTTGGGGCCATAGGTCCAGGAGGCAACCCAGGTCCAAGCCCTTTAGGTGGGCCCATCATTGCCCCAGACACAGAAGAGACTGGTGGTCCACTTAGATTGCTTGGCCCATTTATTCCCATAGATCTAGGTGGCCCCAATGGAGGCCCACTTGTAGCCGGGCCCGGTTGTCCACTTGACATTGGAGGACCGCCCATAAAAGGACTATTTCTCTGAGCGGCAGAGATTGGTGGCCCAGAAAAAGGAACATTAGGTTGACTTGTCACAAGCCCAGGCCCAGGTGGCTTCATAAGAGGTGGGCCCAGAGATGGTGGGCCTTGTTGTCCAAACGGTGGGTTTGTTGGCCCAGGAAAACTAGCAGCACTTGCAATGGGACGATTAGCCATAGGAGGACCGAAAGCACTTGAAGAATTAGGATATTGGATGGGAGGCTGAGTTGTGGGTCCAGGAGGCCCCATACTCGGCCCATTCATAAGAGGTTGATGACTAGACGGAATTAAAGGAGGGGCGTTATCATTGATTTGTCGCTGCTGAAAACTTTGTGAAGGTGTAGGGGAGGCATTAGGCAAACTTCTAGCGACCGAAGAAAGAGGGACATTAGCAGGGGGCAGCGGACTTTGATTGGAATTAGGAGTCACTGGTGGTTTCGTAGGCCTCATTGGTGACGATTGAAAACCAATTCGCGGTGGAGGCATCATTCCTGGGTTATTGAATGCAGGTGAGCTGCTAGCGCTTTGACTGTAGTTGTTCACTTGGTTGATAACGTTGTTCTGCGGCGTAGATGACGGCGGCAGAGGGCTGTTTGAATTTGCATCATGCTTCAAGGCTCCGTAGCCCGGAGGCAACTGGCTCAACGGCACCTGCCCCAACTGCTGGCTATGATTGAACTGTGGGCCAGGGTTTGCGTTCATCTGACCCGCAACAAACGGATTTGGTGGTAAATTAGACATGGCTTGGCAATCTGGAAACAAGATTATCAATGTCAAGCAAATGATGCTAATAATGTTGCGTAGAATGAAAATACTGAGTGCGATCCACTGTGCTTTGTTTGTATTATGATAAAACAACTTGATATCGATGAGGATATTTAATTAAACATGCTAATTCAATGTTCAAGATGACGGATGGGCGAACATGGGTCACAAATAAGAACTTACCGTGGTCGAGACGAAGTGAAAACACAAATAACTGTTTGCGCACGTTCGTAGACTTAAACCATTATTACAAGAAGCCGCAGAGGCCGTAATAATGGAATTTTCTTGTAAAAATCACGTAAAAATGCAGAAAAATACGACTCTGACTTACGTGGCTGAGCAATTTACAGCGCCCTCTACAGTTCAAATTTTTTCTATATGTTTGACATGTCACGTCAACTTGAAGTGCGATTTTTGAAAATCATACGAGCGACTTGGCAGTAGAAAATGTCAAAATTACTATGGAGATTATGCATCTTTCTACTGCCAAACCGCTCGTATGATTTTCAAAAATCGCACTTCTGGTCGCGTCCGCGATGTAAAATTGAGAGTAAAATTAGGATGAAAACATGAGAGCTCCAATGCAAAGATTATTTAAAAGATTTATTTTCTATCTCTTTCTATCACAATACATGATACCCACAGCACAATATTAAAACGCAACAATATAGGACCATACTATCAGTTTAAAATAACAATGTGCATGACCTTGAAGGGCCGTTCGATAACTTCACTCGGTTGTAAAAGAATATAGACTCTATGTAAAGGAAATAATCATTTGAATGACTCGAGTGAAGTTCGTGTGATTGAGTGACGTCACATTTGCAGGCGAGGTCATGCACATTGTTATTTTAAACTGATAGTAGACTTTTTTTTATGTTAAGCCGGCACTACACAAAAAAAAAAATCGCCGAGAACGAGGGCGAGACAGGCCGAGCACGAGAGTGTGGATGCCCTTCACTCAGCCTTCACTGTTCTCGTGGCATCATACGCCGTAGTAGTAATTTTCCTTGAAAGTTCTCGGCGAGATTGAAGTGCCGTCTTTAAATTCAAGGCAAAGGGATCTATATAACCCATACAGCCGATGTCTTAAAGTTTTCTAATTTATAGCAATTAAAACGTTGATGTGACGTTTTGACGCGACCTTGGAGTTTTTGGAAACAACTGAAAGACGCAGGAAACGCAAAGAAGTTCACAGAAATAAGGAGAACCGGCGCTACAAGTGACGGAACACTTTTCCTGTTTACGACCCATACACCACCATATTTCACTGAACTGTATATTGTTTACTTGCACGACACTTTGTTAAGGAAAACAACACCAATTTTACGAACAAAAACTCACCTCTGAAACAATTCACTCATCAATAAAAATTCGTTAAAGTATGTAGACTCCAAGCGTAGGTATATATATATATATATATATATATATATATATATATTATTATATATATATACTATATATATATATATATATATATATATATATATATATATATATATATATATAGCTGACAAGTTCCCGCCAAAAACTCGGACCATAGGTCAAAGAGTAATATAAGTATATTAGAAAAGAGAACCCACTCGTGGCAACATTATGCATCCACCTTATGTCAAATTGAAGGCTAGCTAGCGCCATCTGTGTTTCTCTGAAAATAATTCTACCTATACTATACATACCTACTTATATATATATGCTTATATACTCATACCGCTGTTTGAATGCTAGTTTTCGTTCAATCCCGCACCGATCGAGTGAAATTCCAGTATCCTTACTATTCCTGTAATCTGTACATTGGTAAGAGAACAACTGAAACTCCAAAACATCACTAAATCGGCACAAAATTGAACAAAAACTACAAACAACACGCACATTATGCAAGGAAGGTCGCCATTTTGTAAATTTGTCAATTTGACAATGACATAGACAATATAATCTTTTTTTTTCATAGTAAAAGATATATTTAACAGATGGCAGCACATTCTATGCAAACTGAATCGGAAAAACCACCAAAAGGCAAATGTCCTCCGCCTGCCATAGGTTGACTTTTTTTTGTTAAATTCAAGGCAAAAGGATCTAGCCCATACAGCCAACGTCTTCAGTAAGTTTTTTCAACATGGCAGCACTGATCTTGGAAGCAAGCACAGAAGCAAGCGCTTTGCCGCCAAATTGAATTCTTTGAACCTGGCAGCCCTAGAGTTAGGTACGCCAGACTGAGAGGTGGCAGCCCTAGTTATTCCAGTTTTAGAAAGAAGAAACCACCAGCATGGGTAGTATGACAATCCGCGATAGCCGTGATAAGGCTTTATCACGTCTTTTATCTCGTTCGTTCGCGCGCAAACGAAAGAGATAAAAGACGTGATAAAGCCGTATCACGGTTATCGCGGGTTGTCATGCTGCTCAAGCGTATTACAAGCTTCTTGTTTCGGTCTCTTTCCGATGGCAGCTTTTACTTCCCCAACAGCTAAAAGCAAGAATCTCCTAGGAGATTTGCTTATCTATGTTGTCACGCTTTACCTAAAGATACTAAATAAAACGAGCACAACTTTAGAACAGATAATTTTATTAGAGTTGTCTCAGGTCGGGTTTAAAGCCTAGGTCTAGGGTGGTCCGATTCGTTACGCCCGGAAATACCGCACTCTCCTTGTCCGGGACGTAGTAGCCACGGGACGTCCGATAGGTCTTCTGAACGCGGCGTAGTCACGACGTTGCTCTGGAACTTCGTCCGATAGTTTAGTTCCCCAGGTTCTCAGCTTGACAAATCCACTCGAAGAAGAGGGTAAAGAGTATTGGCCACAAGTTAATCCTAGCCACTAACTCGCAGCCCCAAGGGTGTTCCTGTAACCATTTTCAGGATTACAATCTAGCCTGTAGCGGACCGGGACTGCCACGGATACTAACTACGCCCATCTAGGTAGAAGCTAGGCACTCGGGAAACTAATTAGCTAACTAAAATGATGTGGCAGTCTCGGTGGTGAGTAGTTAAGTTAAGGAAAATCAGAAACGGTTACAATAGGTAGTTGTGATAAACTCAGGCTAAATGCAAATTGCGCATAGGTGCATTTTAGAGAATCACAGTAAGAACAGGGTTCAATAATTTAGACGAGCAAATAACCGCCGTCAGCGTTTATTCTAACTACGACACTGAGACAAAGCTAGGTACTTAAAACTAACATCTATCTATTGAAATAAATGGTTGCACAACTTACCCAGTATGGGAAAATAGCACGCACTAAACTTGAAGCGTGTTATACTATGGAAGATTTAGGGCTCCAACGAGGTTTGATTTCACTAAATTAAACAGCAGGTAATAAGTGTTAAACTTTAACTAGAAAGTTCCGTTCGAACCAGTTGCTAAGCCAGAAATGAATCTCCACGTACTAACCTACCCACCGAGCGACCCGCTGCAGTAACAAAAGACTACCTCACATAACTGCGCTATAACTATACGCGACGCATGCGACAGCTCACTATATACAAAGTCGAGTCGGTTGGTTGGTAAGTTTGTTTCATTTTCTTTTCTTTTTAATATTAGTAATTAAATTTTAAATACACTATAACAAGAATTGCTCACGTAAAGTAATATCAGTTTAAGTTTTGTAACACTACGTTACAATGTAGGAGATTCTTGCTCTTAGCCCAACAGATAGGTGGAAAACAGGGCCGTCTTTACTCGGGGGTGCAATGGGTGCGTGGCACCTGGGCCAGGGACTAGGGGGACACACTGACCTCCTTAAAAAAATCATTTCACAAACTTTTACCTATAGAATACAGGCACCAATATTGATCACAAATACGCCTCGGATGTGGTGTGGTGACTTATCGGCTCATCAGCACTGGTAGCATGCCGATCCGCGATAGCCGTGATACGGCTTTACCACGTCTTTTATCTCGTTCTTTTGCGCGCGAACGAACGAGATAAAAGACGTGATAAAGCCGTATCACGGCTATCGCGGGTTGGCATGCTACCAGTGCAGATCAGCTCCTGCGGGGCTAGTACGCCAACCCGCGATAGTATGATATAGTATAGCGCTATCACGCTTCCGCTCTCTTTCGATTTGCGCGCGAACGAACGAGATAAAAGACGTGTATAGATGGATATAGCCGTATCGTGCGTGCAACGTGCTAGCTAGGCTGAACACTATCTCGAAAAAATATAATATACGGCGGAAGTTACAAATTTAAATCGGGAGAAGTTTCACAGCTGCCGGGCGTCCCAAGACGACCAACTCCGAACATTATATTCAGTCACCAGCAGATATAGCGTAGCAAACAAGGTGGTCAAATATTTCTAAGCAGTTCTAATTTTCAATAATTTCTTTACTCATTACCAATAACCAATCAAAAATATAGCAACGACTAGAACATCAAATATATCGCGCCGGACCAGAAGTACAATCGGGAATAAACATCTGAACAGTTTCGGAAAAAACCTTACTCCGTTGTTTTACATTTTAATTTTAAATAACATTGTAAAGTAATTATTGAAAATTAGCTGTTCAGATATTTATGACAAAATACACGTTTACTTAGATATAATTGGTAACATTTACTGTAAAGAATTTAATGAAAATTAGCACTGCTCAGAAATATTTGGACACCTTGTATACGATATATCTGATGACGACTGTTCTATGACGGTCAATTTGTAATATTATTACAATTCAATATAAACTCCCCTAAACAGGCGTTTACACATTTTTTATACTATATTCTTAGCTTAGATTAGCTGCAGCTACTTTCTTAGCTTAGATTAGCTGCAGCTATTTTCTTAGCTTAGAATAGCTGCAGCTACTTTCTTAGCTTAGATTAGCTGCAGCTACTTTCTTAGCTTAGATTAGCTGCAGCTACTTTCGTTGCTTAGATTAGCTGCAGCTACTTTCTTAGCTTAGATTAGCTGCAGCTATTTTCGTTGCTAAGATTAGCTGCAGCTTCTTTCGTTGCTTAGATTACCGGCAGCTGCTTTCTTTGCTCTTGTAGCATAAACTGCATAAGTATATCACGTTTGTACTACAGTACTATATTGTAAGGTTATTTTTCGTGCAAATAAAAAGGAAAACAAACATAAAAATTCAAACATCTGTATTTCAATGACAGTTCAAATCAATTGATTTAGTCGAAAACAAAATTTTTAACAAATTACTGCGTAAGTAAAGTTAAGGATTGATTGGATAAAGCCACCAGTATTACAAAATAATATAATTATACTTTTAAAATTTAATAACTTGAGAATATAATAAAATTTGTGAAGATATAAACGAGAACGGCGTGACGTAGGGAGTGCTACGCGATTCTTTTTCCAATCAACGAACCGTCTAACGCAGAGTTACAGTCTAGCAGGTCTACACTTAACATTACTTCTACACCTCATTCTTTCAGCAATATAAAAGTATTCAAACTGATCACAATGTTATGGCAGCTCCATGGAACCCCATGCAACACTTAACCAACACAGCTCGAGACGACAAATATGTGACGTTTCACACAAACACAAGACTGCCCTCACACGCAGGGCACCGGTTAGACATTACGAGCGATTATAGATCCTTAGCGATAGTATTGAGACTCTATCATAGGGATCAAGTAAACGCTATTTACACCTGTACTTCTTATCAAATGTCACATGTTGCCTTAACTTCCTTATATAAAACATAGGTTGATTCATCCTTAATTAATGAGATGTGGTTTTTCCATCGTTGGTAAAAAATGCAAAAAAACAATCACATAACAGACTAGTATCCGAAAACGCTATAGAAAATAACCAAATTTCATTTTTATTGCAAATGGATAGGCCACGAACGAAAGGCAATTACACAAATAAGCTCAATTACAATTTGCGGATTTTATAAATCCAAAAATAATTTTATCAGTAGTCGCTTGATATTAAAGTAGGTATGTAGTTCAGCACAACTATCTCAATATAATACGATTTTATCGACCGTCTGTCGGTCCGAGCGCCGGCGCCGGCGCCGCGGCGGGCGCGGCGTCGCCCTCTTCATTAAATCACAAATACTCTACATATCGATAAAAACTATTCAGTCGTTTTTATTTATTCATAAAAATATATCTTTAAAAGGCTCAAATAAAACTGTTACAGTTCTATAATTACCGTTCACAATGTATCTTGCGATCGGATGTTTATCACTGGTGGAATATACTCCGTTGGCACTGTCTGGCGTCACTGATCCGCCCGGAGGGTCGGGGTCGGGGTCGGGTGGGGAGGGGAGGGGGTTGGAATGTGACGGACTGACGGGCCGGCTCGTCGGCCGGGCGCGGTCACACTCGGGGCGCGGCTCGGTGTTACACTGTCACTGACTCCATACGTCCGTCTGAATACTTCTAACTGTTATTGCTTTTATCGTCCGCGACGCGGTCGCGAGGACGGAGGACAATGTAACACCACCTGGGACTAATGTACCGGCAGGGCCTTCTCGGTCTGGAGCAGCTGCGAGCGCCGGCGCATGAGCTGTGAGTCGGTGGGTGGGGAGAGGCCGAGCGGCACGCAGTACTCGTCGCCGCAGCGCTCGTAGATGGTGGGGCGCTGGAGGGCGAGGCCGAGGCCGAGGCTGGGGCCGCGCTCGTCCGCGGCCTCCGGGATGACGTCCTGGCGCGGCGCCTCCACGGCGCCAGGACTCGGGTTGAAGGACTTGCTGCAGCGAAGCGTCGCCGGCGGCCGCTCCATGTACGAGTAGTTCATGGAGAAGTGCTGCTGGATGACACGGTTCACCGCCATCGCGGACTCCGCGAAGTTTGACAGGTTGCGCGCTGACATGTTGCTGTGCAATTATATTCATTTATTAGTTTAAATATACGATTTAAAGGATCGATCGAGGAAGGTGGAAAGATCGTTACAATTAATTACGTTTTTCTCGAAAATAAATAGGGAATAAGGCCAAAGAATCGAACAATCTTAAGCATTAACACAAACAGAACACAAACAGATAAATAACTTTAAACACCTACTTAAACACGCATCAGGATTCCTTGCGATGTTTCCTTCACCGTTTGAGTGCTGTATTTGGTACATAAGTTAGAAATCCTCATTTGTACATAAGGCATGTAGTTTGTGCGAATTCTAACCTGGACCTTCATGATTTAAAAAGACCACGCTTCTCCTTCAAAACGCCTTTGAAATAAGCAGTGTTCGAAAGAATCAAGGTAACATGATAATTATAAAATTAATTGGAAAAAAATAAATTCTGACAGCGAAATAACCAGCAGCTGCCTGATCATGATCAGTGTAGGTAGATACTGACCGTTTAATGTTGATCGGTGTCTGCAGCTTGGGATGCATGGCGAGGGGGTCTGCGCGCCGCAGCCACGGGTGCTGCAGCACGCGTTCGGCGCTGAGCCGATGCGAGGCCTCGCGCACCAGCAGCTGCTTGATCAGGTCCTTCGCGTCCGACGAGATGTGCGACCACTCCTCCTCCGGGAACGAGTACCGACCCTCCTGAGGACATAGAGACCACCGTCAGAACCATTGACGTATCAACTAAAGATCGGCAATATCAGCAGCGTACCGTCACTCACGTTTGACAGTTGCGATAAGCACCTACCCTATACTACATCTATGGTCAGAACCGTGTACTTAGTTTCCATATTTAGTACTAGCTGTTGCCCGCAACTTCGTCTGCGTGGACATGTGATTTTGTTTCATGTCTCGTCTAAGATCATGGTCAGAACCAAGTTTAGGAATCCCGGCATGTAACATTAGAATGGCCATTAAGGAATGGGCTGATAAAAGACACGGCTAGAATGGTCTAGCCTATTGGGTCTGCAACACTATCAGCAATATAACACCACGAATCTCACAGGTCATACTGAACAACAGCAGGAGCAAAGCTCGTGCCATCATCGGAGTCCTCACCGGGCAGTACGCCACAGGCACGATAAAGCTCACCCTAGATCCCATTTGCCGAGCGTGCGGAGATGAGGAGGAAACCATGGAACATACATAATACTGTGTGACTGCGATGTTTTCGCGGCTAAACGTATGTGTCTCCTGAGAGATGGTTATTCAAAACTGGAAGATTATAGGTTTTTTCCCCTGAATGCTATTGTCTCCCTCATTTTCCAAATTTTTTAAGGGTGAAGAAAATAAATATGTAGGGGTAAACACAAAAGATACCAGTGGGTCGATGTGTTGCTGGCATGCCAGCCCCCATAATGAGATAAGATAATAAGAAGGTTATGAATAAACTTTAGCTAAATCTAAATTTCAACGACAATGTCGCGATAATAAACTAAGTTTTTAAGCTCATGCTTTCAAGGTTTTTCAGCGAAAACAAAAAAAGTCGGTGGTATTGGAATTAATAATTGTTGCACATTTGCTTTAAAAATACGACTAACGCCATCTATTAAGAATTTAAGATGAAAACGATACTACTATTAAATTAAAGAACGCTAAAAAGAAGAACGCTAGAAAAGGTTAAAAGACAGAGGATTTTTTTGTATTTTTCCAATTCACCTTACACAACAGAGACGTTTTGAGTTAAGTCCAAGTATCGTTGAAAATGGATGAATTTTGAGATAAGGAAACGATTAATTCAATAAACGTCTCTGAATCTTGACCTAAGCGTCAAGATGAACAGGTGTAGAAGTTTTTCATTAATTTATAGAGAAAAGTATATTTTGGGAGAGTCGATTCAACTATAGCGACTACAGTACAGTAGCTGTATCATTAAAGTTATTAAACCTTACAGTAGTAGAATAATTGACTTAAGTTGTCAAATTAAACCGTTTTTGGAGGTTTTCAGGAGATTATCGGCTGGGTAAAAATTATATTTCTTTGTATAATTCTCAATCTAACGTGAAATAGTGGATAATTTAATAAAATAGTGTTAGTGTATTTCACAAAATTATCTACGATTTCACTTTAGGTTCGCAAATAATCACAGAAACCAAATTTTTACCCTGCGATAAGATCCCCAAAAACGGTTCTATTGCCTCGCATCACGTACTTCTTTCTATTACACATAGCATCTTGCTCTTTGAGCTGTTAGTCACTCTATAGTAACTTTATGGGTAATACACTATTATCATTATTACCTTTCGCTAAAACCTCAGCATTACACTAAAAGTAAGTTTTACTGCAGGTGCAGGCTTAAAAAGGTAATTGGTACCTTTAGGTACCAATGATCCTGACCACCCCGAAAGGAATTACAATTGTTTTACATACGTGTGCATGTACTTAGCATGTAGGTACCTACATTCCTGCTCAGAACGGGAAACCGCTCCTCAAAAGTAAGCTAGATCATATGCAGGTCTTATACAAAAGCTACGTACTTGCACCGTTTGGTGTAGAGACCATGGGCCTGTGGCGTCCAGATACCCGGAAGTTGGAAGCTGTTTATTAAAGAAATAGTTTCTAAGTTAGTCGACGCTAGAAGTGACCAAAAGGCTAGCGCGTACCTCGGTCAGCGAAAAGGCATTGCCATCCAAAGAGTAGGTAAAGCATTCTGGACATCCCTCCCCTTGACAGCCATTGATCTTTGATATGGTTCTGCTATCTATGCGTAGTTGGTTCACTGATCAATAAGATTGGTTTCATATTATTTAGCTTTTAATAGTTTACTTATTTTTATGTATAATATCTTGTTTGAGTACCTAATGCAGGTAATGTATTATGTCTTTTTTTTAAAGAGAAATTTAGGTATTGTTTGGGAGAGCCGATTCAACTATGGCGACTACTACTTAAGTCAATAGGTATCAGGAAATAAACTATTATCGCTACGTATTACCTTTCGCTGAAGCTTCCGAATTATGCTTTGGTACTTTTAGCAATGTTCGTGACCACCCCGAAAGTAATTACAAACGTAAATTTACATACGTGTACTGTACATGTACTGGTCAGAACGGGAAACTTCTCCTCAAAAGGTAGGTAGGTTATATACCGGTCTTAGGCACAGCCTTTTGGTGTAGAGGTCTAGGGTCCAGATGCCCGGAAGATGGAAGCTAGTTATTAAAGAAAATAGTTTCTAGGATAGTCGACGCTACAGGTAACCAGAAGGCTGGCGCGTACCTCAGTCAGCGAAAACGCGTCACCATCCAAAGAGTATTAAGCATCCTGGGCATCCGTCCAAATTACAGCTATTGATCTTTGATAGGGTTCTGCTATACCTTTCTATCTATAGTTGTTTACCGATCACTAAGATTGGTTTCCTATTTGTACGTTTTTAATATTTACCTTTTTTTGTGTATAATATCTTGTTTGACTACCTATTGTTGCATTAAAAAAAGAAAAATGCTGAAAGATAATGGTATTGTAGTTGTAGGTAATTTTATTTAAAAAACGTAAATGAAAAAAAAACATCTAGATTCTAGACCAAGAATCGAACCTTCACCTAATGTATGAAAATCTAACCATTTTCTAAATGCGCTACGCGGCTTCTATGCGAAGCGATGAAAAAAGCAACTTCTATTTACCACTACAATCTATCCAAATACATATGTCAGCACAAGTCAGCGTAGTAAATCATTGTAAATTATTCCCACTTATCCCACAGGAACCCATTACTGGGATAAAAAGTATCCTATATGTTAATCCAGAACACATTCTATCTGCGTGCCAAATTTCATCCAAATCCGTTCAGCCGTTTATGCGTGATTGAAACACAAACATACAACCTTACAACCTCACAAACTTTCACATTTATAATATTAAGTGAGATTTAGTTTCCATATTTAAAATATTGTTTCAGTTATATTCCTATAATTAGCTACGGAAACTGCAGCTGATATGAGTTCACTGATAAATCTATAAAATAAACATCCAATATATTAGTTTAAGTTTTGTTATTAGATGCGTTCCATTTAAGAGGACGATCGAACCGAGCCATCTAACTAAAATATGTAACTTACTTAATTTTACACCCTGTACTGTACTATATGCTTTTCCGATATGACCACACTGGCTGGATGTAAATAAAGACACACATTCAATCTTCATAAAAACGCCTAAACATATTCCGAATTTCTTACCACATATCTCGTTTCAAATTGACCGTAACTACATATAAAAATACTCTTACTATTGTGGGTAGAAAGAGATTATTTTAAAGTGAGTTTCAAAGGCACATTAAATTAATGAATCATATTCTGATAGCGAATGGCCTGAAGTTTGACATTCGAAAACTGTGCGTCGAATATACAGCCTTTTGAAAGCCGAAAAGTTATATTGATCGAGCTCACCTGTATAGAAGTGAACAGGAGGTCCTGGCACGCCCGGCAGTTCTCGCCGCGCTCCCAGCCGCAGTCGGAGCCGCAGTCGGCCCTGAAGGGCGGGTAGCCGCACAGCAGGATGTAAGCGATGACGCCCAGCGACCACAGGTCACATCGCTTGTCGTAATGCGCCGCCGCCGAGCCCGCGAAGAGGGACACCACTTCGGGTGCCATGAATTCGGCACTGCCAACCTGTTGGAAATGATATTTTGATATCAGTAATGTATAATAATAGAACTGGGCTGGATTGGTGTAAACAAAAGCCAGCTAAGGTTTAAATTAAACCAATATTAAAAAATTGCGAAATACTGCACAGAATTTCTGCAGGGAAAATATTTTTTATCTATTGAAATGGGTAAAAGATACAGACATCAAATGTGAACCATAGAAATGATCTTCGAGAAATGATATTCTCATAAAGCCACTCCTACGCCAAGATTCTAAAAAAACATGTCAAATTTAACAAGCCGTTTGAACAATTCACCCCTTTCCGCAGGCGAACGTGGGTGATGTTATCCATCCGCGTCGGATAACATTGTTAAATTTAACATCTAACATGGCGCAAAACTTTTTATAAATCAATTGTTTCTATCGAATCCATA
Source organism: Agonopterix subpropinquella (assembly GCA_922987775.1). NCBI lineage: Eukaryota > Metazoa > Arthropoda > Insecta > Lepidoptera > Depressariidae > Agonopterix > Agonopterix subpropinquella. Next base: position 16,399,684 of record OV277698.1, on the reverse strand, counting down.
ATCAGAATAAAATGGAATATTGTAATACATGCCAATTTATATTAAAATATGGAAGCCATTTTTGAAGTGGAGCGAACACTCTAGTTTGAAAATATGTAGTTGAAAAAACCCAAATGAAATAACGATTATGTTTTAATTCCAAACTGTAAACAATCCATATAATACCTATTGATCCTTTGTTTATCATTATTAGCTTTATTACTCACTCCTACCTATAGATTACTTGAAACGATAACAAATTCCTGCCTCCTATCGAAAACACCGCACATAGTGTTACATGATCAAGCTATAGGTAACATAAAGTCGTGAAGTATCTTCACGTCTCGGATTGTATTTAATTAAACCTTCATCATCATCTCAGCCGATGGACGTCCACTGCTGGACATAGGCATTTAATTAAACCTTAGTTAGCTCCTTTTAATTGGAACTGCATGTGGACCACGTGCCTATTGTATATACATGTCTAACAATTGTTTTGTTTTCGGAAGATGTCACAGAATCCTTTATGATTATATTTATGAATTACATTGCATTGACAATAACTTTCCATTTTGCTGTTCTCAGAGCCATAAAAAACATAAAATGCTTAATTTCTCAACATTTTATGCAAAAGACAAATACAATTTAGCGAAAAAAAGTGCTTTACGTATACTTTTTTTCTTTTTTGTCAATATGAATATGTATTACATTTACATTCAGAATTCTTGTTTAAAAAACCGTCGCGTCAGATAATTATACACCTACCTACTTCGATTTATAAATCTAATTTTCAAACAGTATAAAAAGTTTTAAAAACATTAATGTCAAATTATAAACCAATGTTACATTACGGTCTTCTGTCCACTGATCATAACTAGCCACCTACGATTTATATGATATAGCACTGATATAACAGTAATTCAAAACGAGTGTTTGTATAATAATGGCGGAGTTTCGCATTTCATAATTGTTTGAATCGTCGCATGTTCTGTTATATATAACTAAGCACCGTTAATTGTTTCGTAATCGCCAGGCTCGAATTGTTATTGCGAACATTGTCATAGACTGGAAACACGCGGTACTGACCTATATAAATAAAGCCAAGACCTAAAACAATGTAAACTGTGTATTGATGAAATAGTTTATTGTCACACGAACTCGTATAATATATGAAAAGTAGCCGAGTGTTCCTAGTGCCTATCTTGTATGTGACTTCATCTACTAAAACCATTCTTATCTCGTTATCTTATCTAGTATTATGAGCGTCTACATACTAAGCTTATTAAAAGATATGAGACAATTTATGCGCGAAAATTAAAAAAAGAAGATCTCAATTACATTCAAAGCAATCGCTCCACAATTTGTTTAAACAAGTAAAAACTTTATTTTTTCATTGACTATTACAATATTGATCAGGGAGTAGCTCCTGCTTATTACTGCGGACTATTGAAGGGACCACGAAGGGTCTACCAGTGAATCAACTTAAGCAAGCGACCTGCGGGCAGGCACCCTGAATGAGATTGAGTACAGACCTCGGCATAGAACGTTTCTGGGGCTACGCGGAGTATTGGGTAGCGGGGATCGGTGAGGAGCATTTAAACTTTAACCTTAAACAAATAGAGAGCACTTACCGGCGTCATCAGCTGAGGCGTTGCCAGCGGGCTCGCGAGGCTGGACGTAAAGCTGATGCCGCTACCGAGATCAAAGTCGCATATCTTGACGGGGCAGAGACGGTCGCGGTGAACGCACAGAATGTTCTCCGGCTTGAGGTCGCGGTGGGCGACTCCCTTGCCATGGAGGAAGTTCAATGCGTTGGCGAGCTCGCGCACTATCTCCGCCGCTTGCGGCTCTGAGAAATACTGGTGCTCCTGTATGCGGGAGAGGAGCTGTCCGCCTAAGATCTGCAACAATACAGAGGATTTGTTTCAAATTCACATCTAAAAGGTAGAATCTAAAAATATTCATGACTAAAAGCAATTCGCAGCGGCTCATAAATCAGAGTCTTTATTGCAAAACTATAAGTCCGTAACAAGGACTTACAATTATAGTACAGGAGTGCGATTTTTGAAACTCATTCGTTAAACTCTGCAGTTGTAAATGTCAAAATTACTATGGAGATACGCATCTTTCTACTGCTGATTTGACTTTCAAAAATCGCACTCCTGAAGTATGATTTTAAAAGTCAAATCAGCAGTAGAAAGATGCTTATCTCCATAGCAATTTTGAAATTTTCTGCTGATGAGCTCAGCGAATGAGATGAATATGAGCACTGATGCAATGATGATGATGAACTGCTTATACAGTGCGATTTTATACTTTATTCATTTCAGAATGCGAAACACTTTTGTTTTAAAGAGCCAATTTTACTCTTTACCTATGTAATCTGTAGGTTTTCAGTTCCGTCTCTTGAAGTTAGGCACGCCAGAAATTGGCTTCACGCATGCCTAAGGATTTCTTGTAATTATCGATATCGCAAAACTATAGACATTTGATAGTGGAGTTCAAATAATATATATCAAATAATATATATCAAATAATATATATCTAGGGAAATAATACGATAATTAAATCATGTAATATCTTCACAATTTTAAGAGAGTTGATAAATATATAAATATTTGTTTATTTTTTGCTTCCCTTGACCAATGCTGTGGGTATTTTATGCATAATATTAATGTATGGTTATCATATTATTATTATGCATAAAATATTATTCTACGGTTTAACGTTACGAAGATATCCATTATCAACCTTATAAAATAATCCGTACGAAGCTCATTAAATTGCTATGTTGCAGTAGGGGGGGGGGGGGGGGGTGATGTGGAGATGCTATATCACAGGGTTGTCTAACACTGGCTATACAGGATTGAATTTGGAACACGTAGCCTTTAAATAATAAAAGAATCAAAGCGATAGGTTTTTATTCCATCCCTGGAACAAACGAGGGATTGACGTATTGTTTATAATAATTTTATCTACGAGAGAAATAAAGTCGTTTTTCAGATAATTACGTGTATTTCATTACGAGAATCCTCTCGCAGCCAAGCTAAAGTGCAAACCCGCACACCACAGTATTAATTACTTCTAGCCTTCTAGTCTAGACTAAAAAATAAAGAGTGCAAGCAGTTCAACAGTTTATCAAAATAATTGCACCTCTCGGGGCCGTAGCGATAAGAATTGCATACAGTCTGCTAACTAGTCGAGTAGAGTATAACCATAGGTTACATTGATATCTGCTCCACAGTTATCAATACAATGTGACATATTGCTAATTTAATGACTTGTACAACTGCATTCATTGTATGTCAGTGGCCTGTAAAGGTCTGAAACACTGCATCTGCAACATTATTTTTATTAATGCCTATTACATTGTAACTATTAGTTATTATTATTTTATTACGTAAATAACCAACGTTTGTATTTATTATTAAAACTGTTTTGCATTTAGCTTCCCGTTTCCTTATTATGAATCTATATAGGTTATATACTTAAGATAAATGTTATCATGAAATATGTTTAATGTTAGCTATAATGAAAAACTTGTATATATGTATTATTTGTACGACAAAGGCGAATTTGCAGCACACACCTCTAAACAAATATTGTTTTGCGATAACACATGTATGTATTGTTAAAATTGTATTGTTATAATACCACAAAAGTGGAATAAATTCATTCGCTGACTCACTCAAATATGCGCGATTAAATACCTTTAACTGAAAAATAAGTCGCTGAGTTTAACAATAATTCAAAGGTTACGTAAATAGCTACAAAGCCAAGAGATTGGTTTTATAGAAGTAAACTTACAAACCAGTTTGAGGTAGTTTGGTATACGCCCACTCGGTATTCGGTTTTCCGACGTGTTTATTGTAACTTGTAACCAACATCAATACGACTATACCTACGTTACATTATCTTACGTTTATCCTACGAATATTTGGTTACGATAGTGAAAGCAAAAAATGATAAAATATTTAGCCAAATGGAACATCTCAAGGTGTTTATCATTATGATTAACACACTTTTTTGGGAATAAGCAACTCTTAACGACGAAAACAATCCAAACCGATAATTATAATTAACGTGAAAAACTAACAATACTTCTGTGTCTAAAGCACAAATAATCTCACTGAAAATGCTTGAATAATGTGAAAATTCCAGTCATGTGTCACAAGAATACTCAACAATAAGGCTAATAAAGCGAAGCACACCTAATTACTTCATGAGTCATAAATGCTCGTCTTATAATTATAATAAATGCTAGGTAATACCTTTTGTAATGTAAAAATGTCCTATACTTGAATATTAATATACCTACACTAACGCTGTAAACATAATCTTTGTGACTAATACCAAACACGAGTATATATGAAAACCATAATTATAGCTTTCATTATGTTTTAAAAAGTGGGTTTTCATTTTTAATATCCTACCTATTGAATTACACTGGCTTTCAAAACTTAGTACCACACTTTTGAAATTGCAATAACTTTTAAAGTGCAGATGATGTATTTTCGAACCAAAAACAATACTTCTTCCTTCAAGGAATGCCTGAAAAGAACTTTAATTTATAAACACAAACACTCCATTTCGAATTGCCGTCTAACTAAAATGTGATACCTACTTAGTTTTGCAGGCCAGTGTGGTTCAGAGACAAATCAGTTATTGTTTTTAAGAAGTTATGCTAGAATCAGAACTAAAGAATCATTGCGCTACCTCAATCAAAGCAACACTGAAAACGGTCCGAAGATCTCAAAAAAAGCTATACACTACTAGTTTTTAATTACTAAAAAATTTTTTTGTGTGTATTCAGGATGAAACTTAACAACTTTTCTTAAGAAACATGGGTCGAAAAACGAGAATTTTTTTTTACCTCCCATTCAAAATTGCGTATCAGCTCAGCCGATCGATTTTCTATGGGAAGTCCTAAAATTTCACTCGTTTTTCGACCCATGTTCCTTAGAGAAAGTTGTTTAGTTTCATTCTCAGAATACACCATTAAAGTTATGTTAGTAATTAAAAACTAGTGGTGTATTTAATAATACAAGGAACGGTTAAGGAACTGACCTTTTCGAAGACAAGGTAGAACTTGTCAGTGTCTTCAAAGAATTCAATGAGCTGGATTATATACGGGTGCCCCTGGCAGTAGTGGAAGGTCTCCACCTCGCGGAACACCCTGGCCCGGGCGTGCCCCGGAACTTTGTCTATGATCTTCACCGCGAACTCCTGCTCCGTATAGATATTCACGCACGTCTGCACCGACGCGTACGCGCCTTCGCCCAACACCTCCCCTGTTAACTTGTACAGGTCTGTAACAAATTAGAGTAGGAGGTTAAATATACATTAGATTGGTTTGAATATGTTCGCCACTCAATGAAATAAGACTGATTGGCTATCTTTTCCACTACAGCATGAGAGATCGTCATATGACTATGACTTGAAGTATTATTGTATTTTACTAACATAGTTTTAAGTTACAATATTTTTGTATTTTTTTATAACTCTTGCTGACAGTAGGTTTTGTGTTTGGGTATTCCACATTATTTAAATTCAATGGAAAATATGAATCCGTATAAATATCCAAGACAAAAACAGAAGAAAATTATGGAATGTGCAATGCCTGTTTTTTACCACAGCTGAGAAATTATTAAACCGAGAGTGTGCCACGAGAAAATAAACCCTCGTGTGCTATATATTCACAGGTCAAGGTTAGAGTATAACACATACAGAATACAAAATGTAGCGCAGACTGGATGTACTGTACTACTTTACTTGCATTCAAGGCAGACCTAACGTCTGATTTCCACAATCCGTTTTACTAGGTTTTTTTTAGCCCTGATTATTTGGGCTACGCTTTTTTTCACTGTAATCAAACAGTTTTTCACTTCGAACTTAATCTCCAGAGAGGGATACGAAATTTGTTTTTCTTCAGCAAATTTTACCACCAGGCTATAGTGAAAGCTTTAAAAAATAGAATCTAACCTTGGAAGCAAGATGTGACGACGGAGCTGCCGGAGCGCTTCTTCCTGCGGCGCTTCCTGCGCGCCTCCTCCTTGCGTCGCTGCAGGTCCTCGCTGTCGGGGATGGCGACCGGCGCCGAGGGCTCCGTCCCGCGAGGACTCTCGTCCGAGTCGCGCTCACTGCCCGACTGGCTGCTGCAACGTCCTACGCCTGATGACAACAATTACAATACTATTAGTTTAATATACATACATAAACTCATGACCATAATCCCTTTCGGGGAGGTCAAAAACATTGCTACACCTACCAAATTTCAGGATGGAATGACTTGTGTGGTAAGAGCCGGCAAGCCTTTCGCCCACATAAACACTGCATATGAAACCTTTAATCCCTTAGTCACCTATTCACCCGGTAAGAATTGGAGTAGTCTATTCTAAGTCTGAACCACGCACACAGCTCAACAACAATACTATTCCCTTCAAATTAGAAATATTCTAATCTTAGGCCCGGAATCCACAGAAGCGGAGCGGAGACGTGTAAAAATTAAATTGTTTGATTCTGTCAAGCGAGGAAAATTGATCAAATCGGTCGGTTGATTTTACACAGCTCCGCTTAGGTGGACTTAGGATCCTGATAAAAGTCTTAAAGTCGGATTAGGTTCGGCAGACATTGCTTTATTTCATTCACCTTCTCTCCAATGAAATTCTCGTGTTATCGAAGGAAACCATGCCGAAGACTTGAAGAATGAAACTAGGTAATCTAATGACCCAGTCTTCGACAAGGTCTAACAGTTATTATGAATTATAATAGCCGGGAGAGAAGAATCAATCAATGAAGTAACTTTATCAATAAAGTTAGTAAACTTGTTTAAAATTAAGGAATATCATTAATTGATTTGATCAAGTATAACTGAATTGAATTGAATTTTTTCATGCCATAGAATAGCCTTAAATATCTGAGAGTATCAGACGGATTCCAAGAAAATTATTCATGAGTGATTGACCACAAAGATCACCAGAGTACTTTATTCGTAATGAAACCAAATTAGAAGCAACACTTGCACGGTCACGCTTACTTTCATTTTAAACATAATAACAACAGTACAATAAACCGAGTCCGCGAAACAGACCAGCGATATTTGAAACCAACCTATGATTACAGAAACAGAACATTGCAAATAAGTACGTTCCGGATCGGATAGTCCTCTAGAGTCAACAACCGAAAATAACAACACAGTGGCCATTGTGAATGGCTGAATGCAACATCCTCCTGTTCTGTCGAATGAACAACAAACCATTACGCATGCGCGACCGTACAATAACTCGCATGCATGTTGTCAACGGCTCTCACTTCGCATTTGGTGCCAGACCATTTCATTGTTGCAACGTTTTCACTGTTTGGTTTTACAACATAGCATCATTATTCATGTTAGCATTTTCTAAAACTCTTTGCTGATGACTGTGTGCTGTCTCGTAACTATAAAAGTGCATTTAGTTTGAATAATCGAAACTCGCCAACTGGAACTTTGAAGCCATTTTATCCCATGAACCACCGTGTTATTCCGCCTCCTAGCTGGTAAAGCGAGAACGACAGAAGGGAGTTATGACATAATTAGGAGGTAATTCCAGCTTCCCGGAACAGAAGCTCGCATTCAGCGGCAGCAGTAGACACGCTCACGCTTGTCATCTATAATAATAATGTGACGTGAGACGTGCCTCCGCAGCGCAGCTGAGTTGGCAAACAAAGCCGGTTCATCGACCTACATGGCCGCAGCCGCACCCGCTGCGTATGCGCCCACGTTACGTACGATCATTCCAACTCAGCGTCTTGCTGCACTGTAAAAGTTCACGCTCCCTTCCAATAGATGTCGGTCTTCGGTTCTAGTGGTTCTAGATAAACCACTTTGCATTGATATTGTTGGTGATATTGATTCAGATGTTGTGTATTTCGAAATGCCTCTGTCTCTTCTTATAGAATTCTAAACCATAGCACTCGCTTACTCTTTGCACAGTCAAGAATCTGCAATGGACTGAATACTAATGATGAATGATTTATTATATACCTACTTATACTTAGTTATATTGAAATATGCATGTATGTAGTAACTTGGAAACGAGAAACATGGTTTATTCTTCTAGTAATTTTTAGGTAATACAGAAGAATGAGAGTTCGTCTGAGTGTTAGTTTTCTGGTTAGGTATGACACTTTCTTCAAAATTCAAAACTTCGCGTCGCAGGAAGAAGTATTGTTGTTATCTGTGTGACAAAGCAGGCCGTCTAGAGGAAACAAACGAGTTGAAATAATAAAATAGTTCCGCAACAACGTGGCTTCCTTAAAGACTTCACGTTCGTTAGAACCTACTATGATACATATAACAAAACTTGTGCATTTAGCATAAATTATGTTTACGCACGTATCTACGTACCTATAGGTATAGCTATTGCGTGTTATAGTTACAATACAATGCTGGTTCTGCGATAGAAGCGAAACTTCGCTGTTGCACGCGATGACCTCTGCGTGGGACGCCTATTTTACAAGTAGACCGATACAAAATGATGGTTGATATAGACTTTCGAAGTTTATTTTAAGGTTGGAACCTATTCAGTTTTGGTTAACAAAAGGTTGCAGTACGATGATTAGAATTGAAAATTCAGCAATGTTATGTTTCAGTAAGGCATAGATTCTTCTAAAGCATTGTGTTTACGTCACAACGCACTAGCAACAGACAAGCGCGCAGTAAACGCAATTGTTACAATCGGGCTCAGGCCAGGCCGCGCCGCGCCCACGGCCAATCACCCGTTTCAACAGGCCAAGCTTCCTGTTTACGCTGAAACTAACTACCTACCTACTATTAAATTCTCACACAAATCTTCGGTTATCAACGCAAAATATTGTTAGCAAACATTGTTATAATTTCGAAACAAACTATAACAAAGGAACACCGCAAACAACAAACGCTTCCACTATAGCCTTCAACCGCGTTCAAACTCAAGTGAGTCATCGACCGATACACAGACCCACATTCTACGTTTCAATAATGGCCTACCCACGGATCGCCTTGAAGTCACCAAAATAACGTTAAAGGTTTAACCTCTTAAACGTCGAAGACAAAAGCAGTTGTTAAATTTGTTCCACTCCTGAAGTAGCGCAACTTTAGCTGAAGTAACGCTGCATCGACCGAACACTTGTGCAGTGTTGGATCGCGTGACAGTGAGACGTGGCACCGCCTCTTCACGTGGCAGCACCGAGAGGCACTTGCCTCGCAACGTGGCCAGCCACGTTACATAAACACCTCCCCCGTACCGATCTCCCCCTCTACTACTTAGCTACTAATAAAGCGTGGTCATCACTCAACTGTTAAGAGGATTAGAAAAGTAATGTTATGTCACTAGAAAGACAACCTTATACAAAGGCATTATAACTAGTTAGTCAATGTTTCTAAGTTAATTACTTACTATTACCTATAGGTAGAGCAGAGGTACCAACAACATTTGACTAATAAGGAGAAATAATAACACGAAATATTCAGACCATTTGCCACACACGAAAATCATTACTTTGTTGGCACTACTAAGTTCGAGGCCATACATTAGATAAACCAAATTAAAAGCTAACAAATTCCTCAAAATAACAACTACAAATAACTAAATATTACTAACTCATTCTGAAATGAAAAATGTTTGCCATCTCAAAAACAATTCCAACAAAAATTTTATAGCTGACTCACTAAAAAACAAAACATGTTACGCAATTAACGCAAATTAATCGAATCTACATGCAAATCGATTCACATTTATGCCATTTTTACTATTCATTCGCAACTAGTCGCAAAATGACTAATATTCAAAGCAGTTGCTTGAATATTGATGCGTATTATTACAGGCTTTGTTTTAGTGCTGAAACTGTCGCGACAATCGTGCCCTCCGAGGTTTCTACTTTCTAATCTGGTTGGCATTTACGCTTCGCCACGAATGCACTCTCTCGGTTACCGATCGTAGGCCCGTTTACCGATAATACTTTTGTTGTATACCCCTAAGCTCAGAAACAAGTCACTTTCTAATTGCATGCAAATTAATGCCTTTACACAGACCGTATATTTCATTGCTCTCCAATTATCTATTCGTATCGTAGCAAGTTAGTACCGTTAAAAATACACTTTTGTTAAGTTTTTATACACTCTTATTTTTCGATTTGTCTCCATCTATCTATCGGTATCTAGACAATCTCCTCAAGATTCATATTGAAGTGAAAATTGCACAACAGATTCAAAATATCTTATTACTTCTGTTAGTTACGAGGCTTAGCTTTAGTTGTCATGTCTAAATCGGTGTGGCAGATCGTCATCACGATCTTCTGAGAGCAAAGTCTACTCCGTTAGATCAGTTAGCTAGCAGTAGTACTGTACTGTAGTATTGAGAAAATTGCCAACTGGGTCTGGCACTAAACCAGATAATATCTCGGAGAAACTTCGACGGGGGCGTTTAGAACTACAGTGCATACATATACACAACCACTTTCACTGATTTTGCTATATATGCCTAATAAAGATAATATTCATTTAGAAACTTGCAACTTATCTAAGCTCCAAATCGAGCCTTATTTAGATAATAACTAGTAGCTCACGTAACGCTTACAAATGTCAAATTACAACATTTCACCAAAACTGGATTTGCCATCTGGAATAACCAATAGGTATCTAGCTGAAATCCGGACCAACCCTTATTCGAGATCGATCCTCAGAGCAGAGAGCAGGCCCCGGAGGGGTAGGCAAGGCAAGTATGGCGGGGCTTGATATTACGCCGTGGAACAAGCGTCGTTCGACGGTCAAGGTTACGCCGGGTTACTCGACAACCTATGACTAATTTCAATCATAGATGATTAAAATAATCTCACGCTTGCTCTTCTTGATTCATCCAGTAACATTTTTTTCATTCATCCATCTCTATTAATGTTAAAATCTTATGACACATGTAGCTACATTTGTGTCGTTCATAAGCTAAGCTCATTATAAAGCTGATTCCCGAAAAGAAGTAACGTTGAAAGCAATACACAGCTAGATTGCTGACAACTTCTCTTGGTATATGTAATAGGTAGTAAGTAGGTAATGTAATTCCAGTGCGCAGTTTTGTTTAGGTTGTAGGTGACCTTGACAATGAACGCTGCGCTGGGGCGACGCGCTTCGGCGACTAGCAATGTTTAAATGGAAACCGGAGAGAATGATCAAATTGCGTTCAATTAGAAACGCATTCCTACATCTCAATTTTAAAAACAAACATGCACAATAACCAATAAAGATAACATGGTTCTACATTCTTAACCAATTGAAACAAAACATTGAAACCAATTTGAAATTCATACTAGTTTTAAGGTAACAACCAGTTTATAATGAAATACCTTACGTAGAAGCATGCAAAAGTGACGAAGACAGAATGGAGACACGAAACATATTCACAATAAGCAACAGTTTCAAATAAAGATTTACCAGTCAGTTTCAGAGTTCATTCAGCTGAGTTTGATAGTGGTGACGAGTTTAAAACACTTTAATAATAATTGAGAACATTACAAAAATACTAAAGATAAAGAAACTAAAACCGAATATTACTACCTATATCTGGATTTACAAAACTGAACACGGTTGTCTGTTTTGATCTATATAACATTTTCGTTAGTTGGCAATGCAAATATTGAACTTATTGAATTTTTCATTATTGAGACAAGGATTAGTGAGACTGAAGAAGGTTAGGTAGAACATTTGGTTTTATTTATACAGAAACCAACTATAGAAACATATGCCAATAGTCCTAACGTAGAACCTTGAATAGTTAACCTAACTATAGGTACAGAAGAATGAGAAACAATAAAACCTGAGTTATAAACAGAATACAGTAGGTGCTTTACGCGTCATTCTTCGATCGTAAAATCCGACAAAATGCATTGAGTTGTGCATGGTCAGTTCTTTTGAAAAACATTAGATGCATTTTGAATAAAATACCAGAGAAGCTAAAACTCAACAGCAATAAATAGTATGAATATATAAAACACCAACCTAGATAAGATAGCTTTTATCAATTTTATAATTTAAAAGATTATGAGGAAACACTCAGTTCAAAAACAATTTCTTTTTATGAAAATAGATGTAAACAATGATACTTGAAAAATGATTAAAAGAAATCCAAATATTGATAAGTATTGTTGAAGACAGTGATGTAACGTCTAGAATAATACGTTACCTTCATTTCTTACCAGCCGATTGACATGAAAACAAACAGTCACAAGGACTCATTAGCACCTGGCGACGTTACGATGCTTACCAAAATCTTATTATGAAGAATGATGGTATCAAACTGAACTGATGCGACGACGATCAATCTGGAATGGTGTCGCTAACTAATCCACTAACTACACAACACAATCTACTACTGTTGAAAACAAGCAATTTGGAGATAAAGCAAAATAATATGAGTCGGTTGAAATATGTTGTAGGTACTTATATACGTATACCTATCAAAGGTATAACAATGCCTGCCAATACCTCCATAGTCTATACTCTTTATAGCAAAAGACAATTACGCAGGCATAACAAAAAATTATGGTCGACCGAATCTGGTTATACATCAACCTAAAATGGAGTATATTGTACTCCGGCACAGTCCGTGCCCGTCGATAATAGTACTAAAACAGAAAATATACAAAACTAGACTTACCGCTATCTACACTCTCTTCGGAGATCTTCTTCACCATTTTTATGATTGCCTGATGCGTTGATACTGAGATATTCCGAGCAGATAAATTACTCATGAAAAGCCGCTTTCAAACTTGTGCGGCCGCCTTCTCGACGTGAAATCGGGACGGCGTTTTAAATTAAGGTAGAAAATAAAACGCCTGAACGAAAAATTATAAAGCACCAATGTCGAGAAGGATTTTACGGAAAATGTGCCGGAAGGTAGTAAACAAACACTGCTAGAAGGCGGAATTAAAAAAAACTGCTTGGTGTCGTTATCGATCCATCCTACACACGCCCGCCCGTCCGATGTTCTGAAATCCAACTGAGGAGTTGGGGCCGAGGAGCCGGCTCGGCGCACCTACCGCGCCGCGGCCCCCTCGCCCCTTCGCCCCCCGCCCCGCCGGCCCGCAAGCTGTGCGATGTGCGTCGTTGTGGCCTCTCTTGCCCGCGCATGCGTACTCGCTCACACTGCTGACGTGTTTATTTTTTCGTCGTCGATTTTGTTCTCTTCGTTGGCCATCTGAGCAAAACATACGAGTATTCTCATTCAAATAGGAAATCACAGTTAAAGATGATGATTTCTGATGTTTTTTTAGGAAAAAAATCTATTGCCCTCATTCAGGTATTCGTAATTTAATCATTCTTACTAGGCATTACAGGTACTTCTAGTAATTTCCCCTTTAAGGCTTTACAGTCTAACATTTACTTGTTACCTGATTTGCAGCACGTAACCGCTCATAGGTAAATGATGTTCATATTTACTTAAAATTATGAAATATAATATTATGCTAGCATCATAACATTTTTTTATAGATTAAATAATATGCATATCGTTATTAACAAAAACCCTTCAACGGTTTAAAGACTTTCCAATAAGAACGCCATAAGCGAACAAAGAACACAATGGGCCCCGAAATACTATGGAAGTCTAACATTAAAACTCGAGAGTAAAGCTCTTCCAATACCAGTCGGGCAGCATTGTTTTCAAATTCTTTGTTCCTTACTGTTATGCAATAAGGACTCCTCTTTGTTCCTATCCCTTCAATGGGTGACCTTCACAGGGCGTTTGTTGATAAACAAGGTACGGGAACGGCTGCACCACGCAATCGCACGTGGTACGGGCGACCGGTCCACCGGCAACCGGCTCCGCCTTGTTGTCACGCCATTTCTCCCTCCCGCTCTCTCACTAGTCTCCCCTCTCATAATATCTATCGTCTCTGTCCGACATCTGCCGCCTCGCTTCAGGTCTCGTGCCTACGTGACTGACAAAAACAATAACATAACCCTTGCAAATTGCAACTGCATGATTTTATATCTTGGTTTCATATTATGTCTGAGTGTTTTCCATATTGGCATCGTTATATTTTAGCTCGGCAGCTTTATTTAATTTCATTTATTTGCATAGGTAGGTACTCAAGTGAGCTGACTTACTTACCATATCTGTTTATGGTTTATATTCTATTCTTGATGTAATTGTTAGATCACCTGTATGTTATCTGGCGCATACTGGTCATAGAGATTTGCATGTCTAAGTAGGTAGGAATCTTAATTATTATTATTAGTCAGGTGATCTTAATCATCAAAATATTTAGTTAGCAGACAAGTTTTGACGGTGATTAATCGAGGTACACGACAGTTCATACATGACTTTTCATCCATGAGTCATATTTTTCATCATCATTTAACAGTTATTTCATCATCAACTTTCACGGTTAGTCAGGTTATATGTTGAAGCAAATTTCATTATAACAATGAGTTGTTTCATCATGCATTACTTCAACAAGAAGCCGACAATTTGTATTAATTGCAACCGTTAATCCTCTACTTTTGAGGGGTTTCCTTTCAAACACTTTCCATTTTCGAAGTGGTGTCGATAACAGGGGTGCTCTCCGATGCGTAGTTTCCGAGAATCGTTTCGTTACATCAGACTCCGTTACGACTGGGGTGGCAGGTAAGCTTTAAAGCTTACAACCGCTAGCTTATGACATCCTTATCATCTCTTTGTTATCCTTGATGTGTCTCCTTTGTTTTCCTTTGTTCTTGTTATGCAAGGGTATTTGCTGAAGCTTCTGTTTATTATTAGTTGCGATTGTTTTAGAGTGTTTGTGAGACCCAGCAGAGTTTGTGAGTATACCAACCAACATACATAAATTAGCAGTTTATGAACAATACTTTGGATTGGACGTCAGCGAGTCCAACCAAAATACTGTTCTTTATAATTATGGTTTGACGAAACTACATAAGCAAAAATGTAAAATAATTACAATTGTTAGGATTTGTTTCATAAGGGAAGTCGCGGGAGCGGGGAAGGGCAATGCTTGATGTCGTCGGTCAATTTCGGGAGCGAATTTAGTCTTGTGAGGACATTGTATGAAGTAACTTGTGCAGTTAATAAAGGTGTAAAATGGTAATCGTATTTGTTTTCTTTCACTTCAGAAGTGGGATGTACCAAAAAGTTTCATGTTACTATTATTATAGTAGGATATTGACATGTTTTTGTGGTCTTTAGGATTTTAATTGGATCAAGAAAATATTATTCAGAAAATATTATTTTAATTTAAATCAGTATTCGAGCAGGTACTCAGACAACTTTTAAATGAAATTACCTAACACTTGTACATTTATTTTACTATTATTATTTAATTTATCAACAAAAGAGATTGGTTTACATGACGGCGTTAAGTATTTACTAGAAACGCCTTATAAAACGGATAATTATGGGAAAATTAGGTACAGTATAATTATTACCTAAATAATATTATTGTTAATATCTTTTTTTTTTGTTTTTTTCTCTCTGTTGTTCTCCCTCACTAAAAAGGTTGTTTAGCAAGAATACCTAAATAGCTTAAGAGATGAGACTGTTTTTGCATACATTTATCAAATTTCTGTTAATTGTTAACGATTCAAAGCTTCGTTACTATGGCCTTCACTATTTCTACTCAAAGCTCGACATCCGATATAATGTTAAACAATGAGTTCATTTACCATAGTGTAAATAGTCATGGCGGGGCCAATTTTAATCTCCCAACTACTAAATATTGTTTACATAAATGAGAATGGAATGTTACTCTTGTTCTAGGGGACCAATGTTTTGCTTATAGGTACTTAGAATGCGACCGAGATGTTTTAAAACTTAGTTTATGATTATGACGGTCGCAGGCATCGAACATGTACATAGTTGGTTTTATTTTCGAGTTCCAGGCAATAATGAACAATGGTAAGGCGCCTCGGTGTCTGGAGACACCAATACAAATACAATACAGATGATGTAGAAGATCGGTCGAAGATCTTGAGGGCCAGCGCTACCAGTCTTAGTCGACGTGACAGCGTTTCCGGGCGTCGCCGGAGCCGACCGCTAGAGCACAGCAGTTCCCGTGATTACGGTAGGCTGTACGAGCGGGAGCGCGAGATGCAACCTTGAATGTTAATAATGAAAGTCCTGAAAGACAGCGACGCCGGGTAGAACGTTCTACTAGCCCCACGCTTTCTACTAAAGAAACATCTGTTTGAAAAAGATTTGAGTGTGGTACCGTTTCTACAGCTGGGATGATAAAACAACAATCCACTTCACGATGTAAAAACTCCAAGGTTTGGCTAAGACGTGGTATGAAAGTCTACCGTCTATCTATACTTTTTGGTTGGATCGATGTGGCCGCATTGCAAGCAAATGAATCTGATGCCGATCTATTGTGATACTGGTAGCAGTATTGATTAATGATAATGATTAAATTGCTGATTTTTGTTTGTTATTATTTGTAATTTATATAATTCAGATTCAGTTAATTTTTATTTTTCTAGAGTACTGTGGTATATTCATAAAGTTTATTAGATTATGAAAATAGTTTTGGGTTTACTTTTTGGACCGATTCCAGAGACATATGATTTTGCAAGAATTGATGGGTTTGCAAATATCACTGCCACAGTATTTCATAGTACCTATTTATAATTGAATTAAATATTGGTTATAAAATGGATGGGTTCATAACTAGACAAATGAATCGTTTGGAATGTATTTTGTTTGTAAGAATGGATAATGGGTTTACATATATAATACATTCCAGAAAAGTTATAAGAATTGTTGTGTTAAAGCATTTTAGTACGTACATTAATTCACGATTGCCTATTTTCTTTGCTATTGCTGAAAAGTCTCAATGGTTTATGTAATTCTTATATAAATTGTATCTTCATCAAGGAAGTCTTATTTTAATTATGTTTAACATGATTATAGTTCATTTGGTTGTGAAACTACAGTTTTGTATTACTATTAATGATTATGAGAAAAGATGGGTTCATAATCATATGATTGGAGTTGTCCTAATTGTAAAAATTGATGGGTTTACAAATATCACTGCCCCGGTATTTCATAGTATGTATAATTGAATTAATTATTGGTTATGAAAAGGATGGGTTCATAACTAGACAAATGAATCGGGAATGAATTCTGTTTGTAAGAATGGATAATGGGTTTACTTATATAATACATTCCAGAAAAGTCTTAATTTTATAAGAATTGTTGTGTTAAAGCATTTTAGTAAGCAGGTATACGTACACTAATTCACTATTGCCTATGTTCTTTGGTATTGCTGAAAAGTCACAATGGTTTATGTAATTCTCACACAAATTGTATCTTCGTCAAGGAAGTCTTATTATTTTAATTATGTTTAACATGATTATAGTTCATTTGGTTGTGAAACTATAGTTTGGTATTACTATTAATGATTATGAGAAAAGATGGGTTCATAATCATGTGATTGGAGTTGTCCTAATTGTAAGAATGGATGGGTTTACTTTTGGGACCGTTTACAAGTGATTTAAAAAAAAAATTGACTGGTTTGAAAATATTGTATTACTATTAATGATTATGAGAATAGATGGGTTCATAATCATAATGATATGTTCATAATCATAATGATATGATTGGAGTTGTCCTAAATGTAAGAATGGATGGGTTTACGACCGATTCCACGATTCGACGTGATTTAGCAAGAATGGGTTTACAAATACCGCTGTCTCGGTATTTCAAAGTATTTACGATTGAATTATTATTGTTTATGAAAATAAATGCATTTACAGCAATGATAATGATTTGAATGATATTGATTTGATAGAATTCTTATGTTAAAGCATTTTAGTATAAGTACATTAATTCACTATTGCTGAAAAGTCCCGATGGTTTATATAATTCTCGTATAAGTTGTATGTTCATGAATGAAGTTTTATTGTATGTTTAACATAAAAACTTAAATTTATTCGTATAACGTAATTGACCGAATGTTAGGATTTTTCTGGACCGTGCATGGGGACATGCACGAGGTCAGGATGGACGAATGTTAGGATTTGTTTCATAAGGGAAGTCGCGGGAGCGGGGAAGGGCAATGCTTGATGTCGTCGGTCAATTTCGGGAGCGAATTTAGTCTTGTGAGGACATTGTATGAAGTAACTTGTGCAGTTAATAAAGGTGTAAAATGGTAATCGTATTTGTTTTCTTTCACAATGGTAACCTTTTCCAAGAACTTTCATAATTATGGCATCAATGTCTTCATCAAACTCCATTTTGACGTCGAAGAGCTCCTGAAACAACAGACAATTGGATATATAGGGTTCTTCTAAATATGCTGACACTTTTTTAAGGGGATGATCAGACCGTCAAACTGAACAACTTTCTTTACGGCACTAACATAAAAATCGCGAAAAAAATCAGCTCTTCCATACAAAACTGCAAACCTACTCGAGCCAAATGTATGGGACAGCAGATTTTTTTTTTCGCGATTTCTTTGTTGGTCCAATAGAGAAAGTTGTTCAGTTTGATGGTCTGCATACCCTTAAAAAGTGTCAGCATATTAAGAACGACCCTGTATTAATGAGAAAGTAAACAAAAATAATGTGTAACAGTTAGGTTATAGGCTTATACAATTTATGCATACATTTAACATCCATCGTACAATTACGTAATTTTCTCTCTCCCTCTCTCCCTCGCCTGTCTTCCCTCAGCGTTTGTAGCAACCCATCTAGCTGTAGGCCTATTCATTGAAAATTTATTACTCAGCCCCTTTTGGATGGTGTTCAAGCTAACATAGAGCTTCTGTCCTTATCGTAAAGTCTATTTAAGAAGTGAAACAAAGTATTAAAGATATAGTTATGAAAGTATAGGGACTTGGGATTGCACCGTGGAATTCCCGTGGATACATTTTTTGTGACTCTTTGTGTTTGGGAGCTTTGGTTCTATTGTAGGACGTCACGTAAGCATATTCTAGCTGCACCTGACGACTTGACAAAGGATTTTGGTAAAGATTTTTAAAGCAAAATTTGTCTAAGATCAAGAGATTAACAATTCTTCGATAAAAGATGAAGCTGATGTCATATCGAATCTTCTATAAATAAATTCAAATATTTGGGATGTGGAAAATTACAAATAACAATTTCACTAAATCTAAGATAAAAACAAAGGGTATAGGTACCTATAGTAGTAGTAGTAGACATAAACAAAAGTGACGTGTCGTTAGGTATCAACTGATAAATTCAATTTATCATCATAGAGATAAGTAATTCATAAAAAAGCGAGAATTACACAGCTAATTCGGCGAAACAACAAAGGTGTCATCATCATCACCTATGGTACTGTAGTGTCTGTGCGAACGCGTAGTGGGGGCAGTTGCCTGCCAGCCTTTGTCGGGTGCGGACGTGCGCGCTCCGCATATACTACCTGCCTAGTGAGCAACAGTAAATGTGTACTTATTTAGCAAACCCTACATGTGGCGACGACGGGATCTTATTTTACGTAAGTGCACACTGTATTTTATCTGGTTTTAAAATAAAAACAAAATACAACGTCGGAATTTTGAAATTAAAGCGACGTTGTAAAGTATTATTTAACGCAGCAGAGTAGCGTGTGTTCACGACTATGTTCCCCGAGGGGGTGGTCAGTGATATTCCGAAAACTACGAACAAAGCGAATATCTATTATCTAAAATAACGTTCTATTTTGATTTAAAAGGACAATAACGATAATTCATTATAATTTTATCCACGAGGGCTATCATGGTACTTTCATTTATTTACTATGCCTATTTCATTAGTTTTCATGTCAAAAAACATTGGATTCTTAGTTTGTGCGGTGGTTGACAATCTATAACAGTGATTATTTTTCTTTTCATGAACTATGACCATCAAACGCTGGAGGAAAAAGAGGAAAGGGGACACATCAGGACGATAGACGCTATGCTGGGGTCGAGGTCATAAGAATATACATACCACAAATCGAGCACCTGTTCGAACGATTGCTGCGACTAGACTCCAATCCTAAAGGTCATGTACAATACATTACCATACATGTTTTTATAATAGACTTACGCTCAAGCCATAATCCTACGGAGTAGGCAGAGACTACGACAATGACTATCTCATAATATGAAGTTATTCAGCTAGATTGAGGAGTATGTATATCTATGCAAGCCGTTTCATTAGGACCTCGACTTAACAGTCGACGCCGTCTGAGGATCTTACAAAATCCTTTCTTACGAAATCCCAGAATACATAAAATCGTAAGAGTGTCGTAATGTGGTGCCCTATGGCACTCGCGTACCGTTAAAGGTTAAGCTGAAGGTCAGATACGGTCGGTCGGTCCGTCTGTCAGTCGATCGATCGGTCGGTCAGTCGGTCGGTCAGTCGGTCGGTCGGTCGGTCGGTCGGTCGGTTTGTCGGTCGGTTACAGTTGCCGTTAAGGTTAAGGTTAAACAGACAGATACATATTTACGAAGACTACTAATTGTCTGGTTACAATGATTAATACTATAAATTGTAGAAAACAGGCGTATAACATCTTGAATATTATAGTGTTATTTATTATAAATATTATGTAACGCTGCGTACGTATAGATACGAGTGAGTAAATCGGTGCAAAACAGTAGCCACTGCTCATAAAATTTAACACAAATACCTACCGGATTACATAAGGTTTCTGCATAGGTATGTCAGTGTAAAACTATTTTGATATTCAATCACAATCAATATTGTTTGTACCTAGTTATCCCTAAGGACTTGAGATAAGGGAATGACTTGCAAAGTTGCAACTATTTAACAAGGGGGCAAAAAGGGATTTCTTGCAAATTTCCGTTACATCTATACCATACGTCTAACTTAGCGATTCAAGATGAATTCAATTCTAAATACACTGTTGAATATGCTATATCGTTTGCACCGATAGTTACTGACTTGACTACGTATCAGTATAATACACTTTATACATACCTACCGAATATTAGGTTCCAAGCGCGAGTCACGCTAACTAAAAGGCGATAAGTATAAAGTGCGAAGTAGGTAAAACTACAGTAGTTAAAGGACCATGCAGTGATTAAACTGTTAGTAAAAACTAAAAGGTCAAGCAGATGCATCATACATGCAGGGATATGCAGGGCCATGCAAAGTCATGCAAAAATATGAAACTGCAATAGTAAAAGGACTATTCAATAACTAAGTTGTTAGTAAAATCGGGAAAGTCATGCAGTTACATACAATGCCATGCAAGGCCATGCAGAGCCATGCAAATATATGCAACTACAATAGTTAAAGGACTATTCAGTAACTAAGTTGTTAGTAAAAACAAAAAGGTCATGCAGTTACATACAAGGCCATGCAAGGCCATGCAAACCCATGCAAATGCAATGGTGACAGGATCATGCAGTTATTAAACTGTTAACAAAAGCTAAAGGGTCATGCAATTATAAAATGATATTGGTTAGAGAACCATGCAACTATCAGGTCATTAGCGAAAGCTAAAGTATCATGCAACTATTAAATGATAATAATTATGTGTTATAGAACCATGCAACTATCAAGTTGTTAGCGAAAGCTAAAGGGTCATGCAAATATACAATGATATGGGTTACAGAACCGTGCAACTATCAAGTTGTTAGCGAAAGCTAAAGTATCATGCAACTATAAAATGATATGGGTTAAAGAACCATGCAACTATCAAGTTGTTAGCGAAAGCTAAAGTATCATGCAACTATAAAATGATATCATCATCTTATCATCATCGTGTTATAAAACCATGCAACTATCAAGTTGTTAGCAAAAGCTAAAGTATCATGCAACTATAAAATGATATGGGTTACAGAACCAAGCAACTATCAAGTTGTTAGCGAAAGCTAAAGTGTCATACAACTTTACTATAAAATCATATGGGTTATAACCTATAGAATCATGCAACTATCAAGTTGTTAGCAAAAGCTAAAGGGTCATGAAAATAAAATAGTTACTGCACTCATATTATATAATTGTACATGAACTATAACAGCAGTTAAATTAAAAGTCCTTAATTGCAGTGGCTGGCGGTTACGCTGAATATTTTAAGTGCCTAAGTGTATGTGCTTATCACAGACTTACTCTCTTGTCCTTACTTCCTTAATATTATAAATCGTAAATTGATACGATCCTGAAGCAGGTAACTCTGACCAGTAGTTATCTGAATGAAATGAATAAAAAAAAGGAATGGAAAGGATAGGAAAGGAATGAGATGAGATGAGAGGAGATCAAATAGAATCAAATAAATTCGAGTGAAATTAAATGAAATCAAATCAATTCGAGTTAAATCAAATGAAATGTTAAAATCTTTTCATTGAAAGAATAATGGTCAATTTATAGTCCAAAAGTAATTTTGGGTCGTCATATTGCGTGCATATATTAATGTGACATTAAAACATTATTCGAGCATCCGGTGCACATCCGAGATATTGACAAAGCCTGAGGGGATTGCTTAGTCTCCTTTTACGACATTAATATTATGTTTGGTGCTATTCTAAGCCGGACATTACACGACCATTCATACCTACTTAAAAGTGTCATCATGATACACGAAATGCAAAGGACCAAATAAAAATAAAAAAACTATGTTTATAGTATCGAAACTAATACAGGCCATGAAAATTAGTCAAAACTGGACAATTAACAAGCAGAAACTTTCGGGTTCAAATAATCCTAAATGAGCCATAGGCAAAAAACTCAATGTAAAACTAAAACTATGGGCTATTAAATGTCTAGAATAAATATATATTGGACATAAATATAAAATAAATAAATAAGAAATGATAAAGATCTATGGAATGTTAGCAAATACTAGAGCTATATTTTATGCTGTCAAATGGAACATATGTACCAATTTAAGTAACGTGACCCAATAGTCACAGTCTTTATGTACTAAAATGCAATGATAAACAGCGAAAACATAGACTAAACACTTAATTCTAAATTTGCAAAGAAATTGAACACACAAGACATACAATTATATGCAATAGTCCTGTACCTATACTAGGTTTCTTTTGAACAAACTTTTGTTTATTATTCCATAAAGTTCATTGCAGAAACTGGAAACATGAGGCAAGCATTATAGCTATCTAGCCAATAATAATATACTACTCGAAATCTGTCCACAGGTACAAGGAGCGTATCACACTGAAATTGATTTTGACGCTAAGTGCCATGGACAACGATATTTTACGAAGACATAATCAAAGTTTCTTTGAGTAACAAATTATTTTCGAATGGCCACTCTTTTCAATTTAAGAGCACCACCAATATTGTCCAAAAGAAAATGTTTATATTTTAGCCAGAAAGTAAATCAAGGTATAAGTGATACTTAATGAAAATGTTTTGTGATCAAATCCAATTACCTATTGAAGTAAAAATTGAATAAGGCATATGCCTAATTAGAAATTACGAGTAGTCTTGCTAATACTTTTGTAGTTCAACAGTACACCTTTTCTAGTAACAATGTGCAATCTCACGTTGGTTTAATAAAACCTAAAAAATTATATTTTTAAATTGTTCTACGTACGGTTAAACTTAGTTGGATTTTATATAAGTACCTAACAAAAGTAAACTTAAATCCAAACTTAACAAACGTGACAAAAGTATATAAACTGTACTATCCTACCACAAAGTTTTAAAATTACTTGGAATGGAAGTTGATCGCGATTTGTCAATCTTATCTTGCTGTTTGCTTAACCAACCCTCACTCCTGAAATAACGATCACAGTTCACAGGTCAAGAGGAAAAATAAATTAAGGTTTATTAATTTAATGTAATTAGGTTACAAAATTAATAGTGTGTCATATAAAGTGGGACTAGACTTTAAATTTTACACAATAAAACTAAATGTTGTACAAATAATACAAATTGTAGTTAAAATCTTGAAATATTATAAAAAGGAAAGGGATAGTCTAGACTCTAGAGTAGTAAGCTAAAGTTGAATGTAAATGCCTACTGGGCTCAGTATTGGCACAGAGTACTATGGGTACTGGAAAGCTTTTATTAACTATTAATGAAATGAAATTAAGCAGTAAGAAACGTAACCTTTAATAATCAAAGATTATCAATCATAACACATTATATTGCTATGTTATAGCGATGTGCATAGTGGAGTTTCTTGCGCCGTTTCTTCTCCCAAGCGAAGCACCTTCCGAAGCGGTGGTAGATTCATATAGAAATATATAAAATATTAAGAAAATATGAAATAAATGCAATCTGTAGTACTACTGACTTTATAATAATAATTATATTCATATGTACCTGTATTGCTTATAGTTTTGATATTAAGTGTACTGTTACAAAATACATCTTAAATTAAATTAAAATAAAGAAGGGATGTAGTGTCTGTGCGAACGCGTAGTGGGGGCAGTTGCCTGCCAGCCTTTGTCGGGTGCGGACGTGCGCGCTCCGCATATACTACCTGCCTAGTGAGCAACAGTAAATGTGTACTTATTTAGCAAACCCTACAGGTACGACTTTACGTAATTCACAAGCTGATAAATACTTAGCAAAATACTATGCAAACACTGAACAGGATCAAAAATGTTTGCATTCTAGGTTGAACGAGACTCAACACTATAGCAAACTAAAGCAAATACATATACCTACTACTTACAGGATAATTACAACAACATATATTTTTTTATGTTGGAGCTTTTAACCCTGAGGTTATGTCAGCCCCATAGTACTTAGATAATTATATGAATGAATGAAATATACTTTTATATAGGTACGAGCATTTACCCGCGACTTAGTCCGCATAAATTATACACCAGATTTTAAATCAGATCATAAGCTATCAAACAAAAAATGTTTCATCAAAATCGGTTCAGTAGTTGTTGCGTGATGCTTGAACAAACAAACACACAAACAAACAAACAGACAGACAAAAAATCCAAAAATTGGTGATTTGGAATCAGAGACATCTAAAAACCATATCGTAATCTCTTTTTGTTTGTAAATATCTTCAATGTACAGACTTATATGTCTGTGGTACAGACACACTTCTGTTACAGTTTTATAATAGTTTAGATGTATACATAGAGACAGAAAATTTGATTAAATGTGATTAGACTGATTAGGTATATAATGAAGTCATTCTCAAGCTGTAGACCTACCTTGAGGTGATTGATATTACACTTTACTAAAGGAAAAAAACTGTCAAAGGTGTTTTATCAACTCTACAGTTAATTACAAGTACCTATGTACCTATCAACGTACTTACCTTGAGATAGAAACAATTACAATAACAGACTAGTGCATGGCGTGGCGTGACAAACGACATTAAAATCTGCTTTCCACGCCACAATCAGAATTATCGAACGACGAACGTCGAACGGTAACTTAACAAATAGGTAGGTAAATCAAGATCTCCAATAGTTTTGTTTTACACTGGTTGACAATGCAATTGTACCATTTCTCCTTTGGCATAACTTGCTATTTTTTACAAATTTTAATATGGGATATTTTAAATGCTCTGTTTCATAGCCTAATTCTGTCGACAGGCGGCTTGGTGCCCAATGAAAAACTATTTAAATATTGTTTACTCATGGAAAAAGCAAAGCCGATAGCAAAGTAAGACGTGGTATGGTAATATAAAACAAAAATTTTCATTTAGAAGGAGTGCTCAATGTTAATAATACCTAACGTCTACTCTACTCAACTTTGACATTTCCAACACGTGTAAATAAAATAAATAAAACTCATAATTATATACATGCTGGTGAGGTGACAGTTTCAGAGACGTTTTTTAAGTCTTAGTTCGAACTCCAATATGTCAAAATCCATACATTTTGACCCTACTTAGTTCGAACTATTATGATTATGACTTAAAAAATCGTCTCTGAATCTCAGGCGCCAACTGATTTTTGGTTTCCTCACAAATGTTGGTGTTTTTCTTGAAAGCCAGTGTATGTTATGTAGATACGGTCACCCGGACCAAGGTTACGGAAAAACATTTGCATTGCTGATGTGAACTTTTTGCGCTGTTCTCTGAGGTGTTGTTTTAAACATATTGAGGCTCAATGCGGTGAGACAATGTCGACAACCCCATATAGTTTCATAAAAAAATTACCGCTGATGTTTTTGATCAAATCGAAGCTACGACATGTTTTGTATCTTAGCATTGAAGAGTCCTAGGGCGATATCTAGAGGACATGTCTGAATAGGTACTAAAAGTAACTGACGTCAAACGTGAGATAATACCTACTTCAAATGCAAACTCCAGTTTTAATACTAAAAGTAATTATCACGATAACCTTAATCTACAAGTCACTTAAAAACACGGATATCTGTACAAAAACATATAATTTCTAGATGATCTGAATTAGTTGTTATTTATAATAAAGGTAAGGATAATCAATCAATTTAATTATTTAGGTCGTGTAAACTGTGGTCGACCGCAAACTACCTACCTACGCTACGACGTGGCGTGCGTGGAGATAAACCTTAACTATTGTGGTTTACACGCATTTGCTAGGTACCTATTTAAATATTGAGGTAAAAACTTCTTTAGCGGAGTTGTGCACTTTTTGGGACTGGTAAAAAATGTTGAACTCGCGTCAGGACCGTGAGTAACCTTATCGAAAATTCGTAAGCATAGATATAGTCTAGTATGTGTGGTGTGACTTTGAAGGACCGAATACGGAATAGTGTGATTAGAGAAAGATGTGGTCTGAAAGAAGATGTAGTGACCAGGATTGAAAAAGGCATGCTGAGGTGGTTTGGCCATGTGGAAAGAATGAGCGAAAGTAGGTTGACGCCTGAAATTTACAATGGAATTTTTGAAAGGGGTCGCCCTAGGCGCACGAACGCTGACCAAATAGGCTGCGTACTGAAGAAGGGCCAAATAAAATGTACCCGGAACCGACGAGCTTGTATGAAGAAACTTATGGATGTTGAGGAGGCGAAAGATGTGTGTCAGAATCGTAGCATGTGGCGATCTGTTGTCTCTACCTACCCCAGTAGTGAGACATAGGCGTGAGCATATGTATGTATGTAGATATATTCAGACCGTGACGTCACGTGACGTAAGACGTAAGATCTCTTAATTTTCACGGAGTGCAACCCGTTGTTTTTTGCTCAAATCTCACAATCACAAATACACCGCTAGTTTTTAATTACCTACTAACAGAATTGTAAGTGCGTGTATTAAAACAATGAACCTAAACAAGGATCATGGGTCGAAAACCGAACAAAAATTTTGCACTTTCCATACAAAAGAGCGAAGCAGCCGATCGATTTTCTATGGGAGGTCCAAATTTATTTTTCGTTCTTTTTTAATATTTATAAACTAGTAGAGCATATTAATTAATTTGAATGATCCCTAAGGGAGCGTCAGAGTGTCCGAACTCCATCCAATCCTGCTACAGTACCTACAGTTGAATTTTTTGTATAGGGTAGTTAGTATTGGGAATTTTGTGCCAACTTTAAGTCATCGTTTAATTTCTTTAGCGATTTTAATATCTAACATCCTTTTAATTAAGAACGACGCAGAAGACCTTCTTGGCAAAACAACACTCGAGATTTCATATTCACTTCATGCTGTTGTGTTGGTACTTTGTGTGTAGATACTTATGTATATGCTAACCGTAATAGCAGATGTTGGAAATATTACATCGATAAATAAAACATTGCTGAAGATAAAAGAATGGCATACACAAGATGTACAAATTACATACATATATAAATTCACGATTGCAACATACTGTTCATGTGTTCATTAATTAAGTATACAGGGTGAAATTGATATCATTAGCATCCTTTTAAACTAAGAGTCTACCCATCAAACTGAACAACTTTTACTATGGCAGCAAACCGATCGGAGCAACTAAAAAATAAGCTGTTGCATAAAAGACATTGCCCACGTGACAAAGTGTATTCGTTTCGGGTCGTTTCGCAGCTGGCGAATGTGTATGATTAAAGAACAAATACAAATCGATATGATAGCTGAAATTATACACAGGATAGGATTTCCATTTCATTGGGATCGTGCTTCCCAATGAAATGGAAATTATCCTTTTCTGCAGTGGGATTTCTTATAAAATTCAAATTTAAATTTACCAGTTTTGTATGGGAAACGGGATTGGGAAATGTCTTTTGAGTCAAGTGGGCGTTGCAGTTTAGTATGGAACAGGTGATTTGTTAGTTGCTCCGATCGGTTTGCTCCCATAGTGACAGTTGTTCAGTTTGATGGGTAGACTCTTAGTTTAAAAGGATGCTAATGATATCAATTTCACCCTGTACTAGAATCGATAATTGAAAAAGATTTGAGATTGAACTTTTAATCTAGAGACTGGAACATATTTCAACTATTAAGTATCGCCTTGCAATGAAAATCTCTCAAATGCACGCAACGTAATAAGGAAAAAGAGTTTTTCTGTCCAACAAAAAAATATAAAAAAAAATCAAAAAATCGGTTCACAAACGACGAAGTTATCCGCGAACAAACATAAAAAAATATATATACAGGGTGAAATTGATATCATTGGCATCCTTTCAAATTATGAGTCTACCCATCAAACTGAACAACTTTTACTATGGGAGCGAACCGATCGGAGCAAAAAAAAAATTAGCTCTTGCATACATTTGGGTCGAGTAGGCATTGCAATTTAGTATGGGACAGCAGATTTGATAGTTGCTCCGATCGGTTTGCTCCCATAGTAAAAGTTGTTCAGTTTGATGGTTAGACTCTTAGTTTAAAAGGATGCTAATGATATCAATTTCACCATGTATGGTCGAATTGAGGAAACCTCCTCCTTTTTTGAAGTCGGTTAAAAATAAAGAAGCGGAGAATTTTTGACATCACCTGTAAGCTTCCACGTTCGCTCAGTCAAGGACGGCTCTATCAGAAATTCAGATGTCCAAAAATCTCAATATCTATCTGCTTCTGCGCAAACAAAATATATCTTGGGTTTGATGCACTCTATAAGTGATTTATTTATTACGATGTGATATTTATTTATGATATACATAAGCTGGGGACATTCTAAATAAATCACCACTGGAACGTCGTTGGACCGCATGCGAATTACAACTTTTTAGGGTTCCGTACCCAAAGGGTGAAAACGGGACCTTATTACTAAGCCTACGTTGTCCGTCCGTCCGTCTGTCCGTCCGTCTGTCCTACCTATTTAGGGCTGTAACTTTTGAACCGTACTAGCTAGATAGTTAACAAATAATAAAAATGTCAAAAATTTAAAAATTAAGGGGGGTTCTCAACAAGAAACTAGTTTTTATCAACGTTTTTTCTTCACGCTCTATCGTAAAAACGGTAATACATACAAGCGCTAAACTAAGTGTGATTATACAACGTGTTAATGAATTAACGCAAAACCTCATACACCCCAACTGATTTATAATTAAATAATTACATTGAAAAAATCATTTATTAATTCAATCAATTTAATTAAAAGTTATTTGCATTTTAATGTTTCGTATCCTTTACTCAAATAATTGAAAAATATTCAGAATACGATAAAAAGCTCTACATAGCCTTTGTAGACTACGCAAAAGCTTTTGACTCTGTTTCACACGACTCACTATGGAATGCACTCAGAGAGCAAGGGGTACATAGCCAATACATAAATATATTAAAACAAATATATAGTAAAAGTAAAGCGTGTGTGAAACTAGAAAGAAAAGGCGTACCGTTCCCAATAAAAAGAGGTGTGAGACAGGGTGACCCGATCTCTCCAAAATTATTCACTGCTCTGCTTGAAAACATATTCCGAAACTTAAACTGGGAATCTCTCGGGATTGTCATAAATGGAGAATTCCTTAGTCACCTCAGATTTGCTGATGACATCGTAATCCTAAGCGAGAAGCATGAAGATCTCCAATACATGCTCCAGACACTTGACCAGGAAAGTAGAAAATGTGGTTTGGAAATGAATCCTGATAAAACCTGTATAATGACAAACAGTGAAAAAAAAGTCGTCGAGATCCATTCGAGACACATACAATATGTAGAAGATTACGTATATCTTGGCCAAAATGTATCCTTTAAAGATTGGGCACTAAAAGAAGTTGAAAGAAGAATTGCAAAAACATGGAATAAGTACTGGTCTCTCAAAGAGGTATTTAAATCAAATTTACCAATACGTTTAAAAAAGAAAGCATATGACTCTGTTATATTACCTACTCTTCTATATGGCTGCCAGACCTGGCCACTAACAAAAGAAATCACAAATAAAATACAGGTCTTCCAGAGAGCCACCGAAAGGAGCATGCTAGGACTGAAATTAAAAGATAGAGTAAGAAATGAACAAATTCGAAGTAAAACTAAACTCATTGATGCATTGAAAATGACATGCCGTCTCAAGTGGAGATGGGCTGGTCACGTGGCACGGGCGAAGGACGGACGATGGAGCGAGCGAGTGCTGCACTGGCACCCTGGCGAGGCGCGCAGGCCGCGAGGCAGGCCGCGGCGCCGCTGGGACGACGACATAGCGCGCGCAGCGGGACGCACCTGGACCCGCCTGACCGGAGACCGACCGACGTGGCAACGGATGGAGGAGGCCTATACCCGACTTTGGGTGTCCCAAATATCATAGCATGTTATCTATATTTACTGTCAGGTCGTACTTAATTATATTGTGAATGGAAAATATTATTTAGAGTAATTAATATTAAATTAAATTAGCAAATTAGCATGACATTCTAGAACAATTTTTATAATAATGTATATCGAAAATATTTTGAAAACATTTCTTTATTGTATGTTTACTACGACCTGTGATTTATTTAATTGAATGAAATATAATTGTGAATATTATTAATTAGGTAACATATTAAATTGGAAATTGTAAGTAAGCTGTTAGTGTTAGGTAATCTATTATATAAAAAAAATTGAATTTGTAAGTGTGCTAAAATATTTTGTGTGCAAATGTATTTATATAATTTTGTGGAATTGAAATCTAATACTGTTTACTTAGAATCAATGTATTGTATATTAATTTTTGGGAAATAAATGGCTTTATTATTATTATTATTGTATGTCTTACGTTCCGTAATCACGGGCAATTAAGTCCCGGACCTTTGGAAGGCGTGCATGGGGCCGAAGCCAACATGTAGAGGCCCGTTCAAAAGACAAGTTAATCTAAATGTAAGGGATACACAAATGGCGGATACCATCTCCGAGCGTACAACATGATACCCACGGGGATGGTCCCCGCCATTTGTGTAAAGACTATTGGAGTACGGCGCTATGGCCGCGATGGAAAAATAAGGTCTTGGGCTATGGAGGTGAAAGTTGGATGGATGGATACTGGGCTATGGGAGGAGACTAACGGACGCCTGCCATGACAACTAGTCTCAAAATTGTAAATAGGGCAGGCGGTGACTCGCCGACTCGTCGAGTGGGCCCCATAAAACGGCCGCACGCACAAAGTGCGACAATGGGGCAACATCTCATTGAGCGGCTGAAGGTTGTCGAGAGGTGCGGCTCCGGTTTCACCATCGCGGGGTTTACCCCCGTGAGCGGGTTTCCCCGTTATTACGCCATTACGTGCAATACACTTCCAACCTGGAGCATAGGTTCTGCTCTTGCGATTCCACTCTGGACGGCCAATGAAGGCAAGCCAGAGGTAGGGGGTGTGTTACTGTGTGTGTGGGTGTGGGGGTGTGTGTGTGGGTGTGTGTGTGTGTGAGCGCATGTCTGTATGGTCCCCCTGGATAGGGGTCCGCGGTGTCGCCACTCACCGTCAGCTCGCCACAAGCTGCCCCCGCGGGGTTATTATTATTATTATTATCCTTTACAATCCAAACTCTACAGAATAACAACAAATACTAAAAACCGGCCAAGTGTGAGTCGGTCTTACGCTAAAGGTCCCGGAACAAAAAAGTTTTGTTTACTAAGTTAACAATGTTGTGTTCTGTGGTGGTGTGTCACGGAACCCTCGGTGCGCGAGTAGCCCGACTCGCACTTGACCGGTTTTTAGTTTTTACACATTCGGTATGGCGCTAATGATTTGACAGCTCATGACAGCCGTTTGACAGATCGCTCAGACGTTTCAGGCTGTCAATCACATCATTATAACTACATAGTATAAAATAAAGTCGCTTCCCGCTGCCTGTCTGTCTGTCTGTCCCTATGTATACTTAGATCTTTAAAACTACGCAACGGATTTTGATGCGTTTTTTTTTAAAGATAGAGTGTAGATATTTCACTACATATCAGCATTGCACCCATGCGAAGTCGGGGCCGGTCGCTAGTAATAAATAAGTCTAGGTTAACACGATATGGAATTCAGACCAGTTGAATAGTAAAGTAACATCTTGGAATTAGATATCAACAGAAATTGCATAAGGATTCAACTGCGATGTCGCGTTGCCTCCGTTGTTGGCTCTCGACACGGAGGTCGTGGGTTCGATTCCCACGGGGGACACCTAGTGATATGTCACTTTGTGCGTTTTTCACCAGTTGGTTAGGACATTGCAGGCTGAATCACCTGATTGTCTGAAAAGAAAAATGATTCCGTGCTTCGGATGGCACGTTAAGCCGTTGGTCCCGGCTACTATCTCTGGTGGTAGTAGTCGTTACATAAAACCCACGTCAGAGGCCGTAAGGCGGTCTGAAAAAACTCTGACACCAGGGCTCTGCCCACACGATAAGAAGAAGAACTGCGATGTTTTAAATTAGCGTGATCGGCGTCCTGTCACTGATGATGATGAATGATCAATTGATCACAGAACTTATGAATCGAAATTAAGTCAAGTTGTTTAGGGGTCCGCTTATGTATTGTACCTACATTATGCATTAGAATCAATAAACTTGTACTTGATGAAAAAGTATTTGAAGGGCAGATACAGAAACGAAATAATGTGGCACTTGTAATCAAGGTTTTAGTTTAGAGTTTAGACTAGCGGGACACTCGCAGAACACTGACTTCAATACTTACTCAAAGCCTAAATGTTAATCCAAACTATGCCCTTATATGCCTCTGTGAAAAACCCCATCCTAATCGGTTCAGTAGTTTTAAAGTGATGCGTACACAAACAGACAAAATAATTATAATTGTCTTAATCGTTCATTCTATTACGTATTCTAAACACACCCCCTTTGATTTTTTTGCAAATATCTCCAATGTGGGTCGTAATAATTTGTCGATTATTTTATTGTAGACTTCTTTACCCACTGTCCATTATAAGTGGTGACGGGCTCACTTCCCGTCACAAAGGACAGAATTTCGGTACTACTAGTGAAACGTGGATGTTCTGAGGTTTCAGAATATCTCTGACTACCCCCTCGGGGAATATAGTCGTGAGCATAAATAGGTATGTGTGTGTGTAGACTTATTTTTTTTAAAGTGCCTCTTTTTAATTCTGGGGTGGGCCAGACAGATTCTGGAGTGGGCCGTGCCATTTTCTGTGGGATGAAAATGAAGGGGGAAGAAGAGCTGGGCCGGTCCGGCCCTCGGGGATTCCGGCCCACCGGAAAAAGTCCCGGTGTTCCCTGAGGCCAGACCAACACTGGGGTGTAA
Source organism: Agonopterix subpropinquella (assembly GCA_922987775.1). NCBI lineage: Eukaryota > Metazoa > Arthropoda > Insecta > Lepidoptera > Depressariidae > Agonopterix > Agonopterix subpropinquella. Next base: position 16,366,234 of record OV277698.1, on the reverse strand, counting down.
ACTTAAATATGTATTACCTACTTTAGTTCACACTATCAAACTGAACAACTTTCACTAAAGGACCAACATTGAAATCGCGAAATAAGATCAACTGTTCCATACATTTGGGTCGAACCCATCGATATTTTCTATGCAACAAACCAATTTCTTTTCGCGATTTCAACATGGTCCCATAGTAAAAGTTGTTCAGTTTTGTAGTGTACAGCAATAAAGAGTAGTTAATGTGGAAAGCGCCGGTAGCGCCGTCTATCGGCGGACGCGGTCTGTGGTGAATATCTATCGTGCATTCGCTCGGTATTCGTGCACCGACCGCCGTGCTGCGCGGACGTGTGCCAGTCACATTCACTAGTGAAGACTATATCTGTGTTTCATTATATACATCAACCTCAACCAACCCTTAGTAGAAAGGTGTATTCTACATTGGCGACGAGGATGGGATTCGAAATTCACGTGAGTAAAGTGCTTATCAGTTTGTTGAGAGTTGAAAATTTAAAAATGCAAACGGTGCCTACGAAATAAAATTACACTGTTCCTTTAAGGAAGCTAAGCGATTTATTTAAACACAATCGAAGACGGTTTCTACTAGCGTTGCTTTGTTTGTTGCCTAAAAAGTTACACAGTGTTAAAATATATTTCAAAAGAAAAGTAAAAATAGGTTTGTCCCGATTTTAAATCGTTTATTGGGAATTATCTTAATTATCTGGTGTCTGCTAGCGTTGCTTTATTTTTGCCTAAAGTTCACAGTGATAAAAATATATTTCAAAAGAAAAGGAAAAATAGTTTTTTGTCCCGATTTTAAATCGTTTATTTGGAATTATCTACATACTGTATTTCTTTTCCCACATGTCGACCATCGAATGCTGATGCTGGAGGAAAGAGGGTAGACCAGACAGGAGTAAGGTGTGGGACAACACGTGACGGCGCGGCGCGGCGCCTAGGATGGACAAATGTACGCCAGCTGCGGACATCAATCTTTAAGGTCACGTAATCATTCTGTATTACTTTACACGATTAAAAGAATTTATTCAAAGCATTCCGCAAATATAAAAGGGCCTCGTAGTCCGTAGCTCCAGTTTCACTGCCCGTTACACGTGACTGGACGGAGTTTCGGTGCTGGTGGGGCAAGGGTGTCCTGGGGTTTTGGAGTCTCTGACTGCTCCTCGGGGAGTGTAGTCGTGAGCATATACTAATGCATGCTTGTAGTCCGTCATTATGGCCTAATAGGTATTCAAAATACGCCCATTAACCTCTCGTATGCCGGAAAAACCAGACACAATAGAAATAAATGGTTTTCATCATGCTGATCCGCGTTCTGGCATACCAAAGGTTAAGAATAGTGTCTTGATTCGAGACGAACAGGATTAGGTAACCAAGATATGCCAAGTGAGTTTATTCCAATTGTTTTTTATACTTATATTGACGCATTGTCATTTTTAAGTAATTGTCGTACTTCGTAGTTGTCATGGTCTCTAATAAAAGTTACTTATTACCATTATGCGTACCGAACATTCTACGTATAGAACATTCGGCGTAACGGATGTTCGGCGTAACGAACATTCAGCAAAACGAACATTCGGCGTAACGAACATTCGGCGTAACGAACATTCGGCGTAACGAACATTCGACGTAACGAACATTCGGCGTAACGAACATTCTGATGTCACAAAAACTTTAAGTTGAAATCCAAAGTTTTACGTTTTAAACGTTTTACTTATTGGACATTCTCAGTGTAGGTATGCGAGAACAATAATAATATACAACACATTCGGAGCTTATTTGGTGGTACTAGTTCATGAAAATATTTCAATACAAACATCAATAGTACCAACATAATTGCCAATCATCATCATCATCCTATTTGTTACCGGAACTTGTTTGACGTAATCTATACTTTATAGAACTTCAATTCGGTAACATTGCGTTGATCTTATCTTTGCAACATTGTTGTTAATGTCATAATTATGGATGTAATCACTCCAGGCGAAACTAATTAGTTTCTTTGGCTATTTGAGCAAGGAATTTTATATTTTAAGGATCAATGTTAATTCAGACAATTATTTACAAAAAGTATCAAAAAGGATCAGAAAATGATCAGGTGATTTCATATTAAATTTAGTATTTCTTGAAATACCTACTCACATTTTAACAAGAAACGCTCATCTCAGTTGAGAGATTAATAACTATATCATATTCAAGCATCATAACATTCATAACCAAACCGATAATACTGGTTAACAATTTTGTTCGCAGATTGTATGTTCCTAGATGTCACAGAAAAACCAGCCTTCAACAGGACGACTGCTAAGGCGCCAATTGAACCATACCTCCTTGCTTTAGTGCTTAATAAAGAGAAAATGTCTCCAATTAATAGCTAAGAGGTTTGAAATGGTCAGGGTGATTACTCTCATATTGTCAGCTTGTAATGTTAATGGTTAGTGCTTTGCCATGTACAACAAACAGTTATTAGCAACGTACAGTTGGTCATTCAATTGACATTGGCAGCTTTTAGCTGGTCATTCAAATGACATTAGAAACTTGTAGCAGGTCATTCAATTGACATTAGCATCTTTCAGCTGGTCATTCAATTGACATAGGCAGCTTTTAGCTGATCATTCAATTGACATTAGAAACTTTTAGCTGGTAATTCAATTGACATTAGCATCTTTCACCTGGTCATTTAATTGACATTAGCAACTTGTAGCTGGTTATTCAGTCATTCAATTGACATAGGCCGCTTTTAGCTGGTTATTCAATTGACATTAGAAACTTGTAGTTGGTCATTCAATTGACATTGGCAGCTTTTAGCTGGTCATTCAATTGACATTAGCATCTTTCAGCTGGTCATTCAATTGACATTGGCATCTTTCAGCTGGTCATTTAATTGACATTAGAAACTTGTAGCTGGTCATTCAATTGACATTAGCATCTTTCAGCTGGTCATTTAATTGACATTGGCATCTTTCAGCTGGTCATTTAATTGACATTAGCAATTTGTAGCTGGTTATTCAATTGACATTAGCAACTTGACATAGTAACTTGTAGCTGGTCATTCAGTCATTCAATTGACATAGGCAGCTTTTAGCTGGTTATTCAATTGACATTAGAAACTTGTAGCTGGTCATTCAATTGACATTAGCATCTTTCAGCTGGTCATTTAATTGACATTGGCATCTTTCAGCTGGTCATTTAATTGACATTAGCAATTTGTAGCTGGTTATTCAATTGACATTAGCAACTTTCAGCTGTTCATTTAATTGACATTAGCAACTTGTAGCTGGTCATTCAATTGACATTTGCAACTTTTAGCTGGGCATCAAATGCTATCAAATTTACTATCAGCAGCTTGTAGTTGGTCATTCAGATGACAAGTCAAATAAATAAAATAATTATTAGCAACTTGCAGCTGGTCATTCAATTGAAAAAAAAAAATGTTATTTCATTATCAGCAGCTTGTAGTTGGTCATTCAAATGACAAGTCAAATAGATAATTATAAGCAGCTCGTAGTTGGTCATTCAGATGACAAGTCAAATAAGTAATTATTAGCAGCTTGTAGTTGGTCATTCCATTGACATTAGCATCTTTCAGCTGGTCATTCTATTGACATTGGCAGATTTTAGCTGGTCATTCAACTGACATTAGAAACTTGTAGCTGGTCATTTAATTGACATTGGCATCTTTCAGCTGGTCATTTAATTGACATTAGCAATTTGTAGCTGGTTATTCAATTGACATTAGCAACTTTCAGCTGTTCATTTAATTGACATTAGCAACTTGTAGCTGGTCATTCAATTGACATTTGCAACTTTTAGCTGGGCATCAAATGCTATCAAATTTACTATCAGCAGCTTGTAGTTGGTCATTCAGATGACAAGTCTAATAAATAAAATAATAATTAGCAACTTGAAGCTGGTCATTCAATTGAAAAAAAAAAATGTTATTTCATTATCAGCAGCTTGTAGTTGGTCATTCAAATGACAAGTCAAATAAATAATTATAAGCAGCTCGTAGTTGGTCATTCAGATGACAAGTCAAATAAGTAATTATTAGCAGCTTGTAGTTGGTCATTCCATTGACATTAGCATCTTTCAGCTCATTCAATTGATATTAGAAACTTGTAGCTGGTAATTCAATTGACATTGGCATCTTTCAGCTGGTCATTTAATTGACATGGTAACTTGTAGCTGGTCATTCAGTCATTCAATTGACATAGGCAGCTTTTAGCTGGTTATTCAATTGACATTAGAAACTTGTAGCTGGTCATTCAATTGACATTAGCATCTTTCAACTGGTCATTTAATTGACATTGGCATCTTTCAGCTGGTCATTTAATTGACATTAGCAATTTGTAGCTGGTATTCAATTGACATTAGCAACTTTCAGCTGTTCATTTAATTGACATTAGCAACTTGTAGCTGGTCATTCAATTGACATTTGCAACTTTTAGCTGGGCATCAAATGCTATCAAATTTACTATCAGCAGCTTGTAGTTGGTCATTCAGATGACAAGTCTAATAAATAAAATAATTATTAGCAACTTGAAGCTGGTCATAAAATTGAAAAACTAACTGTTATTTCATTATCAGCAGCTTGTAGTTGGTCATTCAAATGACAAGTCAAATAAATAATTATAAGCAGCTCGTAGTTGGTCATTCAGATGACAAGTCAAATAAGTAATTATTAGCAGCTTGTAGTTGGTCATTCCATTGACATTAATTATTGTGAGTAGCTACGCTATGAATAACTCTAAAGGAATTAATGACTTACCTACTGCACTTTCTTCTTTGTATAGATGAAATCTGTATCTTACCTAATCACTGCAGGCACTGCACTGTTAATTTAATCATTTGTATGTGTTAAAGTATACTATACTGTACTTGAACCAAATCGGTTAATCATAAATTCATAATATTTTAAATAAAGAACATAATTTCAGTGCAAGCAAGTCAAAAAACAAAATGATTTGCAGTTCTGTAATAATATGACGCCAGGCAATTAAGTTTAAACAACAGTTGCACTTAATTCATGTAAATTGTAATTAAAAATAGCATTATTTTTTTAAAGCCTACCAAATGATATAACTGTATGGTTCGTAAAATAGTATCTACATATTAAACGGGTCCATTAAATTGAAACTGCTGATTTCTCAAAACTAGTCTAGTCGACTAACTAAAGGTAACTACTGAACATAGCTGGTAACGAAAGCGACCTAGTGTACCTTACTTAATATTGTTGTCAGTCAGCGTTATATCAGCATTCATGAAACTGTAAAATTATATGGGTTATAAGACCATGCAACTATGAAGTTGTTAGCGAAAGCTAAAATATCATGCAACAATAAAATGATATGGGTTACAGAGCCATGCAACTATCAAATTGTTAGCAAAAGCTAAAGGGTCATGCAAATAAAATAGCTGTGAGTGCTTTATTGCAATGGCTGGCACCCGCCAGAATATTTTGAATGCATAAGTGTATGTGCTTATCACAGATTCACTCTTTTGTCCTTACCTCCTTAATTTGATAAAACGGAAATGGATACGATCTTGAAGCAGTGACTTTGACTAGTAGTTAGCCAAAATAAATAAATAAGAGATAATAAAGATCTATGGAACGTTATTTTTGTAGGTTTACTTACCTACCTATCAATAGAAAAATATTTTTACAGGGAAGGGATAGTATAGAACAGAAGTAACAATAACTCAAATGTGTTAATATAATGAGATTGTAATTTCCTTAAACATTGTTTATCGTTGAATTTGGTGTTTGACAATTTCAGATCAATATTTGATAAATATCTATTTTCTGTAAACAAATTAGTCTCAATAAGTAATTCGTAATTTGTTTGATGTAATAGCTTTGATAACAGTCAACACTGTATTGTAATAAGATTTAAGAGATTAGCTAAACTGTGGAGTTTCTTGCGCCGCTTCTTCTCCACGGGCTATACATTCCGAAGCGGTGGTAGATTCGAGTAAAGGTAAAAAATTAATTAAAACAAGAAAGAGATGTAGTGTACAGCAATAAAGAGTAGTTAATGTGGAAAGCGCCGGTAGCGCCGTCTATCGGCGGACGCGGTCTGTGGTGAATATCTATCGTGCATTCGCTCGGTATTCGTGCACCGACCGCCGTGCTGCGCGGACGTGTGCCAGTCACATTCACTAGTGAAGACTATATCTGTGTTTCATTATATACATCAACCTCAACCAACCCTTAGTAGAAAGGTGTATTCTACAAGTTTGATGGTCTGAAGCGTCATGAAATTTTACTCCCAGTATACAAATAGCAAGAAAACAATTTACGGGGGCCACAATAAGAATGGTTCGAAATTCTGATTTAATTCAAAACAAGTTTGACCGGCTAGTGCCTGCCGCATGAGACGCATGATGTCATCGCCAACACACAGATTAAATACCTACTTACAGATGTTGTACATACAACGTAAACCTATGTTTTAAGTGTGCGTACCTGCCGCGTATACATACGATCCTCCAACAAATTAATGCAGAGTGGAAAGCTCCATAGAATAAGTGTAGTTTGAATGTGTGTGTGATGCCTTCATACATTTTAAGTCGAGCCTTGTATTACCGACTTATCACTGGATAGGTATATGACTTCTATTATAAAAGGAAAAGCCGTGGTGGTCCAGTGGAGTACCTACTGTCCATTACAAGTGGCGACGGGCTCACTCCCCGTCACACTGGACAGAGTTTCGGTACTACTAGTGAAACGTGGATGTTCTGAAGTTTCAGAATATCTCTGACTACCCCCTCGGGGAATATAGTCGTGAGCATATGCTATGCTTATAAAAGGAAATGAATCGAAATCCAGTCATCCGTGAAAAAATACCGGTGGTAATTTTTTCTAGTAGGTAGATATACCTAAACAAGTTTTTGCAACAAGATTGACAAAAAAAACGAGCAATTCCTCAATGATTGATCACGTTTCGATTTCGGTCAAGGTTGAGCTGCGAAACGTATCGCAAGGAAATGAACGACATTTAGTCCTGTTTTGTTTGGATACAGTTTAATAATAATGATAACCGTAATGGATGTAGTACGCCAGTCACCGTAGACAAAACCTGAAAAAGTCTGAAATTTCGGTTTTTCGAACCAAACGCGGTTATCACAGGTCTTTCGAAGCTGCAAAACTTGGATTTACACTTTTGTACAGTACCCGGCAAACATCTTGAAAAACGGGAGAGGTTGAGGGGTATGCGCATGCGCAGTAGCGGTTTCAGGTACAAATTTTATTCTGTGCAACCAAAGCATTCCTCAAGAAGTTTACCGGCAACTGTATCTATCCCAACAACATCCCAAAAAATCAGTACCTACAGTAAAATTTATTGCCAACTACGATGTTTTGAATGATTATAATGTTTCTAATCGACGAGACAAATTCCCAGTTAGCATACAAACGACATATTCTTGTGCTAATTTTAAAAGGTGAAGTTCCAAATATTATTCATTCAACGACAATAGTTTTCCATGTTTGCGTTCATTCGTCAAAATCTTTGAAGAACCTGCGATTGGCTTTAAATAAACATATAAGGTGTAAAAAATTCCTAGTATCATCAAACTGAATAGCTTTCACTATGTATGGACCCGAAACAGAAAATAAAAACCGGTCAAGTGCGAGTCGGGCTACTCGCGCACCGAGGGTTCCGTACCACACCACCACAGAACACAACATTATTAACTTAGAAAAAAAACTTTTTTTGTCCAGGACCTTCAGCGCGAGACCGACTCAAACTTGGCCGGTTTTTAGTATTTGTTGTTATTCTGTAGAGTTTGCTCTATAATCACACTAAGTTTGACGCTTGTATGTATTACCGTTTTTACTATAGAGCGTGAAGAAAAAACGTTGATAAAAACTAGTTTCTTGTTGAAAACCCCCCTTAATTTTTAACTTTCTGCCATTTTTATTATTTGTGAACAAATCCGCCGCAATAACGCATAATCTGAGAAAATTTCAACTCTCTAGCTATTACGGTTCAAAAGTTACAGCCCTAAATAGGTAGGACAGACGGTCGGACGGACGGACGGACAACGTAGGCTTAGTAATAGGGTCCCGTTTTCACCCTTTGGGTACGGAACCCTAAAAAAATCCTCTGTTTCATACAAAACAGCAGTACCTGTATGGGACAGTTGTAGTTTTATAGTCTCAACTCAACTACCCCTTTAAATATTACTAGGGTGTTTTGTTACACTTATTACACATACATTTATTTCTAAACTAGGTACAAAAACATAACAACCGGTAATAATATTGAAGATAACACATTTGCGAGACAATTTCAACGTGTTTTTTTTTAAAGAGGCGCAATAAACTGAGATAACCGTAGTTCGTAGGTAACTTAATCTATATTTTATTTAAAAAACAACAAGATTGATGTGTCTCGATAACCTGCGGCTTACGCACGGTAGTGATATGAAAATTATACGTGTATGAAGCGCAAATAGCTTTACAATAAACAACCGGTTGTATAACAGAAAATATAAGATCCATTTTAAGAAATTACACAATAAACATTGTGATATGATAACATTCACGTGTTAGTTATCTTAACTGGCGGTCCGGTTGTGTCGTGTCCGGCAACATCGTCTCATTCTGCAGAGGCGCTGCTGCGAGCTTCCAATAGGTAACTGATTCGAGTCTAGTTGAGATCTTGAGATTCACACATTTTGATTACTCCCTATTTTTGAGTTTGAAAGCATATATCAGAAATAGAAGCTTTATAACGACATAGTTTTTAAAAGATTTGTTCCATTTACCAGATTACCAGAACTGTCCATCGATTTATTAGAAAAACTAAATTTTCCGACCCCTTTTCGTTGTATGGGTAATAGAAGGGGAATAGTCCGAGATCCGACCGTAAAATTATGCACCTATTTCATAGGCGAACGAAATGTGATTCTAGTGTATGATGGGGTTAATCACAGGGTCACAGGGGTTAATTCAACGCCGCCAAGTTGCCTAGAAAAATCTTGCCGCAAGTACCTTTTCCATTATGATCTTTGGTATAACTTTTTCTACCTGTCTGTTAGGAAAGTGGATGAGGTGCCATCGGAAGGAGACTGATCTAAAGTATTGGAAAAACTAGGGTTGCCACCACTCAGTCTGCCGTAACTATAGGGTTGCCAGGTTCAAAAATAACTTCTTTGAACCTGGCAACCCTATAGTTGCGGCTAATTAAGAGGTGACGACCCTAGTTTTTCCAGTACTTTAGATCAGTCTCCTTCCGATGCCAACTCATTCACTTCCCTAACAGACAAAGAAAAAGAAAAAGTTATACCAAAAATTATAATGGAAAAGTTACTTGCGGCAAGATTTTTTTAGGCAACTTGGCGGCGTTGAATTAACACCTGTGTAAACATACACCAGAATCACATTTCGTTCGCCTATGAAATAGGTGCATAATTTTACGGTCCGATCTCGGACTAGAAGGGGGGAGGGGGTCGACAAAAAATGGTATCTTCTTAACCACCACATTTCTGTTTTTGGGTTACTGTTCTGTGTTCATGTCAAATTTCGATAGTGCAAAAATGAGTCAATTAACTGAGGCGGGCATACAGATAAACATAATGGACGAAAGTATAAGGGTTCCTTGTTTGACTACGGAACCCTAAAAATAGCATCTGCCTTACCAGTGGCATCCAATGGCCTGATTATGGAGACATAATGTGGGATTATTAATTTAGGGAGCATGATGAAGACGCAATATTTGTTCAAATTCCTTTGAAAAAACAAAATTTTATTCATTATCAATGGGTTAAGTACCTACTCAGACAAAACTAAATAAAATAAATAATAATAAATATCTTGGACAATGTCACACAAATTATCTAGTCACATTTAAAACTAGTAGGTCTTCTTCTTAAGGACGCGTATACGATTTCCGCATCCCAATTTTAGGCTTTTGCTCGTACTACTACATGCGCAAGGCTCACGCACACAGAGATAACTAAAAGTATGAGTTAACTGAAACCACTTGATACTTGTAATATTTTTCGTTGTATTTTGGCAAAAATATTTTTTTATTATTTTAACTTAAATTAATCTTATAAATCTTTGAATTAGGTATGGAGGTGATCTGTTGGTTTTTAGGTGTTCGTGACTCCAAATCACCTTTAATGAACTTTTTGTGTCGAAAACTCCTTCTTAATATGCGGACAGTTTTGTAACCTAAGAGCTTTTTCTATGGGACCAACATCGAAATCGCGAAAAAAAAACAGCTGTCCCATACATTTGGCTCGAGTAGGTTTGCAGTTTTGTATGGGACAGCTGTTTTTTTTTGTGATTTCGATGTTGGTCCCATAGAGAAAGTTGATCAGTTTGATGGTCTGATCATCGCCTTTAAAAAGTGTCAGCATATTAAAAAGGACTATAGACCAGACTTGCGCTGCGGCAAAAACTAGTTAAAAAAAGAGTACTTATATTATTCCTACAGCCGTAGGTATCTAATTGTAGAAGCAAAATGTAAACTACACCTACACGGTATGAAACGTAAATAGAGCAAAGTCAAAATTATCTCTTACTGGACAGGTAGGCAGGTAGGAACTATGCGCTTCAAATGTGAATAGCAATGGCAATGGTTTACTGTCTTTGAGTCGTAGCTGTAAATTGTCAGTCCAAAGGAAAACACCGGCCAATTTACAAAAAAGTATAATCATAAAACAGAAGCTAAGTTGTTAGGGATCACAAGAAAGAACACTCCAAACCAAACGTACGAACAAAGCTATCTAAGTAGCAAAGTGACTCGCAAGTGATAAACACCAAAAAATGTGATCCCAGTTGTAGCTTGGCAACACGTGCATATCGTAAATAGCATTGTGACTCTAAATGTATTGTTGTTATACTTTGAAATTACACTACCCACCCATATACCTGCACCGGCGCGCAGCGATGTAAATTGAATACTTTTATTATAATTTGCTTATTTTTAATCAGGTACCTACTATTTGTTATTGGTTTATCCGGGGCCTAAAAATTCGAGTAATATTTAAAATAAAGTATTATTTTACTTTTGGAGTTTGTTTTTCTCTTTTCAGTTAAGTAATAATTTTTTCACGCCGTCGAGTTTTATATTTTCGTAAAAATTTGGATTTATTTAAGACTTTTTAGTTTTTAGTTAATCGTAGTAGTACTATAAAATTTATGTCATATTCATCGTCAGCCCGGGAAACCCCACTGCTGGGAATAAGCCTCTTCATTTTCGCGACAACCAGAACAGCCTTCGATAGTCTCGTCCACTATTTGTTGGCTTCTCTACATAATGTCATCCGACCACCTGGCTGCTGTTCTGCACACTGACCGTTCTCCCCCAATATTCATATACACCACTAGATTAAATTACTTAAAAAAATTATAGGGTGTATTCAGACAATGAAATTAAACAACTTTCCCTAAGGAACATGGGACAAAAAGGGATAAAAATTGGACTTCCTATACTAAAATGTTGGTCAACCGATCGATTTTGTATCGGAGGTCCATAATTGAGGAGGAGGAAAAGGATGGAGGATGGAAGGATTTTTGGAGGTTGTAATTTTATCATTTTCGACCAGTGAATTTCAATTTCAATAAGTTTCATTATCTGAATACACCATATTTTGGTTAGTAATTAAAAACTAGGGGTTAATGTGGAATCTGATATTTACTAACTTTCCATGTTGATACCCGTATTGCTCTAATAAAAAATATTGTTTTATTCCTCCTCTCGTTTTTGAGTCGTCGCCATATTAAAATGTTATATGTGCTCAATTCAATTCAATTATAGGTACTTTATTGAATTATTGCACACCAAAACAGAACATACATCATTCACATTCACATAGTTAAAACGAATCTAACGACACCCCATTTGTCAAAATCCATCAAGCCGTTTAGACTGTAGGGCATTTCAAAGTATTAGATATACGCACGAGAAACATTACCACATAACATAATTATTACGACACTTCAAAAATTGAACAAAAGAGCCAATAATGACGCCGGCGCACCCCGGTCCGCCGCGCCGCATTGCGTCCCTTCTTGCCTCACCGTCTGAAGGTACCGTATCTACTACCTACCTATTAGATCTAAATAAAGATAAAAGGAATTCCACCATGAAATAAAAATAGGTAATAAATAACAAGAATAACTCCTAAGTGACTATTATTATTTATTAACGTATGTTAAAGCAAAAAATTTTTAATATATCTTCCACATTATTATTTTAATTGACTATTTTCATGCTATAACCAAGACAAATCTAACGAGCCTAAACTCGAGAGATCTTGTAACCGTGGCATTCTTTTATTTTGTATAGTCAAATCAAGGATCAAGAGAAATGGTCAAATACAATTGTGTGTCCGTACAGCGATGTATTTTACTGCCAGGAGCTGCTGTAGAGCGACATGGAGGTCCACCCACAAGGGCGCATGAACGCCGACTGATTTCTTCATTTAAAAGCTTGTGAATATAAACAAAAATCCGGTGTGATTGCCAAAGAAAATTGAACCTTATTGCAGTACGTCAAGGTTTACGTGAATTAGCAAAATTTACAAAAATAGTGCAAGTTTCTTTAAAAAGTATTTTCTTTTTTTCCGAGAGTTTTAAGCATTAATTCATTATTTTTTGTTCCCAACGTTTTGAGCTGACTATATCTTTAATATCACAGTATTTTTTTTACTCATAAAAATAATGTAGTTTTGGAGATAAATGTACCGAAAGACGCCCCATTTTCGCAGATTTCAAGGTAGGAGGGTACGGAAATTTGATATTTTAGTATTAAAAATAACAATATTATAAATTGTTTTCCCACAGATTTATAGATAAAGGTATCATGTATCAGTAAGTATCAATAACTATTCATAAAATGATGCGGTTTCTTGTGAAAATGTACCGGAAAACATGTCATTTTTTCGAATTCTGCATACGCGTCCTTAAGAAGAACTATTAACCCAGTAAAATTAAGCTGAAATATACCAATCAGGAGAAGTAATTTCCGGAGTTTTGAAACTTTTTTTAAACGTTCCTTTGGTACGTAATATTGAAGAAAAAAAAAAGTCCTGGTGAGGGGGGGGGTGAGCTCGAGGAAGGGGGGGGGGGGGCTCTAAAGGTGACTTTTTCGAGTTTTTCGCTTATTTCTCGAAATCTGAAAGTCGTATCGAAATATTTTGTATGAACAAATTAAACCTGACAAAATTTCCTACAAAACAAGTACTATGCATTTTTGTCATAGGACTTAACCTTTGAGGGCTACGGGGCCGAGAAAGTAACAGCATTTTAAAAATTATGAAATTTGTATGGCGACCCTCATGAAAGTTGAAGATAAAAACAAAATGATTTAATATTCTTAATCAGCAACCCCGAAAACCCCCAGATACAAATTTTCTGTCGGTTCGGAGAACCCTTAAAAGCTGCATTGGCGTTTGAAATTTCCATGGCAGCCATCTTGGATATCGCAATTTTGGATTTTTTTCACCGCCAACCAAATCTGACCAGGGTTCTCTATGACAATTGTTCAAGGTCCATAACCCTATCTGTCATAGTTTTCGCGGGCCGTTGACCTCATCCGTCAGGAGTCGACCTTCTGAGGAAGTCGATATATTATTTTTATCGCCAGGGTATCTTTATGATGATTCCTAAAATCATTTTACTATACGTTGAATGGGGGAAACCCGGTGAACAATTATACGGGTATTTATCTAATATCTATGTGGGGGGGGGGGAGCGGGGGGGTCAACCAGATACCTCCAATTTATCTCCGGTTTCCCCTTACGGTACAAGGATGACATTTGGGGATCATCATATGGATGCTTTGGTGATACAGGGAAAACTTTGACTTCCTCGGAAGGTCGACTCCTGATGGATGAGGTCAACGGCCCGCGGAAACTATGACAGATAGGGTTATGGACCTTGAACAAATGTCATAGAGGACCCTGGTCAAATTTGGTTGGCGGTGAAAAAAATCCAAAATTGCGATATCCAAGATGGCTGCCATGGAAATTTCAAACGCCAATCCAGCTTTTAAGGGTTCCCCGAACCGACTGAAAATTTGTATATGGGGGTTTTCGGGGCTGCTAATTAAGAATATGAAATCATTTTGTTTTTATCTTCAACTTTCATGAGGGTCGCCATACAAATTTCATAATTTTTGAAATGCTGTTACTTTCTCGGCCCCGTAGCCCTCAAAGGTTAAGTCCTATGACAAAAATGCATACTACTTGTTTTGTAGGAAATTTTGTCAGGTTTAATTTGTTCATACAAAATATTTCGATACGACTTTCAGATTTCGAGAAATAAGCGAAAAACTGGAAAAAGTCACCTTTAGAGCCCCCCCCTTCCTCGAGCTCACCCCCCCCTCACCAGGACTTTTTTTTTTCTTCAATATTACGTACCAAAGGAACGTTTAAAAAAAGTTTCAAAACTCCGGAAATTATTTCTTCTGATTTATCTAATTTTACTGGGTTATATTATACAACGTGTTAATGAATTAACGCAAAACTAGAAAGTAGTTTGTTTACAATCGAGAGCACAGTCAAATTATCATGGTTTCAACATAGGTAATTTTTTTCCAAATATTAATTAATTTTTTTGCAAAATTTCAAATTTTCTGAACGCGATGTCAACCCACCGCACGGACACACTCACCCTACTTACTACCAAAACAGGATTATAAAAATGTATGCATGAGTACGTTAGCGCTTTCTTTCAGTGCTGAAATGATAACAAATCATTTTCGCCTCAAAACTTAAAATGCTAATAACTTTAAATTTTAAGTATCAAAATAATGAAATTATTGTTTCAATCTAATTATTTTGTTATAAATCAGTTTGGGTGTATGAGGTTTTGCGCTAATTTATTAACACGTTGTAGGTTATTGGCAACATTTAATTGATGTTTACTTATTGATTTAGTCATTTAGTCCCATTTTGTTCTCCATTAGAAGCATATTTTATCTTGTTTACTAATGTCACTGACTCATTGTAATCAATACAATTATTTTACTTGGGGGATGTATTTCTAAAAATTATCTTTACAAGGTTGCATCTGCATACAAAACAAACGTTCGAAATGCGAAAACTATAACTTCTACATTATCATTGTAGGTAAATTACTTGGACAATTTATATAGGGACTCGCCATGCGGTAGCATTTCCCCTCTGCCACGGTATAAGAACAATTGATCTTGTGCATTTACACCCAATTTTATACCTTATCACTAAACGAGACATCCTATAATAGCAAAAAAATAAATTTGAACGTTTGGAGTCCACAAGAGATTACTTTTCATGATTTTTAACATTCAAAATTAGAATCTAAACTTATGGGGAATAAAATCCAAAGTTGCGGATTTCATGTTACCTCGCCCCCCGCAAAAAGTGGCAGAAATGTTTCTTAGTAGAATTACACGCGTAACTTGTCCCTATATAAATTGTCTAAGGTAAATTACGAATGCCAATTAAAATGTAAGGAAGGCAAGAGTCAAAGCATGATAGATAATGTACTTACATAGTAACATAACAGTTAGTATTAATATATCAATTGTATGCAAGTATGCAACTATGTATAGGATGTGCGCAACATCTTTCATGTTTACCATCCATGACCTGCTTATCCGTGCCCATAAGTTGCTCTGCCGATTGTTTGATCCTAGATTGTGTTTGTTTGTCGGTTAGGTTTGTTATTAACCAAGAACTTGCTAGAATTATTGTGACACTAATACAGGTTTTTAACTATTCTTCGACAGACTAATATAACTAACAGATTATTAACTTTTTTTTCACTCATACTATTTCATAAATCATAAGTATAATTAAATTAAGTAGATTTTTATTTGTGTGCACATTGATTTTACCCAAACATACTTATTAGTTTTCCTCTCACTCAACGGTTTGCTGGAAGAAAACTCTTTTAGAGTTAGCTCGCTTTTGTACATCACGACTTACTGAAATTTTTTCATAATTATGTTTTTTGTGTACAATAAAGAATCTATGAATTATTATTTGAAATGGATCCTTTTCTGTCGTTTATAAACGACTTCATGAAGTCGGCGCTATGCAGTTATTAAACGAATATACCTAAATGAGACAGTTCATTTTAATTTGTTTCTTTTTGCATCACCTCATTGGGGTTTTTTAGAATTTGGCTTGAAGAATAGTAATAACAAACCCAAAATCTCAGAATCCCAACAATTCCAAAAATCCCATAGTTATGGAATAAGTTAATCCGTGCTTATGAAATAGACATGTTATATACAGGGTATTGATATCATTGGCATCCTTTTAAACTAAGAGTCTACCCATCAAACTGAACAACTTTCACTACGGGGGCAAACCGATCGGAGCAAAAAAAAATCTGCTGTTGCATACATTTGAGTCGAGTACGCATTGCAGTTTAGTATGGGACAGCTGATTTTTTAGTTGCTGTATCACCCTGTATAAGATAAGGCGTTTTAAACTGTACACTTGATTCTGTTATCTATCATCAAGATATTAAAACATACACTCTTCTAATGAATACCTAAAGAAATGTATGCTTAGTCTACTAAAAGATTAGGATATCAACAGTCTCATGTACCTATATATTCAGAGAGCGTTTCGCATATCAATATCTTATTATCTTATCACAGGCAAGGCAAACTCAAGCGTAGGCGCATTTTTGAGTCCGTTTGAATCATACAAAAAAGCTTGAAAGCCTAGTTGAAAGCCCTCGATCATTTGGGATAAGCGTATTAAAACGGGCCTAAATCATCATCATCATCTCAGCCGATGGACGTTCACTGCTAGACATAGGCCTCCCCCAAGGATCGCCATAACGACCGGTCCTGCGCTGCCCTCATCCAACGTTTTCACGCCGCCATCACCAGGTCGTCGGTCCACCGTGTGAGGGGCCTACCCACGCTGCGCTTTCCGGTACGCGGTCGCCACTCGAGAACTTTTCGGCCCCACCGGCCATCGGTTCTGCGAGCAATGTGCCCCGCCCACTGCCACTTAAGTTTAGCAACTCTTTGGGCTATGTCAGTTACTCTGGTTCTTCTGCGGATCTCTTCATTTCTGATTCGATCTCGCAGGGAAACTCCGAGCATAGCTCTCTCCATTACCCTTTGGGTGACTTTCAGCCTTTTTATGAGGCCTTGAGTGAACGACCACGTCTCTGTTCCATATGTCATCACCTAAATGCGATGTGATAATGATTTTTTTAAACTATTAAGTGCCTTATATCAAATCAGAAGACATGAATAGCAATAGCAATTACATTTGTAAACAATGTATTGTTATGCGATCAATGCTTAATTACCTCTGAAGTATTCCTTTTAGATAGTCAAGGTAACTATGTTGTGTAATACAAAGACTGAATATAATTCATACCTAAACCAGATATTCCGCCTGCTCGCTCATAATTTACTTCGCTCTAATTAAACAATGTCGTTTTATTAACCATAAATAATAAAATAACGCAGTTCTCTTTGGCATTGCTGCTGTTTTCTGAACAACAAAATACCAACTAAATAATAGTACATAGACTGGTTTCCCCTACCAAAACTGTCATTTCTGTATAATTTAAAGGAATTATATTATCCATACCATTTATATCTACGACCTAAACCATTAAAATCTGAAACCATTTGTTACATAGATACATAAAGTTGATTTTAGTCTTTTATTTTGGTAGGTTCCCTTTAATAATAATGGAATAATTCGGTCTAGGTCTGTCTGTCTTCTCTATTTTTTCCTTCTAAAGTAAGCTTAAGAGGGCTATCACAGTCCAGTGGCGACCTCATCACATTAAAAAAGATTTTTCAATAATGAAAGCCTAAATTAAAAAAGTGCTCAACATCAAAACTACAAAAGTCTTCAAGCTATTTTCATATAATACTTTTATAGGTTTTTTAAAGGTCTAAACATACAAATTTTGAAAAAAGAAAAAAAACGGCCGCTTTTGTTTTTATTCGAAATTGTCTAAAAGTGGAATGTTTAGAACCTATAAAAGTATTGTACAACAATGGCTTAAAGGCTTTTGTAGTTTTGATGATGAGTACTTTTTTAATTTAGGCTTTCTGTATTGAGAAATCTTTTTTAATGTGATGGGCGCCACTGGACAGTGATAGCCCTCTTAAATATTGGCGTATCTTATCAGTTAACCTTACACTGATACATATAATGAAATTGTAGACTTGGCTCACCAATATGGAGGTGCTACTGGGAATGGTCCTCCATTGAAAAGGGAAGTACTTCCACCAGGCTATGTGTGAAGCCTGGGGAGTGGGGACCGGCCGTGGTCCGACAGTTAATTAGTTGGACCTTGTATATATATCGAATCGTAGGTTACGAGTTACGTATTTACGATGAACGTTGTCTTTGTATTGAGAATAGTTCCGAGAGCGACGGTATCGCCATCTGTTGGCATCTTTGCTATAACTTGTGGGTGCTGGACATCTGTAATCTGTAGTAGTTCCCCACAGCGTGGTTTAACATTTAGGCTGCATTTCATCGCAATCGGTTCATCCATTCATCCAAAATGTTTTCCTTCTTGTCTACTCTCAAGATCGGGATCGGTTTCTCTCTCGGAATCGAATAGACCGATAGACTACGAGACCCTCATTTTATTTTATTTTTGTAATGAGGACCCTCGAATCATATTATTATTACATGATCCATGATGCCGTGAGTTCCATTGTAGGTATTCCTTCTTAGAAATGTCGTAGTTGTTTAATGGAATGGAATTACAACTTTGGCTTCTATTTTATTTAATAATATTAATGAAACAAGTACCTAGTTTCATGGTAACATTGAAAATAAAAGGGATTGTTGTATTTTATCTTTATACACCATGTACAGTCATAAAGTTTCAAAATAAGGCGACCCACAATCTCTTTACAATTCCCAACTATGTATGCCTTGGTTGTATTTTAATGTTAAAGTTGGATTAAATGGATTAAGTGGAGTCTGACAGATTGACGGAGAGTATACGATTGGGTACGGTTGTCAATACACGCTGTATAAAAATTTTTTGTTAAGCTAGTTGTAGACCCACTTGGTTCTTAAAACTTGTAATTTTATACGAGCCTTCCCAAGGACTTAAAAATTAATCAAAACAATGATTCATAGTTTATTTAAATTAGTAGGTATAACAGGTTAAAAAGGTGTTACTTTATGGCTGTAAAAAACATGTGGCAAGAAACATTAAAAAATAATCATTAAATATGCTGACACTACATATTTTAAGGGGATGATCAGAACGTCAAACTACATTCCTACTACATTCCTTAGAAAACTGCAAACGTACTCGAGTCAAAGTGGGAGAGCTGATTTTTTTCGCGATTGCGATGTCGGTCCCATAGAGAAAGTTGTTCAATTTGGTTTCATGGTCTGATGATCCCCTTAAAAAAGTGTCAGCATATTAAGAAGGACCCTGTATAAGTACTTACGTTTACCTAAGTAATAACTAAATAAGGTACATAGTACTATAATTATACATAGATAATACTAACTACGGATACCAAATCAAAAAACGTTGAGATTAGTTTGCGTTGCGCGTCATAGGTATTTATAAAACAAGGTCTATTTTTTGAAGTAAGTATTGTTTTGAATTTGAATCTAGAACTATTTACAATCGCAACCAATATTTTGTAAAAATTGATAGACCACTTTCTTGGTCGACTGTACCTATCTCTACTATAAAATAATCATAATCATAATGTATGTACAAATGCTCTTTCAGATTCCATATGCCTTGATATTCACCTTTTCTGTAAGTATAGGCAACTGATTACCACCAAAAGACAGTTTTACCAAACGAGTGTTCCGCATTTCAATAATTTTTTACGGAACGCTAGAAACACCATTCTTATTATCATTTTTATAGATGTGTTAGAACTTGAAAAAGCAAACAAGATAAAAAATGTAGGTAATGGCAATACAGCAATGCCAACCTTGAAAAGTGAGATTGGCAAAATACGATATGATTAAAAACACATTACATAACTACTCGCCGACTAGAAGCAGAGTAGACGTGTAACTATTATTGAACTAATATCCAATATCAAGACTACTCCATATTGTATTATGTAAACAATTACAAAGTACATGTATCCCATTCCACTAGAATTGTTTAAAGATGTAAACAACAATAGAAGAAACATAAAAATAATAAATCGCAAAATATGAACGACGAAGCTAAAAAAGCAACATCGAATAGGAAATCGATGATATTTTTCTCAATATTTTCTTTTTGCAGGTTATTTTATAAAGACAGTCCTATTGGAGTGGGATATAGGTACTTTAAAGCTTAATCACGTACCGGATGTGTTCGAGAGGCACAGTATTAATTTGTTATGTTGCCAATAAATCGAAACTAGTACGTACTTATGATCTTTGTAACGTGGAAATTAACTGAGAGGTATACCTATACCTATTTATAATTATATACCTTATAAGTTGTAATTATAAGCATACTTAACATACAGGGTGGACCAAATGGAGATGTCAAAAAAATTTTTTTAGTTTCCTCGCGGAACACGGGTATTTTCGGATACAACTAGGTGGGAGGAACCTAAAAAAAAAATTGGACTTCTCCGTTTGGACCACCCTGTATGTTTCGATCATATATTTATGACTTCCTGCCATCTTCCCGCCGATAAATACGAATTTTGCAGAATAATATTTGGTTTAGACGATCGATGGTCTGAAACACACCCTAAGGGTTTAGACACATTGACCGGTGGCGGAGTTTTTGGCGGGATTTGAACAGCTACGTTTGGAGTCCTCATATTTAATCGAATTTTTATTGTTTATTGTGAGTTTTGGTTCGTTAAATCTGTGTTGTTTTGCGTAACAAAGTGTCGTGCAAGTGAACAATACAGGGTGAAATTGATATCATTGGCATCCTTTTAAACTAAGAGTCTACCGATGAAACTGAACAACTTTCACTATGGGAGCAAAGAGATCGGAGCAAAAAAAAATCTGCTGTTGCATACATTTGAGTCGAGTAGGCATTGCAGTTTAGTATGGAACAGCTGATTATTTTTTTGCTCCGATCGGTTTACTCCCATAGTGAAAGTTGTTCAGTTTAATGGGTACACTCTTGGTTTAAAAGGATGCTAATGATATCAATTTCACCCTGTATATTTGTGTTTTTGTGCCTTTGTATTTCCTGATTGTTTGCTCTCTGTATACTATATTTTTTTCTTTTTGGTGTGAAATAAAGTAAGTATAATTGATTGATTGATTGATTGAATATACAGTTCAGTGAAATATGATGGTGTATGGGCGTAAACAGGAAAAGTGTTCCGTCATTTTTAGCGCGGCAAAGCGGTCGGTTCATCTCTTTCCTGTGGACTTCTGCGATTCCTGCGTCTTTCGATTGTCTCCAAAAACTCAAAAGAAGCGTCAAAACGTCATCTATCATCCTGATCCACCATCAAAATTAAGAATTTGAAGAAGAAAACGTAGATATTAAAAGATATTTAAAGGACGTAGTATCCAGAGCCATAAAACACATTATAAAAAAAAAAATGACCGATGACGAACGACGGCGCGCCCTTACAAAAAACCACGATTAGTATGGGAAAGCGTTCGGTGATTCGGTGCCGTTCGCCGCGTGTCGACGGCGGCGGCGGCGGCGCGGCGGAGGATGTGGACGGACGGTGTGTGTCGGTGTCCCATGCCCATACTAAACATGCTTTTTGTATGGGCCCGCCGTCGTTCAATGTATCTCACTCAACCCTAATACATAATAACGCATTTCAGTTGACACTCTTCAGAGATAAACTAAACTCGTCCTTTGTACTTGTCTATTTTGCTGTTTTCATATTATTTATTATCTTGTGTAAAATATTATCGGAATTTTCAAAACACAACACTATGATGATGATTGATGACACAACATACATAAATGCTGAAGTAAGCCGGAAGCATAAAGCGAGTGTATTCAGGCACTTCAGGAACTGTGTGAATGTTTTTATATGACCACCGCCTTTCAGTTTCAGGACTGCGTGCGTCTGCAGAGTCCGAATATCCCTAATGATTGCCAACCTCCGATAGGAGATGGCAACCACCACAAGACGAAGACTTTAGTGTAGTCTAAACCCTAAAAGTTAAAGTCTTAAACGCGTCGTGCGAAACAAACATGCCAGACCAAACTTAAAAAAGATTATAAGAGCACGAGTGTCAAAACAGATTGTTTACACTTCAAGCGATAAGATAAAAGCCAACTCCGCAGTAACTCTTTAAAATGTACACAATTGATAAGAGAGCGCGGGAATACATTTTTATGGTCGAGCACATAGTAACAAAGCATTATTTAGTGTTCCATACAAACACTCGCGGCGTCCGTCCGTCTGTCACGGTCACAGATCTGTGGTCACGGTTTTATTTTCAGGTATATCGACCAATCCCAAGCATGCTAACCATAATGAGAGAAGTGGGCGAAAAACTACCAAAATGTATTTCCGAAAAAGGTGCAAATGTCTACAATTTGTATGCATGATGTGATGATAAATTATAGAAAAAACCAGAAATGGGGGCGACTGGAGAACAGACCTAACACGACAGATTTTTCTTGAATTACAAAATCTGGCTGACATAATATTAGGTAAGTAATTAACAAATTATCCTTATATCGATTTGAATATGTATTTATAGTTCTTATTGGTACTTCAGAAAATATAGACGCATATTATAACTTTCAATTGTTTGGTTTTCAAGTGATTATACGCTTTGCATAACAATAAAAGATATCTGTCATTATGTACTTAGCGATAAAACTGTAAACTTTAAATAGGCGTTAGAGTCTTCAATCAACTAATAAATTATGTAACCCTATCATTATCATATCATCATGTACCTACATTGAGTGCTAAATTATCAATTTACTGATAATCTCAATAGGACAACATACATTGTATCTCTAAGCAAATTATTTACAGTAAACTTAAATGCGTTACATAGGTACTTTATGGCATGCTTCGGAACGTCAAACTCAACGACTGGGAAAGGGACCTCTTTGAAACCGCGAAAAAAATCAGCTGCTTCATACATTTTGACCGAGTACCTACTGACATTTTCTATGGAGTTTTTCAGTTTGATGGTCTGAATCAGGTAGTAGTAACATGTATGATGTAGGTAAGGCATTTAATTTTATACACTCGTTCTACTATAGGCACCTAGTAGCTACATTATAGCGTCAGCGACTCTGTGATCTTTATCAAAAATATAATAACAATTAAAGATTGCAAAAGTGAACTAATGAGTGGAAAATTTCTTATTTATTTATTACAGCAGTCGCAGTAAATACTAGTAACGATTCTGTCAATACGTGCGATGTGGGTCAAACGCGAGATGGCTATAACTGTCGTGCAACAGCTGAACGGGTCAACGGCCTCAGGGCTGCGAGCTGCGGGGCCAACGACCTTTACCCACCCCTATTTGGGGCAGGTTAATGACGCAAGGGATGTGATCTTGTTTCGTGAATAGGTAGGTAGGTACTTAGGTACCTTGTTGTAGAAAATTTGAAGTAGCGTGACAATTATTTGATAACGAAAATTGTATTTGTGTAAGTAGGTAAGGTAAGGTCAAATGATTTTTTCCAATATTATGCGATAACGTGAAAAAGTTCTAATATTTTTTGTTCTAACAATAGTAGTGGTAGTAGGGTTGACAACATAACAGACAATGATCGTGATTCAATTCACAATCATAATCTGCAGTAATTTGTTGTATCGATCTCGATCTGTCTATTATAAATATGATACATCAAAATGAGATGAAGCTAGTAATTTGAAGAACGACAAGCATATAATTGCACTCGTTGGAGTACCTACTTCAATTAAATGTTTTACGTCATCTAAACTGAACATTACATTACACCCATGGCAATTACCCCATTATCCTATAATTCTACTCATAGAAAACTTTAACCTCCTGAGTACATTTGTACTTTTCATAGGACATAACATAAGAAATAATAAAATATATTGTGTTATAATGTTAGTATTTTGGTTGGCAACTAAAACACTAACATTTATTTTAGTATTTCTTACTAGCTGGTGCCCGCGACTTCCGTCTCCGCAGGACTTGGACAATTAACACAATATCTTTATAAATTGTAGCCTATGTGTTATTCTGATGTATATAAGCTATATTATTGTAAAGTTTCATTAAAATCCATTCAGTAGTTTTTACGTGAAAGAGTAACAAACATCCATACTTACAAACTTTCGCGTTTATAATATAAGTAGGATGTCCTACGAGAAGTACTTACATACATAGGTACAGATGTACGCAGGAGGATAAAAACGATCAACTTAAATAGAACCTCCTCCTTTTTTTGAAGTTGGTTAAAAAGTTAAAACCCGCCTGTTATGGAAAATTTACTAATTACACAACGTAAATAGCAAAAGTAATTAAGGCAGTTTCATTACCGATTATCAGGAGGCCAAAATCGGGCGCGTCCCGTAATTAAGGTAGGGATGTCGAGCGTTCGCTAATCCGGTATTAATTAAAAAGAAAATAATTACGGTGGTGGCAGAGTTCCGGTAAGAGAGGAGTTGGTCGTCCAGCAGCCAGGTCGGTCGATGACATTGCGAAGACAGCTAGAAAGACTTAGATGGCACAAGACAGGAAAGACATGGCATAATGGGGAGGAGGCTTATACCCTGTGGGTGGACAATAGAAGATGATGGTTATAAACAGTCAGGTATTAGTAAAACAAATCAAGAAATAAGTGGTTACATAGATGATTCTCCTTTGCTGCAAAACACATGCTCGTTCGATCATCATCAGTTTTAAACGGATAATTTTTGTTAAAGATACCTATGGCCTGAGCCCACCTAGTTGAACTTTACTTAAATAAGCTTTTGCCAAAATATTGAAGACTTCATTAAACCTACCGGCCAAAGCCTAAGCCTCAGACTTCGCAAAGGACAGAAAAATTAGATATCAAATTAATAAAAAAAACGTTATCTTCACAAATAGTGGCCCATACAATATAACTACGTACTGCCTGCCATTAAGCTGTAAATTGAAAATTATCTCTATGGCACTTACACTCAGTTGCAGAAACGTTGCGTTGCATTAAAGTTAATCCTCCATTAAATTTCTTGCTGTCACTTTTTGTCTTGTTGACGTAGTAAAAGCTAGCAAGAGATTTAATGGAGGATTAACTCTAATTAGCGTTTCTGCAACGGACCGTTTGTCAATCTTAAACAATCGACACCGGCCGTGTCTGGCAGAATCTGGCAGCCCTGGATAAAGGGCCGCAATTCAGTAAACAAGGGCTGTGCGTTGTCGGGAGCACGTACGCATGAGACCTTGCTTACTGTCAATAATTACTGGCCTTTACCTTATCGACAACGAACGGTCTGAACAGATTTATAAACCAAACAAATGTTTTTTAAACAAATGTATGTTCGATTTACTAAGGTATTTTTAGTGTTTCGTACCAAAATTTGCAAAACGAATCACTTATGGAATCATCTCTGTGTCTATCCGTCCGTCTGTCACAGGCATTTTTCTCGGAGACTGTAAGCTGTAAGACATAGGTAGCTGAAACTTGGTACAGTTATTTTAAATACGTCTATCTAAGTCTAAATATGTATGCACGCTATTATATGTATATACCCCATCTTATACAACAATGTATGTAAAAGACGCAACCTTAAATTATAAATAACAATAATTATTGTAGGAACGTGTACGTACGTCCTACATTCAATATTGGATAAAAACATAACCGGGCAACCAGTATTCTATAATTATATAAATTATTTATTATTTATTGCACTCATTAACTCATTATCATACACGAGTATCACGCGACTCCACTACCTTTGCATATTGCACAAAACATTTATCCTGCCTTGTTGTTACCTACCAGACCGAATGTTTTTAATCAATTGGTGTTAAGGTAATAAATAAATTATCTATCAGTTATCAATCTTTAAATTTTTTAGAACCCGGGCGAATGGCTCGGAATTCGACACCCCTCCCGCTACCCCCCGCTGGACCCCGCAGTAGCGATGCATCTCAGTTACCGTTGCACGAGTCCCTGCGCTTTAGCATTTTCGAGTAATTTTTTTGCTGTTATTTGTGATATGTTATTATTGATATTTTCGTTCGACCCAGTGCCTCTACCCGCACATTCGAACTTCGCAATTGCGTGAACGTTTTCGTTCCAATGTCAACTCTATTACAATGAAGTCCGGACCGAAACAGTGGCGATATATCGAACATCGAAAATCCGGGTACAGGGCCAGGTGTCAAGTTAAGCCGCCCGTTTTGTAGGTATCAACATTTTTACCGAAACCGATTATCACCGAGTTCAAGGAATATTTCCATCAACATTCGTAACAGAACATCACTCGACTACACTCAAAAGTTCCTAAAGAGAACGCAAATAGAAACGCGTTTATCAACAGTGTGATAACAAGAATGTTTTTCGATCGGCTCATGGGCAGGCAGTACTAGCATGGCACCACGTCAGGCCACATGCGATGCGAGTCAATATTGATTGATCCTTCTGGCTTCGTATGATAGTGACCTCCAATGTAGTTAATCAGAATGTATATAGGGCTAACTGGCTATCTGTGGCATTGTTAATTGAGTCGTAGACTCGTGAATCTGAGGTAGGTATGTAATATTATATTTTCGAAGTACACTCAAATTGGGGACGTTTAAATTCGGTGATATAGCGCTTGCTAACGTCCCTACTGAGATGAGATGACATTCTTATCTTATGTATAAATCAGGGGTACGAAGACCGGAGTAGATCGATAGTACTACGAGTATGGTAAAGGATACTAATTCAACTCAGGTTGAATTCATGAGGAAGGCCGAAACTATGATAGGTTTATGTAGCTACGAAATTTGAACGTGTGGAACCACACTGCTCCTAGATGAATGCTGAGGATATTCAGTATTGGGTGTAAGTGTGACTTGCTCCAGCTGTTATGTTCAGCGAGCCCGGGGATGACTTCTAATCTGTCTTGGAACTCGCAGAAGTAGGAAAAATTAATTTCCGACTAAGTCGGACCGACTTCCCTCCATTAGAGCAAACGGGAGAGAATAACATACGTGCGCTATTGGTAAGCCAACTCCTGAGATATTTGATGGCAGAGTTGATGGCATAACCGCAATACCATATACTCACGACTATATTCCCCGAGGTAAGTCAGAGATATTCTGAAACTTCAGAACATCCACGTTTCAATAGTAGTACCGAAACTGTCCAGTGTTGCGGGGAGTGGCCCGGCGCCACTTGTAATGGACAGTAGGTACGATACATGCCTCGTAATTGAAGCATGCAGGTTTTCTCACGATGTTTTCCTTCACCGAAAAGCCAGTGGTGTTACAAATCGTACATAAATTCCGAAACACTCATTGGTACGAGTCGGCCTGGACGGGGATCGAACCATCGCCTCCTGCACGGCAGGCAAGGTTACTGGCCACTGGACCACCACGGTTTACCGCAATAGCAATACAGTCAAAGTGTGACGTGTAAGGCAATATAGTGAACTGAGAGTTGAAAGACGTTGTCATTTTAATGATGTCCATTATGTAGATCACAAACAACTTCAATGACACCCTAAATGAAAACTATAAATTCACAATTATTTAACTGATCGTAAGTAGGGTACACCTGAAAATACTGTACCCATTTTATAACAATAGATTCTTAACAATTAAAATATATAAATTCGATACCAAATACTTTTTAAAATGTTATAATATTCATGATTATAGGTATCCTAACTGATAAAATTCATAGCTTTACGATTGCGTTCCTGCTAACTGCGAGTAGCAACTCAGAAAGGTTATCTTGAGCAAGGATTTTGTTTTTAGGGTTCCGTAACCAAAGGGTGAAAACGGGACCCTATTACTAAGCCTACGTTGTCCGTCCGTCCGTCCGTCCGTCCGTCCGTCCTACCTATTTAGGGCTGTAACTTTTGAACTGTAATAGCTAGATAGTTGAAATTTTCTCAGATTATGCGTTATTACGGCGGATTTGTTAACAAATAATAAAAATGTCAAAAAAATAAAAATTAAGGGGGGTTCTCAATAAGAAACTAGTTTTTATCAACGTTTTTTCTTCACGCTCTATCGTAAAAACGATAATACATACAAGCGTCAAACTTAGTGTGATTATAGAGCAAACTCTACAAAATAACAACAAATACAAAAACCGGCCAAGTGTGAGTCGGTCTTGCGCTAAAGGTCCCGGACAAAAAAGTTTTTTTTCTAAGTTAATAATAATGTTGTGTTCTGTGGTGGTGTGGTACGGAGCCCTTGGTGCGCGAGTAGCCCGACTCGAACTTGACCGCTTTTATTAAATATGCCGATCCCAGATACATAATAGGAAATTTTCTTGCAATGATGAAAGTTTTTTTTTTATAATTGAAGTATCTTTGCGTTAAACGCATAAACAAGTAACAGATGTTGTCTAAATTTAGTCAATACTTTCTGGGATGTTTGGCAACGGTAGCCGAAAACAACATTCAACAGGCGCATGTAATCGCCGAAAGCATTTCTATAAACAGACAATGTATAAGTAAAAATTCTTACATTTCCTTCCCAATATGTAAAAAGGTTGCAATTCTTCTAAAGTGTTAATTAAATCCCTGTACGAAGCGGTTCGATAAGATTTACGATCTTGTGTCAACCACTACATGGTACAAAGTCGTCAGAGAAAAGAATTTCAGTTCAGAAACATTTCACAAAATCACAAGAAGCAATTAAAGTTACAGTTGCCAACAGCGACTATACAGGGTGTAACAAAACACCCTAGTAATACTTAAGGGGGTGCTTCAGACCATCAAACTGAATAACTTTCACTACGGATCCAACATCGAAATCGCGAAAAAAAAAATCCGCTGTTTCATACAAAACTGCAGTACCGTCTCGACTCAAATGTATGGGTGGCAGATTTTTTTTATTTTTTCTCGACGTTGGCTCCATAGTGAAAGTTGTTCAGATTGATGGTCTGAAGCACCCCCTTAAGTATTACTAGGGTGTTTTGTTACACCCTGTATAACAATTTACAAAAAGTTATTAGCTCCTGGCTTCCTTCAAAGTTCTGAACAAGTGATTGATGTTATGAATTGTTTATCCTCTCGAATGAGTTTGTCATGGATCATCATCATCATCAGCCTATATTATACGTCCCACTGCACATCACAAGCCTATGGGCGGTAGTCCACCACGCATGCCCAATGCGGATTGGTAGACTTCACATACGCATCAGAATATTTTTTTCAGCGTATGCAGGTTTCCTCACAATGTTTTCCTTCACCGTTTGAGAGCAGTCGTAAGAAAAACTCATTGGTACATGGCATGTCGTCTGTGCAAATTCCATTCCGGTTCCTCATTTTTGAGTATCCAATCCATACTTATCCGCAACGCGGAAACGACGCTCTTTCTTCACTTTGTCATGGATCCGTGCAAAACATCCGTGCAAATATCAAAATTCTGTTGTATCTGGAATATCAACAATTTCTATACAGAGTGTAACAAAATTCAGACCACGAAACTGAACAACTTTCACTATGGAGCCAACTTCGAAATCGCGAAAAAAAATCAGCTTTCCCATACAAAACTGCAGTACCGACTCGACTAAAATGTATGGAATAGCTGTTTTTTTTTCGCGATTTCGAAGTTGGCTCCGTATTGAAAGTTGTTCAGTTTCATGGTCTGAAGCACCCTCTTAAGTATTACTAGGGTGCTTTGTTACACCCTGTATACCTACTGAGACCTACTGGAAACATTTGAGGTAAGTACATTCGAAAAGTTAGAACAAAAGCACAAACGTTGCCCAGTTACCAGTTATCTCCATTCATACGTACGTCTTTAGGCACGGAATCGTGACTGTACTGTACGCTGTTTATATTCACGTAACATTTATTTTAACGATACTACTATCAATTGTTTATGGTCGGTTGACGGTGAGAGGTGTGGTGTGATCGTACGACCGCTGCACGTTTGTGACATCCATTCCGATGGTCCAAGTTATAAGATACAGCGATAAAAATCAGCAGATTAAACCGACTGATATCGGCTTCAAGTAAAGAAATGGACATGGCAATCTCTTTCGATTATTTAAACTGCATTACCTTCATTACAAATTAATGTTTCCCATTCCCACATCCGTGAAAGATAGGAATAAGCCATGTCTCACCTTAAATTTCTTGTAGTTTTATAAACAAAGGAAATATATTTTATGATGGAAGGAAATATTGGTAGAGGCAGACCTAGGAGGACGTACCTAGACCAGATCAAGGACGTCATTAAAAAATGCACAATGCATTGGACCTAGAGGAAGCAAGAGAGGTGTGACAGAACCGCCCAAAATATTGAGTTTCGTAGTCTCTGCCTACCCCTCTGGGTAAAAGGCGTGAGTTTATGTGTGAATGTTTTATGAACTAGTTTTCGTTACCCGATTCACAAATATTATTTTCATTGTACTTCTGGTGGCTATACATATTTTCATCTCCTTTTATTATGTGCTGGACCCTTAGTTAAATTAGGGTCATTTCGCTTGTGACTCGAGCCATACCCTAATCTACCAAGTTGGCACTCGGCTGACGCACACGTTTTGTTGACAACTACCGATAAAGGGTCATCCTTGCGTTTTGCGTATGTAACAGAAATACAAACATTCTCCTCTGTTGATATTTTCATTGATTCAGTTTTTACTTCCGTCTGTCCGTCCGTTTAATATGTATACAGGCCACAGGGTGTAAGTGACAGCCTAGCAAATACTAAAACGGTGAACTCAGACCATCGAACTGAACAACTTTCACTATGGAGCCTACCTCAGGAAACGCGAAAAAAATCAGCTGTCCCACACGTTCTAGTCGGGTATTATTATTATCTGTGGTTTTGGGCCTTGACAGGCTTGCTAAGCCTGTGCCACGTAGACCATCGCTGGTCCTTTGTGATCGCCCTTTTTATAGTTCGTTTTTTTTATAGTCGGGTAGGTACAGAAGTTTTGTATGGGACAGCTGATTTTTTTTCGCGTTTCCTGAAGTAGGCTCCATAGTGAAAGTTGTTCAGTTTGATGGTCTGGTTTCACAGTTTCAGTATTTGCTAGGCTGTCACTTACACCCTGTAGGTATTTTTCAGAATTTTTTAAGCTGACTTTTTACGAAGTTTGCTTATATTTTCAATACTAACCAATTAAAGTCAATGAATTTTTTAAACATGATCTAAAAACTAATCTCAGTGCCTGTGGTTTTCTATGGAAATCATTAAGCTGTCACTTGAAACTTAACATAATTATAACGAATATCTGACAAACCAGAAGGTGTTTAAAAAATATCATTGACTTTAATTGGTTAGTATCCTACTAATCAAAGATTTTTTTTGGTCTATACGAAATCTTTGCTACTAATATTATAAACGCATGTTTGTAAGTATGGATGGATGGATGTTTGTTCCGCTTTCACGAAAAAACTGCTGAACGGATTTTGATGAAATTTGGCATACATATAGACCATGGCCTGGATTAACACATAGGGTACTTTTATCCCGGTAACGCAGACGAAGTCGCGGGCAACAGCTTGTTGGAGCTCCCTGCAAGGACTATCCCCTTCATTAGACAAATTGGAAAAATCCAATCCAATGTCCAATTAAGCGCAAAGACAATACATAAAGCAATGGAAGTTAAATATTTTCTAATCTACTCGTACTATGAGTATGACGCGCTCGTTCTCTAAACTATTGTTCCACATTTATACCCTAGCTAGACCGAAGCGTCGAGCAGCAAAGTCACAGTATAAGAAATGGCAAAGTCGTACGTGAGAAGTGAGAACATAGGTAATTATTATAGACCAACAATGCCATATGTGTCTGTATCAGATAATTATTTCTTACAAGTGGATTTATGACAGTTTCGTCAAGAATGAATATCTTAGAAAACATAAACAAAATATGAATTCGTATAATCTAACAAAATTAGCTAAAACTAGTTTTTTAAGGGTATGATCAGACCATCAGACTGAACAACTTTCTCAGAATCACCAATATCGAAATCGCGAGATAGAAATCTGCTGTCCCATACAAAACTGCAAACCTAACACGACCGGAATGTATGGGACAGCTGATTATTTTCGCGATTTTGATGGTTGTTCCACCTGTAATCATCCTGTAACGTAAGCAATCTGGAGAAAGTCACCGGCTGAGTAAAAGGTCCACAGGTATTAAGAGGGCTATCACAGTCCAGTGGTGCCCTCATCACATTAAAAAAGATTTCTCAATAAAGAAAGCCTAAATTAAAAAAGTGCTCAACATCAAAACTACAAAAGCCTTCAAGCTATTTTCATAGAATACTTTTATAGGTTCTAAACATTCCACTTTTAGACAATTTCGAATAAAAACAAAAGCGGCCGTTTTTTTTCTTTTTTCTTTGTATGTTTAGACCTTTAAAAAACCTATAAAAGTATTATATGAAAATAGCTTGAAGGCTTTTTTAGTTTTGATGTGTAGCACTTTTTTAATTTAGGCTTTCTTTATTGAGAAATCTTTTTTAATGTGTGAGGGCGCCACTGGACTGTGATAGCCCTCTTAACCGATTTCCCAAAATTAATTTTTTTTTTATCTCGCCGGTGACTAATATTCTCATACCCAATACGAGTCCCCCTTCCCATTCGTATTGATCTCATGGGTATATGAGAAGGTTTTTTTATAAGATTCAAAAACCGTTCAAGCTCACCGGTGACATTCAAAAATCACACTCCTCCTGAAAGGGTTTTTCACTCATCGAAAATTAGATTTTTCATACAAATGGCGCAGTCGATTTTGGCCTTCGTATGAGAAGTAGAAAAAGATAACATGCCAATTTGAAAATTTTCCTGAGGATTTTATCATTATATTGTTTGTTACTGATTCTTGAACCTTTCCAGGTTTTGCTTTTTGGGCCTATTAGGGTGCTTGAATGGGCCCGTTAGCAACAATTTAGCCTATTTATATTAATTGGAACATTCTAATATCGATCGCCCACATTCAGAAGTTGGCTTTGCAATTCTCATTCATAGTCTGAACAAATACAATGATGCCAAAACAAAACATCACCTGACGCTATTAATTGCCACATGGTTCATTATTCATCATTGTTTTGCTGTTTTTCTGTTAAACATTAACTTAAGTCTATAATTTATTTTACAACCTATACCTACGTAATTATTAAGAACGAGCTTTTACCTGCGACTTCGTCCGCATAAATTATATACCAGATTTTAAGTTAGACGATAAGCTATCAAACAAAAAAAGTTTTATCAAAATCGGTTCAGTCGTTTTTGCGTGATACTCGAACAAACAAACACCCAAACAAATAAACAAACAAACAAACAAACGAACAAACAAACAAACAAACAAACAGACAGACAAAAAATCCAAAAATTGGTGATATGGAATCAGGGACATCTAAAAATCATATCGTAATCTTTTTTTTGTAAATATCTTTAATGTACAGACACACTTCTGTTACAGTTTTATAATAGTTTAGATATCTGCCTCAGTAGAAACTAATAGACCACCGATTTGGTATAATTCATCAACCTAAAGACAAAATTCCCATGGCAGGGCAATGAAGCCTTCTCTCTCGTCAAGCGCGATATAGCGGGCCATACTCCACCACGCGAACTCAATGCAGATTGGTAAAGGCAAATTAGTGGTCATCTTGCTTTCAGCATATTTTCAATATGCTGCTATTCTGACGGTACTATCCAGGACCAACAGCTTACAGCGCATTCTGAAGTATCTGACGTAGGCCCTGCACCACTAAAACGATCCCCATACAAAGGCGTTTATCGGCCGAGTTTGCTTAACTTTGGTAATGGTTTTTAGTACTGAAGCTTCTCTACGACACCTACGTCTACGTCTACGACATCGACAACCAGCTCCTATTCCAGCGTAAGGCTATTTATATAAAAGAAAATTGTTAGAGTCCGAGAACTTATTTGTTACATTTGAACTCTACTAATTTGAAATTGTTTACCAAAGTCCGGATTTTTTATTTTTTTATTGTAAGTACGAACATGCACACATCTTTTTCTAAAAAAAACTAAAGATTAATCTCATCGTATCATCTTAAAAGGATGATTCATTCCAATGAGTACTATTTGCAAATATTTCTAAAGATCAAAAAAATTACCCTCTATAAACACCTGAGTAAACAACTGTATAGATAGGTAGACAATGATATCATCGAGTGCATTTGCCCTAGAATATGATAATTTCAAACAAAGTAAAACCGATACATTTGTTAATAATTGAACAATGACTCAATGGCGATGGCGTCTCTATACATCGTTGTTCCATCTACTCTTTAATGACTTCAATACCAACTCTACAAATGAAAAGGCTTTTGTAGTCTTTATTTTATGAGCGACGAGCTTTAACCCGCGACTTCGTCCGCATAAATTATATACCTGATTTTAAGACAGATGATAAGCTATCAAACAAAAAAAGTTTCATCAAAATCGGTTCAGTAGTTTTTGCGTGATACTCGAACAAACAAACACCCAAACAAACAAACATACAAACAAACAAACAAACAAACAAACAGACAGACAAAAAATCCAAAAATTGGTGATTTGGAATCAGGGACAGGTAAAAACCATGTCGTAATTTTTTTTTTTGTAGATATCTTCAATGTACAGACACACTTCTGTTACAGTTTTATAATAGTTTAGATGTAAAATCTTTAGGAAACTTGTTAGAGAAGAAACATAAACGGGTATTAGGAAGGCGCCGCAATATTTTTATTTTATTAAATGTTGAATTGTGAATGTGAATAGTCGTTTTATTGATTAACGATCAAACCTGTTATTCTGGTTGTTCTATTGTGTTTATAACCCACTAATCCCTTCTACAATTCGAATCTTTAACTATTATTATAATATAAATATTTAAAATTAAAATAGCTAACCAGTCCTTTGATTATTTTTAACGCTTTCTTGTCAACATATCAACACAACATAACACAATCAGCCTCTAATTAATGTTAACCCCATTCCATCGTTGTTGAATTTAATCTCTATACTGACTAGATAGAATACATTTTAGGTTGCAACTGGCAATCAGACATCTTCTTCTTCTTCTTATCGTGTGGGCAGAGCCCTGGTGTCAGAGTTTTTTCAGACCGCCTTACGGCCTCTGACGTGATTTTTATGTAACGACTACCACCAGAGATAGTAGCCGGGACCAACGGCTTAACGTGCCATCCGAAGCACGGAATCATTTTTCTTTTCAGACAATCAGGTGATCAGCCTGCAATGTCCTAACCAACTGGGGAAAAACGCACAAAGTGAGATATTACTAGGTGTCCCCCGTGGGAATCGAACCCACGACCTCCGTGTCGAGAGCCAATGCTCTTAACCATTAGACCACGAAGGCAGTTAGACATAATAATATTGAGACACATAGTTAAGACGCTCCCCATAGGTAAACGCAGGGCCGGGCCATATTTTGCTTGTTTTAGAAGCAATGTTCTCGTTATTTGAAAGACATAAAAATTAATGAAAAATATAGCAATGATCTTGAACATCTCGGCTTTATTTGCTATGAAGCATATTTCTTATTTTTCTATAAAATACATATGAAACCTGTGTTCAAAGGAAAGCCTAAATATTGGAAAAAATCTGTATTATGTGCATCTACTTGATAAGTTAAAGTCACTTTTACTTGCGACAACACACTATTGTGTAGACTAGACAATATTAAGATCTAAAAATGCTATGAAGTAAATTTTTTTAAGACCAATATTTAATGAGTTAATTAGATATGTTTATGTTTTGATGTAAAATAAAGAATATTTGTTTGATTTAATTGATTGATAATTGTAAAATTTGGTGCGAATTCTTATCTTACGAATTTAGAATTTGATTTCCTTGGATAAGAAGGCACCATACTGACAATAATGAAGGACAAGCCAGTCAAAAATAGGTATACCGACTAAAATTACTTAATTTTGTAGAGGTGAATCGGCTCTGAAAGGGTCAAGGTCGTTCGGTCAGGGAAACCTCTTAATGTCTGCTGCTGCGCGTAAACGAAGCGACAAACAAGAATGGCTCACGTGCGCAGACGCACATGGACGTTCGTTGCCGGGTTATCGCACGCAGCCAAGGCGCGACTATACAGCCGAACATAGAGATAATCGCCTGACCATAGTCGAAATAAACAAATACATGAGCAGAATGAAAAATGGACACCGAAATATGCAACAAAAGATGCTGGACATCCAGAGTTACAGTCTCCCAAACTTAGAAATATGAAATGATGTGGGGCATTTCCCTGAATTCAACTTTCAAGAGTACCACGAGGGTAACATGAGGTTAATCACTAGGTATTTATAGTGTGGCACGGCACAGCAAAGAGAAAATAGGTCTTACAGGAGCATCGTATCTGATGATTTTATAGCACCAATTTTAATAACTGCATTAAAACTTCACGAAAGTAAACCAGAGAAGATTATCAAGATATTAATAGATGTTTTTTAGAAAGTATATATAAAAACTTTACGCAACATATGCGCGTCATTGCATGAGACGGGAACACACCAGGAAACGTAGCCAAATCGTCTCCGATTAAAATGATTCGATTTTGCGTCACGTGCGCCCGCCCACGTACTGCAAACATTACATACATTTGTCATTTCGATTTGAGTTTAGTTCCTACAAGATACTTTACTACAAAACAACATTCCAAGAAGCCGTAGCTTATTGCGTGTGATACGGCTATATGACGCATTTTATCTCGTTCACATGGACCACCACATTTCTTCCCGTGGGTGTCGTACGAGACGACTAAGGGATAAGGTTTCAGGCTAGCCCCCAGTCACTACCTCACACGTAATTCCATCGTGAAACCTTCAGTGTGCTAAAAGTAAAAGTAAGCCTTGCGACAAATGCATGCTTAAAAATTAAGTCGGTAGTCGTAGCAGAGCTTCTGACCACCCCGAAAGGGAATATGGTCGTGAGTTACTGTATGTATATTATCTCGTTCATTCGCGCGCAAAAAGAAAGAGTGTGATAGCGCTGCATCACGCTGAGCTGCGTTCAGAACCTACATCCTATGTGCACCCAGAGTGCACCCCGAGCGCAACTTTTCGCACTAAACGCTGTTCAGAAGTGCGATTTTTGAAAATCATACGAGCGAAATGGCAGTAGAAAGATGCATAATCTCCATAGTAATTTTGACATTTTCTACTGCCAAGTCGATCGCATGATTTTCAAAAATTGCACTTCTGAGCCTCGGTGAAAAACGTTTTAGTATAGAGCGAGTTGAAAAAACAACCGCAGCCCTGCCATACTTCGGCCGCTGGTTGAAAACAACGTTTTCTGAAATCTCCATTAACTGGATCTTTCCCTATTGTATTGTATATGCGACTCGACTCAACGTTATCTACGGGGACAGAGGAGAGGACTAATGCACTGCTAATGATAGTATAAATCAATTAATATTAACTAATCCCATAACGAATTAGATAATAAGGCGTTGAACTCACGATTGGCAAGCTAGACAAATTATGATTGTAATGACGAAGATGCCAATGAACTCGGGAGCACGTTAACAGGAATGTTCGAGATACCTAATGAGTACAATTTTTACACCTCCACGTCACTCCCTTTGAGAACATTACTCTTACATTTTTCATCTCTTACCTTTTTACAAGTCCTTGCATACATCGGTGGTGTAGTTTTAAACATAGATATCTCATTAAATTAAATCTACGATTAATTCGTTGATCGTATATTTAGCCAAACAATTGAGTATTATTAAGTAAAACTGGATTGGGAAACTAGAAAAGTTGCTTGTATAAAAAACAAAAAAAAATCAATCAGTTTTATAAACCACTTTATAAAAAAAACAATTCCACACTAATTCCAGCCTTCACGAAAATGTCGTTTGGTCTAATATGGACAGATTCTACTTTGGATATCATGTTCTACTTTGGACAGATTCTACTTTGGACATATTCTACTATGGACAGATTCTACTTTGGACAGATTCTACTTTGGACAGATTCTAATATGGACAGAAACTAACGAAAACTACGATCTGCCCACTGGACCCTTTTGGCTTGGACCTATTTGGAACATAGACATTATTATACTACCTTCCGTAGTAGACCTAGTAAGTGTGTGAATGAGATTCCGATCATAATGAAAAAAGCTACGTGTGCGAAAGAGATTATAATATAATTGCCATAAAACCATTTTGAAACAATCTGGTCTCCGTCGGTATCCTGTCAACAAATTATCTCTCGTTATTTTATTGATTTTCTTTAAATTCATTTTGTGTTTTATAAGACGAATATAAAAAAAACATTATGGTATCATGTTCTGTAATGGAGTGCAGTGTAAATTCCACCAAAAACCCAAATAAAGAGACGTTACAAAGGTAAATAGGATTAGTACAGTACTACTTTCACAACACTTTTTCTCATATATTTTATTCTTAAAATTATTTCGTAATACATTCATTATATGCAGTAAACGTCCTATTTTCTAAATAATATATCATTTCAAATAATTATGTGTAAGATAAAAAAATATTTTGTACGTGAAAAAGAAACCGTTTCGCATAGAGATTGTCCAAAATCTAATCGATATGTCGATAGTTTTGAAATTTATTTTTCTAATCGACCACCTAACTCCCTCCGTTCATGTCACGTGAGATTTTCTGTTATTTTTTTTAACTTATTGAAAGGCGGATTTAGCCTGGCCAAATATTGCCAGAAAATCTCTGTCCGAAAAATTCTTACACGCCGATTTTGACGGAATGGTTTTACTAATTGCGACATTATAACATTACTATTTAGCATGTCCATAACCCATGATACATACTGACAGATTGACAGATTTATCAAAAATCATTATTCCTCTCTTTCGACACATAAAATAAGTATAATAATTTAGCGATATTTTGTTACATTGCACAGTGTAATATCGGACCCTAAAATCGAACGTGGCCCATTTTTTGCCAGAAATAGATAGTTAATAAATACAATTTGAACACAATAGTGAAACTCCCGATTCCATATTGGAAATCCGAATTTAATAAAAGCGAACTAAAGTCCTTTAAGAAATATTACTGATTTCCGGATATTTTCTGAGGAATTAAAAGTGACAACTCTAACCCAAACTTTAAATCTATAATATTATATTAGAGAGTCCATGGAATTGGTTGCTAGTTTTTTTTACCCGATATGGTTGACTTCAGTGAAAAAAATAAAGAAGAAAAATATTAAATAATTAATATTTAAATTTCTACGACCTGCACGAGTCTCAAACTATTCTTAAAACACGTGTAAATTAAAGATCTTTCGACATGTATATGCAGCAAAGCAGTAACAGGTTTAGATATTTTAATTTTTTTTATTTTCTGATATCCGGCATAAAAAGTAGGCGATTTTCAGATTTTTTTTGTCTCTCAAACTATAAATCGCAGACAATCGGGAGTTTCAATCTTGTATTCAAAATGTTATTAACTATATTTCTAGCAAAAAATGGACCACGTCTGATTTTAGGGTCCGATATTACACTGCGCACTTATGCACTGTGCGACCGGGCCAAAGTAATGCTTAATATTATTGACTGGGTAACTTCGTAACTTCCAGATTTCCTGCAAATGCAATAACGATACAAAAAATGGGTACGAATGTCAAATAGAATACGCTAGGAGCCTAAAACAAATATATGGTATGCAGTCGACATTTCAAAGAAAACTGTTTCGTGCCACGAAATCACCGATCGGCGTCTTTAATAGAAAGGATCTATACCTACTGAATTTGTCCCGGTGTTGGTAGGTGTTTATTCGTTATATGTGGGCGTCCAATCATAAAGGGTTCAGTAGTGGGGTATAGAGTTAAGACTAGATTCGGAATCTAGAATAGTCAATTGATAATATTGATTAATAAAATTTTCAAAAACTGGCATAGTTTTTTTTTATCTGACATTTGTAGTTGAAACTCTGAAAAAGCTTGTTTTGAGAAAAAACATTTTTAAAGTTCGATAAAAAACACTTCTACTTATTTGTTACATAGATTTTGATTTATTAATGTAGATTAAGATATTCTGCATGAAATCCACATATAATTATATGTGAAACTTTATAAAATAAAAAGTTACGATCTAAACAAAGAATTGATACAAAGTTTAGTAAAAAGGTCCACTTGTCGTTGTTTAGTACAAAGTGAGTAAATACGACCACATAATGTAATAAATAAAAAAGCAAAGTTAAGTAAATTATATTCGTACTCTATTTAAGAACTAACAAAATAACAGACGAGATCTTTTTGATTATAATTTGAACAGAACACTGAATCTTTAAAAATTACATAAACCATATATATAATTATATATATAATATATATATAATACTATAAACTCTATATATATTATATATATAATACTATAAACTCGTATTTTTTTTTTTAATTCTCCTTTTAGAAGAACTTAAAATAGTTTCCAGTTTTTAGTATTTATATTCACATATTCACCATTGGTTTATCTAGTGAAATCATAAAAAAATCTGTAAAAAGTACTTTTGTTAATTCTTTTTAATCGAAAAAACGGCACACGCACGCAGTTTTCGTGGGGCTGGGCTGGGCTGGGCTGGGCAATCGCGTTTTTCATAGAAAATATTCGTCTGAACCTATGGCCCCTTAAGTTTCAGTTTTATAACAGTGTAGGTAGATAGATTGTAGCCTAGCCGATTTAGACTTCATAATATAAAAATATAATAGTAGTAGTGACTACTATAATTATTGATGTGACATTGACGTAATCGCGATTATCGGTATCAAAATCACATCGACTACTAAGTAGTCGATAATCTGATATCGATGGTTTTGATATCGATAATCGCGAATACGTCAATGTCACATCACTAGAACTCACACACGTATCAATTTCGCACATATTGACATTTCGGTTTCGGTGATGCGATATTGAGGAGTTCCTCAGTCTACTCGGAAGTATAATATGTTTATGATTTGGAACGACCATCACGGTTTTCCACTCTGTTTAGATAAATAAAATACCTCACAATTCTTGTTAAGATTAACATCATCATTTTGATAAGTATCCCTAGACACTTGCAATGCAAAGCAAACAAATTAAGAATATCATATCAAATGTACAGCCACAAGCGACAATTATTGGCAAGTCGCCAGCTCTTTTTCCCAGGTCAAACTCTCCCCCCTGGAACTGACGCAACAATGTCTAGTCTAGATAATACAGTCGACAGAGTGATCAAGTGATCATATACATTTTAATTGCAGAATTATACAAATGACGGGCGAAAATAAAGGAAATCTCTATGCTCTGCAGTGAAATATAATAGGCTCATGGGGTGTTTTAGTAATTCAGTGCGTATTTCACATCTGCATGCTAATTTGCGTACGACCCCTAGAGTATTATTAGTTTTGACGTAAAAGTACTATCTGCCAACACATTATCTTGCGATATTATACGTTTTAATGAGAAATGGAGCCAAGTTAGTAAGCCGTACTGGAGCACGATTGCGGTAATTTAAAACTTCGAAGTTCTATTCTTATCCAATTTCTGTTCTAATTACATTGCAATCCAATTACTATTCAACTAGAATTAAACATTTTAACGGGTTCTTACCGCGTTCCGTCCGCTTTATTCCAGATTAAATAATAACCGCGTAACTCTCAAAAACTGTATTACTATTGAACTGTGCTGAATTCCGCATCGCGCTAAACTCTAAGTAACTGACAGCCTTCAACGTCTGAGCGATGCGACCTGTCAAAACGGCTCTAACGGCTGTCATGAGCTGTACCGCGATTAGCGCAATACCAATTGTGTCAAAAGTTGTGGTTCGTACATGATCCAATCACGGTTCAATCACCGAATATTTACCGCTATTGCATCCGCGTGGTGGAGTATGGCCCACTCCCTCTCACCCTTATTCGCGGAGGAGGCATTTGCCCTGCAGTGGGATCCTACTGGCTATAACTTACTTTTAAGAGAAATGAAATTTTTATGTGGTGAGAAATTTTCAACAAATCTTATCTTCAAAAAAAAACAGACCAATCAACTGTTTTGTTTGGTTATTCTTTTACCAATTTTGACTCATAAATTGCAAGTATAAGTACCGATTTAGTTTCTTTCGTTGCTTGTTTAATTTAACCATGTCGTAATTAAAGTATTTCTGACATTGACTGTACAAAGCATGCGTGGTTAGAACTTCTCAATGTCATCTTCAATTCAACTGAACTGCAGTGGATGACGGACGAAACGAAAATACCTCTGATTAACTAAACTGCCCAATTTTACTTGACTCATTGCGATCTTTTGTCTGACTAATGTTTAGTCTAGTCATATCACGGTTTTGGCTATGTGCACGACACTAGCGCGGCGTACCTTACCTACTGACAGAACTTTTTCGGGCAGCCGTGAATTATTTACACTATTATAGTACTGTAAAAGTCTGTGTTTGTTCGAGGATTCTGCCAAAACTACTGGACCGAATTTGATAAAACTTTATATATTTAAAAGCTTATTATTAGTCTTAAAAACTAGCTTATATTTTATTCCGGTACGATGACGGGAGCGGATGCGGACGAAGCCACGGACAAAATCTAATTTGTATCGTAATTCCCATACAAACTTTTACCTCAGTTTTAACAAATAAAAATAAATAAATAAATATCTTGGACAATGTCACACAAATTATCTAGTCACATTTAAAGTACCAGGATCTAGCCTGGACTTGCATTATGATGACTAGACAACGATATAGAATACATATATAGATACAAACATCCATGACTCGGGTACAAATATTCATATTCATCATACAAATATTGCACCA
The DNA here is from genome assembly GCA_922987775.1 of Agonopterix subpropinquella. NCBI lineage: Eukaryota > Metazoa > Arthropoda > Insecta > Lepidoptera > Depressariidae > Agonopterix > Agonopterix subpropinquella. The sequence goes on along the minus strand of OV277698.1, from coordinate 16,323,418 downwards.
CCTATTTCAACACCTTTGTTTTTTCGGGGTTAAAATGCGACAAGCCTTTTTTAAGTGAGCATCTAGATGCCAATAGAAACTTCCATGCCAAATTTTAAGTTTGTAGTATTGACAGTTCTGGAGATTTCGTGTTAAGTTAGTGTGCTGATTTTCATAGATTCAAGCAAATCTGACGCAGCTTCGCCGTCAGTAGTACAAATTTCTGCCACGGCGTGCGCTGCGCTCGACTTGACAGTTTCCAACACCCACTTCGCACATAGCCAATATGATGCAGAGTTTATGAGTAATTAGTTCAGTCAAATAAGCAATCGACAAAAGTAAGATTTTCATGAAGAGTTTTCTGAAAATAAAGTAATACACTCGTTTCTAATTACGGAATACGGAATAATAATTGTCATGCAAGTTATGAGAAGTCTATCGTGCCAGGATTTATACAATTTAATAAATAAGAATAAGAACGCAAAACCTGAGAACTATTTGTTTTCCAGTAACGAGACGGTTAAATTTTTACTTTTTGTTAATTAAACATTGCTAAAAAACACGTTTTTGACCACCCTGATAGAATAGTAATTATAGTCATGAACTTATGTGAGTATAATTAATTATGGTCTTACGTTTTTACGGTCTTTTTAATTTAAGAGGATCAATCAGACCATCTATCTATCTCTTCTCTATGGGAAAAAACTTCTGTTCCATATCCATACAAAACTGCAAGTCTACTCGACCCAATGTTATGGCGATATATATTCGCGATTTCGATGTTGGTCCCACTGAAAAGCTGTTCAGTTTGATTTCATCCCCTTAAAAAACCGTCAGCATATTAAGTCGGACTCTCCTGTATAAACGCTCAAAATCACTTTGTATGAAATATCAATATCCATGGTTTCCCAATAACTCAACTATAACATAATGGAATGGCTTTGGCCTAGTTCAATCACCGAGCAGTTATTTTCTGTGGCCGACAGCGTGTCGTGAAAATACAGTTGACGTCACACTAAAGCACCCGTTATCGACTACGGGGTGATTGCCTCACGTGACGTCACGCTGAAGCACCCGCTGTCAACTACGGGTTGATTGTCTCACGTGACCTCACGAATCAGACACTGTTGGCTGGTTGGTTTCCCAGCACAACGAATCTGTCTATCATAAACATGAATAAAAGGTTGACATATTTATAATTGTAATACAACATGCTGGCTAGGCATCTAGTAAAATCATAGATAAGTATAGTAACTAGATGAAACCATACCGTGGCCGCACATGAAACAGCAATAGTGTGACTTTTGCATACAAAAAGACGGTTTGTTTGGCAAGATGTCTAGGCAAGAGGTCATCAACATTCCATAGGTTTGATAATGGTTAAAAACCGGCCACGGTGACCGAAACAAAAAATAATATTTCTGTCTTTTTTGTTTACATAAGTTTTCATAACTGGCTATCTCGTTCTCTCATTTCTTGGCTCCATCTTTCAGCGTAAGCGAAAAGTTTTTAATCTAAGAGTAAAATACTGATTGTGTTTTTTTTCTATCTTTGTTCTAGCGTCACGCAAAAACTACTGAACCAATTTTGATGAAGTTTTTTGTGTTTAAAAAATGCTGCTGTCCCATACATTTGACACAATTTAGACTCTGCATATTTTTCTTTACCAAAAAATCAGTGGAGTTATAAATTTTAACAAGCTAACATCGTCGAGAGGTGGTGTATGTTTGTCATTTGTTGCCACAGTTTACAGCCTGGATCTGCATGGAAAATTATCGTTATACCAATCAATCTAACTACTCTACTACTATCTATTTATAAATATAGTAGGTATTCGATTAAAAGCCATTAAGCCATAGTCTACAGTCTACGTGGATTGACGTGGATTACTTTATCTTCGTGGTCATTAAATTAATTAAATAATAAAAACTAAACAGTCTACTGCGCAGTTCCACAATAGAACAAGAATAACAATGGTAATTAATACATTTACTATAAGTGTTTTGTTTTCATTTTTATACAGATTCCATGAGAAATAATTATCATGCAATTAAACTTGAATCCGTTTATTTTATTAATTGAAGAAAGTCACGAATTATCAAGAGCAAATACTCAGGCAAAGTTATAGTCAAACCAAAAAACTCACGCAAAATCGTTAACCCGAAAAATTATTCTCATACTCAGAATGTAACTCCGCAAAATATACACCGTGGTATGGAATCGGCATAATTTTAAGGCCAGAATATTGTGCTTTACACCATACAACTAAATACACCAAGTTGGTCCCATATGGTACAAATCGCGACAAAAAAAATCAACCGTTTCATACATTTTTTTTGAGAAACTATTAACAATATTTATGGAATAGCAGATTTTTTTTACGATTTCTTATGAATGTTCGCTCCGTAGTGAAATTTGTTCAGTTTGAAGAAACCCCCCTTCACCCTTGAAAATTACGATTACCAACGAGAATTAAATCATTACAAGAAACGATGCATTTTGTTAAACACCCTCTATACTATAGGTTATCCTCCAGATCTCTTGTTCTAATCCTAAACACCCACATCATCCCATAAACATATCTTTAAATCTGACAAGATAGTTGAAAATGTTGAAATATTTATCACATCTGAAATTTAATCTAAAACTTGCAGCTTACTTAATATTCATTGAAGTCAGGTGAATTTATGTCTATTAAAAGAGCTTCGAACATTTCAGTATGGAAGGTGGCATACCTACTTTCCGCCATTTTGAAAAAATCACGATTTTGCGGCCACTGATGAAACATATGCCAATCGACAGGGAAAATGATTACAAACAAAAAATATACTTTGGTAAAATGACCTAAGTGGTATACTTTCGGAGATATAGGAGTTTGAAAATAAAAAAAAATAAAAACATTTTTTTCCACCCAAATTGACTTTTTTGATCAGGAATAGATCGGCGAAGCTCAGGATCGACCAGGACTTAATATTATTACATAATATTATTATTATAAATAAGTTTTATTCATTTACTATGATAAATAAAATACCTACCTACATGCAAGACAGCTACTCGAGCAAGACGGTTGTTGCAGCAATGTTGCTAACTATTCCGAGAGGGATTTATATGTATTTACCTATGTATTAAATACTTGGTCATCATCATCATCATCTCAGCCGATGGCCGTCACACTGCTGGACATAGTCCTCCCCAAGGATCGTCACAACGACCGGTCCTGCCGGTGTCCTTATCGAACGGGTTCCCGCCGCCTTCGTCAGGTCGTCGGTCCAACTTTTGGGGCCCAACCTACCCACTGCTATTACCCGGGGTGCGGGATGCGGGAGCTACCCACGCTGCGCTTTCCGGTTCGCGATCGCCACTCAACGGCTCTTCGGCCCCATCGGTTCTGCGAGCAATGTGCCCCGCCCACTATAGTTTAGCAATTCTTTGGGCTATGTCTCCGCGGATCTCTTCATTTCCGATTCGATCTTGCCGGGATACTCCGAACATAACCCATTGCCTTTTGGATGACTTTCAACCTTTTTATGAAGCCTTGAGAGAGCGACAACCGACGTCTCAGTTCCGTAATTCATCTTGAGACACTGCGGTATCTTGGACGTGAGGAGACTACGTAGCTTTCCAACGTTGCCTTGCTGAGTCGGATTCGACAGCAGGCCACTTCTGCGGCGGTGGGCTAGGCTATGAAGCTTGGTCTCCACCAGCTTACTGTCGCCAATGAGCCTCCTGGTTCTGCGTTCAACCGAGTCGAGTGCGGCAAATTGATACTTGGCTGAGCCATCCCACAGGTGGTAGCAGTACTCCATACATGATGGAACCAGAGCTTTATACAACATTAAGAGCTGTCCAGGAGTTTAGTACCGCTTCACCTTGTTTATGATACCCAGCTTTTTGGCCCTAGTTTGAGCCTTTGTCTCGATGTCAGCGCCGAAGTTGAGTTTCGTGGTCAACCTCATGCCCAGAAGCCCAAGACTGTCGGAAATAGGGACAGATGTACCCCGGATAGTAGGAGTCAGATTAAACGGACTCCTTTTTGCGGTGAACATACAAGCCTGTGTTTTGGTGGCGTTGAAGTTGACTTAATTATTGTCACCCCACTGGGAGACAAGACTTAAAGTCAAGTTTGTCCGCTCCACCATGGCCTATTTCCTGCGAACTATGGCCTGCGAACGTATTTCATTCCTGCTGGCCCTTGCGCCGGATACATATCTCTCCGTGACAGTACTGTCATCTGCATATCCAACAATACCTGACACAAGGAGGTCATTGATGTGTAGCAGGAAAAGAGTCGCGGAGAGAACAGACCCTTGAGGAACCCCAGCATCAATTTCCATAAGGTATGAAGAGCAGCTGTCAATGACAACTCTAATCGACCGTTCTCTCAAGAAATCAGATATCCAGCTGCAAAGATCAGCGGGGATACCATAAGCAAGAAGCTTGCTCAGCAAACTAGCGTGCCATACCCTGTCAAAGGCCTTCAAGATGTCAAGTGATACGGTAAGTGCTTCACCGTGTTTCTCGATGGCCTCGCCCCAGCAGTGCGTGACATACACAAGAAGATCCCCAGTCGATCGCCCCCGGCGGAAGCTATATTGGCGATCACTGAGTAGATCATTATCGTCTAGGTATGTCAGCAACTTACTGTTAAGTATTCTTTCCATGACTTTAGAGAGAATGGAAGTAATGGCGATAGGTCGGTAGTTGCAGGGATCGGCACGATTGCCCTTCTTGGGTACCGATTGCACATTTGCAAGCTTGCAGGATTTAGGTACCGTTCTGTTCTGAGAGAGAGAGGCGATACAGGCGTGTTAGGACAGGAGACAACTCAGGCGCACAATATCTCAGCACTCTTGCAGGTATACCATCAAGACCACTGGCCTTATTCACATCTAGACAACGCAATGCTCTGAGGACCTCTTTTGTACGTATTGTGATCTCCGGCATCGAAGAATCACATCGAGGGATGGTTGGTGGCTGTTTGGCACCAGTGTCCAGACGTGGATTGCTCGCAAACAGAGAAGCAAATAAATTAGCTTTCTCAGTTGCGGAGTGAGCCAGCGACCCATCAGGTTTCTGCATGGGAGGCAAAGTGGGACGGCAGAAATTGGATTCGACCAATTTTGAAAGGGACCAGAACTGTTTACTACCAGAAGGGTAGGATGCCAGTCTGACTCCAATGCGGCTGACATGATCGAATCGAGCCTTCTGGATCACCCGTTTGCAGGACTTGACGGCAGAATTAAAGGCCCTCTTTTTCGGCGCGAACCCTACGAGCTCTATCTTGGCGGTCGCGAGCTTGGAACCATGCTTGGTAGGCGGATTCCTTTTTAGCTTCAGCGCGAGCACAATCCGCATTGTACCAAGGTTGGGCTTTGTGACCGAGTGCGATGTCGGAGAATGGAATATAATATTCCATTCGCAGTACCAGTACCATTCCAATTACGTCCGCAACCGCATCAGCAGAACTGGCAGGGTCACTCGAAGAAAAACACACTTGCCGCCACGGGTAAGACGCAAAGAAGTGCCGCATCAGTTCTGCTGATGCGGTTGCGGACGTAATTGGAATGGTACTGGTACTGGGAATGGAATATTATATTCCGTTCTCCGACATCGCACTCGGTCACAAAGCCCAACCTTGGTACAATGCGGATTGTGCTCGCGCTGAAGCTAAAAAGGAATCCGCCTACCAAGCATGGTTCCAAGCTCGCGACCGCCAAGATAGAGCTCGAAGGGTTCGTGCCGAAAAATAGGGCCTTTAATTCTGCCGTCAAGTCCTGCAAACGGGTGATCCAGAAGGCTCGATTTGATCATATCAGCCGCATTGGAGTCAGACTGGCATCCTACCCTTCAGGTAGTAAACAGTTCTGGTCCCTTTCAAAATCGGTCGAATCCAATTTCTGCCGTCCCACTTTGCCTCCCATGCAGAAACCTGAAGGGTCGCTGGCTCACTCCGCAACTGAGAAAGCTAATTTATTTGCTTCTCTGTTTTCGAGCAATTCACGTCTGGACGCTGGTGCCAAACAGCCACCATCCATCCCTCGTTGTGATTCTTCGATGCCGGAGATCACAATACGTACAAAAGAGGTCCTCAGAGCATTGCGTTGTCTAGATGTGAATAAGGCCAGTAGACTTGATGGTATACCTGCAAGAGTGCTGAGATATTGTGCGCCTGAGTTGTCTCCTGTCCTAACACGCCGTATCGCCTCTCTCTCTCTCAGAACAAGAACGGTACCTAAATCCTGCAAGCTTGCAAATGTGCAATCGGTACCCAAGAAGGGCAATCGTGCCGATCCCTGCAACTACCGACCTATCGCCATTACTTCCATTCTCTCTAAAGTCATGGAAAGAATACTTAACAGTAAGTTGCTGACATACCTAGACGATAATGATCTACTCAGTGATCGCCAATATAGCTTCCGCCGGGGGCGATCGACTGGGGATCTTCTTGTGTATGTCACGCACTGCTGGGGCGAGGCCATCGAGAAACACGGTGAAGCACTTACCGTATCACTTGACATCTTGAAGGCCTTTGACAGGGTATGGCACGCTAGTTTGCTGAGCAAGCTTCTTGCTTATGGTATCCCCGCTGATCTTTGCAGCTGGATATCTGATTTCTTGAGAGAACGGTCGATTAGAGTTGTCATTGACAGCTGCTCTTCATACCTTATGGCAATTGATGCTGGGGTTCCTCAAGGGTCTGTTCTCTCCGCGACTCTTTTCCTGCTACACATCAATGACCTCCTTGTGTCAGGTATTGTTGGATATGCAGATGACAGTACTGTCACGGAGAGATATGTATCCGGCGCAAGGGCCAGCGGGGATGAAATACGTTCGCAGGCCATAGTTCGCAGGAAATAGGCCATGGTGGAGCTGACAAACTTGACTTTAAGTCTTGTCTCCCAGTGGGGTGACAATAATTTAGTCAACTTCAACGCCACCAAAACACAGGCTTGTATGTTCACCGCAAAAAGGAGTTCATTTAATCTGACTCCTACTATCCGGGGTACATCTGTTCCTGTTTCCGACAGTCTTGGGCTTCTGGGCATGAGGTTGACCACGAAACTCAACTTCGGCGCTGACATCGAGTCTAAGGCTCAAACTAGGGCCAAAAAGCTGGGTATCTTAAACAAGATGAAGCGGTACTAACTCCTGGACAGCTCTTAATGTTGTATAAAGCTTAGGTTCGATCATGTATAGAGTACTGCTGCCACCTGTGGGATGGCTCAGCCAAGTATCAACTTGCCGCAATCGACTCGGTTGAACGCAGAGCCAGGAGGCTCATTGGCGACAGTAAGCTGGTGGAGCTGGAGACCAAGCTTCATAGCCTAGCCCACTGCCGCAGAAGTGGCCTGCTGTCGAATCCGACTCGGCAAGGCAACATTGGAAAGCTACGTAGTCTCCTCACGTCCAAAATACCGCAGTGTCTCAAGATGAATTACGGAACTGAGACGTCGGTCGTCGCTCTCTCAAGGCTTCATAAAAAGGTTGAAAGTCATCCAAAAGGCAATGGGCTATGTTCGAAGTATAACGGCAAGATCGAATCTGAAATGAATTGATCCGCTGAGACATAGCCCAAAGAATTGCTAAACTATAGTGGCAATGGGTGGGGCACATTGCTCGAAAAACCGATGGGGCCGAAGAGCCGTTGAGTGGCGATCGCGTACCGGAAAGCGCAGCGTGGGTAGCTCCCGCATCCCGCACCCCGGGTAATAGCAGTGGGTAGGCTGGGCCCCAAAAGGTGGACCGACGACCTGACGAAGGCGGCGGGAACCCGTTCGATAAGGACACCGGCAGGACCGATCGTTGTGACGATCCTTGGGGAGGACTATGTCCAGCAGTGTGACGGCCATTGGCTGAGATGATGATGATGATGATGATCAAGTATTTAACACATAGATATAAATCCCTCTTGGAATAGTTAGCAACACTGCTACAACAACCGTCTTGCTCGAGTAGCTGTCTTGCATGTAGATAGGTATTTTATTTAGCTTAGTAAATGAATAAAACTTATTTATAATAATAATATTATGTAATTATACTATGTCCTGATCGATCCTGAGCTTCGTTGATCTATTTCCTGATCAAAAAAGACAATTTGGGTGGAAAAAATAGTGTTTTTTTTTTTTTTTTCAAACTCCTATATCTCCGAAAGTATACCACTTAGGTCATTTTACCAAAGTATATTTTCTGTTTGTAATCATTTTCCCTGTCGATTGGCATATGTTTCATCAGTAGCCACAAAATCGTGATTTTTTCAAAATGGCGGACAGTAGGTATGCCACTAAGGCAGGTTGCTCTTTCCATAACTGTGGAATATAATAATATAAATTATATACCTACCTAAGTACCTACGTTTAATAGTTCGGTATAAGTTAATTAATTATTTATGCGTTTGAATTGTTTGATACAATGAAACGACAAGGTCATCTATGCATTATTTCATAGGTTTCATACTTCAGCGAGTAGTAAAGGCCTTTGTGCAGTCATTTGATTGCCTGTTGGAATTGACAAAATTGATTTTACATACCTACCTATCTAATTAGTCTTGAGATCATGAGATTTGTGATATGAGGGAAGCAAATTATGAATTATAATGATAAATAATATTATATCCCTAATAGTCCGAGATCCGACCGTAAAATTATGCACCTATTTCATAGGCGAACGAAATGTGATTCTAGTGTATGTTTACACAGGGGTTAATTCAACGCCGCCAAGTTGCCTAATAAAAATCTTGCCGCAAGTACCTTTTCCATTATGATTTTTGGTATAACTTTTTCTTAAAAAAATACTTCTTTGAACCTGGCAACCCTATAGTTGCGGCAGATTGAGAGGTGGCAACCCTAGTTTTCCCAGCACTATAGATCAGTCTCCTTCCGATGGCACCTCATTTACTTCCCTAACAAACAGGGGGAAAAAGTTATACCAAAAATCATAATCTTCTTCTTATCGTGTGGGCAGAGCCCTGGTGTCAGAGTTTTTTCAGACCGCCTTTCGGCCTCTGACGTGGTTTTTATGTAACGACTACTACCACTAGAGATAGTAGCCGGGACCAACGGCTTAACGTGCCATCCGAAGCACGGAATCACTTTTCTTTTCAGACAATCAGGTGATTCAGCCTGCAATGTCCTAACCAACTGGGGAAAAATGCACAAAGTGACATATCACTAGGTGTCCCCCGTGGGAATCGAACCCACGACCTCCGTATCGAGAGCCAATGCTCTTAACCATTAGACCACGGAGGCAGTTCATCATTCAAAATCATAATGGAAAAGGTACTTGCGGCAGGATTTTTCTAGGCAACTTGGCGGCGTTGAATTAACCCCTGTAAACATACACTAGAATCACATTTCGTTTGCCTATGAAATAGGAGCATAATTTTACGTTCGGATCTCGGACTATAAAGATAAAACCGCCGTATTTGTACCTAGTTGTATTTCTTTATCTTTATTTGCCTAAATGTATTTTTTATATAGAATATATTGGCGAATACGCGACCGACAAGAGCTGTAGCTCTTAAATAAATGATGATGATGATATTTTGATTTGGTGTGCAATCATGTGTTGCATAGAAGACTAGATAAAATGTTACAGGCTGATAAAATATAGCATATCGAATAGCCACAAAATTAAAAACAAAGTCGAAGCCGCACTCTCTGTTCTGTTGGCACTATACCATCTAAATTCTAACAGCACTATCCGTTCCCGGTTCCTGTCTATATTGAAAACAGTCACAAATGAAAGATCTAAAATATACGTGAAAGCGCTGTAAGCGAAGTGTAAATAAGGTATATTTAGACGTTAGCGATTCGATTCCATCTGCTGCGCAGTTCGTTATTTTGGTTGAGAACACAACCGACACACATGGCAACATAGATCACACCGTCATCACACCGCCACATGGCCTGGAGTTCGTTTTTTGCCACTCTAAACTTTTTCTACCGGAATCGATGGGCAGGGTTAGGGTTCATACCTCTTTTAGTACCTTTTCATATCTTCTTTAGCGACCTTGAATGTTGACGTAGTTTTGTGAATCTATATTAGTTAGGTCGCAGCGATTTCCTGTGTTATTGTGACAAATATTGCTTTATGTGACATTAGGACCGAAACCTATAAATTGATCTGATCTGATCTGATAGCTCATCAATTCCAATTAAATAAATAAAATAAAATAAAAAGCCTTTTTATTTTGCTCCCAACACATTGTAGGTAAATTACATGGAACATTGGTATAAGTAGTGAGTGCATGCAATAATAATTATTAAACTAAGTAGTAACAAAACATTTCTTATTTATGTATGTTATTAAACACTTGTAAAAAGTATATGTCTAGAATGAGTCTCACGCTTCTGCCGTATAAAACAAAAGGGTGCAACTTTCTTAGGTTGGTGTGCGTGAGGCGTCATACAAATTATGTCTGTGTGCGTGTATATGGATAGTTTAGAGGCCAGTACTGGTTGCAATTTTTTTTTTTTTTTTTTTTTTTTTCACGCGTTTGTAGCTTTGACTGTCTATCCTGACATATAATTTATCCAAGATTATACATAATAGTTTTTATCATTTCCATTATTACTTATTTATTATATTGTATTATGGTTCCGTTAAAAGTTCATTGTTGCTGGCTCTAAGGTTGTGTTCATCAAGCTGTAATTTGCTCGAATAACAAACTCCATAAATGTAAATTTTTTACATTATACAGGCTGTAACAAAAAACCCTAGTAATACTTAAGGAGGTGCTTCAGACCATCAATCTTAACCACTTTCACTATGGAGCCAACATCGAGAAAAAGTAAAAAAAATCTGTTGAGCCGGTATATTGCAGTTTTGTATGAAACAGTTGATTTTTATTTCGCGATTTCGAAGTTGGCTCCGTAGTGAATGTTGTTCTGAAGCACCCCCTTAAGTATTACTAGGGTGTTTTGTTACATCCTGTAAAAGGTCTAACAAAATTAGGTGAAACTATTTTAAGGGGATGACCAGACAATCAAACCGAACAACTTTCTCTATGGGACCAACATCGAAATCGCCCAAAAAAAAATCAGCTGTTCCATCCCATATAATAGTTTCACCTAATTTTGTTAGACCTTATATTCTAAAGGACACGCACGTAATATCAATCAGACGGTATGTAACATTGACAGTTATTTCATTACATTACCATACAATTAACACTACATAACCATTTATGACTAGTTACTAGGCCATACCGTATTATCGATATCTTAATATTTAAGTGCTCACGCAATTTTTATGATTCACGAACAGAAAAATAATAATCGTATTTCCAGTAAAAATTTAAATATGAGTCACTTTATGGAACTCTTTGTTTAGTAAAATAATCGTGAAAATGCTTAATCGTCTATGACACAATACCACCACAGATTATTTGATAGTTACTACGTAAACACCACCACCATTGGACACGTGTATATTATACCTAAGTATACATAGTCAGTCTCTACATTATCATAGTGAAACTATAGTAGTTTAGTTTAGTCCGAGATATAAGTGTACTTTTTGCAACCATCAGCAGCAAGGCTGATTCAGTGTTTATGGGGTGTAGAACTTTTCTGTGATGGGGATGGACCAGGGGGTCAATCGCGCTAATTTTGAACGATACTACCAAAACTAAACCACAACCAAAAACGTTACGTTATGCACAATTCGTATCGCGCAAATTATATTAACGGTAACGATTTAGCTTTATTTCGGAAGATATTGGCGTAACGCTTGATGTCCGTTCGATCGAATTTTCTGTATTGTGCGATTTAACCGTTCAGAAAAAAATAACGCGATAGCATTTTTATTTATTATATTGTATTATGGTTCCGTTCATTTTTACATCAGCTAAACCAAATCTAAACCAAAACTAAACCAAAACCAAAAACGTTCCGTCCGAACGGTAAAACCGTATAAAATAGGGCAATTGAGGCCCAGGTCTGCCTGCATAACTCCAGTCGGTTTAGGAGTTACTGATGATTAAAGGTCTGTAAAAATTAACGATCAGCTGCAAGGCTGATCGTATGCTATTGTTGTAGTATGCACTGATAGCTATGTGAACGGTACAAAAACTGACATGGTTCATCAGTCGGTTTAGGAGATACAGCCGTTCAATGATCGGAACTTTGACTGGCTGTATCTCCTAAACCGACTGACAGAACTTGACAGTTTTTGTACTGTTCACATAGCTACAGTGCATACTACAACAATATCATACAACCATCAGTAACTCCTAAACCGACTGGAGTTATGCAGGCAGACCTGGTCCATCCCCATCACAGAGATGCTCTACACCCCATAAACACTGAATTAGCCTTGCTGCTGATGGTTGCAAAAAGTACACTTATCTTTTATACTATACATAATTATAGTTAATCGATTAAAAACATGTTTTTCAAATATCAGTAGTGGCTGAAAATTGGGATGTGATATTTATCACTTATTTATTACGGAAAGAAGAAAGTAAAAACCATTGTGAACTCAGGACATTAGGCAAGATCAACAAATAGATTCCCACCAAATTACCTACATCAAAAATTCAAAACAGACTGAAGATGGAGTGGATGGTTGGAATAAAATTTGTTACTGCACAACGATTCCTTTACGGAACCAACACAACGCCAATTAGACTAAATTCAGGTTAAAAGAAATGTGAAATTTTACTCGAGTCATCAATCATCATAATAATACGAAACGAAGCAACAAACAAATTCAATGTAATGTTATTTCTAACATTTGAATATGTAACTTTAAAAGACAGTACGTAGGTACGTTAAATTTAAACTACATATAATAAAACTGTAACAGAAGTGTGTCTGTACGTTGAAGATATATATACAAGAAAAGTTGGTTTCGTTGGTTCGAGCATCACACAAAAACTACAGAACCAATTTTGATGAAACTTTTTTTGTTTGGTGTCTTATGATTTGACTTAAAATCTGGTATATAATTTGTGCGGACGAAGTCGCGGGTAAACTCTAGTTTACTTATGCAGGTTCTTAATGTTTTTCTTGTACCTACTATTCATAGATCCAATATAGTACAGGCACAGGTCGCGTATTTGACACGACTTTCGTGACTGCCCGTAATGTAAATGGATTAGTCACAAATCTTATTACCATTGTTGCGTCAATCGCGATTATACAAGAGACAAACAAATACCCAAGAATATGGCAAAGCTTGGGCTAAAACGTTTACGGGTTATAGTGAGACTTCATTGTTTTATTTGCGGTTTTTTACGCAGCGCTATCTTTTCTGTTCAACAGTTTTGTGTTCACAGTATTTTGGGTAAGACTGATTTAGAAATCTGGCATATGGGGCTCATAACAGCTACACTCCAAATCGCATCTCTGATTTCTTTCTATTTAATTTAGTAGGACCTAACGGTAGTAACTTTTAAATAATCTGTGGTACCTAATAAAAATTAAAGCTATTATGGCCACGTATGGCTTGGATTTTTTTAGGTACTCTGAGAACATGAATCATTAGTTCATTAGGTATTAATTCATGTTCTCCGAGTACATATATGTATGTGAAAATCCACGCACATTTGCCAAACGACTGCCCTTTACACACACATTACTGGGTGATTTTGTAAAAACTTTCCCAATTTTCAGGGCTGGTTCAGACCATCAAACTGAAGAACTTTTATTATAGGACCAAAGCTGAAATCGCAAAAAGAAAAATCTGCTGTGCCCTTCGATCAACAATGTATATTGTTGATCGAAGGCTATGCCACACTAAACTGCAATTACCTACTCCACACAAAATAAAAGTATGATTTCATACTTTCAAAAATCGCAAATAGATATCAGCTATTTAGCTGATATCTTTTTGCGATTTCAGCTTTGCTCCCATAGTTAAAGTTGTTCAGTATGATGGTCTGAATAACCCCTGGAAAGAATATTTTATTTTTATGTCTTTCTACTTTTTAGTTAGGTTTCTCGTTAACGACCAATTGAAAAAAGTCCGCATTATCTTAGTGCTTGATGATGATTACATCATCAAAATGGTTCTTTTACGTGTCTACGATCGGGGTCCAAAGATACACTACCTAGTTATTTCTTACTCAATTTCAAGAAACTCATCAAAAGTAAATTACCAATCATGCGATCACATTTATTCATCTAGCTAGATTCTGATTTGTATGTAATGTACAGGGTGTAACAAAACACCCTAGTAATACTTAAGGGGGTGCTTCAGACCATCAAACTGAACAACTTTCACTATTGAGCCAACGTCGAGAAAAAATAAAAAAAATCTGCCGTCCCATGCATTTGAGTCGAGACGGTACTGCAGTTTTGTATGAAAGAGCGGATTTTTTTTCTCGATTTCGATGTTGGCTTCATAGTGAAAGTTGTTCAAGTGGATGGTCTGCAGCACCCCCTTAAGTATTACTAGGGTGTTTTGTTACACCCTGTATAGTTTAGTTCCTTTTTCCGCTATCGCCAGATTACAGTTTGTTAGAATGCAATTAGTAGTCTCAGACTTATTAGTCTTATTACCGACATATGTAGTCTATCCTCTCTCTTTGAAGTTCATTGCAATGTGACCTTTATCACAGCTGTAAAAGGTACTAAGTATGTATGTACCTACTTAATTGATGACTTGACCGTAAAATTTGGAATAACGCCAAAAAGTTCATATGCCTGTTTATTTCATCTATCGTGTTAGAATTCACGTTTTCGTTGTTAATTGCTTTGCTTTCAGTCTCTATTCCAAATTTTGATATATTTTCACAATCCAATTGTTAATGTCACTTCCTAACGCATTGGCTGGAATTGTAAACAGCGTCCAATTATAAATAAATGACCTTAATTAACAAAGTGTTAAGTAACGCACCGAATGTCAAAAACACATGCGTCACATCAATCGCTCTAAATAATTGGGACATGGGAAAACGAAAAAACATGGGGATAGATGTAAGGAAATACTTAAGTACTTACATTTCTTTTTTTAAACCCTCCAACAACGTGTTTAATGAATCAATAAACCTAATCAATTACTGAACAGCATGATAAGTAAGTAAGTATCTCATTCCGAAAATCAACGAGATCAACACGTATGACAATTTTCTTTTTCTTTCAATTCCCACAAATATTGTCCAGTTATTTTGAATGAACTTTGTATTATCATTCAATATAGACCGAGATCCGACCGTAAAATTATGCACCTATTTCTTAGGCGAACGAAATGTGATTATAGTGTATGTTTACACAGGGCCAGGGGTTAATTCAATGCCGCCAAGTTACCTAGAAAAATCATGCCACAACAACAGGGTTGCCAGGTTCAAAGAAGTCATTTTTGAACCTGGCAACCCTAGAGTTGCGGCAGATTGAGAGATGGAAACACTTTTTTTTCCAGTGCTTTAGATCAGTCTTCTTGATGATGGCACCTCATTTACTTCCCAAACAAATAGGTGGAAAAATTTATAGGTACCAAAAATTATAATGGAAAAGGTACTTGCGGCACGATTTTTCTAGGCAACTTGGCGGCGTTGAATTAACCCCTGTGTAAACATACACTAGAATCACATTTCGTTCGCCTATGAAATAGGTGCATAATTTTACGGTCGGATCTCAGACTAATAGGTAGATACGTTTATGGTTCCAATAGTAAATAAAACCGGTCAAGTGCGAGTCGGGCTACTCGCGCACCGAGGGTTCCGTGCCACACCACCACAGAACACAACATTATTAACTTTTGTCCGGGACACTTGGCCGGTTTTTAGTATGTTGTTATTCTGTAGAGTTTGCCTTAAAATCACACTAAGTTTGACGCTTGTATGTATTACCGTTTTTACGATAGAGCGTGAAGAAAAAACGTTGATAACAACTAGTTTCTTGTTGAGAACCCCCCTTAATTTTTAACTTTTTAACTATTTTTTAACAAATCCACCGTAATAACGCATAATCTGAGAAAATTTCAACTCTCTAGCTATTACGGTTCAAAAGTTACAGCCCTAAATAGGTAGGACAGACGGACGGACGGACGGACGGACAACGTAGGCTTAGTAATAGGGTCCCGTTTTCACCCTTTGGGTACGGAACCCTAAAAACTTTCATCTCATCGGTCGATACTAGTTTGTATTTGATCATGTAAACGGAGCGGAGTGCACAGATAATGTAATTATCTAACAGCGATCTCGCCGGTGGAACCTGTGCTACCGGTGGCCGGTGCGGTGCCCTGCCGGACCGGATTTTAATCACGCCTATAATTTGTTCGGAGACCATTTACATAAAGTCGTATCAATGTTGTTTTCGAAAATAGTAAACAAACTTCTCTTAGTAAGCCTTTAGGGTTTCATAATGGAATTTCGAAGGTGTTCTCGAGTGGCAACCGCGTATCGCTAAGCGCGTGGGTAGGACCCGACACAAGGTGGATCGACGACCTGGTTAAGGCGATGGGAACCTGTTGGATGAGGGCAGCGATGGACCGATCGTTGTGGCGATCCTTGGAGTAGGTCTATATCCAGCTGTGGACGTCTATCGGCTTATATGTTGATGATGATGATTGGTACACCGGTGTGACATCGGACCCAAATTCGAACGGCCTGGACAGCTGTGGTGGCACAAGCGGCCCACGATGGTCACGTCCCTCAGCCATGATGTTACAAGAAGAAGAATGGAATTACGAGTCAAGGTGGTTAGCATTTTGCAAGCCCATAAAACAGTACAAAAAATCCTTACCCTTAGTTACCATACCACACCCACGGGCATATATTACATAAAAATTTTACTATAAATTGAAAACTTCTAAGATTCCTGTTTTATGTTTAGAGCTATTTGTTTACACATTTCTCAGCTATAAACCGTGTACACTTTACAGGTTTGTATACTTAGTTCAATACTTAACATATCCAATCCAGTTAAACCTTGGGCGGTACCGGCGGGCGCTGGAAGCGTAGGTTCTAGTCTCAGATAAAATGCCGCGATACCCAAGTTATAGTCGCGACTACATGGTACCACAGATTCTTTGGCTTTTTTGTCATCATGCACTTATTTATTGTGTTGCTTGGTTTAAACAATAATAAAGTTTCATTTATTTTTATGGTTTACTTTCATCCATAGGTGCTTAAGGCTTTTTTAACAAGCTAAACTTCTTAATTCGAGGATCAATATTAACGTAACTTATAAATGCATCCATTCATAATTACGCCATAACCAGTCAAAATTGGTCGCCGAATCTTCCGCCGAATTATGGATATGGATCTGAGTTTAGCTTAATACCTCTAACTAAACGCTAAACGTCAACAACATTTGGTACTGCAAATGAGCCAGGGCAGATATACAGGGTGAAATTGATATGATTAGCGTCCTTTTAAACTAAGAGTCTACCCATAAAACTGAACAACTTTTATTATGGGAGCAAACAGATCGGAGCAACTTAAAAATCACCTGTCCCATACTAAACTGCAATGCCTACTCGACTCAAGTGTATGCAACAGCTGATTTTTTATTTGCTCTGATCGGTTTGCTCTCATACTAAAAGTTGTTCAGTTTGTTGGGTAGACTCTTAGTATAAAAGGATGCCAATGATATCAATTTCACCCTGTATATACGAGTTTCATCCTGTACGAATTTATTTTATTGAGATAAAGATAGATATAATTTCCAAATATTGTTGATTAACAAGTAACAAAAAAACATATAACTTTTCTGTAACCATGTTGTACTATTTCGGCTTGGGAAATTGCGAGTTCAAGTTCTGTCCGATGCTAAATTTGTCAATCTATAATTTGAAATATAGGAATATGTAATTCCAGATCGAAATCTATATTATATGACACCGATCCTCAGCATTTAATGATCGACAAAAAAGTCCAGACTGAACTGGGGCGTAAGATTTGTGCTATTGAAAAAATACATGCGTCTGAAAGTTGCATAATGAACTTTCTGTTTAAAAATAATAAATAATCGCGACAACACCAGAACCGAACATCCGTCCATTATTTTAAAATATGGTCACACACACAGTCGCAGAATATCAATAGGTATTGCGTCATAAAACTAAGTTAGACAGTTATCAAATTATCTAAACATCAGCTTCCTTTCACACACACACGCCAGTAAATCTATTAACTACGTACAAGTCTCTTTATTACGTCTCCGAAATGTTTAGCACCATCAATTGGGCACATAAAATTGTTTTCAGACATGAAGTTTCCATCATTTGTGTAGTGTACAGCAATAAAGAGTAGTTAATGCGGAAAGCGCCGGTAGCGCCATCTATCGGCTGGTGCGGTCTGTGGTCAATATCTATCGTTCATTCGCTCGGTATTCGTGCACCGACCGCCGTGCTGTGCGGACGTGCGCTAGTCACATTACTAGTGAAGACTATATCTGTGTTTCATTATATACATCAACCTCAACCAACCCTTAGTAGAAATGTGTATTCTACATTGGCGACGACGGGATTCGAAATTCACGTGAGTAAAGTGTTTATCAGTTTGTTGAGGGTTGAAAATTAAAAAATACAAACGGTGCCAACGAAATAAAATCCACCAGTTAAGGACACCCAGTTAAGGAAGCTAAGCGAGTTATTTAAACACAATCGAAGACGGTTTTACTGGCGTTGCTTTATTTGTTGCCTAAAAAGTTACACAGTGTTAAAATATATTTCAAAAGAAAAGTAAAAATAGTTTTGTCCCGATTTTAAATCGTTTATTTGGAATTATCTTAATTATCTGGTTTCTGCTAGCATTGCTTTGTTTTTGCCTTTGCCTAGTGATAAAAATATATTTCAAAAGAAAAGAAAAAATAGTTTTTTGTCCCGATTTTAAATCGTTTATTTGGAATTATCTACATACTGTATTTCTTTTCCCACATGTCGACCATCGAATGCTGGAGGAAAGAGGAGAGACCAGACAGGAGGAAGGTGTGGGACAACACGGGACGGCGCGGCGCCTAGGATGAACAAATGTACGCCAGCGCCAGCTGTGGACATCAATCTTTAAGGTCACGTAATCATTCCTTATTACTTTAAACGATTGAAAGAATTTATTCAAGTCCGTAGCTCCAGGCTCACTGCCCGTCACACGTGACTGGACACAAGGGTGTTCTGGGGTTTCTGAGTCTCTGACTGCTCCTCGGGGAGTGTACTCGTGAGCATATACTAATGCATGCTTGTAGTCCGTCATTATGCCCTAATGGGTATCCAAAATACGCGCATTAACCTCTCGTATGCCGGAAAAGCCAGACACAATAGAAATAAATGGTTTTCATCATGCTGATGCGCGGTCCTGCATACCAAAGGTTAAGAATAGTGTCTTGATTCGAGACAAACAGGATTAGGTAACCAAGATATGCCAAGTGAGTTTATTCCAATAGTTTTTATACTTATATTGACACATTGTCATTTTTAAGTAATTGTCTTACTTCGTAGTTGTGATGGTCTCTAATAAAAGTTACTTATTACCATTATGCGTACCGAACATTCTACGTATAGAACATTCGGCGTAACCGATGTTCGGCGTAACGAACATTCGACGCCACGAACATTCGGCAAACGAACTTTCGGCGTAACGAACATTCGGTGTAACGAACATTCGGCGTAACGAACATTCGGCGTCACGAACATTTGACGTAACGAACGTTCTGAGTAACGTACATTCGACTTAACGAACATTCGGCGTAACGAACATTTGGCGTAACGAACATTCTGATGTCACAAAAATTTAAGTTGTAATCCAAAGTTTTACGTTTTGAACGTTTTACTTATTGGACATTCTCAGTGTAGGTATGCGAGAACAATAATAATATACAACACTTTCGGAGCTTATTTGGTGGTACTAGTTCATGAAAATATTTCAATTCAAACATCAATAGTACCAACATAATTTCCGATCATCATCATCATCCGATTTGTTACCGGAACTTGTTTGACGTATTCTATACTTTATAGAACTTCAATTCAGTAACCTTACGTTGATCTTATCTTTGCAACATTGTTGTTAATGTCATAATTATGGATATAATTACTCCAGGTGAAACTAATTAGTTTCTTTGGCTATTTGAGCAAGGAATTTTATATTTTAAGGATCAATGTAAATTCAGACAATTATTTACAAAAAGTATTAGAAAATGATTAGGTGATTTCTTATTAAATTTAGTATTTCTGGAAATACCTACTCACATTTTAACAAGAAACACTTCATCTCAGTTGAGAGAAGATTAATAACTATATCATATTCAAGCATCATAACATTCATGACCAAACCGATAATACTGGTTAACAATTTTGTTCGCAGATTGTATGTTCCTAGATGTCACAGAAAAACCAGCCTTCAACAGGACGACTGCTAAGGCGCCGATTGAACCATACCTCCTTGCTTTAGTGCTTAATAAAGAGAAAATGGCCTCGATTCGGAGTGTACCACGACTAAACTAAACTAAATGTATTCCTGTCACTTTCTAAAATACGATTAAGAAAAGAGACAGAAAACCAACAGCTGACTTTAGTGCTGTCAAAGTGACGTTAAACGCCCAAAAACGACTTAAATAAGATGGCGTACATTATGATGGCATCTTATTTTGCGCATTTAACGTCACTTTGACAGCACTAAAGTCAGCTGTTGGTTTTCTGTCTCTTTTCTTAATCTTATTTTAGAAAGTGACAGGAATACATTTAGTTTAGTTTAGTCGTGGTACACTCCGAATCGAGGCCAATGTCTCCAATTAATAGCTAAGAGGTTTGAAATGGTCAGGGTGATTACTCTCATATTGTCAGCTTGTAGCTGGTTAATGGTTAGTGCTTTGCCATGTACAACAAACAGTTACAAACAGTACAGTTGGTCATTCAATTGACATTGGCAGCTTTTAGCTGGTCATTCAATTGACATTAGAAACTTGTAGCAGGTCATTCAATTGACATTATCATCTTTCAGCTGGTCATTCAATTGACATAGGCAGCTTTTAGCTGATCATTCAATTGACATTAGAAACTTTTAGCTGGTAATTCAATTGACATTAGCATCTTTCAGCTGGTCATTTAATTGACATTAGCAACTTGTAGCTGGTTATTCAGTCATTCAATTGACATAGGCCGCTTTTAGCTGGTTATTCAATTGACATTAGAAACTTGTAGCTGGTCATTCAATTGACATTAGCATCTTTCAGCTGGTCATTTAATTGACATTAGCATCTTTCAGCTGGTCATTTAATTGACATTAGCAACTTGTAGCTGGTCATTCAATTGACATTAGCAACCTTCAGCTGTTCATTTAATTGACATTAGCAACTTGTAGCTGGTCATTCAGTTGACATTTGCAACTTTTAGCTGGGCATCAAATGCTATCAAATTTACTATCAGCAGCTTGTAGTTGGTCATTCAGATGACAAGTCAAATAAATAAAATAATTATTAGCAATTTTCAGCTGGTCATTCAATTGGAAAAAAAACTGTTATTTCATTATCAGCACCTTGTAGTTGGTCATTCAAATGACAAGTCAAATAAATTATTATAAGCAGCTCGTAGTTGGTCATTCAGATGACAAGTCAAATAAGTAATTATTAGCAGCTTGTAGTTGGTCATTCCATTGACATTAATATAAGGAATTAATGACTTATTGCTCTTTCTTCTTTGCATAGATAAAATCTGTATCTTACCTAATCACTGCAGGCACTGCACTGTTAATTTATTCATTTGTATGTGTTAAAGTATACTACACTGTACTTGAACCAAATCGGTTAGTTATAAATTCATAATATTTTAAATAAAGAATATAATTTCAGTGCAAGCAAGTCAAAAAACAAAATGATTTGCAGTTCTGTAATAATATTACGCCACGCAATTAAGTTGAAACAACAGTTGCACTTAATTCATGTACATTGTAATTAAAAATAGCATTATTTTTTTTAAAGCCTACCAAATGATATAACTGTATATTTCGTAAAAGGAAAACATTATTAGTGTTTAAATAATAAGTAAGTAACTAATGTTTCAGATACATACCTAAGTACACCTTACATTAGACAATATTTTCATGAGTTTCATGACGTTACATGTAACTAACAACTAATTGCTAAATTGGTTATAGTTTATTTTATTGTTATTGTTATAGAAATGTATGTATGTATAAGGGAAATTAATTATAATAACTTATTCACGGTTGAACGGCAGGAAATATTATGCCAATTTATAAAATTTATTTGGAATACTGCTTTAGTGACTGAATACTTATGTATAGCAGACAAAATAACTCATAGGGTAGACCACCATCAGACCCTTCGCTAAAACAATATTCGTGAGTACCAAGATAGCGGAATCAAATCTCAAGTTTCTAGTCTAGCATACTGTTGTAGTAGACTAGACTTCTTTTTATTTTTGGTTTTGGACGGAATGACTTACCAAATGGTGAGAGAATGACAAGCTTTTCAACCACAAAAATTTATTGCAATATTAGGAACAATCGAAGCATAGCATACCTAATGGGGTAGAACTTTTTACAGACCAAAGAGGAAATAGATGAATAAGACAGGGCGTTGGCTGAAATTGTGCTCGTGGCATAGAGCCCTAAATGAGAGCGACAGTAATGTGTGGACTCTGATTTTTTACTTGCCCGTAACATTAAATTGTGACTGCGTATTAAATTGCGAATCTTTTGAGTAATTGCAACACCGTCAAAGATCAGCATTAAAGTGGGTCAAAGAACATTTAATTAAATTATTACGTTTATTATTTTATTTAGGTATCAGCATTTTATCTGTATAGGTTGAGTAAAATAGTATCTATTTATTAAACGGGTCCATTAAATTGAAACTGCTGATTCCTCAAAACTAGTCTAGTCGACTAACTAAAGGTAACTACTGTACATAGCTGGTAACGAAAGCGACCTAGTGTACCTTACTTAATATTGTTGTCAGTCAGCGTTATATCAGCATTCATGAAACTGTAAAATTATATGGGTTATAGGACATGCAACTATGAAGTTGTTAGCGAAAGCTAAAATATCATGCAACAATAAAATGATATGGGTTACAGAGCCATGCAACTATCAACTTGTTAGCAAAAGCTAAAGGGTCATGCAAATAAAATACCTGTGAGCGCTTAATTGCAATGGCTGGCACCCGCCAGAATATTTTGAGTGCATAAGTGTATGTGCTTATCACAGATTCACTCTTTTGTCCTTACCTCCTTAATTTGATAAAACGGAAATGGATACGATCTTGAAGCAGTGACTTTGACTAGTAGTTAGCCAAAATAAATAAATAAGAGATAATAAAGATCTATGGAACGTTATTTTTGTAGGTTTACTTACACCTATCAATAGAAAAATATTTTTACAGGGAAGGGATAGTATAGA
Source organism: Agonopterix subpropinquella (assembly GCA_922987775.1). Lineage (NCBI taxonomy): Eukaryota > Metazoa > Arthropoda > Insecta > Lepidoptera > Depressariidae > Agonopterix > Agonopterix subpropinquella. Next base: position 16,300,134 of record OV277698.1, on the reverse strand, counting down.
ACAGAAGTAACAATAACTGAAATGTGTTAATATAATGAGATTGTAATTTCCATAAACATTGTTTATCGTTGAATTTGGTGTTTGACAATTTCAGATCAATATTTGATAAATATCTATTTTCTGTAAACAAATTAGTCTCAATAACTTATTCGTAATTTGTTTAATGTAATAGCATTGATAACAGTCAACACTGTATTGTAAATAAGATTTAAGAGATTAGCTAAACTGTGGAGTTTCTTGCGCCGCTTCTTCTCCACGGGCTATACCTTCCGAAGCGGTGGTAGATTCGAGTAAACGTAAAAAATAAATTAAAACAAGAAAGGGATGTAGTGTACAGCAATAAAGAGTAGTTAATGCGGAAAGCGCCGGTAGCGCCATCTATCGGCTGGTGCGGTCTGTGGTCAATATCTATCGTTCATTCGCTCGGTATTCGTGCACCGACCGCCGTGCTGTGCGGACGTGCGCTAGTCACATTACTAGTGAAGACTATATCTGTGTTTCATTATATACATCAACCTCAACCAACCCTTAGTAGAAATGTGTATTCTACAATTTGTATTTTTAGTGATCAGTACCAAATAAAAAAAAAACAGAACACTTTGTTAAAATAACCCTGTTTAAAGCGTTCTGTCAATCATTCTATACGAGCAGCCTATGGGTAAGATATACGCAGAAGGCCTACAGCACCCTACGTGTCCAATACAACAATGCATTCAGGATGCTTTTGGGGCTGCCGCGCTTCTGCAGTGCATCCGGTATGTTCGCCGAGGCTCGTACTGACGGGTTTCACGCGATAATGCAAAAGAAAGTGGCATCGCTAATGAGCAGAGTTCACGGCAGCTCTAACAGCATCCTGAAGGCGGTCGGAGGTAAGTGTCCCACTGCCCACCACTAGTCAACGGTGCTGATGGGGAAGGTTGTGTTCTCATCTCAACTTTGTAATTTTGACTCTGTAAGCAATACTAACAATGAAATTTAATTTGTGACATTGCTATGGAATTTATGTTCTGAAATAAATGATTTGATTTGCACCTCCGAAAACATTCAGGTCTCCAAAATCACAACTTTGATCATTTTATTCATTACATAAAAAACTAAGATCGGAAACAGTCTTCAATTTGCAGCTTTGTGCGGAACGGAAATTATACGCAGGTCAACTTTATTTTATTTTATTCATTTTAGGACTAATTACAGGATAGTAGGGTATCAACATTTTTTAAAACAACATTGCCAACTAAAAGTTTTAACTTGCAGCCGGTTTTAGCTCCATAATACAATAGTGTGGAAGTGGGGAGCCATCATCATCAGCCTATAAACGTCTCGCTGCAGGGCACAGGCCTATCCTCAAGAAGGGGGCATGGGCATTAATCCACCTTGCTAGACTTCACACACGCATTAAAATTTCTTCTTCAGTGTATGCAGGCTTCTTCACGATGTTTTCCTTCACCGTTTGAGAGCAGTCTGTAAAGTACATAAGTTAGATAAACTTATTAGTACAAGTGGCATGTCGTCCGTGCAAATCCGAACCCTGACCCTTATGATTGAGTGTCCTTACCTCTCCGCAACGCGCCACCGACGACGCTCTCTAGCTAGAGACCGAGACTCTCTAATGGGAAGTGTTTTATGCAATATGTAAGATTACTTCAATAGTAAAGAAAATTGACAGAAACAAAATACTCAGGTACACAGGTCACACGGAATCAAGGAGTGGAGAGAAGAGCGCCGCAACGTATAAAAACCAGTCAGTTAAGCAAAACAAGTTTCCAGAAAATATCTTTCGAAATAGCGCCGCGCATTTATGTTCATCTAGGCGCATGATTACTTCTAGTAATCGTCATTTAAAGTACAAACAAGGCTAAAGTATGTACGTTTAGCATGCAAGCTAATGCTTTAGGGCTTGAATACACACAGAGTCACAGCTGGACTGGCGCACTGCGTTGGCAATTAAAAGGTAATTTAATTTGTAGATGGAAAAAAATTCACTCTTAAAAAGGTAGTTGGTAGTTGGACCACCCGTAAGGGTATTTGATGCGGTTAAGAAACGTTAAAAGTTTCAGAAAAATCGAGGCCTGTAGTTGGTGCATCAATTTGTATCGCTGAAGTCGGTCTCAAGCCAACATGTTTCGTGATTAGGCTTCGTATATTTAGAGTTCCGTAACAAAATTTACAAAAGGGAAAGCTTATGGAATCACCTCGGTGTCTGTCCGTCCGTCCGTCAGTCCGTCTGTCACACACATTTCTCAGAGATCGATAAACGTAGGAAGCTAAAAATTTACATTAGTTCGGACCAATCCCATAAATGACACCAAAAAGCTTAATTTCTATTTTGGGGTATCCTGGATCTTGTGCCCCCAAAACATTTTTTTCTATAATATCATGTGAAGTGTGGGAAAAAACGGGTTAAAATATGTTTTTTTATAAATATAATATTCTAAATAGGTTAATCTTTTTTTCATAAGTCAAGAAATTATAAATAGGTTCTAAATCATAGGAAGAATAAAAGATGCCACTCGTTAGCTGTAATTTGTCTAGATATTTATGCACTTAAATTAACCGCGTTGTTAATGGACTAGGCAGATTTTAAATGAAGTATATTATTATTTATTTATTAGGTCGTTTATATCTGGAAATGTTTTAAAATGTTATTGCTTCCCCTCGGCTAGATCTTAAGCAAATTTCTTTAATACCAGTACTGAAGTCATAAAAGCTGTTTCGTGGAACAAACATGACTAGCTCTAGATTATTATATTTATACATATAAACCCGTGAACCAATTTATAACCACGGCATTTAGATGATTTACATAGTAGATTGACTATAACAGTAAAATGGATTCTGGAAGTACTAAAACTAATGAAACATTTGAATCCACGATAACCTGGATCAACCGACAATATGCACCTAGACAGAGACACAAATAGAAGGATTAATGTGATAAAGATCGAAGGGACTAAATTACATGAGCATATGAGCATATAATCATATAAACGCATATGTATACCGTATAACTTATATGATAACATTTTATAAGTTTAAAATCAGACTGCAGCTCTGCACAAAACCTTTATCTATTGTAATTTCCTTTATAGTCCTGTACCGAAGGCACAAAATTGGCACAATTTAAAAAGCTTGTATTAACCTTCAGCGTGAAATGAGAAAGTAGTTAAATGCTGCAAAAAGCGTTGTTTGTAATAATTATGAATTGTTATATGCGTGCAATTTCCATGACAGTGGGTTGTGGGTCGCGCCTTCCGTTACGGCCCGGAGCACGGAACACGCACAAAGGGCGAGTGGGAACACCTGTTCGGACTGGTTCCATAGCAACTTGCTGGCGATACTAATCTTTAATAGTTGATAATATGTAGGACTGCAGAATTGCGAGGGAGAACTTGTATGTGGGAAGAGGCGTAGCAACAATTGCTTCGAAGGCTATTCGATGGAATAGAACTAACAGAGTTTATAGTCGCGTAGTATGAATGAACGTCGCGTCGGCGGCTTGATGCCGTGAGATATGGACACTCAATCATGAACAGTGCTGCCAACTTTTAAAAATATTTTCTGCTAAATCTACATTCAGAAAATGCCAAAAACATACAAAAATTTTAGGATAATGCTAAAAAAAAAATGACAACACAGAAAGAGAGCGCGTTTTTTGACCTCTCAATGGTTCCATTGCTTTTAGGTGTTTGGAAGATAAAGCATACGGTTTTAAACAGTAATATTTTGCCACAATTTGAGACTTGCAATACTTACAGTAGGTACGCTTTTGTGGTGTCACTTTCGACCGGCTGAAGCCACTCTTTAAAATCGGACATCAATTCCCACTCTGCACGATAATGTTGGTTATATTTTAGAGGCATTGTCAATTTAATAAACTCTATAAAATAAAACTCTAATTCAATGAACGCAACCACAAACGAATAAAACAAAACATGAAAAGAACACTTTTAATGAAAAGTTCGATAATAAACCATAAAAATGCAGTGCTGCCAACAGCACACAGATTATACTGCTGCAGCTGCACAAATTATGTAGTTCAATCAATCCAAGCGGGATTTCCCCTTACCACTACGGATGCGTTCAGAAACATCACGGCGTTTTTTCAGGGTTCATATGTTGGGTTCGGAAATTCAAGTTTAAATAAATCTTTCCGAGTAAAATGCTAAATAATATGCTATATGCTAAATTGAATTTTTGCATGCCAAATGACTAGGGAAAATGCTAAATTTAGCCATAAAAATGCTAAATTGGCAGCACTGATCATGAACTGGGTTCAAATCCGCACGGGCATGCCATGGAGCAATGAGTTTTTCTAACTTATGTAACAGTGACAAACGGTGAAGAAAAACGTCGTGAGGAAACCTGCATACGCTGAAGAAATTCTGATGCGTAAGTGAAGTCTACCTATCCGCATTGGGCACATAGTGGACTAAGGCTCCTCCACATCCTCCTTGAGGATGGGCCTGTGCCCAGCAGCGGGACTTATAAGGCTGATGATGAAGTGGTGTAGCTACACTCAGCATGTAGAAATTATGTATGTTATCAGTAGTGGGTATACGCCGGTTCTGGACCACTTTGCCTGGGCCAATCAGAGGCCTCGTTTCAAACCTTGGCTACTAGGCGCGAATTAAACCGCGAATTAAATTAATTAGGTATAATAAAGTTTATTCGCGTTTTATATCAAAGTAATTCGCGGTTTCAATCAAATTAATCAGCGGTTTATTCTTGGGTGATAGTAGTGGGTATACGCCGGTTCTGGACCACTTTGTCTGGGCCAATCAGAAGGCTCCGTCTCTGTCCTTGTTTACTACGTGCGAATTAAATTAATTATGGTTTCAATTAAATTAATATAAAGTTTATCCATTTATTCGAGGTGCAGTTCTTTTTTATGTTCCTTTTTTTTAAATAACCTTTTTTTTGTTCCACGCCACGATATTGCTGTCTTGGCCCCTTTTGTTTTGAGCGGTCATTGTTAGATCGCCTTTACCTGAGCTGCTTTGTATTGAGTTTTGCATCATTGTTTTTTGTTTACATACCAGTCCTTTTAATGGCACCGTATGGGCATGTACGCTGGAAGAGCACGGGGGTATGCGGTGGGTTCGCGGAGGGGTGCGAGGGGTTTGCGGAGAGGTGCGGGTGATCGTTGTGTTTGTGCTGCGTTGGTGGTCACCACGCTCTGAGTCGTACAAGATGCACCGGAAGGTTGCCTCATCACCATGCGCTTAATGACGTTGTTTGTAGGTCTCTTGTTGCCGCCAATGTTTCGTGTATGCTAGAGTCACCTGGTTTAAGCCGCACGGACGAAAAAAGGCCTGATGGGCTCACTCTGATACAGTGGCGTTTGAGAGGTCATTGTCTTTTATGGGACTGGCTACGTGGGTGAGTATCATCTGTTCTGTGACACTTTTTCTGGGCCAATCGAAGGGCTACTTTAAGCGAATGTTGTATGTGGTTTTATATCACATTTCTTTTTGTGTACCTTTTTAATACCCCTTTTCCCTGCAACGATATTGCTGTCTTGGCCCCTTCTTTTGTCTTTTTTTGTTTCGAGTGGTCGTTGTTACATCGGCTCTACCTGCGCTGCTTTGAGTTTAAGTTTTGTATCGTTGTTTTCATACCATTCCTTTTACGGTGCTACCGTATGGGTATGTACGCGGGGGGTGTGGGTGATTAGCTGGGTTACTTGCGATGTATGCGTTCCGCATCGCTGTGTTTGTGGTGCATTGGTAGAAGCGAATGTTCACCACACTCTGTATTGTGCAAGTTGCACCGGAAGGCTGCCTCGCCACCATGCGCTTAATGACGTTGTTCGTATATCTCTTGTTGCCGCCAATGTTCATTGTATGCTGGAGCCGCCTGATTTAAGCCGCATGGATGAAAAAAGGCCTGATGGGCTCACTCTGATACCATGGTAGAGAGGCTGGTGTCGTTTACTACACTTAGTGGGTACAATGCGCGAGGCAGGGTCAGGCGGCTTCGCTCAAGCAGGTCAGGTACTCAGAGTTGGAGTCCCTTTACATCTTAATCTTTACAATTTAATTATTTGTTCCGTTAGCGATGGAAACCTCTGGTGCTTGGGTATGCGAGAGCTGGCATGAGGCATGTTGAGAGTGAGAACGATCCCCGCTCGGGTTCATATCTATTTCTCTAGCCATTCAACGCGGGAATGCTGCTGATGGGTTTCTTTGAGTGGAGGCTTTGTTTCCGTGTTGTGGAGGGCGATTAAGTTAGTTTTTATTTTGTTACTGACGAAGCGTGTGATGGATTTTAGTTTGGAAGTTCACAAAGCATGTTGCGGATCTCTTAATTGTTTATCTAAGGTTTTGTTATGTTTGATGGAGTGTGTGCTAACTGCTTGTTTTGCTTAGACTTTTTACGAATTATTTTTATTATAAATGAATAATATTTCTTGTTTAATGTAAATTCTTGTTGTGTCTTGTTTGAGTAAATTTTTGTTTGATAATTAATAAATATAAATTAAAACTGCTCATTACTTTTATTTGTTGAAGTACTTACACTTTTAATTGCGGCAGGAGTATCCATTATGGTATAACGGTAGGTAGTAGGTACCTATTGGAGAATAAAATCTAAATGAACTTTCAAATTATATTTATGTATGTACCTACATAGTTATTATGCTTAGAAAGTTGTGCAAATATAAACGTGACAACAAATAATTGTCTTGATTGGAATAACAGATAATAATTAATTAGGTATATTCTTGAAAAGACATCATCCGCGTTTCATACATTTTTGGTCCAAATGTGAAAGTGCAGACCACCAAAAACGAAAACTATAATTATTATGTTAGAACTTTTCTGTCTAAGCATTTATTATTACGATATGAGAGCTGTAAGTTTTATTACTTCAAAAATGTATGAAAAGGCAGATTTTTCAAACCTTAATAAAATCAAGAAAAATGACCCTGTACAGCTTTGATGCCAAAACTAAAAATGCTGAGACGGACAAGTTCTAACAGAATATTGCTTTTTTTTTGGCGACACTTTCACTTTTTGGATCAAATCGGATGTCTTTTGATTTCTAATAAAAAAAAATTATTGTCAATTTCTTGACATTTGAGTAATAAACATATGTCGCTCGATATATATTTACTAAGTTATGTTCATGACGAATTTCTGCTTAAAATAGTTACTAGTTTGAATACAGTAACCAGTTTAGTGTACTTCTCTGTGTACTCGTAGTTACTGTAATCACTATGAGGAATACCACCTAAGTGCAAATAGATAAAAAAAATCCCTAATCAACAATGCTCATATTTTCATTGAGTTTTACATTAACCATTCTTGTTAGTTTTCAAGGTATTTTGCAAAGAAAAAGTTTTTTATAAGTTGATCATTTAATTGTGAATCATTTATTGAACATAGCAGTTTAAAATTTGCGGCATACATTAATATTTATGTCACTGTTGTTCTTATTCCTTAGTGACAACTTACCCGCATTATATACTTGGTGTTATAAGTGTTTATGTTTTTATTCTGTTTCTGATAATAAGTGAAACAAATAAACTAGAAATCATTGTGGATTTAGTATCAAAAAGGTAACATTTTCTAAGCGAATGTGACTTTCTTTAAATCTCGTTGCAAATTAAACTTTTCCTTTCACGTTATATTCAATAATTTATTGCAACATTGCCATTCTGAATATATTACTATGTTGATGGTATTTTGTTTATAATTATGTACCATTAAGTACTGTTGTTAGTGTAAGTGATCAGTTGTACAAGTTTTTTCTATTTGTAGTTATATGAAAGTCTTTAGATAGACTATAATTTTTATTTGAAAGTAAACCCCACGTCAATGAGCAGTTTTCTGACAGCTAGTAAAACATAGTTAAACATGCTGCAATAGATGACGTTGACATGAGTTGGATCCGAAGTCGAAAATAAAGGCTCTCGGTAGCAGCAGATCGGTGAAAAATCACAAAAAAACAAACTTGAACAAATTGAAATAATTTTTTTATCATCCTTACGAATCAGAAAGATTGATAATGATTTTGAAATGCAGGTCGGGACAGCAGTTTCTCTAGTTCAATAAAACATTTCGCTGAACAAAGTTTTAATAAAAAAATTAAAACCAAATGTTTAGAGTCTCACTTTTACAAATAAACGTTTTTCTTTATCTTTCCTGCCCTCAAATAGATTCGATTTTTATTCATAAATAGAAAAGAAAAATGTGCATTCTTAAATCGATCTTTAATAAGCATTCAACATTTGATTTAACTTGTATAGAAATATTTTTAGAGAAAATTGCAACAGTTTCTTTATTTTTAATATATTTAAAAAAAAAATCGTTCTGAATCATCTTCTTTAATTTTTCCTTTGAGTACCTTAACAGCTCTTCTGGACTCTGGCGCTGGCTCTTCTAGTCTGAATATTTCAACTAAATGAACTGAATGAACTATTTGAACTGAATGTTGAAGGAATTCAACATTTTTTTTCACCCGATTGTTAAATGTTTTTTCAAATTCTGCGACCCGCATTTTGAATCTAAAAGCATCAATTTGCCAGGTACCCCGTCGGTCTTCATCTTTGTTAGGTATCAAATTATATACAACTTGGCTGCTAAATTTAGCAAAAAAAAAAGAAAAAAAAAATCATCAACAATCATCAATCTTGTAAAATTTTACAACCATCATTTAATTAATAATTAAATGTAAACTTTGTATCGCACTACGTGCAAGTTATTGCGAAGAGATATCGCACAGTAATAAAAGGAAAAGAAGTAGGTAAGTATCATTTAATTCATCCTATATGAAGCACCATTTCCGTAAACATGTTACATTTCTTAAACTGCATATTGTTACATGATAAATAAAATTAAACACATCGGGAGAAAATCTATACTCATCATACAAGTTCAAAAATTTTTGGACAACTCAAATCTTCTAAATTGATAACATTATCATGTCCTACAATTTCTTTAATCCAAAACTTTTTTTCTAAACCCTTACAACATAATTATAATTTTATCTTCTAAATATTCTACAATAATAGTCTGATGAATTGAGTATGGTACATATCCATCATTCTAGTTTATTTTTCGGTTTCTTTCTATCCAGTTCATTTCTTTTCTTTCTGTTATAGATCAATTATAGCGCGTAATGTGTGTGTAGCGTGAGGCTTAATCGCGTAAACTTGTTGATCGTTATATCCAATAGCCAACTCTTATAAACTTGTTATTGTTGGTCTTAAATCCTTGAATATCGAGTTATTTACATGTTGAACTTGATCGTTAAAGATTATTTTTAACAACGATTTCACCCGAAAATCTTACTATTTTTCTGGTTTTAAAAGCTTATTAATGTATGCTAAAGAAAGAAGCTTTTGAGAAGCTTTTATTTTTACTTTGATTTGTTTTTAATAAACTGTTGGAGCTTCCTTTATTAAATCTTTATTACTTTACACAATTTTTAATTTAGTAAAATATTTATGTGTAAAAATATTTTGCTGTGTTAAATTTTTGTATCAATAAATAAAAATCTGTATTGATTGTAGCTGTAAATTATTTTTAGGGCAAAAAAAGTTTCTTGTTTATACATTTGTAGCTGTAACTTATTTTTAGGGCAAAAAAGTTTCTTATTTCTTGTTTATCATTATGATGATAGAAATGAACTGTTGCAATTTTTTTATTTTAATTCTGGTTCCTTTTATAAATCTTTATTATTTGACATGATTTTTAATTTAGTAATATATTTATGTGTAAAAATATTTAGTTGTGTTCGATTTTTGTATCGATGAAATAAAATCTGTGATCTGTAACTTATTTTTGGTGTATAAAGTTTCTAGTTTTTAAATTAATTATGATAAAAATAAACTGCTGCAATTTTATAATTTTAATCAGGGCTTAAAAGCTAAGTTGTGTAATTTTTTTTTTGTGAAATACATTTGTAAAAATGTTTGTTGTTAAATTTTTTTAGTAACATGTTAGTGTAAAAAATATTTTATTGTGTAAATTTTTTTATGTAAAATATTTGTTAAAATGTTTTATTACGTAAAATTTTTTGTTGTGAAATGTTTGTGTAAAAATATTTTGTTGTTTAATTTCTTACGTAAAGAATTGTTAAAAAATATTTTTTGAAGTGTTAATTTTTTTTTTGTTTTGTAAAATATTTGTGTACCTATAAATTTTTTTTTTTTTTGGTATAAAAAAATATTTTGTTGTTTAATTTCTTCAGTAAAATGTTGGTTTAAAAATATTTTTTGTCGTGTTTCATTTTTTTCATCAAATGTTTGTGAAAATTTTTTTTTCGAAGCATACATTTTTAAAAATGATTACATTTTGTACACATAATTTTTTTTACCAAAAAAAAAAAAATTGTATAGGTACACAAATATTTTACAGAACAAAAAAAAAATAAACACTTCAAAAAATATTTTTTAACAATTCTTTACGAAAGAACATTATTTAACATGATTTTTAATTTAGTAATATATTTGTGTAAAAATATTTAGTTGTGTTCGATTTTTGTATCGATGAAATAAAATCTGTGATCTGTAACTTATTTTTGGTGTAAAAAGTTTCTAGTTTTTAAATTAATTATGATAAAAATAAACTGCTGCAATTTTATAATTTTAATCAGGGCTTAAAAGCTAAGTTGTGTATTTTTTTTTTTGTGAAATACATTTGTAAAAATGTTTGTTGTTAAATTTTTTAGTAACATGTTAGTGTAAAAAATATTTTATTGTGTAAATTTTTTTAAGTAAAATATTTGTTAAAATGTTTTATTGCGTAAAATTTTTTGTTGTGAAATGTTTGTGTAAAAATATTTTGTTGTTTAATTTCTTACGTAAAGAATTGTTAAAAAATATTTTTTGAAGTGTTAATTTTTTTTTTGTTTTGTAAAATATTTGTGTACCTATACAAATTTTTTTTTTGGTATATGATGATTTTTTTAGTTGTATATAATTTGATACCTAACAAAGATGAAGACCGACGGGGTACCTGGCAAATTGATGCTTTTAGATTCAAAATGCGGGTCGCAGAATTTGAAAAAACATTTAACAATCGGGTGAAAAAAAATGTTGAATTCCTTCAACATTCAGTTCAAATAGTTCATTCAGTTCATTTAGTTGAAATATTCAGACTAGAAGAGCCAGCGCCAGAGTCCAGAAGAGCTGTTAAGGTACTCAAAGGAAAAATTAAAGAAGATGATTCAGAACGATTTTTTTTTTAAATATATTAAAAATAAAGAAACTGTTGCAATTTTCTCTAAAAATATTTCTATACAAGTTAAATCAAATGTTGAATGCTTATTAAAGATCGATTTAAGAATGCACATTTTTCTTTACTATTTATGAATAAAAATCGAATCTATTTGAGGGCAGGAAAGATAAAGAAAAACGTTTATTTGTAAAAGTGAGACTCTAAACATTTGGTTTTAATTTTTTTATTAAAACTTTGTTCAGCGAAATGTTTTATTGAACTAGAGAAACTGCTGTCCCGACCTGCATTTCAAAATCATTATCAATCTTTCTGATTCGTACGGATGATAAAAAAATTATTTCAATTTGTTCAAGTTTGTTTTTTTGTGATTTTTCACCGATCTGCTGCTACCGAGAGCCTTTATTTTCGACTTCGGATCCAACTCATGTCAACGTCATCTATTGCAGCATGTTTAACTATGTTTTACTAGCTGTCAGAAAACTGCTCATTGACGTGGGGTTTACTTTCAAATAAAAATTATAGTCTATCTAAAGACTTTCATATAACTACAAATAGAAAAAACTTGTACAACTGATCACTTACACTAACAACAGTACTTAATGGTACATAATTATAAACAAAATACCATCAACATAGTAATATATTCAGAATGGCAATGTTGCAATAAATTATTGAATATAACGTGAAAGGAAAAGTTTAATTTGCAACGAGATTTAAAGAAAGTCACATTCGCTTAGAAAATGTTACCTTTTTGATACTAAATCCACAATGATTTCTAGTTTATTTGTTTCACTTATTATCAGAAACAGAATAAAAACATAAACACTTATAACACCAAGTATATAATGCGGGTAAGTTGTCACTAAGGAATAAGAACAACAGTGACATAAATATTAATGTATGCCGCAAATTTTAAACTGCTATGTTCAATAAATGATTCACAATTAAATGATCAACTTATAAAAAACTTTTTCTTTGCAAAATACCTTGAAAACTAACAAGAATGGTTAATGTAAAACTCAATGAAAATATGAGCATTGTTGATTAGGGATTTTTTTTATCTATTTGCACTTAGGTGGTATTCCTCATAGTGATTACAGTAACTACGAGTACACAGAGAAGTACACTAAACTGGTTACTGTATTCAAACTAGTAACTATTTTAAGCAGAAATTCGTCATGAACATAACTTAGTAAATATATATCGAGCGACATATGTTTATTACTCAAATGTCAAGAAATTGACAATAATTTTTTTTTATTAGAAATCAAAAGACATCCGATTTGATCCAAAAAGTGAAAGTGTCGCCAAAAAAAAAGCAATATTCTGTTAGAACTTGTCCGTCTCAGCATTTTTAGTTTTGGCATCAAAGCTGTACAGGGTCATTTTTCTTGATTTTATTAAGGTTTGAAAAATCTGCCTTTTCATACATTTTTGAAGTAATAAAACTTACAGCTCTCATATCGTAATAATAAATGCTTAGACAGAAAAGTTCTAACATAATAATTATAGTTTTCGTTTTTGGTGGTCTGCACTTTCACATTTGGACCAAAAATGTATGAAACGCGGATGATGTCTTTTCAAGAATATACCTAATTAATTATTATCTGTTATTCCAATCAAGACAATTATTTGTTGTCACGTTTATATTTGCACAACTTTCTAAGCATAATAACTATGTAGGTACATACATAAATATAATTTGAAAGTTCATTTAGATTTTATTCTCCAATAGGTACCTACTACCTACCGTTATACCATAATGGATACTCCTGCCGCAATTAAAAGTGTAAGTACTTCAACAAATAAAAGTAATGAGCAGTTTTAATTTATATTTATTAATTATCAAACAAAAATTTACTCAAACAAGACACAACAAGAATTTACATTAAACAAGAAATATTATTCATTTATAATAAAAATAATTCGTAAAAAGTCTAAGCAAAACAAGCAGTTAGCACACACTCCATCAAACATAACAAAACCTTAGATAAACAATTAAGAGATCCGCAACATGCTTTGTGAACTTCCAAACTAAAATCCATCACACGCTTCGTCAGTAACAAAATAAAAACTAACTTAATCGCCCTCCACAACACGGAAACAAAGCCTCCACTCAAAGAAACCCATCAGCAGCATTCCCGCGTTGAATGGCTAGAGAAATAGATATGAACCCGAGCGGGGATCGTTCTCACTCTCAACATGCCTCATGCCAGCTCTCGCATACCCAAGCACCAGAGGTTTCCATCGCTAACGGAACAAATAATTAAATTGTAAAGATTAAGATGTAAAGGGACTCCAACTCTGAGTACCTGACCTGCTTGAGCGAAGCCGCCTGACCCTGCCTCGCGCATTGTACCCACTAAGTGTAGTAAACGACACCAGCCTCTCTACCATGGTATCAGAGTGAGCCCATCAGGCCTTTTTTCATCCATGCGGCTTAAATCAGGCGGCTCCAGCATACAATGAACATTGGCGGCAACAAGAGATATACGAACAACGTCATTAAGCGCATGGTGGCGAGGCAGCCTTCCGGTGCAACTTGCACAATACAGAGTGTGGTGAACATTCGCTTCTACCAATGCACCACAAACACAGCGATGCGGAACGCATACATCGCAAGTAACCCAGCTAATCACCCACACCCCCCGCGTACATACCCATACGGTAGCACCGTAAAAGGAATGGTATGAAAACAACGATACAAAACTTAAACTCAAAGCAGCGCAGGTAGAGCCGATGTAACAACGACCACTCGAAACAAAAAAAGACAAAAGAAGGGGCCAAGACAGCAATATCGTTGCAGGGAAAAGGGGTATTAAAAAGGTACACAAAAAGAAATGTGATATAAAACCACATACAACATTCGCTTAAAGTAGCCCTTCGATTGGCCCAGAAAAAGTGTCACAGAACAGATGATACTCACCCACGTAGCCAGTCCCATAAAAGACAATGACCTCTCAAACGCCACTGTATCAGAGTGAGCCCATCAGGCCTTTTTTCGTCCGTGCGGCTTAAACCAGGTGACTCTAGCATACACGAAACATTGGCGGCAACAAGAGACCTACAAACAACGTCATTAAGCGCATGGTGATGAGGCAACCTTCCGGTGCATCTTGTACGACTCAGAGCGTGGTGACCACCAACGCAGCACAAACACAACGATCACCCGCACCTCTCCGCAAACCCCTCGCACCCCTCCGCGAACCCACCGCATACCCCCGTGCTCTTCCAGCGTACATGCCCATACGGTGCCATTAAAAGGACTGGTATGTAAACAAAAAACAATGATGCAAAACTCAATACAAAGCAGCTCAGGTAAAGGCGATCTAACAATGACCGCTCAAAACAAAAGGGGCCAAGACAGCAATATCGTGGCGTGGAACAAAAAAAAGGTTATTTAAAAAAAAGGAACATAAAAAAGAACTGCACCTCGAATAAATGGATAAACTTTATATTAATTTAATTGAAACCATAATTAATTTAATTCGCACGTAGTAAACAAGGACAGAGACGGAGCCTTCTGATTGGCCCAGACAAAGTGGTCCAGAACCGGCGTATACCCACTACTATCACCCAAGAATAAACCGCTGATTAATTTGATTGAAACCGCGAATTACTTTGATATAAAACGCGAATAAACTTTATTATACCTAATTAATTTAATTCGCGGTTTAATTCGCGCCTAGTAGCCAAGGTTTGAAACGAGGCCTCTGATTGGCCCAGGCAAAGTGGTCCAGAACCGGCGTATACCCACTACTGTTATCACTAATTGGATGGTAATAAAACATGTTCTCGCAAAGAATTTCATATTTATAAATAGTAAGACTTAGTATGGTATTATATTATCAGTGGTAAGACCTACATTTATATACGACAATGGCCTCGATTCGGAGTGTACCACGACTAAACTAAACTAAATGTATTCCTGTCACTTTCTAAAATAAGATTAAGAAAAGAAACAGAAAACCAACAGCTGACTTTAGTGCTGTCAAAGTGACGTTAAATGCGCAATGCGCGTCCGAATCGAGGCCATTGTTCATTTCCATCGACTGAAAGTAAGAGTCAAATACAATGCATAATTATCGTTCTACCCTACTTAGCACATCACATACTTCACTGCCTAGACCAAAGCTTATGTACAGCACCTTGCATATTCATGAGCACCAATGAGAACGAAGTCTTAACTTGACCCATGCTGTCCCAGTTTTTAACCGACTTCAAAAAAGGAGGAGGTTTCTCAGTTCGACCGTATATATATATTTTTTTTTTATGTGTGTTCGCGGATAACTTCGTCGTTTATGAACCGATTTTGATGATTCTTTTTTTGTTGGAAAGGAGATGTCCCGAGGGTGGTACCATGATAAGGAAACCAGGATCTGATGATGGCATCCCAGAGAAATCGAGGGGAACCTTCGAAAATCGTAGTGCTGACTAGTGCATTTGTTAATTTAATGCACTCCTATTAAATCGAACTAATGAATTCACCACTGAAAATTGTGAAATAAACAAAATTTTAACAAAAAATTAAAACCGCCTTCAAAAAAACTAAAAAGTTAAAAAATAATATTGCAGCCTATGACTTTCTCGTTCGCATCATAAGAACATTAATTTGTTTTATAGAAGTCGGTGTCAAGCCAAGCCAAAAAATGCAAGCCCTGTCGCGAATCGTACCGGCTTGACAGCGACTTCAATAAAACAAATTAATGTTCTTATGATGCGAACGAGAAAGTCATAGGCTGCAATATTATTTTTTAACTTTTTAGTTTTTTTGAAGGCGGTTTTAATTTTTTGTTAAAATTTTTTACTAAAGCGTGCCTGTCCGCTACATGGTAGGGGAACGCGAGATAATTGTCAGTCAGGTATGCCCTTAGGGTGCATAATGAAAAGGCCACGTCGACGGTTGCTTTATAAAGCCATATAAATTAGGCATTCGGCCCCTTTAAAACCAAAGACGGAAAGGAATTTCTGACTTGAATGTACAACGATAAAGCTGTCTGACAAATAATGTGAAGATAATCTAATGACATGAAAGACTTTTGAAAGACTTGGTTCACATCAGTGCCGTAAATAGCCTTCTATGCGCCCGGTGCGAGCTTCTCTAACTGCGCCCTTGAAAAATGGGGTGCGAATTAATTGTACCTACTAACCGTATAGGTACAAAGTTTAAGATAGGAATCAAAAGGTTACCGGAATTGAACATACCAATGCTCAAAACAGTAGTGGATGGTATGAGGTCTTTTAGCCTACGCATGCTTAAACTACTATACAAAGGTTGGAGCGAGCTAAGTGAGCTCAACATTTCACACACCAAGACTTAATTCGGTGTTGGTATCAATTCCATTAGCCCATGTATGCTTAAAACACTATTGGTCATTAGGTGGTCATAGTATCACTTTGCCATAGTATACGACATGATGAGGAGTTTGGAAAAGATAGTATTTGTGTAGGGGGGCATCGCTCCACGACATGCATGGACCTGAAACTTGGTCCTGTCCTGGTATCATTTCTGCGCCCCTCCAGGGTCCGCGCCCTGTGCCTGGGCACCACCGCTCGCACCGCCCTATTTACGGCACTGGTTCACATTGGGAATTTTGTTACCAAAAAGTTCAAAGACCCGTGGTAAATCTTTTCCGTAAGTTGAACCCGAACAGAACAAATCGAAATATCTAGTTTTCTCCAATGGCGGGAAGTAATAAATTTAGAAATAAGAAGAAACAGAATAGATGCTTGACAGACCAACGTCATCTCGGGCTTTGACCGGTCGCATGCGTCAGCGGTTTTCAGTTTGCACGGAAATAGCGCGCTCTATGAAACTTTGGCACTGTGCACCGCCGCGGGAGTCTACTAAATACGTACAAAATTTTTATACGGATCGACGTAAGATGGACAGTTACAATGTGTACGTCAACTGAATTAGAGAAAAGCGTGCTAAAAGAAAATACGTTTAAAATAAAGTTGGCATCACATAACAGAAACATAAAAGCTCATTATGAAGATGAAATATACCTAATGGCATTGTCCTTAGCACGTGTGGATCAAAGTATTATAGAAAAGTGAGTAACCCAGCAAAATAAACTGATTTAAAAGCGAACTCCGAGAAAACAGAAGCTGTTATAGTTCCAGAAACATTTATGGAAAACTTTCTAGCAGCAGTTTAACTACCTACGAGAAACTATGAGATAAATCTCAATTTTGTACCTACAATTCGTTATCTTTCTTGTGATTGGATCTATACAGGGTGTAAGTAATAGCCTAGCAAATACTGAAATGGTGAACTCAGACCATCAAACTGAACAACTTTCACTATGGAGCTTACCTCAGGAAACGCGATAAAAATCTGCTGTCCCGTATCTTTGAGTCGGGTAGGTGCAGCAATTTTGTATGAAACAGCTGATTTTTTTTCGCATTTCCTGAGGTAGGCTCCAAAGTGAAAGTTGTTAAGTTTGATGGTCTAAATTCACCGTTTCAGTAGGCGTCTAGGCTGTCGATAACACCCTGTAGATACCTAAAATGAGTTTGCTTGTACAACCAAACTATTTTTACATTCATGGCTACTATAACTCTACGAGTACGTAGATAACAGTTACGAACATACCTTGAAATTTAGCAGATGGATCGACAGCACGCAGTCCCGAGAATTTCAAATTGCGAGCCGAAGCGATTGAATGGAGAACACGTAAAGTTGCGAGCTGATTGGTTTACCTGGAAGGAAAGGGAGGATGTGAAAGTTAATTTGGTTTGTAGCTGAAATGTCGGACGTTGATATAGGGCCATGGTTATTAATCAAGGGCATTCCTACAAAAGGATCTACGGAGAATCAGTGCCGATTTAACTGCATATCGATCTATAGACATACACAATGACGTTCTAGACATACCTATCGAAATTGTTCCCCATTTTCTTTTATACCTTCACATCCAACATCCAAACCGTATTTTGTCTACATTGTGCTTCCATGGAAACACGTGGATTTAATATTTATATCCAAAAGCAGAATCTGGCCAGTCAAACAGTTCTGACGCAAATTTTAAAGAAATTGGGCGCTAAGCCAAACTACCGGAAACCACCTAAACCGAGCAATGAGCAACACAAAATTTTACTACATTAACTAACTACATGTCTCGTATCTAGGGACATTCGGTATTGTTATTAATATCGTGCTTGTACAATATCATTGCTTCCTTTTCCTGTTTTCGTTACACACGTTAGCAATTGGCAAAACAGACCAATTACACAATATGCAGTAACCGTATGTATAATTTAGAAAGAGGAAAAATCGGAACAGATAACATAGTAACGCCACAGGTAACGCTGTACCTGTATCTATAATCAAATCGTGTCTACTACTAAGAATTATATATGGATGCTCACCACCCACGCGGTCTCTGCTCCATAACTTGGTTTTTTAGGGTTCCGTACCCAAAGGGTGAAAACGGGACCCTATTACTAAGCCTACGTTGTCCGTCCGTCCGTCCGTCTGTCCTACCTATTTAGGGCTGTAACTTTTGAACCGTAATAGCTAGATAGTTGAAATTTTCTCAGATTATGCGTTATAGCGGCGGATTTGTTAACAAATAATAAAAATGGCAGAAAGTTAAAAATTAAGGGGGGTTTTCAACAAGAAACTAGTAAGAAACTAGTTTTTATCAACTTTTTTTCTTCACGCTCTATAGTAAAAACGGTAATACATATAAGCGTCAAACTTAGTGTGATTATAGAGCAAACTCTACAGAAGAACAACAAATACTAAAAACCGGCCAAGTGTGAGTCGGTCTCGCGCTAAAGGTCCCGGACAAAAAAAGTTTTTTTTCTAAGTTAATAATGTTGTGTTCTGTAGTGGTGTGGTACGGAACCCTCGGTGCGCGAGTAGCCCGACTCGCACTTGACCGGTTTTATTTATTTTAACTTGGAATAGACGCGAATCTTACTTTTATGTTTTTCAGAATCGATAAGTATTTTTACAAGCGTATTTTTCAACCGGCACGCGATACTAAGCACTTAAAACTGTAAACATTGCAAAAATTGAAAAGAAGCAGAATGCGCGCGCTCTCGTCCACGTAGATAAAAATCAAAATAGATTTGGCTAGGAGCCGCGTGCGCTTTGCGCTGAACAATGCTGGAAAGTAGGTCGCCTATCTGTTTACTGTGTCAAAAATGCGAGCAACCCCGGCTCATCGATACAACTAGACATCTAGTCTAAAAATTACGATACCTATGACAGCGTCATCTTAAACCATTGCTGATTCGGACTGTGCCACGACTTAACTTAACTAAATTTATTCCTGTCACTTTCTAAAATAAGATTAAGAAAAGAGACAGAAAACCATCAGCTGACTTTAGTGCTGTCAAAGTGACGTTACACGCCCAAAAACGCTTTAAATAAGATGGCGTACATTATGATGATGGCATCTTATTTTGGGCGTGTAACGTCACTTTGACAGCACTAAAGTCAGCTGTTGGTTTTCTGTCTCTTTTCTTAATCTTATTTTAGAAAGTGACAGGAATAAATTTAGTTAAGTTAAGTCGTGGCACAGTCCGAAACGGTACCACTATACGGGGTTTAAAAACTAAAAGTGCGCGTGCAATCAACTGCCACGTTCACCGTTTATAGCTGGGAAAAAGATGAACTCTCCTCATATAATCTCTCAGTCTCGTCAGCTCATTTCCAAAAGGAGACTGAGCAAGTTTGTATGGGATGTGGTCTATGAACCAATAGTGATACGGTTTTGGTGTTTTTGTTGGGATACCTCAACACACCCTTGTGCAAAAGTGCATCAAAATCTGACCCGACAGTTTTGAGATAAATACTACTTATTTTAAGAATATAACATTATTCGTTCGAAAATTATGTAGTCTGGTATTATTTATTTAATGTGTTTACTGCTAAACAAAGTCCTAACAACAGTTGATTGCGTTACAGTAAAAGCTGAAGATGCGGAGCTGTTGATTGCGGTACGTGGGGGACGGAGGCAAAGAAATTTATTAACGAGATTGGCCGACGGCTACGACAGAAAGGTCTGGACTGCCGGTCTGGGTCGTATCTCGTCCAAAGGATATCACTGGCTATCCAGAGAGGTAATGCAGCCAGCATCATGGGTACCTTTGGGCGGGATATGGTGCGGGGCGGTTTATTTGATTAGATTAAGTTGTTTGACGACGCATGTGCGGATTTATTTATTGTATTGACGATGCTTGTTGCAGAATGTTCCCGTATTTGTGGGTCGGACGACGCTACTTCTGGCAGAAAAAATTAGATTTTTAGTGTAGCATGCATAAGTAAAAGCTTGAATTGAGTTCTATAATTTTCTAGTAAAACCGTTTTGCTATTGGTTCATAGGCCACTTTCGCCTAGTCTCTTTTGTCGCATTAGGTAAATAAATGTAATGAGAAAAGGTCATCTTTCTAGCTATAAAGTGCAATACTTCAATAAATGACACTAATAAGTATTATGCAAATGAAGAAGATGAGGAAGAGTAAATTTAAATCATGCGTGCACGTCGAAATTTATTTCCTTTTCCACAAGTAAAAGTCCAGGAAATACAGATGTCCTCGTCTGCAATAGTTTCCGTATTAAGATAACCAACAAGAAAGTAATGGCTTATCAAGATTCTCATGCACTGGCACTGCAACATTTTAACTTGTGAAGAAATTTTAATTAAGTTCATACAACATTTTCAATACTTAAGCAAAGTTAATACATCCGCAACCTCAAATGTTAAAAGGTCATGTCGGTAAAGAGACCTGTCTCTTTAGTTTTTGAATTCAATTGAACTTAATGCTGCAACGCTATTGTATTTTACCGAGACGGAATAACCTTAGCCCTTTATAAAATTTAACGTTACCTTTAAATAAAGTTTCCTGATTTAAAACATTTTTGTACATTATATACCTTGCTGTAGTTTTTCCTGGTAAGTATACTTGCAATTAAAGCGGGATTGCCCCATCACATTTAAAGATGTAAAAATTCCTACAAAACATACAATTATTTTCAGAGATACATATCTCTGTCTTAGATATATTTCTAAACATAGACGATAATGTGATATTGGAAGAATATAACCTCAATTGAAATCAGCAATAAAGAGGATGTTGCCTATAAGAATACACTTGCGAATAAGTGGACTCTTTTAGACTTATTTATTCAGCACTTGTGATTGTGACCTACGCACCGGAAGGGATCAACTCTGGCTCAATGTCAGGTGTAGCTAGCCACGCATTTGATTACAATTTTGTCTAGCCAGTTTTGGCTGTGAAATAAGATCTGACGTAAGTATTCTTAGTGACATGTTGTCTCGGTCATTTCCTCGTTTCTTAGATGGCTCATTCTTTGAATTTATCAAGTGATGCATTGCAAGCTGGGCCGGATCTTAAAAGAACTACGCGTTGTAAAAGGTAACACGACTGCTTTTATTATAACGATCGACGATCAAAATAAAAACTTATGGACGCTGCCGGTATAGCTATACCGGCAGCCATGTGGCAAAATACTGGGCTGGAAACATAGAATAGAATGACATGTCATTGACTCTACAGAAGATCTACAAACTTTTTAAGAATATTTTGTTGCCTCTATGTAATCACATTATTATCCTTATCAACCTGTCATCGTCCACTGCTGAACATAAGCATTTGCCAAGGCGCCACTAAGCTCCTCAGCCTTCCTCATTCAGCCGCAGGCCTCAAGTCGTCAGTCGAGCGGACCGGAGGACGTCCATACTCCTTACCCTTATTATTACCCAATATATCTACATAGTTGTTTCTTTCAGTATAGAAACTTGTGAACTTTTCCATCCAGAGAACTTGATCAAATCAACGCGATCGATGTTGACATTTTAAAACTGGCTGTATTAAGAAAAACATGGAAACGATAGTTTCCTACTGCTCTGGACGGTTCCCGATCGAAACTATATTTTAATCTGAAGACAAATTTATTTTTGCATATAACCTCCAAAAGAACAATAATTTCGCGACTTTTCTAATGTGTTCTGAGATTTATTTGACCTTGAGTAGCTCTATCTATACCAGTAGTAACCCATTAGCAATAAATTGTACTTAGTGGCTACACATCACCGCGAACATCTTGCGAAAAATTTGCGGAAAAATACTTTTCGTTCCGCATTCTGCAGCGAGCGTGGCGGATAACCTAAAATAGGTTTTACTTCGGATCACGTGCTTCAAACTCGAGGCACTTGCAGTAACGTGACGGTTATGTGACTAGTACAATATCTTAGTTTAATTAAAAGTTTATGTGGAGCGAAAAATAATCTTTTTATAACAGAAAGGTAACAAGACTATTGGGTCGATAGCCGAATAAACCTAAATTTTCCCATCTATTTGTATAAACATAATTATATTATTAATTAGGCACCACTTCTGACGTATACAATAATAAATGTATCAAGAAATAATAAAAACAAGGCGTGCCGGAAATAATTTAATTCGCTCACGCCACTCCACTCACGCTCACTGAATTAATTTTATTATGCTAGTTGAATCGGCTCACGTTAATTCTGCTATTTTCGCCGCATAGATACATTATGTGACAGCGTATAAACCTGTTTTATTCGCGAAACTGCGCACCACAGAACGAGACTCTAGATTCCATTAAAAAAACATCTGTTATACTCGTCTAGTCACGTGGTTGCTACTCGCATAAACTTAAGGTAAGACACCTTATGAGTACAACCTTTTTTTATTTAATTAAACCATTCGAAATCAGTATAGAAAAACCTACTGCACGAACCTCAACAAAAACATGAAATATCACCATCACATCACAACCTCAAAAAGTAATCCTTTCTATGGATAGACGATAAAAAAGGAATAGAAAATTATAGAACACAGTACAATTATGAAGAATACCTATACTCAGTAGAGGCTAAGGTGGTATGGATTTGTAATGCGAAGACCCGATGACCACATCATATTCAAGAAGAGGCTTTCTATGGCTATGGATGACGAATGTCCAGAAGGACTTGAAGAAGTTCGGTCTAACTGTTGACGATGCGACTATAAGCGAAGCAAGTGGCAACTAAAGATTACGAAACCCGCGTAACGGGAAGAAGCTAGGGCAAAGAAGTAGTACATAATCATATTAAGTAGACCGGGAAAACAGGTGATCCAGTCCGTCCGTAATCCTCGCCACATAGATGATTTATGATGACACTTAACTAAAACGTACTACGTAAAATTTTTTGCATTTTTTTAACGTAAAATACCTGAATAAAAAAACATTGTAATTATATAACACCGGTAAATATTTATCACTGTTGACCACTAGCAAACCTACTACGCTTTGTTTTGTTCGTCGAAAGTAGTCAAATATGTGGTAGTTTATTGAATAGACGCAATTAATAGTCATTAAGTCAAGAACACATGAATAAAAATGCGCTATATACCTAGTAATACCTACAGTTTAATAGGACACGAGTGTATTTCGGAAACTTTTAGAGGCCAGTTGATGATTTTTGTAACTGGCTCACTGGGTAATCTGGGTTTTACGGTTAGCGTTAAAATACTTGTTCATAAACATGCCAATATTCCTGCCATTAGGTGGACGTTTCGGACCGTCACTTCACTACTATTGGGTCAAGGATTCATATCGATTTAGACCCACGATCTTCTTTATTGAAACTATCTAATCGAATTACATCTAAATCAAGGTTATTGACCCTTATATCAGACTGAAATGTTAATAGCCGGGTAAAAAAACGTAAGGTTATCTACAAACTTTAAACCCCCGATTTAAACGCATCCCAAGAATCTAATAAAAATGTATGAGCGAGAATAAAATTGGAAATTTATGAAAAACACGAAAGGTCAAGAGCACAAGGGATATGGAAAATAAAGAAACCATATTATGCGTGGATATCTGATTTTACGTGCCTACATGGATTGTGTAAATATGTTATTATATTATTAAAATTGTATTTAATATAAAAAGACTTCCACCATAATAAAAATGTTAAGGGGTTGTGTGTGTAGAAAGATACCAAGTATTCCAAGAAAATACTCGATATAGGGTATTTTATTTCTGGAATATCTTGAAATCGAAATAACATCTCGTTACAACTAAATGGCAAAGATAGAGAAAATATGTAGCCTATCCATCCATGGTAGTGTTGTATCAAAAAATATTTAGTACGCCTTTCTCTGTATATTGTTCTTGAAGTTTTTTGGGGCGACAGTGACGACATAAATGCTTAAAATTTGGCGAACAAGCATACAATATTAAAATTTATGTTAAAGAGTGGGTCAATGCCGCATCGCCTATCGATTTCGGATTCACTTGCACTACTTTAACGCTTGATAACAGATATAAAAGTATTAAGTACATTAAGATAATGGTACGATGATTATAAAGGTCTAAAACGAATATTCCGGTAATAAACAATATGTAGGGGCGAAGATTTTTTTTATCGGTGAGGTATTTATACCGACCTATATTGAAGGTCATCATTACTAGATGAGTAAAGAAAGACACGTTTAAATCTTGAGTCAATTATCGGAATCCAGACCAGGAGTGCGATTTTTGAAACTCATTCACTGAGCTCAGCATTTGAAAGTGTCAAAATTACTATGGAGATATGCATCCTTCTACTGCTGATTTGACTTTCAACAATCATACTCCAGGAGTGCGATTTTTGAAAGTCAAATCAGCAGTAGAAAGATGGATATCTCCATAGTAATTTTGTCATTTTCAACTGCTAAGCTCTGCGAATGAGTGATGAAGAAAATTGCCTCCGTGGTTAAGAGCATTGGCTCTCGATACGGAGGCCGTGGGTTCGATTCCCACGGGAGACAACTACTGATATGTCACTTTGTGCGGGTAACCTATCTTACTTTCGAAATTTTGCTGACCGAATTTCGAAAACGGTTTATAGAATTTTCTAGTGACACATCAACATGCTTGCTGCTTGCTTGCTTGCTTGCTTGCTGCATGCTTGTTTGCTTGCTGCATGCTTGCTTGCTTGCTTGCTGCAAGCTTGCTTGCTTGTTGCTTGCTTGCTTGTATGCATGTTGAGGGGTGCAGGGGGGGCTGTGCCCCCCGCGAGCGGGGTGCGGGGGGCACCTGCCTGAGAAAAACAAACTGGTGTTTTTAAAATTGTAGGTTAGGTTAGAACATGTAAGACACTTAGCGGAGCGAGCGAAGCGAGCGGAGCATCAACATGCTTGCTGCTTGCTTGCTTGCTTGCTGCATGCTTGCTTGCTTGCTGCATGTTTGCTTGCTTGCTTGCTTGTTGCTTGCTTGTTTGCTTGTATGCATGTTGGAGGCTGCAGAGGGGCTGCACAGAAGGAGGTGCGGTTGGTGGACGCCCCTGCCTGACGAAATTCTGGGTTAGGTTAGGTTAACTATTTCTGCGGAAAAGTGACCGTACGGAAAAACAAATATTCGAAAAAGAAAATTATCTGACTTACTTTAGGTACTTCGGAAAAATGTGGCACAGAATTTTGATCCATTGGTTAGAAGAAAAAAAGGACAATAATAAATCTGGCTTTTCAAAATATGGCGAATAATATTTCGGGGAAACAAAAAAAAGGGAAACAATAAAAAGTGTAACGATTTCGGAGAACTAAAATTCGGAAACCTCTAATTCGAAAGTACAATAGGTAACCCTTTGTGCGTTTTTCCCCAGTTGGTTAGGACATTGCAGGCTGAATCACCTGATTGTCTGAAAAGAAAAATGATTCCGTGCTTCAGATTCGTTAAGCCGTTGGTCCCGGCTACTATCTCTGGTGGTAGTAGTCGTTACATAAAAACCACGTCAGAGGCCGAAAGGCGGTCTAAAAAACTCTGACACCAGGGCTCTGCCCACACGATAAGAAGAAGAAGCGAATGAGTTTAAAAAATCGCACTCCAGGGGTCTTAGTGTGTAACGTAACTAGTAACTACACGATTCAATCAGTATCCAAATCGACATGATGTTTTTAGCAGTGACAATGGATAAGATTACAAAAACAAAATATTACTTATAAAATAGCCTAGTACAGTCAAAATACGTCACCGATCTTGTAAACGATACAATCGGAAACTTACACAATTGAAGACGATAGACGGACATGATACCGATGAAAAACAGTATAAAAACAATTAACTTAAATGGGATCAAGGTTCACAGAAGCCAAATAAGAATAGATAGGAAAAATAAAACAATACAGCTAACCAAGTATTCACGAAGCAATACACAATCAGTCAATACTCTTCATAATGATATTAAATTAAGAAAAATAATAGTAGCGTTGATTGTGCATTATGCAATTTATAGACCAGATTGCATCAGATATTGCACAATCTAAAGGCACAGGTCAGTTCTGTTAGTGCATTCGACATAGTTGCTAAGGTCCAATCTGTAATAAACTTTGATACAAGTCAATAGCAAAATAAAAAATACAATGACAAAATATATAGGTAAGTAAATTAAAAACTTCATATGAAAAGTTGCAAAGAAACAGAAAAACGAGTAGGTACGCCGTTACATGTTACAGATACATTAACTGAATATTAAATAGAAGAACACTATTTGGCAGCTGCAAGCTCTGTACCGCTTTTATACGCGACTGACATAATGTATACTACACGGTGCGGTGTAAGTGACAGACTAGCAAATACTGAAACGGTGAACTCAAACCATCAAACTGAACAACTTTTAGTATGGAACCTACCCCAGGAAACGCGAAAAAAATCAACTGTCCCGTACATTTTAGTCGGGTAGGTAATTACAGTAGTTTTGTATGGGACAGCTGTTTTTTTCGCGTTTCCTGAGGTAGGCTCCATAGTGAAAGTTGCTCAGTTTGATGGTCTGAGTTCACCGTTTCAGTATTTGCTAGGCTGTCACTTACACCCTGTATTAGTTCGATTCATAGAACATTTTTAAATTAGGTTTATAATAGGTAGTAGTATGAAGAAAGCAAGGAAGGCATAGTGTGAAGTAGGTAGGTATGGCATTTATTGACATTAAGTCATGCGTCCTTGCTAAAAACCGAATTGAACTGGTTAGTTAACCTATAAATTGCGAAAATTATTTATCCACAAGTGTTCAAAATTATACTATATTTTGTCCTTATCTCAATTTTAATTAAATTCGTATGTATGATGGAGATAGAACAAAGTCATACATTTATACAAAATTGTACACGTGTTCAACAGTTGTACAAATGTTCAATTCCATTATTTATCTTATTCTGTACGCGACGCCCTCAAAATTTTGTTAAAATTTTGAGTATAAACGAATAATTAAGAAAAATTTCGAAATCCTACATTTGCATAGAAAGTTTCATGTTCCAATAAAGAAAAACTAGTAAATATGCACACGACTTGTACGGTACGGCAATTTAAAAAAACAATATTTCTCAAACTAAGCAATATTTTGAGAATGAGAATTGGGAATGGCTCCAAAAGTGCTATTTTTGAAAATCATACGAGCGACTTGGCAGTAGAAAGATGCATAATCTCCATAGTAATTTTGACATTTTCTACTGCCAAGTCGCTCGTATGATTTTCAAAAATCGCACTTCAGATACTGTTCAACAAAAGGTAAGACCTTACTTAATTTTCAAAAATGATTTGTTATGAGAAGCCAGTACATCAAGCCAAGCAAGTAAGTAAACTTTGTATTGAAAACACAATGACATCATGCATTTGATCAAGATGCTATGCTCATATTAAATATAGTCGTTAGTATTCACAGGTCATACAGGGCACAAATATGATAATATTGACTTTGACACCATATTCAACGGCGCCACATTTCTGAAAACAAAATAATGACACCATAGGACAAACTTTGTCTGCAAACTATCAGATCAGCACAAACTATACAGGATCCTTCTTAATATGCTGACACTTTTTTAACGGGATGACCATGAAAATGAACAACTTTCTGTATGGGACCATAATCGAAATCGCGAAAAAAAATCAGCTGTCCCATACATTTGGCTCGATTAGGTTTGCAGTTTTGTATGAATGAGCAGATTTTTTTTACGCGATTTCGATGTTGGTGCCATAGAGAAAGTAGTTCAGTTTGATGGTCTGATCATCTCCTTAAAAAAGTATCAGCATTATTAAGAAGGACCCTATACAGGGTGTAACAAAACACCCTAGTAATACTTAAGGAGGTAATACCTAGTAATGCTGCAGACCATCAAACCGAACAACTTTCACTATGGAGCAAACATCGAAATCGAGAATTAAAAACCCGCTCTTTCATACAAAACTGCAGTACCATCTGGACTCAAATGTCCCATACATTGTTTTTTTTATTTTTTTCTCGACCTTGGCTCTATAGTGAAAGTTGTTCAGATTGATGGTCAGAAGCACCCCCTTAAGTATTACTAGGGTGTTTTGTTACACCCTGTAAATGTAAATTAATCCTTAAAAGGAGATGTAGCAAAGTTAGGCAGTAAGCACCACGAAATGGAATCGAGCTGCAAAGTTATGTGTGTTTGTTTGAATGTTAATAATCGTTCAAAAGGAAAATCCAAGTAGCAAAGCAAATAACGAAACAAGAAACTCAATAACTTTACTACCTAATTATTAACATTAATAATTAGGTAGTAAAGTTATTGAGTTTCTGCTAAATTCCTTTCTTCAATGTACGCATGAAATTACAACAACAACCAATCAGTAAATCACAATTGATAAGTAGTGAATGCCGATAAAAACCCAAACCTTTAAAAAATGGAAAACAAGAAAATATGCGAGTACCTACATTAGGTAAGATGTAGGTACTTTATGTTTATGTAGATAAGCTTATTTATTTGTCGAAACGAATGACCTATTCGTTCGTAATCTAAGTTACCTCACCCACTTCGTGAGACTGAAAAGGTCGGAACTGCCGAAACCCTTGGTACAGTTAGAACAATGAACTGTTGATCCTGATTAATGCACGACTTATTTGTTTGTCTTTTACCAGATCTATAAAAATAGTTTTAAAAACAAATATCTTATTTTGGTCGAAATTGTGAATCTCTGACACTTTGACCAAATGTACAAAACAAGAAACGATGTAAGGTATAAATAACATTATAATATAACATACTGTATGCTATGTGTGAGTAACGGTACCAAATAATTTGTAAAATAAATCATCATCATATCGTATAGCAATCAATAATTATTGACACTTCTTGTAAACAAGCAAAAAAAATTAAGATAATCTAAGTAATGTAATTTTTCACAGAATATGCATAAACAAAGGAAAACTGTATGAAAATGCAAGATAATTAACAACGATGATATTATAAAGCTATGTAGTACACGACGATAACCGATTCAGATAATACAATATCTTTAGGGATCTGTAAGTACCATGACATGAGTTACGGCCAGCTATACTGGTTAGATAAATTAAATTCAGTGCATGCAAATTAGTGCTATTGAAAACAAATAACCACAGAGTTAAACCACAGTTTATGTAGCTGTACAGTTGTGAAACTCGGCGGTGTAGGCCGGTCGTCGGTCGCCACAGGCAAAGAAAATATACCCACAGGGGTTGCCTTGCTTTGAAGGAAAAATATACTGCACAGGACAATATGGCGATTGCAGTGCTCGCAGGCCAAAGGGGTCTTATACCTTCCAAGCCACAGAACAAGCTATGAGGTATTGACAGCCCTTACATTATCAAAATTCAAAAATTTTTAATCAAAATATTATCATATAGATAGCTTTTTGACGTCATTTTTTGACTCTACCACCGCGTCGGAAGGTGTTCCGTTCAGAGAAGATGCAGCCGGAAACTCTACAACACACATCTTTTAAACAAAACAAAATGTACAAAGTACAATTAAAATACAATATTGCATTTTACATAGTGTAAAATTGTCAAGACCAGACATTTTGGTCATTCAAATAATCATCGAGTTTATAGTAACCTTTTTTCCAACATTAACTTTTTTATCCTTCATATTAATAATTATTACCGCCTCGTCGTCATACCTAAAGGCAGTAGTGGTAGACGACCCGGTGTTGGTGTAATGATTAACACACCGGACTGCCAAACCAGTGTCCTGGGTTTGAATCCCGATTCGGTCATGGATGATATATGTTTGTGCCGGTGTTGTATGATTTCCATGATAAAAAGCCTATAGTACATGCTTGAGATCATTACATTACAATGTATTTATGCCTGTGAACATTATTTATATAATTATTACTAGAAAAATTTGAAGGGTGTATTCAGGTAATGATACGAAACAACTTTTCCTAAGGAACATGGGTCGAAAAACAAGAACCCCCAAAAGAAAATCGATCGGCTGATCCGCACTTTGATATACAAGGCCCAAATGAAGTCGGTTAAAAAATGTTGCATTTTTCGACCCATGTCACAGATTATTTAATAGTTACTCATATTGCTTAGGGAAAGTTGTTTAGTTTCATTATCTGATTACACGCATATGCTCACGACTATATTCCCCGAGGGGGTAGTAAGAGATATTCTAAACTTCAGAACATCCACGTTTCACTAGTAGTACCGAAACTCTGTCCAGTGTGACGGGGAGTGAGCCCGTCGCCACTTGTAATGGACACTAGGTACAATACATGCCTCGAAATTGAAGCATGGAGGTTTCCTCACGATGTTTTCCTTCACCGAAAAGCCAGTGGTGTTACAAATCGTACATAAATTCCGAAAAATTCATTGGTACGAGTCGGCCTGGACGGCTTTTTATCTGAATACACCGGTGTATTCGAAGACAAGAAAAATACGAAAGATTCAGCGGAATAAGTGTTGCAGGCTTGTGACACTTTTCTTTAAATGTGGATATTATGCATTATTGGCTAGTAAACGAGTTCAGGGTTCCGCAGCTCAGTAGATCCCGTGGCCGAAGGTGAAAGGAGGGCACTGCACCGTTCTTCGCCCAGCAACACACTTCGCCACCTTCTAACACCATTAAACCCTTCGATATCACATTAAATTGCACATACATTGTTGCCAATGTTCGCAATAAAATAGCTACATGTATTAGTTTGCTTTAAAGGTCTCGTGAGAAATGTTGAATCTGTTACAATAATGTTAGCCGCATTGACAATTCCAATTGAAGCCATTTAAATACTTGTGCTGCGGTTACTTAACTAGTTCTTATAGTTAAGTTAATAGGCTGATCATCTCCTTAAAAGCCGTCACCGTATAAGAAGGACCCTGTATACAGGGTGTAAAATTAAATGCGACACTTGCTTGCTTCAGACCATGTTAACTGCGAAAGAAAAATCTGCTGTGCCATACAAAAAATAATCGATTTCGATATTGGTCCCATAGAAAAAAGTTGCACAGTTTGATGGTATGAAGCACCCCTTTAAGTAAGTGTCGCATTAAATTTTACAACCTGTATAACCAGATTCATCCCATTTGTATTGAAAATAAAACCGGTCAAGTGCGAGTCGGGCTACTCGCGCACCGAGGGTTCCGTACTACATCACCACAGAACACAACATTATTAACTTTATTTTTAAAACTTTTTTTGTCCGGGACCTTTAGCGCGAGACCGACTCACACTTGGCCGGTTTTTAGTATTTGTTGTTATTCTGTAGAGTTTGCTCTATAATCACACTAAGTTTGATGCTTGTATGTATTACCGTTTTTACGATAGAGCGTGAAGAAAAAACGTTGATAAAAACTAGTTTCTTGTTGAGAACCCCCCTTAATTTTTAACTTTCTGCCATTTTTATTATTTGTTAACAAATCCGCCGAACTAACGCATAATCTGCGAAAATTTCAACTATCTAGCTGTTACGGTTCAAAAGTTACAGCCCTAAATAGGTGGGACAGACGGACGGACGGACGGACGGACAACGTAGGCTTAGTAATAGGGTCCCGTTTTCACCCTTTGGGTACGGAACCCTAAAAATCGAATGTTCGTGAAAGTCAATCGAGGAAGCTTCTAAAAGTATTTCTGTGCTATTTTCAAGGAAACTCATAACATAAGGCGTCATCGCGAAAAGTGTGAAGCAATTTAGTTGGTTCAAGGAAGTGAGAAATGTTTGCCAATTTTTATTTTAGTTTCTGTACTTTCTGTACCACTTCACTACTAATACTTACTAACCGCAAGATACGAAAGATAGCATCGAAAATAGTTGTAAAACGAACGCTTTTGTGGACCCAAAAGCAAATAAATGGGTAAGCTACGGACCCACATTAAATAACGTTTTTCAACTCAATAAATGATTTGAAATACATAGTTTACTGTAACTCACGATTTGTTGCCATTAGTATATTTTGTTACCTACACTTTCTTATACTCTGCCTATACCGCGCGCAATCAGAGCTGGTATCAAGATAAATTGTAATTTTCGGATATTTTTAGATACCTTATAATAAGGTATCTAAAAATATCCGATATAAGGTATCTAAAAATATCCGAAAATTACAATTGCGCGGTATAGGCACAGTATAAGAAAGTGTAGGTACCTAACAAAATATACTCATGGCAACAAATCGTGAGTTACGATAGTTTAAAAACTTTTTGATTATACTTTATGGTATAGGCATAGGCAAGGTACAGGTACTATCGCGGACTTTTCCGCCTGACCACCTCTAGGCTCATTTTTGCTTGCATACTAAAAAATAAAAGCGATGTCTTACCCCGCCCTATTGATGAATAGATCAATTAATAATAGTTTCTAAACAATAAATTATGGGCGAAATTATGCGATTTTTTTCTTAAGTGGTCAGGCGGAAAAGTCCCTGATAGTACATATTACTAGCGACCCGCCCCGACTGCGCACAGGTGCAATGCTGATATAGACTTTCCTCTTGAATCACTCTATAAATAAATAAATATAAATATCTTGGACAATGTCACACAAATTATCTAGTCACATTTAAAGTACCAGAATCTAGCCTGGACTTGTATTATGATGACTAGACAACGATATACAATACATATATAGATACAAACATCCATGACTCGGGTACAAATATTCATATTCATCATACAAATATTTGTCCCTTACGGGATTCGAACCCGCGACCCTCGGCACAGCAGGCAGGTTCACTACCGACTGTGCTACCGGGCTGTCAAAATTGCTATCCGAAAATTATATAAGCTGTCTATCTATTTAAAAAAACCGCATCAAAATCCGTTGAGCGACTTTGTTTTATACTATGTAGTGATACTTTATGTAATCTTTTTTTTATTATGCGTTTGTATTTGTAATTTTGCTTCGAATTAATAAGTTTAAAAAGTCTATCAACTACTATCTATTAGAACAGTGAAACTGATTTGAAATATGATAGTTAATACGTCGGTTACCTATTACAGTTTATTACTTTCAAGTTTCATAAGTAGAAATTTTATTATGTAAAGATAAAATATTGGACGAGATATTGACAACCGACGGTTTATTCAGCTGAAACTTGTCTATATTTAGTAACGAATAACTGATTAGATAAGCAATTTGCTTCTTTAAATCGAATACGGCATAAATTATACGAATAGAAGCAAAATCATGAATTCATAATCACCTGTCATCACGATATGATTGATTATGATTATCTAAGAATTTATCCAAAAAAGTAATAATTTGTAAGTGTCTATGTAAAGAACTTTGGCGAATTTGGACCCAGCCATTTTTACGAAAACTAAAAGCCCTTCAGGACGGGGCGGTCATAATTACATATTATAAACAGAAAAAATTAAGGCATTTTTAAAAAAAACTTCCTCATCTCTAGAAGTCCGGGTTCAAAAGTAGAGATTACTAGTAAAATAGACAAATCATCCAAAAAGCAGTAGCAAAACGCAACCATGACAGCTATTTTTTTTCATCTAATATTATCACTGAGGTAGTTTTTGGACGTTACGGAACGTATTTTGGATTTATTGAACTGATAGTGCGTGTGATTTCGATTGATTCCATTTGAGTGGGCTATCTAATAAGAAACATTATGAGTGTCACACACTTGATACAAAAGGTATAATAAGGAGAAATACCTTTCCCCCAACTTCTACAGATTACAACCAATTTCCTTTTTTGTTAGTTTTGTATCACTACACGTATTACTAAGTTTCATTCATGTATGGGACCTATATGTCTGGGTCTCACATTATATGGCCTTCCGCCAAACTTCGAAAGATAGAAGCGAAAACGTTTTTTGGCATGGATATCTACAGCTAGTAGTAAAAAACGCGTGTCAATGATGTCAATCTCGATTCTTTTACTCATTCTTTTTTCATCAGTTCTCCGGCAATATAATTTTAATCTCTAGACTTCCCTTTCGAAATGTTTCGATCCAGGTACTATCGCGGACTTTTCCGGCTGACCACCACTAGGCTCATTTTTGCTTGCATACTAAAAAATAAAAGCGATGTCTTACCCCGCCCTATTGATGAATAGACCAATTAATAATAGTTTCTAAACAATACATTTTGGGCGAAATTATGCGATTTTTTTCTTAAGTGGTCAGGCGGAAAAGTCCCCGATAGTACCTCGTATACTTAAAAGCCTGAAGCTTTACCTGGAGCGAAACACACATAGGTAGATCCCCATCTGATAGGAATGATTCAAAATTATGTTTTTTTTTTTAAATCGTTCTAGTTTCTGTAGTTTTGTCAATTATATAAATAAATAAAATGGGGCATGATAAAGAGAGAAAACGAGAAAACTGTCATGCGCACTGATTCTGGTATGCGTAAAGTAACAAATACAGAGGCACATCTCGAATTTTATCGTTTTTTTCTGGGGTGGCATGCTAATGCTAGGTCTTACGGACAGTGTTACCGATGTCACCTCTAGTACGTAGTGCATAGCTCAATGATAGCAGCTAACTGTTAGGCAAATATTTGACAAGACGCTCATGTTATGGCGAAGTGTTGCACGGTGTTTAAAAGGATCACCAAAGTCAAAGGCAGCTGGAAAGATTTGGATGAGACTGGCACAAGGCAGGCAAGAGTGGCATAATGGGGAGGAGGTTTATACCCA
Source organism: Agonopterix subpropinquella (assembly GCA_922987775.1). Taxonomy (NCBI): domain Eukaryota; kingdom Metazoa; phylum Arthropoda; class Insecta; order Lepidoptera; family Depressariidae; genus Agonopterix; species Agonopterix subpropinquella. The sequence goes on along the minus strand of OV277698.1, from coordinate 16,265,037 downwards.
GAGGGTGCACAAAAGCCGATGATGACCGAAGTCAAACGCCCCGTCAGATCCGTCTCATGTACAGGTGACCGTTTCGGAATCCACGTAAGCTGTTGGTAGGTGTCGTTAGATGGCGGTGGTGTCTATTCATTAACCTACGTCAGAGGTCAATTAAGACGATCTACTCGTGGTTCTAAAATCGGACAGCAAGTTGACCATTATCATGCCTACATCAATCCTCAGTGTAAGTATAGCCCACCGCCTGTCACCCTCATTCGTAAGGAGGCCATTTGCCCTGCAGTGCAAATGCAAATGACAAATGCAACTGAAGGTACATAGTTTTTACATACATAGGTACATAGGTAGAAATTTGTGGTACAGGCTAGATATCGAACCGCCTATCACCACTGTTGGTTTCAATGTAACTGTACTTGCTGCTGGATTCTAATCGTACCAATGCGTACTAAAAACTAGATATACTTTGTACATTGTATTGTGTGGTGGTAGCTTCTCTAGGAATATCTAGGAAATTGCGAGTGTTCTCAATTAGAATTTGATTCATTCGTGTCGGAACGAATGTTTCGATTATTATCCGTGCTAACTCAAGGATACTATAATATAGGAAAGAGCATGGTACGGTATTACTTACAACAGGTACTTCACCCCCTCGTGGAAGAACGGTGGAAGACGACACCGACAGTAGGCAAAGGTGTGGTTTTCTCTCACTTGCACTCGCTCAGTAATTTAGTATCCCACGTGCTTAACGAGTACCTCTTTTTGTCCGTGCGAGCACATTTGTATAAAGTGACACATAAGTGTCCACGGTGTGCCTAAAGTCTCAAGTTATCTGAACCACATCACATGCATCAATCTATCAGTATTCGTGTCTTCATACCTACATAATGGGTGACAGTGATATATAGAGAATAGCGGTTTTTCTACAGTTGCAAACATTAGTAGGTACGTTTTCTAAACGATTCCCTCGCAGAGTATATCTGTGGCTCCAGCCGGAGCGACAACCGGCCGTGACCGCGTTGCGTGCTGCCAACGACAGCTCGTCCTCGATGGGGCACTAAACTGCACTTGTGTAACTATTATATACATCGGTATTATACGCTGAGGCTTTATACGCATGGTCCTTTAGTCGTCCGGACGATTTGGATTAGAAATAGTTTGGGAGTCGCGTTGTAGTGCAGGTCTGTTACCGTAGTAGTAATAGCTATACTCTTTCTTATATTGTGGTAGTAGTGTGTCGGTTGCTCTTCTCCGGCCTACAACGAAGCTCTAATGCACAAGAATGTTTTTTTTAATAACCCCTTGTAGTCACCAAATATTTCCGTACAACTATAAAAATCATCAACACTAAAATGGACGCCATTTTTTTTTATTTGAAAAATATAAAATAATTTTTTTAGACGAAGACTAAATAATGATTCATCAATTCATCATCATTATCACCTACGCTCTTTTGTCGGTGGAGTATTCGCCAATCCTGTCTATTTTCCGCTTAGTATCTTGAGTTCTTGATACGACACGACATCAACCATCATGAAATATGTATCAATCATCATGAAATAATGATTTATGAAGATAAATAAAACCGGTCAAGTGCGAGTCGGGCTACTCGCGCACCGAGGGTTCCGTACCACAGCATCACAGAACAAAACTTTATTAACTTAGAAAAAAATCTTTTTGTCCGGGACCTTTAGCGCGAGACCGACTCACACTTAGCCGGTTTTTAGTATTTGTTGTTATTCTGTAGAGTTTGCTCTATAATCACACTAAGTTTGACGCTTTTATGTATTACTGTTTTTACGATAGACCGTGAAGAAAAAACGTCGGTAAAAACTAGTTTCTTGTTGAGAACCCCCCTTGATTTTTAATTTTTTGACATTTTTATTATTTGTTAACAAATCCGCCGTAATAACGCATAATCTGAGAAAATTTCAACTATCTAGCTATTACGGTTTAAAAGTTACAACCCTAAATAGGTAGGACAGACGGACGGACGGACGGACAGACGGACAACGTAGGCTTAGTAATAGGGTCCCGTTTTCACCCTTTGGGTACGGAACCCTAAAAAAGTATATCTGCATATTCACTTGCAGTTTTAAAATCATCATCAGCCCATCATCGTCCACTGCTGAACATATGCCTCTTCCAAGGCCTACCTACGCTATACGCAACCATGACCAAAGAAATAAATAGGTAAGGTACGATATACCTACAACAAAGATATCAATCTATGCTAGTATAGGTACATATAATACGAGATAACGTGCAAATCGTTAGGTAAGTAGGTATACACACGGCGACAAACCAACCTAGGTACCCATAGTTGAACTCTGTGTCCATGAACCAAACCACTTCTAATTAAAAAAATTGAAACAATTATCATTCATTGAAGCAGAAACTGTATACGATTAGTATGCATCATCAAATATGCCATCATCGGCACCTACGCCTCTGAGCGACCACATTTGTGGGCAAGTCACAGACCATTTTGACTGTATTAAGATACAATCCGATGGTTTCATGACGTTGTACCTTAACCCGTTAGCATTAGAATTGATATTCCCTCTTCAGCTTAAAATACGAATTTCGTTAAAATCTACCTCACGTTTCTGAACGCCTACGGACCTGTACAGACTCATTAAAACGTATTGTTGTTAGCTCAAAAGCTCTTTGTTCACAAAGCATCACATTTGGGAATATCAACATAAATCATTCTACTTTTAACAAATGCACGTTAAAAAGCAATAACAATGAATTGTTACACTGTAAACAAATATGTACTATTTCCGGACGAAACGGTAGTTTCCTCTATGCGTTCCATTTGCTATATACCTAGATTTATTCGAGCCATTTCTATAAATTTCTCTCAGCCATAAACATTTTAGAGACCTATAAATAATGCTGTTATTAAAATAAAAGCAAAGGCATCCAAACATCATCACAGATCAATCTATTTTAAACCCACTATGGAATAATTCAGAAGCCAAAATAAATGCAGCATTAACGATTGTAGGTACTGAAACAAAATTATGAATGAGTAAATACAATAGATTGAAATAGAATACAATTACGTATTTGTACTCTATCTTGTCCAGGGTATTAGGGTGCGTAAAAAAAACTACTGACCCAATGCGGATGAAGTTTTTAAGCATATTACTTAATTTGATGATGGTAATTTTAAAAAGCCGTGGTGGTCCAGTGGCGAGTAACCTTGCCTGCCGTGCAGGAGGCAATGGTTCGATCCCCGTCCAGGCCGACTCGTACCAATGAGCTTTTCGGAATTTATGTACGATTTGTAACACACTGGCTTTTCGGTAAAGGAAAACATCGTGAGGAAACCTGCCTGCTTCAATTTTGAGGCATGTATTGTACCTACTGTCCATTACATGTAGGCGAGTAACTCACTCCCCGTCACACTGGACAGAGTTTCTGTACTACTAGTGAAACGTGGATGTTCTCAAGTTTCAGAATATCTCTGACTACCCCCTCGGGGAATATTGGCGTGAGCATATGCTTATGCTAATTTTCAAAAATAATACAGTACCTATCAGTATTTCAGTGGTCTGTGCTCTGTGCGCATGAAGTCGCGGGCACCTATAAATAAAAAATCGATAAACCGTCATCTCTCGTACATTTTAAACTTGATAGTTGTGCAAAAAGGAAGAGAAAGAACCACTTAGTTACAAATAATACTAACTACAAAGTTGGCATAAGTATTGTTGGTTTAATTTGAATCCATGACTAACTATCAGGTTGCCTGCTTTGACCGATGCCATGGTAAACTAGACGAGGCCGAGGGTGCCATTGATGACCGTCTACCTTTCCCCCTTTTTATACAGAAATGTTTTTCGCAAAATACTTTAACGTAATTATCATTTGAGATGAATGTATTAATAAAAGCTAAAGGTTAACAACAATCTAATGACATCTAAACATTTAAAAGTAAACAATATCAGTGCAGTTAGTGCAAACATAATATTATTATGATCACAATTTGCACTAAGGCCATTTGATAACTTTTTTTTTTTTTTTTTTTTTTTTTTTATCTTGGACAATGTCACACAAATTATCTAGTCACATTTAAAGTACCAGAATCTAGCCTGGACTTGTATTACGATGACTAGACAACGATATAGAATACATATATAGATACAAACATCCATGACTCGGGTACAAATATTCATATTCATCATACAAATATTTGGCCCTTACGGGATTCGAACCCGCGACCCTCGGCACAGCAGGCAGGTTCACTACCGACTTTGTGATCTAACTAATATGATGGAAATTTCTTTATCTCATCTTAATAAATGGGAAAGGGAAGTGTGTTACACTTTCTCGCCTCGACCACAGATTACTAGTTCGTAACAGATACCTACATTACTTCCTTAGAAATCAATAAGTTTTCATCTAGCGAATTCTGAATTTTCTTAGGATTTCATGCATTAACGTTTGCGTTTTATCTACTGCCTGACGGTACGCGAGAAAATGTATCTAATGGCGATTGACTCAGCTTCGTTATTACTTCATAAAGACATATGCGACGTTGCCGTCTGGAGCGAGTGTCAGAATTCATACAAACGCATCGCTTACGATGCGCTAAAGTGTATGTAATGTGGGGACTTGCCACAGATGTCAACACCCACAAGTTATATGCCAACATGCCAACAGATGGCGATACCGTCACTCTCGGAAATATGCTCAATACAAAGACAATGTTCATGATGAACGTTGTCTTTGTATGGAGCATAGTAGGTTCACAATCGAATGCGAGACATAAATCGCGCAAGAGAAATAATCACAGAGATTCGATATATATGCAAGGTCTAACTAAGAACCGTTGGACCACGGCCGGTCCCCAGGCATCACACCTAGCCTGGCGGAAGTACTTCCCTTTTCAATGGAGGAACATTCCCAAGTAGCACCTCCATAGTAATTATCTCGGTTCCTACGGTTGAGTGACGGCGGCCTGCCTCAACCATTATACCAATCAATGCAATGAAGTTGACATACAGTATGCAATCTGAGATGGCGTACAGAAAAAAAACAGAATCTAGTAAATACAGCTATTTAGAACCTATGACCCTATATCAGTGCTATCATAATTCAAAGACCTTAGATATCATAACTGGAAAAAACCAGTTATAAATATCAATAAAATATATCCCTGGAAAATATGGCATTTACAGTAAAACTATAGTTTAAATTAAGAGAAAGTGAAAAAACAAAAAACATACATACATAAACTCACGACCGCGATCTTTTTCGTGGTGGTCAGAAACATTGCTACAAATACAAACTTCCTGTTTTAAAAATAGAGTTGTATCACTCACAAGCAATTTAAGTTTCATGATGGAATGATGTGTCAAGTGGTGAGAGGTAGCTAAGCCTTTCGCCCACAAAACACACTGCATAAGAAACCTTTATTTTAATCCCTTAGTCGCCTCATACGAGAGCCACGGGAAGAATTAGGGTGGTCCATTTTAAGCCGAAACCATAAAGAAAACTACCAATAACAAATGGTTTTAATTTTTTTTTCAATGAATGTCATTAAACTCTTGTGAAGAGAATATGCCTATCATCACGTAAGATGCAAAATATAAATGTTTAGGTATATAATATAGTTATAAAAAAGCCAAGGATACTAAAACAAATTCTATCCTAGAAGTTTGTTTCGGAAAATAAACCCCATTCTTTTCCTGTTACAATCATCCATAATGTAGCATGTTCCTGACAAAAAACACATTTTTTTAATATTTTTAACATAAACTGTTTAGAATTTAGAGGCCAATGACATTGACCTCATGCATTTTGTAACATTTTGCTTGGACACATCTTATTATACAACAACCAAACGTGATGAATGAAAAATATATAACTTTTCTAATTTTCGGAGGATAAAACTGGCAGAAATTTAAAAGATTGCGCAAAAAAAACTGTTCTAATAAATAATTTAGTTTTTCTTTTGCGATAAATAAAATAGAATAAAGAAATATTTTATTGTTATTTTATAATACCTACTAGAGTTTACCTGCAACTTTGTCCGCACAAGTTATACACCAGATTTTAAGTCAAAAAATAAACTATCAAACAAAAAAGTTTCATCAAAATCGGTTTATCGGTTTTCGTAGTTTTTGTTATATACTGTAACAAACAAACAACTTTACAGTTTTATAATGGTATGGATTACAAAACAAATAACTTCTTAGAGCTTGTTAGACCACTTCTGGATAAAGTGTCTTAATATCTTATCGTTTGATATATTTTGTATGAAAGATATTTCAAACGAGTTATTAAGAACTTTTCCAGAATTGGTGAAACAGGCCCTTAATCCCAAACTAAGATTTCCCAGATTAATGTTAGTGACAATCAGAGATCAGAATCTGCAGGTCATTCCAGGTCTGCATTTAAGTGATATGATGGACTCTTTTTAATTTTCATTTATCTGTATTTTGCAAGAAGTTCTAATATATACAATAATGAATTCCTTATTATCTTGAGATTCTAAACAAAGCTAATCCATTGTAGCCAGCCCTCCCTCATTGTCACAATACAATTTTAAAAAAGAGGGCCACAATCATATCACCACAGAGTATAATTAACTTAAATGCGAACCTGGAATGACTGTCAGATTCCGACCTCTCATTATAAGTGAATAAATTGAAGTTTAGAGTTCATTATCGGAACAGAAAATTGATTGATTTTTGCATTATGTTCAATGTTCATCTCATGTATTTATGGTTCAATTCAAGAGTTAAATTATCAAGATAAGTTTCTTTTCTCTGCAACTTATTGTGCTTATTGAAAATCAAAATTATAAATATGAAACATAATAGGTAATTTAGTTAAAGTACTTAGATTTTATGATATTCAAAGTTTAAATGACTATTCTGTTAATAAATTAAAATGTTGTAACTTTTCACAATTTTGGAGTCTTTACAGCACATGGTAAGGCTATTTGTACACTAGCAACAACAACTATTATACAGGTAATACGGATATTATGTAAGAAGTAGTTGAAATATAACTGTAGAACTGTAGCCGCGACCTGGATGCCCTTGCCGATCAAAACGAAACGAATGAGCGTATACCTACCTACCACATAACCTAGTCACAAAACTACGGCGTCATAGGAAACTACGCATCAGGTAACAGCAGGAGAACTGATGAAGTTGTTTGTGGATGAACAAACTAGTAAAAGAGACATAAAGGTCAGTGGGTCATTGACATAAATCCGGTTGACTATCTATTTATCTTCTGATAAATACCGGAGTCAGAATTAGTTCCAAGGTTTTCTCTGCTAATACATTGACGTGGATGATTAAAAGTGTTACTCACGATGCAGCCTTGAAGCTTCTGTTCACCCATAGTCGTTCATCGAAGCAGAGCCAGGATTTAAGCCAGCAAACAGGAATCTGATCAGGATGGGACCGGCCGGCGAGCCCAAAATTTTGTTGTTGTCAAAATATTTTCATAACTTTGTTCCGTTTCACAAAACAAATATACTTTTATTTAAAAAAATGTGCTTCCTTATTAGTGGTTTTTCTATATTTCCTATTTGCCTTTAGAAAACATTGAATCGTGGAAGTAAATAATTTTCAACATTTTGTTTTTTGAGTACAAGGTAAACAAATTTTAAATTTTTGTTAATGTTTTGAAAGCGTCACACATAAACATAATTCTTGTGAAATGAAACGTTCAAAACACTAGTGAGGTACAATAAATGTCAATAGTGATCAATCGATCGATTTATCGTTTCGAGCCCATACAGCCGTTTTAAACAGAAAATTTCATAAAATTTAGGTTTCTGAATGGTTTCAGATCGCAAAATCACAAAGGTCTCTGAATCCCCAAAAAGCATTGATTGAGTATTTTACAGATTCACTGACCGCGTTTACTACTAACGGATAGAGGTATGACAAAAATGTATGTAAAATCGTACCTTATTATTATTATTATTTGTGGTTTTGGGCCTTCACAGGCTTGCTAAGCCTGTGCCACGTAGACCATCGCTGGTCCTTTGTGATCGCCCTTTTTATAGTTCCTTACCAATCCCCACTGCGGCCAGAAATCGCAGTAGATTCTTGATCGGGATAGTTTGTATCTCATCTGGTGTCTGCGTTTGTACATCAGGGGGCCACAATCACATAGGAGGTGCAGAGGAGTTTCCATCTCCTCCTTGCAAAATCTGCAGCCGGTCGTGTCACTTAAATTCAGTGTGTGCATGTGCTTATTTAATTTGCAGTGGCCTGTGAGTGACCTTGCTATTGTACAAATTTGGTCCTTGCTGAGGGCAAGGAGACCGTTCGCAAGTTTGCGATTGTAGCCTTTGATAAGTGCTTTTGAGTGGCCCATGCCTGGGGTGTTACACCAAAGCTTTATTGCCTCACCAAAGCTGGCCCTATTCAAAGAATCTCGCGTTAGACTATTGGGGATTCCGAGAAAGGGTTCGGGGCCTATGAAATGGTTTTCAGTGCCTCTTCTAGCCAACTCGTCCGCCCTCTCGTTCCCTTCGATGTCTGAGTGTCCTGGCACCCATTTTAGCACAAGTTGATTGTTATTGCCTAAGGCATTCAGTTGTGATACGCAGTCCTGTCGGTCCTGAGTCCGGGTCGGTCGATGAATCGCTGTACCACAGTGTGGACACCTGTCGACCGTGCGCAGGTTCTTCCCATGCGACCGGACGGGTGGCAGGTTGCGGATAGCCCCCCCGCCGTGAACGGGCACTGCGTACGGTACCCGCCCATGGGCGAGGAGTCCCTCGGGACCCCGGACAAGGGAACAACTCCCATCGAAAATTCCCAACCGATGGGAGTCTCCTTATTCCCTCATCCTTCCTCCTATCCTCCAAATTTCCCCTTCCACTTACCCTTATCCTATCACTTTCCCCCTCCTGGAGGAGAAAACCTCGACTCTAAAAACCCCAATCCAAAGGTGTCAACCGAACCGTGCCCATGGATGCGTGGCTGAGGGGGTGCTCAGTCTCGAACGGTGTCTCCCCGATACCGGGCAGATTCGGGGATGCCTCTTTGCCTTGTCCTGGCAAGCGGGGCTCTGCTGGGATGGACTGATATAATTCCCTTGCTACTCGTGGGAATAATAATGGAAGAAAAACTTAAAATCGTACTTTAACCTTACTAGATTTTTATTTATAATAATCTTTGACTACTTATATACTAGTTACGCATGTCATTCTACTAACAAACATTTGTGCCACTTTTTGCGGGGGGCGAGGTAACATGAAATCCGCAATTTTGGATTTTATTCCCCATAACTTTAGATTCTAATTTTGAATGTTAAAAATCATGAAAAGTAGTCTCGTGTGAACCCCAAATGTTCTAAGTTCAAAATTATTGTTTCGCAATTATAGGCTGTCTAGTTTAGTGATAAGATATAAAATTGAGTATAAATGCACATGATCAATTTGTCTTATACCGTGACAGAGGGGAAATGCTACCGCAAGGCCAGTCCTTATATAAGTAGTCAAAGATAATAATTGACTCTTGCTCTTGCTTGTGCGTAAGCACTACGCATTTCCGTCAGTGTCAAGTAGTTTATGGAAGTATCTGTCCCAATCTCAGAGATTGTTTTTGATCAAGAACAAGAAGAGATTAAGCAGCCCCGTGGCAAGAAAAAACGTGAACAGCGCGAACATTACGAGGAGACAAGTGCTCTGTGAAAATTTTTTGTAAGCAATGAGGAGTTTTCTGACAGCTTCTAAAACGCACTTAACGATCGATGGCGTTGACGCGAGGGAGGTGGATGCGAAGAGAGAAATTTAGGTTAAAAGGTAAGTAAAAAATGCATGTTAGTAAGTCAGACGCATCCGTTGACCAAGTGTATGTTCATAATATTTTTTTTATTTATAATTAAATGGACTCTTGCTTGTGCGTTAGCACTGCATTTCCACCAGTGTCAAGTATTTTATGGGAGAATCTATCCCAATCTCAAGGATTGTTTTTGGACAAGAACAAGAAGAGACTGAGGATTGCGGAGCCTCGTGGCAGGCAAAAACGCGACGCGCGAAACCACGCGAGACGTGTGCTCGGGTCAGTCCCTGCAACGTGACTCCGTTCAAAATATTATGTTTTATTATCTGCAAAGGCACTCATCCATGTTATATCAACGCCATCTATCGAGCCATTTGGAACTACTTTTTCTTTTTTAATGGCTTTCAGAAATTATCTCATTTCGCGACTATTATTATTTTAATGTCTTTTCTAGTCAATCTCTTTCTACGCCAAAAAGCGGAACTGTGACGATGAATCGATAACATACAAAATCTAAACCGATGGCATCCATCGCTTCACTATTTTATTGTATTGTAATAAAGGGGCCCATTCACAGTAGTCCGTCTTGCAGTCCTACACCAATATCGGATCGTGAATGGTGTTGCAGTCCTACAAAACGTCCGATGACCTTGGGCAAAATGTATGAGTAGTCCTACTTGCAGGATAGTGTGTGGCCTCGTAGTCCTGCATGTAGGACTACTGTGAATGGGCCCCTTAAGAGACAACAATACCAGTGTGACCACTTTTAGTAGATTTCTACTTTTTTGGTAGATTTCGGGCAAAGAGAACGATAATTTAGTAGTGAGAAATCGGTTAGTAGATTTTGGTAGAAATTCGGCATTCGAAAATATGATCAAAAATGTAAGGATTCAAACAAAAAAAATCAAAGCAGGAAATAAAAATAGCGGAGAAAACGATTGCAGGGGGTTTTCTGGAACTTCTAGTAAAGCTTTAGTGGTGTACAGCAAAATTAATCTTATCGCTTAATGTTGTTTTTTACAAAAGGGGGCTTTTATAAGACACAGAATAAACTGTACCAACTTTAAGCCTACATAGGGACGACCAATAATACTTATTTAGATTTATTTGGAAATTGAAGCATCCATGTTACAAAGTGATGAAAACCGATATATTTTTACAAAAATGCGATACTAACATGAGTAATGATGAGCTTAAGTATGAAAATGATAATATTTTGTTCAAAAACGTGTTTTTTATTGAATTTTGACCATCTGGAACGACATAAATATTAGTTGGTAGATTTTAAGTAGAATTTGAAACAGGTCTTGGTAGATTTTGGTAGATTTCAGCAGTCATTTTGGTAGATTCTCTGAAAAAAAAGTGGTCACGCTGAACAATACTATTGTTGTCTCACTCGGTATACCTATCTATAAAATTTTACAGCCGATTTTTAAAGTTCTCATACATTTTAATATTAACTAAATCATTTAATTAGTGAACTGGTTTTAGCGTTAACATAATTTTAGGGCAGTGAATTTATCTATCTCTTCTATCTGTCAAAATCAAAAGTTAGGTTAGGTGGCCAGCAAAGCGAAAGAAGAGGCCAAATCCGAAATGAATACTGAAAAGAGAAGTGCCAGGGGCAGAGGACGAGGTCGAGGTCGCGGTCGGGGTCGAGGGCGAGGGCGGGGGAGAGGCAAGAAGGTGCCCAAGGTGATGTCTTCAGACGAAGAGGAGTGTTCAGTGGAGGAGACGGTGCAGGAGCAGGAGGACGCCGTCCCCGAGGAGCCCAAGGAAGAGATCGTACCGATCGAGCCGCCTAAATGTTAGTAAACAAAAAATTTAACAGTAATTTTTTTTTAATTTATAATTAATTCACTCTTGCTTGTGCGTTAGCATTAGCACTGCATTTCCGCCAGTGTCAAGTAGTTTATGGGAGAATCTATCCCAATCCCAGGGATTGTTTTTGGACAAGAACAATAAGAGATTGAGGAATGCGGAGCCTCGTGGCAGGCAAAAACGTGACACGACTCAAGAGAACAGTAATCTTGTTGGTCTTTCTAATGATAATTTATTTCTGAACCGCGCACAGTGTGTTTTTGAACCTCATTTTGTGACAGGCTATCTTTATTGGCTGATTGAATGGAGAAATATGTCACGAATGAAGGACAAAAACTCAAGCGACGCTCACTATCATAGTTTTGAAACAAATTCGATTTTTTCTTTAAGTCCCGGAATTTTAAGATAAACTGTGTTTATTAAAAACAAAAAAACTGTGCATAAAAATCTTAATTTTGTACTGTAATCCAAAAGGCTTAATATTTAGCTAAATTATAAACCATTTGTGGGCAGGCTAGGGCTTCTCAGTTTCAAGATAATCGTGATTATGATAAAATCGTATTTTTATTTTTTGTGACTAAAGTCTTTAGTATTCGCAATTTATTTTTGCTTTAAAACGTAGCCAACATTATGGACTACTACCACAATAAATACCGATTGCGAATATCGCGGACTTTCGGAGATATTAATTTTTTTTTTTTTCCCGGGTTCCGGGATTTTGGTCAAATTTGATTGTAACTTTTTGGCGACGTAAAGTACCGGGTATAGAGCTGCCATTTGGCATTATCGCCACAAATATTATAATAAAGAGGAATGATTTGATTTTTTGTTTATATCAATACAAACAAGCCTGTTCAAACAGGCTCCGAAACTACTGGACCGATCTGAATAATTCTTTCACCATTAGAATGCTACATTATCCGTGATGAACATACGTTATGAATAAAACGGCCAAGTGTGTGTCGGAAAAAAAGGGAGTTTATCTTAAAATTCCGGGACTTTTGGAATTTTGTATACATCTAGAAATTGTGAAGTACCTACGTATTTTTTATATCATGTCATGTTCTTCGGTCAATGTTATTTGCATTTATATGACTTTATTTGATACTAGCGGCCCGTCCCGGCTTCGCACGGGTGGACGTCTAATCTTTTCTAGCAATAAATATAGCCTATGTTACTCAGGGTGAATGCAGCATTCTAATGGTGAAAGAATTTTTTAAATCGGCCCAGTACTTTTTGAGCCTATTCATTACAAACATACAAACATACAAAAATAGGTACAAATCTTTCCTCTTTATAATATTAGTGTAGATTTAATTCCTTATAATGAGAAGACGCAGGCTTACGCTTAGTCATTTTCAATAATATGAATAGCTGTTAAAAATATATATAATGTACCACCGTCTACCATACATGTACCCTATTATTGTTCCATATGTCAGTACAAACAAATTCGTTATAAGATATCTTATAACGAATTCCAAAAAAAACTAAATTTATTAACAAAATGTGAAAACGAAATTATAGAAAACGAATAATTTATAAGTCATTTCCTTTATAACGGAATCTCGCTGTAACCGTAAGTTTTAACCACTTATATTTCGGTTATTTTTAAAAATAATAAATTTCACTTTAGATTTCAAACAGTTTTTAAAAGAGAAATAAAAAAAATTGTAACCATCCCTATTAAGTATTTGTAAAATAACACTATTTATACAATCCCGGGATTTTGAAAAAAAAATTAATATCTCCGAAAGTCCGCTATATTCGCAATCGGTATTTATTGTGGTAGTAGTCCATAATGTTGGCTACGTTTTAAAGCAAAAATAAATTGCGAATACTAAAGACTTTAGTCACAAAAAATAAAAATACGATTTTATCATATTCACGATTATCTTGAAACTGAGAAGCTCTAGCCTGCCTACAAATGGTTTATAATTTAGCTAAATATTAAGCCTTTTGGATTACAGTACAAAATTAAGATTTTTATGCACAGTTTTTTTGTTTTTAATAAATACAGTTTATCTTAAAATTCCGGGACTTAAAGAAAAAATCGAATTTGTTTCAAAACTATGATAGTGAGCGTCGCGGGAGTTTTTGTCCTTCATTCGTGACATATTTCTCCATTCAATCAGCCAATAAAGATAGCCTGTCACAAAATGAGGTTCAAAAACACACTGTGCCGCGGTAGTTCATTTTTGTCACCACATATTACTAGATCTCCACATATTACTTATTTGAAGGTGAAAACCGTTATGTGAACTCATTTTCAAGTACAGTCAGCGGCAATAAGTTGTACACACTTTTGTTCAGGGACTGAAATCGGTTACGATACACGGTACCAGTACCGTAAAAACATAATGCTATAAAGGTAAGGCATAACGGTACCTTTATCTTACTCTTTTCCACTACTGTAAAAACGTAACGGTACCGTAATGCTATAAAGGTACCGTACCGTTATCTTATAAAGGAATACGTACGTATTGAAAAATGCGGCTGGCCGTTGTTGCTGCCACGTAGCGAATGAAACGAATAGAAGCACTGAAGCATGGTAGAAGCGCGGCGTGGCTTTTTATCAAAGAAAACCTTTATTCATAAAGGTTAGGTACCAGTATCTTAAGGTACCTTTATTTTCCGGTACCTTAATTTATTTTGGTATTGAAATTTTTCGGTACCCAGAATTTATCGGTATGACGTCATACCGTTAACTGTTTGTACCTTAATTTTTCGGTAATTCAGTCCCTGCTTTTGTTCTACGTCATAGTACTAAAGTGTATTATATTATAACTTATTGCTGCTGACTGTACAAAGACAAGCAGGCAGATGTTTATCTTTCTCGCTTTCTGGGAACATGGCATGCTAGGACAGGAAAAAAGGAGTGTCCGCAATGTATGTGGTACCATACCCATTCCTATAAAGCCACCACCATATTTTTTTTCTAGGAACTTTTATACAAAAATGTGATGTAGGTACATGTCAGTCCCATTGTACCGTATGTCTAGATTTTACCTATTATAGTCTAAGTTAGTTATTCTAATTGAGAGCCTGGTGATGCTAGGATCTCATGAAATATGCCCACATCAAGCCTTATTGACTGTAAGCTCCCTCATCAGTTTCATTCAAGCCTGCTTGTACCGAACACACTCCACTAATATAGGTGATGAATGTCCTCGAGCACTCCACACTCCTCACAATTTGGTGAACTACTCTTTTTCATCATGAAGTCGAATTTATTTAGTGGAATGTGTCTACTACAAATTACAAAACTCTTCTATCTCCACCTAAAAAAATTAATTTCAGAAAAATTATCAATTTTTCAGATAGCAGACATCATCTTAAGAAATTAATTTAATTTTTTTGTTATTCACCGAGTTTATCAATACAAATATCATTTTTAAATCATTTATTCGAATTAAAAAGAACATCTGCATTTCCGTGATTTGCACCGTCGGGATGTTGCACTTCCGTGATTTGCAATTTTGAAATGTCACACTTCCGTGAATCGCAATTTGTGTGTCGCACCTCCATGATTTGCTCTTTGATGATATCGCACTTCCGTGATTCGCTTATTGGTAGTGTCGCAACTCTGGGGTAACATCATCTTCACAATCTAAAACCAATAACATAAATAAAATAATTAAATAAGTTTTAACCCCATCCACAGTGGAAGTCCCATCAGACATATCACAGCTGGAAGCGCCAGTGTTCACGACGCTGCAGCGTGGCCCTCCAGAGCCGATGCTCCGTCTAGACTGGAGCCACCGAGCCACCCTCATCGGCGAGAAGGTCCTCAACCCCATGATATACTGCTGTGATAGTTGCTCGAAACCTATACTTATTTATGGAAGAATGGTGAGTGCTTATTATACAGGTGTTAACAATTGCATTACATACTTAATGAGGTGCTTCACACTTCACTTTGGTGCCATGTCCGGCACTCAATAGAACGTTATTGAATGTCGAAATGGTGTTTGCACATGCACACTTTATGCAAACTGTCCATGACATTGCATGTAGGGTTGAAAACCGCGCTTTGCATTTAACACATCATCAACATTCTGATAATTTTTATTTTTCGTTCTATTATTAAAAATAGTATTTGAGCTAATTACTGAAAATGTGAATTTATCGTTATTTTTTAACATTTTTTATGCACTGAAAAGACACAATTTTATGTAGTTAAATTCACTGGTTTTCACCTACCTGACTGCTCCCCTCAATCAGGTTACCCCATAAAGTGTGAGGGGAGGTGGGGTATCTGAAGTCAGAGGGGGGCAGGGTGTGGCCGTTCTGTATACTAACATTCTGTGTTCTGTAACTACTATACTATTACTACCTATTCTGTGACTATGGGACCAACATAGAACAGAAATTACAAAAAAAAAATGTTTTTTTTTTTGGCTATTTATATGGTCCCATTCAATGGTTTTTGGAAATAAATGTTTATGTTTGATACTAAATTGCAAAGCCTCGACTCAAATGCAGATTTTTTTTTTGCTATTTCAGTTCATTTCCCACTGTAAAATTTGTTCAGTTTGATCTGTAGTCTTTAAAAGCATGCCAACGATTTCGATTTCACCCGGGATAAAAATTCGACATATTTTACCCTATAATTTTTTTTCGATTTCACTTAATTTATTGTGTTTTATTTCTTGCAGATACCATGTAAGCACGTGTTTTGTTTATCCTGTGCAAGAGCTGATCACACACATTGCCCGAGATGTAGAGAGAAGGTAAAGTATAGTAAAATTCTAAATCTATTACTTGTTCTATTGTATTCTGTAGTTGAGGATGGTATTATCTTGAATAATGTATGTTTTCACAGGTGCTGAGAGTGGAACAGACTGGCTTAGGGACAGTATTTATGTGTACCCACTCTGGTACGCGGTATGGCAACACTGGTTGCAGGAGGACCTACCTCTCACAGGTAAAACATTTTATTACTTCAGCAGTTTGATCGCGAAACTGTTATTATTGGTCCTTCAGGCCCAGTAATTTTTTCTTCAAATGTTTGCAATGGCTTACACACACAATTTTAAATGTTATTTATACAATATACACCACTTTTTTAAATTACTATGCATTTTTAAGGATGTTTTCAGATAATGAAAATAAACAACTTTCCCTAAGGAACATGGGTCGAAAAAACGGAAATGTTTTGGACCTTTTGTACAAAAGTTAGGATCAGCTAATCAATTTTATATGGGACGTCTAAAAAAAAATCCTAATTCTGAAATCTGAATACACCCTTATCTACTAAATAAAAAATACTGGTGTATTTATTATTATTATTTGTGGTTTGGGGCCTTGCTTGACCTGTGCCACTTCGACCATCACTTTTTGTGAATGCCCCTTTTGTGATGTATAGAAGAATTATATTGTCAGCATGCCCTCATACATAATGTGTGTAATGTTATAATTGGCAGAGAGACTTGCAAGCGCACATCAACCACCGGCACGTGTCGTCGGGCGCGACTGACAACAAACCCGAGCAAGAGTCGCCTGCCAGCTCCGTGGCCATCGTCAAGCCTTTACCCGTAAGATTTAACAAACATTTTGCTGTATTTTATGTGGAGAATGAAACAATGCCCCTTGATGCATATGCGCGTTTTTCGAATATTTATATGGTGGTGCCCAGACCCCTTAAATGCGTCCATCCATGTATGAGCGCATTCCTGAGTGAAAAAGTAGGAGGGAAGTCACGAAAAAAGCGCACCTATGTACAACTTTCACCATCCAGTAAACATTCATAAATGTAGCTGAATACATGCTGAATACAAAGTGTTTATCTACTCTACTCTACTCTGCAGAGTGTACTTCGGTGAGTTTGCCCAAGAGCTACATGAGCTCAACCCGCCTTACCCTTTCTACTATCGGACTTCCAGACGCACCGCGGGATATCACCCCTTCTAGGTTGACATCCCACATCCGCACCAAGCGCCTTTCTCAATATTTTATAATGCGCACAGCCAATGCCTGTCTGCGTCAGTATTAAATACGTTACGACTGTGCGCACGACCCACGAGGGGCGTTAGTTTTAGCACTGCGCGAGGATCATGGTTTTGAGCTTAGCAGCGAAAGTGTTAAATGGATAAAAGCACAGCTCAGTTTGACTGGTTGCGGGTTCAAGTTCCGTCCGATACTTAAATTTTGCAATCTTCTAATTTTAGGCTATAATTTGAATAGGTAGTCAATAAGTATGTTGTGTGTTTGCGACAGATGGCGGTGTCTGCGAACGACCCCCGCGGGCACGGACACCCGCACGCGGCGCCGGCCGAGCGCCGCCCCGCGCGCACCAACCTCATCACCGTGCCCATACAGGACCAGCCCGACACACACAACTACTACAACTACTATCCCGTGAGTACATTATACCATGTCTGGACAGTTCCATACAATTTAGATTTAGTATAGTCTTCCAGGCGCAAACAGATGTCGCTACTGGCCTGAACGAGAGATAAATCTTAATTAAGAGGGCTATCGGAGTCCAGTGGCGCCCTCATCACATTAATAAAGATTTCTCAATAAAGAAAGCCTAAATTAAAAAAGTGCTCAATTGACAAACTACAAAAGCCTTCAAGCCATTGCATTGTTATACAATACTTTTATAGGTTCTAAACATTCCACTTTTAGTCAGTTTCAAACAAAAACAAAAGCGGCCGTTCTTTTTTCTTTTTTCAAATTGTGTATGTTTCGACCTTTAAAAAACCTATAAAAGTATTCTATGAAAATAGCTTGAAGGCTTTTGTAGTTTGTCAATTGAGCACTATTTTAATTTAGGCTTTCTTTATTGAGAAATCTTTATTAATGTGTTGAGGGTGCCACTGGACTCCGATAGCCCTCTTAAACGTTATTAGATCACTTATTTGAGTTTTGTTCCACGGAAATAAATTATATAGATAAATTTTCTTGAAAATATTAATAACAAATGTGTTTAACACTTATTTTAACGTAATTAAACATTCCTGTAGTACCAGTTCCTCACCACCGTCGCTGTACTTGCGCGAGTTTTCATATAAGAAGGTGGCAACTTTCTTAGTATGGGCATTGACCCTCTGTTGTGTATAATTTATTTACTCTATGATTATAACTTTCACTATGTACCTAGCGCTATACGAGGAGCTCGTCAGCATAGTGGAGCGCACCAACCTCATCACGGTACCCATAAAGACCCGTAAGTACACACGGCGACACATCAAGCTATACAAAACCAACATAAGCTGGCCGCGCGACGTTATACGTTACTCGACCTACGCGCGGCCAGCTTTATGTTAGTTTTGTATAGCTTGATGTGTCGCCGGTGTACATTATACCTTTTCATCACTCATACTCTGAAAGTAGGTCATTGTTTATCTAAGAAGCGGGTTGAAAGTGATACATTTCTTCCCTAGGGCGGAAAAGTAGTTTAAAAAAAAATCTACGTCTATGCATGCAATCCTCTCTAGTCACTCTATACTGAGCAAAGGCAACTTTAGTAATAATAACAATAATTTAGTAATAATAACAATAATTAGTAACATTTCAATACTTTTGTATAAATTATACGCATTTTGTTTTCTGCGTGAAGAAAAAGAACCTAATTTAAAAATAAAGTTTAAAAAAAAAGTCATTAAGTTGGGCTGCGTTCACGAACTTTGGGTGCGGTTGTTTTTTCAACTTGCTCTATGGTAGAACGTTTTTGACAGAGGCTCTGAAGTGCGATTTTTGAACATCATACGAGCGAATCGGCAGTAAAAATATGCATAATCTCCATAGTAATTATGACATTTTCTACTACCGAGTCGCTCGTATGATGTTTTATTTTATTTTATTTTATTTATTAGGTCTGCCTACAGCTATTACATCTGACACAAGTTAAAGTACGTTAAAGTACAGTGATCGTAGGCTAAGATGTATAACTAATTACAGGCAAACACAGCATGCAATGTAACTAGGGTTAACTGTAAAATATAACCATAACAAGATTTTACAAATTGGTAGTAGTAAGTATATAAAAATAAAAGAGCTTTTACAAGATAATAAAGAGATTTTACAAAATTACAAAACAAAACAAGGCAACTTACGAGAAACATTAGGTTAAAAAATCGCACTCCTGAACGGCGTTAGTGTGAAAAGTTGCACTCGGGGTGCACCTGGGGCGTAGGTTTGGAACGCAGCCTTGCGCGAAAAAGAAAAAAAGGGAGGGAAAGCACATGTTGCTAATTTTGCGGATCCGTTTCAAAACGTGTAAAAATCACTAGGGAAGTATATTTGTCTCACTCTAGCATCCACTATCTTCCTATGTTTTTTTTCTACTTCGTATTGGTACCCGAGTGATTTTCAAACGTTTTGAAACGCAGCCTAAAATGAATTCATTGAGCTAATAGCGATTCAGAAATTGATTTTGCATTATCTGGTTTTTGGTTAATTTCCTCGTAATCGTGATGAAAAGCAGAGTGTTTAACTCGGGTGAAAGTACCCATTTCACACTCGAACTATGGGCGCCCCTCACCTTTGGTTCGGGGCGCCAAACATCTCGTGTGAGGCGCTGTCCTATTGCCATCGCACGCGCGATCATGCGTCCGTCCGATGAAAATGATCGTGCGATCGTGCGATCAAACATAGGAATCAGTACTGACTGTCCTAATTTCGATCGCGCGATCATGCGATGCGATCGAATTGTTCTATTTTCGACGCACGATCGTGCGATCGTGCGATCAAACATAGGAATCAGTATTGACTGTCCTAATTTCGATCGCGCGACCGAGGAGCGCGACGAGGCAAGGGTGTACCTACACTCAGCGGGACCCCGTGTCCTAGAACTTGTTCTATAGAATTTGTTCTAATTTCAAATATTATTGATTTCAAACATATTACAGCCATTGGATAACGCACTTCCCCGGTTTGGAAGGGTGCGGGTTCAAGTCCCGCTCGAGACTGAATTTTTCAATCTTTAATTTGATTAGAATTTGTTCTATCGAATCCAATTAGAAATAAAATGTGTTCCGTCAAAATGGGAGAATGGCATAGGCAAAGATTTTTTTTTGTCTTTACGACTAGAATTCGAGTTTCAATAACAAAAAAAAATAAAAACCTACTTCAAAGTAAAAAAGTTAAAAATAATATTTCAGTTTGACTTTTACGTTCGAATCTATAAGAAAATTAATATTTTGTTTTATCAAAGTTTGATAAAGGTGAGAAATAAAACCTTTGGCCTTAATAATTAAACTCAAGTTGTTTTATTAAAATAATCAACCACTGTTGTACAATTACTTGTTCTTACGAACATAAGTAGAACATTGTCTACAATTGTATCATGGACAAACTTTTTCTATCATCAACCGTTGTCGAGATATCTGTCTATTACTATTTTAATTAATAATTTTTTGCAAATATCTCGTTTCGTATGCATCAAATCGTGAATAAAGTTATTACAAAACTTGTAGAACATAACATTGTCTACAATTGTATCTGTAAGAAACTTTTTCTAACATCAACCGTTGTTGAGATATCGGTCTATTACTATTTTAATTAATTCGTTTTTGCAAATATCTTGTTTCGTATGCATCAAATCGTGAGCAAAGTTGTAACAAAACTTGTAGTACATAACATTGTCTACAATTGTATGCTACACATACTATTCCTATTATCAATAATTTTCGAGATATCTGTCTATTACTATTTTAATTAATTCGTTTTTGCAAATATCAAGTTTCGTATGCATCAAATCGTGAACAATGTTATTACAAAACTTGTAAAACATAACATTGTCTACAATTGTATCTGTAAGAAACTTTTTCTAACATCAACCGTTGTTGAGATATCGGTCTATTACTATTTTAATTAATTCGTTTTTGCAAATATCTTGTTTCGTATGCATCAAATCGTGAGCAAAGTTGTAACAAAACTTGTAGTACATAACATTGTCTACAATTGTATGCTACACATACTATTCCTATTATCAATAATTTTCGAGATATCTGTCTATTACTATTTTAATTAATTCGTTTTTGCAAATATCTCTTTTCGTATGTATCAAATCGTCAACAAAGTTATTACAAAACTTGTAAAACATAACATCGTCTACAATTGTTTTTCAGACAAACTTTTTCTATCATGAACCGTTGTCGAGATATCTGTCTATTACTATTTTAATTAATAATTTTTTGCAAATATCTCGTTTCGTATGCATCAAATCGTGAACAAAGTTGTTACAAAACTTGTAGAACATAACATTATCTACAATTTTATTTTTCAAAATCTTTTTCTATCATGAACCGTTGTCGAGATATCTGTCTATTACTATTTTAATTAATTATTTTTTGCAAATATCTCGTTTCGTATGGATGAAATCGTGAACAAAGTTATAACAAAACTTGTAGTACATAACATTATCTACAATTGTATGCTACACAAACTATTCCTATCATCAAAAATTTTCGAGATATCTGTCTATTACTATTTAATTAATTCGTTTTTGCAAATATCTCTTTTCATATGCATCAAATCGTGAACAAAGTTAAAACAAAACATGTAGAACATAACATTGTCTATAATTGTATCTCTAAGAAACTTTTTCTATCATCAACCGTTGTCGAGATATCTGTCTATTACTATTTTAATTAAATCGTTTTTGCAAATATCTCTTTTCGTATGCATCAAATCGTGAACAAAGTTATTACAAAACTTGTAAAACATAACATTGTCTACAATTGTTTTTCAGACAAACTTTTTCTATCATGAACCGTTGTCGAGATATCTGTCTATTACTATTTTAATTAATAATTTTTTGCAAATATCTCGTTTCGTATGCATCAAATCGTGAGCAAAGTTATAACAAAACTTGTAGTACATAACATTGTCTACAATTTTATGCTACACATACTGTTCCTATTATCAATAATTTTCGAGATATCTATACGATACGTCTATTATCTATATCTATACGTCTATTACTATTTTAATTAATTCGTTTTTGCAAATATCTCTTTTCGTATGTATCAAATCGTGAACAAAGTTATTACAAAACTTGTAAAACATAACATTGTCTACAATTGTATCTTCAAGAAACTTTTTCTATCATCAACCGTTGTCGAGATATCTGTCTATTACTATTTTAATTAATTCGTTTTTGCAAATATCTCTGTTCGTATGCATCAAATCGTGAACAAAGTTATAACAAAACTTGTAGAAAATAAGATTATCTACAATTGTATGCTACACAAACTATTCCTATCATCAAAAATTTTCGAGATATCTGTCTATTACTATTTAATTAATTCGTTTTTGCAAATATCTCTTTTCATATGCATCAAATCGTGAACAAAGTTAAAACAAAACATGTAGAACATAACATTGTCTATAATTGTATCTCCAAGAAACTTTTTCTATCATCAACCGTTGTCGAGATATCTGTCTATTACTATTTTAATTAAATCGTTTTTGCAAATATCTCTTTTCGTATGCATCAAATCGTGAACAAAGTTAAAACAAAACATGTAGAACATAACATTGTCTATAATTGTATCTTCAAGAAACTTTTTCTATCATCAACCGTTGTCGAGATATCTGTCTATTACTATTTTAATTAATTCGTTTTTGCAAATATCTCTTTTCGTATGCATCAAATCGTGAACAAAGTTATAACAAAACTTGTAGAACATAAGATTATCTACAATTGTATGCTACACAAACTTTTCCTATCATCAACAATTTTCGAGATATCTGTCTATTACTATTTTAATTAATTCGTTTTTGCAAATATCTCTTTTCGTATGCATCAAATCGTGAACAATGTTAAAACAATACATGTAGAACATAACATTGTCAATAATTGTATCTTAAAGAAACTTTTTCTATCATCAACCGTTGTCGAGATATCTGTCTATTACTATTTTTATTAATTATTTTTTGCAAATATCTCGTTTCGTATGGATGAAATCGTGAACAAAGTTATAACAAAACTTGTAGAACATAACATTGTCAGTAATTGTATTTTTAAGAAACTTTTTCTATCATCAACAATTTTCTAGATATCTGTCTATTACTATTTTAATTTATTCGTTTTTGCAAATATCTCTTTTCGTATGCTTCAAATCGTGAACAAAGTTATTACAAAACATGTAAAACATAATATTGTCTACAATTGTTTTTCAGACAAACTTTTTCTATCATGAACCGTTGTCGAGATATCTGTCTATTACTATTTTAATTAATAATTTTTTGCAAATATCTCGTTTCGTATGGATGAAATCGTGAACAAAGTTAAGACAAAACATGTAGAACATAACATTGTCTATAATTGTATTTTCAAGAAACTTTTTCTATCATCAACCGTTGTCGAGATATCTGTCTATTACTATTTTAATTAATTCGTTTTTGCAAATATCTCTTTTCGTATGCATCAAATCGTGAACAAAGTTATTACAAAACTTGTAAAACATAACATTGTCTACAATTGTTTTTCAGACAAACTTTTTCTATCATGAACCGTTGTCGAGATATCTGTCTATTACTATTTTAATTAATAATTTTTTGCAAATATCTCGTTTCGTATGCATCAAATCGTGAACAAAGTTAAAACAAAACTTGTAGAACATAACATTGTCTATAATTGTATCTTTAAGAAAGAGCAACCTGCCTTAGTGGCATACCTACTGTCCGCCATTTTGAAAAAATCACGATTTTGCGGCCACTGATGAAACATATGCCAATCGACAGGGAAAATGATTACAAACAGAAAATATACGTTGGTAAAATGACCTAAGTGGTATACTTTCGGAGATATAGGGGTTTGAAAATTAAAAAAAATAAAAACATTTTTTTCCACCCAAATTGACTTTTTTGATCAGGAATAGATCGGCGAAGCTCAGGATCAATCAGGACTTAATATAATTATGTAATATTATTATTATAAATAAGTTTTATTCATTTACTAAGATAAATAAAATACCTACCTACATGCAAGACAGCTACAAGCAAGACGGTTGTTGTAACAGTGTTGCTAACCATTCCGAGAGGGATTTATACGTATTTACCTATGTATTAAATACTTGATCATCATCATCATCTCAGCCGATGGACGTCACACTGCTGGACATAGGCCTCCCCAAGGATTGTCACAACGATCGGTCCTGCGGTGTCCTTATCGAACGGGTTCTCGCTACCTTCATCAGGTCGTCGGTCCACCTTTTGGGGCCCCACCTACCCACTGCTGTTACCCGGGGTGTGGGGTGCGGGAGCTATCCACGCTGCGCTTTTCGGTATGCGATCGCCACTCAACGACTCTTCGGCCCCATCGGCCCCATCGGCCGTATCGGTTCTGCGAGAAATGTGCCCCGCCCATTGCCACTTTAGTTTAGCAATTCTTCGGGCTATGTCTCAGCGGATCTCTTCATTTCCGATTCGATCTTGCCGGGAAACACCAAACATAGCCCGCCATTGCCGTTTGGGTGACTTTCAACCTTTTTATGAAGGCTTGAGAGCGCGACGACGTCTCAGTTCCGTATTTCATCTTGAGACACTGCGGTTTTTGGGACATGAAGAGACTACGTAGCTTTTTGTCGGCTGCTCTGGTTCTTCTGCGGATCTCTTCATTTCTGATTCGATCTCGCAGGGAAACTCCGAACATAGCCCTCTCCATTGCGTTTTGGGTGACTTTCATCCTTTTTATGAGGTCTTGAGTGAGCGAGACGTAGTCTCAGTTCCGTATTTCATCACTGGCGATACACACTGGTCAAAGACTTTCGTCTTGAGACACTGCGGAATTTGGGACGTGAAAAGACTACGTAGCCGCCTTGCCGAGTCGGATTCGACAGGTAGACCTCTTTCTCAAAATTGCACCCATCTAATTGGATAGTTTCGTTCCACGTAAACATAATTGTATACAGCTTCAAGCGCAGAGAGGGTACACCACAGACATTTTACATGATCGTCCATGTTCATTTTCATTATGTCCACCAAAAGATGGGCAGCACCATCCTCTGAGTACACACATTCAATCTGCCATCACTGCCAAGCGTGGCCAGGGCCAACACAACCAAAACCAGGTTCCCATTCCCTGGCGGCCCTGCTATTCCTGGCTATGGTAGCGGTCAAGGTAACGGCGCGGCAGGGTGTGCGAAGAATCTCCGGCAGAGATCCGGCTACCACAACCGACCACAGCTGCACCTGGTAATATATAACACTCGTCACAGTGGACCGACGAGTCGCGCGCTGAAATCGAGGAAAAGCTGAGCAGGATACGTTGGAATATCGTTGGAGCATCTGAAGTCCGAAAAGAGGGAGAGACTCGAAAATCCTCAAATTCGGAAGCCTACTTTATTTCCGAGATGGCGACCTAAAGTCTCGGGCCCCAGCACGGTGCCGGGTTTATGATCCACAAATCTCGTACAGTATTCATTAAAGGTATACAGGTATACCTGGGCTCCGACATAAGAACAGAAATATGATGACGAGGTAGGGTCTATGTATGGGGAGAATGTCTCTAGAGCTATTTATAGTTCCAAAGCACACGTTGTCATGTGAGACTTCAACGCAAAACTGGGCAAATGACGGTGAAAATCTACGAGTGGGTTAATTATTTTGATGTTTGACGACGGAATTAACGGGGCCAACTAATGGACGGCTTCATGGAGAAGGAACTCTATGTGATGAAAACTCCTTCTTCATGAAGCGTGAGCACAGGAAATGAACCTGGATGAGCACAAACGGTACACGAAATGAGATAAACTTCATCATGTTGACGAAGAGGTAAAAATTCGATAATGTTTCTGTGTTAAACACATTTAAAACCGGAAGCTAGGCAGCACGATAGGTAGATTTCGAAGTCCGTAACTTATGATCACCGAGCCTACATTAGGGAGGCTATAGAGCGGAACAGAGGCTTCAAAATCTTCGCAAGGGATCTGTCTATTGGCCAAAGCCAGCTAGCAAAATTAAAGACCGAAGATGGCAGGATCATTATCGTCCAAGCGTAATCTTCTGAGAGAGGTTGAGAAATCCTTTGGACAGATATACACGTCAACACGGAGACCCGCTAAAAATCTAGATAACAACCATAGATCTAGATTGACCCGGCACTATACCAAAGATATCCCGGACGTCAGCCAGTACGAGATTAGTATGGCTCCCAAACAGCAAATGAACAACAACGCTGTAATACATTTGTTAAATAAATAAATACAAATAAATAAATAAGGCGCTGTGTGATGACGGGATTACGGCCGAGCTCTGGAAGGCGGGTACCGATCCTTCGGAAATATCGTTTAGGTACGTCATACTCGAGGGAGCAACGCCGCAGGCATGGAACAGAAGTCTAGAGGTGCCCTTTCTCAAAAAGAGCGACAATGTCTTGCTGAAGACCATTTTGCTTCTTAGCCTGCATGTCTACGAGTATAAACTGTTCCGAGATTCATTACAAACCATCTCGCACGCTAGTTCAATTACTTCCAGCCTCGCGAATAAGCCGGGTTCCGAAAAGGATTCAGCACCTTGGCCCACATACATAACATACGCTCCGGCGCGTTATACAGAAGATGGAAAAGAGTATAATCTGCCTCGTTGCTTGGTTTATTTACCATCGGCAAACCAGATGTGACTGAACTACTCGCCGTATATGTTGATGCCTAGCTCTTTCCCAATCAGAACATTGAAAAAATCTTCACAGCGCAACTGAACAGTTTAGGACATAATATAATGTCTCTCCGCCTGACACTTCGCTGCAGTAGGACACCAAGCAAAGAAACATATATTTTACTCTTCGATCTTTTAGACAGGGTGTAAAATTAAATGAGACACTTATTTAAAGGGGTGCTTCAGACCATCAAACTGAATAACTTTCTCTATGGGACCAATATCGAAATAACAAAAACAAAATCTGCTGTCCCATACATTTCAGTCGAGTTATGTTTGCAGTTTAAAAGAAAATCCTTTAAAAGCATGGTTGATAGTCGTTGGCTGACCGCGGTTAGTACGGGACCTAAGTAGTGCGCTAGCCACGTGTGAAAGGTTGCCCCACACAACTAGCGAAAAATCCCGCAATGCTCCACCGTGCCAGTTGGCGGCCGGAAGGGAGGACCCGGTGGCCATTTCGGGGGGGTTCGGGCGTCCCCGCAGTCTCCAAATGAGTTTCTCTCCAATCAGTCGAGCCCAAGAGGTCTTCTAGGGTACCTGAGTAGCGTTTCGACTATTTTTCCACGTCTCCACCACTCTACGAAAAATAATGAAAAACAAAGTTACCAAAAAGATAAAGGTTAAACAACGGCTGCACTTCCTCCCACTCAAAGTGCACCTCAGTAACATACGAGGTCTGCACTCAAATCTCGATCCGGTCCATCACCACCTCGAGACCGAGAGGCCACACCTATTCTTTTTAACGGAGACGCAGATAGCAACCCCATCTGATACGGCGTACCTCAACTACCCAAGATACTCGTTGGAACATAAGTTCAAGAGGCGAGCTGGGGTCTGTGTGTATGTTCGCGACGACATTTGCTGTCGGCGTCTCCGTTGCTTTGAAGATTCCGGGTTCTCCGTACTATGTTTTAGTGGACACCGGAATGGAGAAATCTCTCTACGTCGGTGTTTATCGATCGCACGACTGTAACAAGAAGACAACCAGGCTCATGGAGTAGCTCACTGAGACGGCAGAGACAGCCCAACGAAGCTATCCAACGGCGGAGCTTTTTTTTCTGGGAGACTTCAATGCCCACCATAGCGAGCTGTTCCCGTTCCAGAAAACTGACCATGCTGGAAGAGTGGCGCGCAAGTTTGTATTATCGCTAGATCTCACCCAGCTGGTGAATCAAGCAACGCGGGTACTGGATGTTGATGGCCATACGCCCAATTGCTTGGACCTTCTGCTGACATCAGATCCAGACAGGCACTTAGTATCGGTCTCTGCCCCACTGGGAACGTCCGATCACTGTCTGGTGAAATCCGTGTCGATATGCTCTCCTCCCGATAACAGCCCTAAGGGCACGAGGCGATTTTGGCGATACGGGTCGGCAGATTGGGATGAGATGCGGCACTTCTTTGCGTCTTACCCGTGGCGGCAAGTGTGTTTTTCATCGAGTGACCCTGCCAGTTCTGCTGATGTGGTTGAGGACGTAATACGACAGGGAATGGAATATTATATTCCATTCTCCAACATCGCACTCGGTCACAAAGCCCAACCTTGATACAATGCGGATTGTGCTCGCGCTAAGGCTAAAAAGGAATCCGCCTACCAAGCATGGGTCCAAGCTCGCGACCGCAAAGTTAGAGCTCATAAGGTTCGAAGAAGAGGGCCTTTAATTCTGCCGCTAAGTCTGCAAACGGGTGCTCCGGAAGGCTTAATTCGATCATGTCAGCCGCATTGGAGCCAGACTGGCATCCTACCCTTCTGGTAGTAAACAGTTCTGGTCCCTTTAAAAATCGGTCGAATACAATTTCTGCCGTCCCACTTTGCCTCCCATGCAGAAACCTGATGGGTCGCTGGCTTCCACCGCAAATGAGAAAGCTAATTTATTTGCTTTTCTGTTTGCGAGCAATTCACGTCTAGATGCTGGTGCCAAACAGCCACCAACCATCTCTCGTTGTGATTCTTCGATGCCGGAGATCACAATACATACAAAAGAGGTCTGCAGAGCATTGCGTAGTCTGGATGTGAATAAGGCCAGTGGTCCTGATGGTATACCCGCAAGAGTGCTGAGATATTGTACGCTTGAGTTGTGTTCTAAAACGACTGTATCGCCTCTCTCTCAGACAAGGTGAAGCGGTATTTCACTCCTGGACAGCTCTTAATGTTGTCTAAAGCTCAGGTCCGATCATGTATGGAGTACTGCTGCCACCTGTGGGATGGCTCAGCCAAGTATCAACTTGCTGCACTCGACTCGGTTGAGGGGGCGCTTATTGGCGACAGTAAGCTGGTGGAGACAAAGCTTCATAGCCTAGCCCACCGCTGCAGAAGTGGCCTGTTTGTCGGTCTTCTACAGATTGTACTTCGGTGAGTGTGCCCAAGAGCAGCGTTGGAAAGCTACGTAGTCTCTTCACGTCCCAAATACCGCAGTGTCTCAAGATGAAATACGGAACTGAGACGTCGTCGCTCTCTCAAGGCTTCATAAAAAGGTTGAAAGTCACCCAAACGGCAATGGCGGGCTATGTTCGGAGTTTCCCGGCAAAATCGAATCGAAAATGAAGAGATCCGCTGAGACATAGCCCAAAAAAATGCTAAACTAAAATGGCAATGGGCGGGGCACATTTCTCGCTGAACCGATATGGCCGATGGGGCCGAAGAGCCGTTGAGTGGCGATCTCATACCGGAAAGCGCAGCGTGGGTAGCTCCCGCACCCGGCACTCCGGGTAACAGCAGTGGGTAGGTGGGGCCCCAAAAGGTGGACCGACGACCTGATGAAGGCGGCGGGAACCCGTTCGATAAGGACACCGCAGGACCGATCGTTGTGACGATCCTTGGGGAGGCCTATGTCCAGCAGTGTGACGTCCATCGGCTGAGATGATGATGATGATGATCAAGTATTTAATACATAGGTAAATACGAATAAATCTTTCTCGGAATGGTTAGCAACACTGCTACAACAACCATCTTGCTCGTAGCTGTCTTGCTTGTAGGTAGGTAATTTATTTATCTTAGTAAATTAATGAATAAAACTTATTTATAATAATAATATTATATAATTATATTAAGTCCTGATCGATCCTGAGCTTTGCCGATCAATTCCTGATCAAAAAAGTCAATTTGGGTGGAAAAAAACGATTTTATTTTTTTAAATTTTAAACCCCTATATCTCCGAAAGTATACCACTTAGGACATTTTACCAACGTATATTTTCTGTTTGTAATCATTTTCCCTGTCGATTGGCATATGTTTCATCAGTGGCCGCAAAATCGTGATTTTTTCAAAATGGCGGAAAGTAGGTATGCCAGCTTCCATACTGAAATGTTCGAAGCTCTTTTTCTATCATCAACCGTTGTCGAGATATCTGTCTATTACTATTTTTATTAATAATTTTTTGCAAATATCTCGTTTCGTATGCATCAAATCGTGAGCAAAGTTATAACAAAACTTGTAGTACATAACATTGTCTACAATTTTATGCTACACATACTATTCCTATTATCAATAATTTTCGAGATATCTATACGATACGTCTATTATCTATATCTATACGTCTATTACTATTTTAATTAATTCGTTTTTGCAAATATCTCTTTTCGTATGTATCAAATCGTGAACAAAGTTATTACAAAACTTGTAAAACATAACATTGTCTACAATTGTTTTTCAGACAAACTTTTTCTATCATGAACCGTTGTCGAGATATCTGTCTATTACTATTTTAATTAATAATTTTAGTTTAATTAATAAATTAAGTTTTTTTTTATTGCTAATTGAATTCGATAGAACAAATTCGGAACTAAATCCCATACATACTCGCATCGTTCTAGGACACGGGGTCCCGCTGAGTGCAGGTACACGAAGCAAGGGAGGGTGATCGATCGCATCGCACCAAATTAGGACACACGTTTTTTGATCGCGCGATCGGTTTCATCGCGCGATGAGATCGCATCGCACCATCGCGCGTGCGATGGCAATAGGACACCGCCTTAAATGGGTCACTTTCATCCCTTGGTTAACAATCTACTATTAATGGTAGAGCTGAGCCTCATCTGGCAGCACCGCATCGCATTATTTCACCCTCTTTCCTTTTCTGACGCTCAGGAACGTTATTGGCTAGAGCGAGAAAGGTCGCATCACTATCGGTGCTGCCGCGTACGATCGCATTCCCGCTATCTTTCTCGAACTAGTAAATTACGTTCCTGAGTGACAGAAAAGGATCAACCTTAACTATGTACCTAGCGCCGTATGAGGCGCTTGTCAGCGTATTGCAAGCAGACCCATTATCCATTACTCAACATGAAACTTTAAATTGGGAACAAATACATTTTGTCTTAACAAACACATACAAAACAACAGACAGGTACAAACTTAGAGGATTCAGGCAAATAATATCAGAGTGGCCACTGTAATAATTGTAAAAGTAGAATATCAAATATTAATCTATTTTAGATTCTGTACAAATGGTTTTCAGGTTTTGAGTTCAACATTAAAAAAACAGGCCCGTTTTGACCTTTAAAATTGACAAGCAGAAAAATATTTAATTGTAAGGTTTTCCAGAGATATTTCCCAAGATGGACGGTCCAAAATTTTACTTTAAAATAAAATAAATATGTTACAAAAACATTTATCTGTATATGAAATGACAAAGTTCATTAACTTATTTTGCATTCGAGTAATATATCTCGGAACAAGGAATTACGTGTGTATCGATACCCGCGCCCACCCCCTTGCCCCGCGGGCGTACCGCGAGTTATATGGTTTACCTAAAGTGACTTGTTCTTCTTGTAGTGCCATACCATCTCCTATCGGAGGTTGGCTATCATGTAGTCATCGGTGACTCTAGCATGTACTCTTGTCCCCTGCAGCCACCGCAACCGCAGCCGGTGCCTCCGCCGGCGCCGGCCGTGTCGTCGGTGCCGGGCCTACCGCACACCATGAGCGTGCCGCCGCCGTACTACTCCGCGCCGCCCTACCCCACCCCGCCCGCACACTACGTCACACAGCCAGGTGACTATACCACACATGTGTTGTAGTGTAGACACAGTCGGTGCCGCACACCATGAGCGTGCCGCCGCCGTACTACTCCGCGCCGCCCTACCCCACCCCGCCCGCACACTACGTCACACAGCCAGGTGACTATACCACATACGTAGAATAACAATAGGATATAAAACTGACTTTCAAATAAGGTAACAATATTCGCGAAAGCGCGACAGGCATATACGCTAATTACACAGAGTGAATGAGAGAAGAATGGAGTTGGGTTCATACAGAACTGCAATACCTTCTCGATTCAAATTTATAGGACAGCAGATTTTTTTCTATCAGCTCATATTAACAGCAAGGTCACATTTGTCACTGCCATCTCTCGCCAGCGGCGCCACATTAGGAACGATTTTTTCTCTTTAATTGTAATTTAATGTTTTTGTCAGAAAATTCCCCTTTATCTAATGGGAGGACGTTCCAGCCTGAATATATGTTTTGTATTTCAAACCCGTATGTGTTATATTAACAGGGGGTACGATAAGTACGAACGTGTCGGGCGTGCCGCAGATGTCGACGGGAGTGCCCCACGGCCGCGCCGGCATAGAGCCCCAGCGCTGGCCGGAGACCGGCTACCAGCAGCAGCAGCAGTGGCCCGCACAGTCCCAGCATCACTACTACAGGTATGTTATTGTAACTATACTACCACCACATTCTAAGAAAGAGCATGGTATGCTTACATATAGGGTCGTTCTTCATTGCTAACGGGTTTTAAAGGGATGATCAGACCATCATACTGAACAACTTTCTCTTAGCATCTGTATATCTATTCGTATCTATTTGTATCGTCTGTCAAACCGATTCCCATATTTGTCCAACTGTGAATTGTGTTAAATACTAACAAATGTCACATGGATAAAATCGTGTCTGTCCCCACTAAAACTCACGACTGTCAATTAACATTCGTATTACTGCAAATTATCGTAAGATTAGCATAAGTGCGTGTTAATTATAGTTTGTTCGTGCTATTAGCAGATACTTAGGTTTACGTTTAGTTCACGATTAGGGGAAGTCCGGGCAAAGCGGACACCTTAACCTTTGGCGGGCTACGAGAAGAGAACCAATAGACTCAGAAATAAAATAATAACTAAGTATGAATCAGTATTTATTTAAGTTTTTAATATAATCAACAAAAATTACGTTACACTAGTACTTTACTGAAAAAAATGTATCATATTGCAATTACTGCCGCTATCCGCGTTGCCCCAACCCACCGGGTAAAGTGAACACACAACAATTAAGGAATAATTGCCGAAGAACATAACTAAAAACATACATAAAGAAGAATAATTAATGAGGAATATAACTAATCAGTAATCAGTGCAGTTTCAGAAAGAAATATGCATTTTTCTTCGTAAGCCGTGCAATTCGCATGACTCCATTGCTTGCGGGAATTTTACTGGATCCAATAATCAACTGGCTGCTAATTGATTAAAAAAAAGGTCAGTAAAATGTTAAATGTTGCTTTTGTTTTACAGGTAGCAGTATAGAAGGCAGTGATGGTGCCAGTGATCTGTGTTAATACAAGACTTGTCGCATGGTCGCACAGACCATCAACATGTGAAACGAGAAACATTGTACATTTGCCTGGTACGGTGGCCTGGAGAACAAGTATCCAACTTTTATGCTCACAAACATAATTTAACCTTGTATGAAAAGTGTAAGGTCTCGAATTGTAAAGCAAAATCTTTTTTTTAGTTTTGAAGTTAATGCGTTTTGGATCAGTAGACATGGCCATTGAAATGGAAATGTAATCTCTGAACAAAACTAATTGTAACAACGTCAAAAAGTAATAGCTATGTTGCATAGAAACAGAATAAAAATAAAATTATTGTTATCTTTTGTCAGATCCTTACAGTATGTATAGCTACATACTGTAAGGTAGTCCACTCTTAATTCAGCTTTTTAGAAGGGTACTGCAAAGTACGCAAAGAGAATAAAATAACTTGCAAGTACTTCGATCTCATAGTACTATTACTATAGTGGAAATTTCTAATGCGATTATAAAGTCTGAACGTGAATGGTACTGTACTCGGTATGAATGTTATATTGTAAATAGACTGCAAGTAAATTTTAATTTAAATTTCATGTAAAATCTTAAGTTTTCCTGGTTTGTACTAGCAGGAAATTAGTTATAATTAGGGTTACGGAAAATAAAAGATAATTAATGTTATTGGATATTTATTTATTTAACACTAATCAATATTAATATATTTACATGTTCGCTTTCCATCCACTCTCCCATACATAACATAACAACAAATGCATCCAAAATCTCCAAAAAATATTTCCCTTTTTAGCATATCATACATACACCTGTAACCGTGCTGGAAAAAATACTATTGGATTTTATATAACACAAAATACTTGTCCAGATTCACAGCACCATTGCAGAAATCCAGGTTGATAAATAAAGTCATAAATGCAATTTGTTTGAGCAAACAGCCCAAAGGATTAGTAGACTTTATTGAGATCCAGTTTTTTTTCAAAGGTGTATCTTTTGTCATGAGTATCTCAAATTTCTTTAAATTGGTAACCAAACAACTAATATGGAGACAATTTTTGTGATGCTTCAAGCTTGATTCAAATTCCATTTACATTTTACTGAAATCTCCCTTTCTAAATATATTAATTCCTCCATTTTAGATGCTCAACAAACAATAAGGGTTGATCCTCATCTGGCAGCATGGAATCGATTTTTTTTTTCTCTCTATCCTTTTCTGTCGCTCAGGAACGTCATTTGTTAGAGCGAGAAAGATAGCGGGAGCGCGACAACACGCGGCCGCATCGGCGATGCGCTGGGCAGCACGGCCAAAAAGAGATCGCCGGCGGGGAGGCGATGGAGTGCTACCGCGCACGATAGCATGCTATCGTATGCTTTCAGCGCCGATCGAGCTAGATCGCTATCGCATTTGACAGTACGCAAACGCGACGTTAGACGCACACGATAGCACGCGGCAGCACATACATAAATGCGATTGCATGCTATCAGATGTGGATCAACCCTAAAAGTCAAAATTCCGACGTCATAACAAGCCAATCAATATCACGTCACAACATTGTATGTCAACATCACCTATT
The DNA here is from genome assembly GCA_922987775.1 of Agonopterix subpropinquella. Taxonomy (NCBI): domain Eukaryota; kingdom Metazoa; phylum Arthropoda; class Insecta; order Lepidoptera; family Depressariidae; genus Agonopterix; species Agonopterix subpropinquella. The sequence continues at coordinate 16,229,730 of OV277698.1, read as the reverse complement.
CCCACACTGGTTCTGTGAACAGCGTAAAGTTTTGACTCGTGGATCATGACTGCTTCGTGGTCGGCGGCACGGGGTCGCCTATGTCCACGAGGGTCGCCTCGGCCGGCGGCGGCGGCGTTTGTGTCTCCGTCGTCTCTACGCTGGAGAACTGCGGAATGACATGGGATTGCACCTTCCTAACACTGTCCATGTTCACTTTGGTCGATAAATTCTTCTGACGCGTCTGCTCTGATGTCTTTGATAATCTCTCGCTTAATGCCTTTAGCGCGATTTGTCTGAAAAGGTATATAGAAAAAGTGTTATACAATCTAATCATAGTTTATGATAGTTAAATAAGGCATAAAAATGTCTGAGAATTGGATTTATCATTAACTTTTTGTATCTATTATTACAATAACTAAAATCCACAGGAAAATGTTAATGAATGAATTTTGTTCATTGTTGGTCTTTTAACACTGTCAATTAAAAAATTTTATTGATAACACTCTCAATTTACATAACATTTTAAGTTATTCATGTTATGATTACTGGACTGCAAAATATGTGGACAGTATTCTGGCTTAGGGTCAAATTATTAAAGCACATCGTGTGTAGGTGAGAGAGGGTAGAGAGAAGAGAAGAGATCTTTTCATAAACAAATTCAACAAATGAGGAATTATATCTCTTGAAATTAATAATCACGGCTACATTTCAATGGCAAATACTGTGTATATCATTACCGGCGCCTTTCCATATCCTGTGGCTCAACGCCCGGCATTGAAATGGTGACTCCTCGGGGGCTAAGTGCGAGATGAACACGTCGCTGGCTCTGCGGGCACACGCCGAGCCGCACGAGGCAGCGGTGCGGGGGACCGAGGACTCCTCGCACGACCGGCTGCAGCACTGTCGGGAAGAAGCTGCAACGACAATCATTTTGTTACTAAATATGTATAGGTAAGTTGTAAAGAATGAAAATAACTCTTTCGCTGCTAAGCTCAAAACCATGTTCCTCGCGCAGTGCTTAAACTGACGCCCCTCGTGGATTGTGCACACAGTCGTAACGTAAAAAGACCAATGCGGCTCACCTCTTGGGTAAGGTTTGGGTGACTCACACTGTAGGTCATGAGCACAGGCGAAATGCAATAGAACTTGACCCCCCTCGTAGGTCGTGCACACAGTTGTAACGTTGAAACGATAAATGTGGCTCGCGTCGTGGGTCACCCGCACAGGCGTAAGGTTTTCGGTGACTCGTGCGGTAGGTCATGAGCATAGGCGAAACGCAATTGAACCGGCTCGTTACGTGGGTTCTTCAGCACTGCAGCCCATTTGTCGCCGTCCTACAGCGTAGGTCGTCAGCACTTGTGTTACACAAATGTTAAGGAGGACGCATATTTATCCGCGGCGAACGAGCAGAAGGATGCGAAAGAATCGAATTTTAGAATTCCGCCGCGGATAGATATGCGTCCACCCTTATAGTCAGAAGTTTGTCTGTGAAGATAATTACAAAAAAGGTAACAATATGGTTTTTAGGTGTCCCCGACTGACTTGCTTGTACATAAATAAGAAACTCAAAATCATCATCATAGAATGATGCGCGCGACAACGTCGTACCACGCTTTTTCTCGCTCTGTCCCATGCAAAAGTAAGAGATAATAATTATATGTGTCTGTTCTACGTAGCTGCCTGCTTGTTTTATATACATATGATTTATTCTTGCACTGTTCATGGCATAAATCAATAATAACAGATTAGACAAGGTATGAGCATGAAAGATTAAAATGAATTGCACATGAACCATGATGTAATTCATTACCATAATTTCAGAATAACATTGCTAGAATGATAGCGTCTTAATATAAATAAAACCATTTTTGCACTGGAAGTCATTTCCTTAAAAAATAAAGAATAAATTCGTAATTATATATTCCTTAATTTATATTTTTGTTCAGTTTTATTATTGACTAGGGAGACGCGTTGCAAGTCTGTAAGTGGGCAGTCAAGTATGTTGCATTTCGGGTACTTTCAGGCTTGCCATGAGTCTCCACCATTTTGTAGCAGCTCAAATGTGTTTTTGTACATAAATGATCTAGATTCTAGTGCATAAATGGTCTAGTTAAAAAAGTATGCTTCCATATTGCAGTCCTTCTAGACGTAACCACCCAAGAAACTCAAATTGTATGTATGAGGTTAAGCTGATGTTCTGTCTACCCATCATCATAGGCCCATCTGTTACAGATGATTTAAGCAGTGTTGTGGGAGAAACACTTTTTCTCATGGTTGTACAATCCTATGCGAGAGCGGCACACGTCCGCAGTCTCGATAACAGACCTGTTCACCTGTGAATGATGTCGGGATCGTGGCAGCATTATGCCTTATGCCTATCTGTGCCCACTAATAACTGGTAAACTGCCACGCTCCATACTTCGAGTGTAAGGGAACCTTCTTGGTCAATTGTTAAACCAGATTATTCATTTATACCAAATAATTACTTACTTATCAAAGCTGAAATTATCTGCCATATCTCCTCTGCTTCCACTGCTGTGTCTCTGCCAGAATCTAAGGTAGATCCATGAGAGGATGGTGCCGCTACCCCACATGCATGGGTACGTGCCGTCCAGGCCACCGACCGCCCACAGGATCAGAGCAGCTATTAGGACTAGCAGGGGCATCGAACGATTTGTTAACTTTCCTGTAGCAATAGAAAAGAGCTTGAGTTAACAACACTAGAACAATGATGCCGTGCTTAAAAAGACTGCATTAAATATTTTTTTGGTGGTGTTAAACTGTATACAGACAGGATGTTACAAAAGTAAAAATAAAAATTTCATTCTTTTATGTGGGTTGTTGAGACCATCAAACTGAACAACTTTCACTATGGGACCAACATCGAAATCAAGAAAAAAAACTCCCATACACTTAGCTCGAGTAGATCTGTAGTTTAGTATGGAACATGAACATCGCAATCACTTCGCATCGCATCTTAGCGATTATGGCAAATCTCTCCATTTTGGGGGAGGCCTGCAAACGTCCAGCAGTGGACGTCTATCGGCTGATATGATCATTATGATGATGGAACATCAGATTTCTTTTTCGCGATTTCGATATCAGTCCCATAGTGAAAGTTGTTCAGTTTGATGGTCTATCTATAATAATAGCCTTTATTGCTTAAGAATTTACATAATTAATTTTCACATTAAATGTCACAATCTTCTTCATCGATGACCTCTTAGCTTGTCTTACGACATAGGCCTCTTCCAGAGACTTCCTCAATTATAATTATATGTATAAAAGGGTTGTTAAACCGAAAGAAATTCGCGACAATAGCACAGTTCCCGTGTATAATACGTGGTCTATCTATACCACCCCTTAAATGTTTATTTGTATTTTTGTAACACCTTGTATATCCAGAATCCTTGTGACAAGCTCTGTTATGAAACTTTGATCCATATTGAAATATCTCAACCAGAAATGGTACACAATAGAGGAATAAGTAAGGTCGACCCTTACTGCAGTCGTGATAAGCATGGGCATAACGGTGATAATGTGGATGGAGACCTCATACAGATCTTCAAAATACTCACTATGATGTACATTGATCCATACAACAAATCAGAAATCTATTCAGCATGGGTAGCATGACAACCCGCAATAGCCGTGATACAGCTTTATCACATCTTTTATCTCTTTCATTTGCGTGCAAACGAACGAGATAAAAGACATGATAAAGCCGTATCACGGCTATCGCTGGTTGTCATGCTATCCATGCTGGATGTACCAAACCCATAATCTCAGAGGTCACTCCTTTAATCCGGTGAGCTCCGGTTGAACCGTACGGTTCAAAAAACTAGGCTAAAGGCTAAATTATGGCTTATTAAAAAAAAAAAGGTTTCATTTAACTTAAAGCTTTTTTATAGGTTGGTGCTCACCGGGTTAAAATGGATGTTTCATTATTTACAAGCAACACCCTAAAAACGTGTTGGACGCCCTGCTGCCTGCTGGAGCGACTGGATGAGGAAGGCCGAGGAGCGGGGACAGCGTTTTGTGGCGCACCTTGGGAGAGGCCTATGTTCAGCAGTGGACGATGATAGGCTGATGATGATGTTGACCCAAGAAACATTTTTTTGTGCAAACGTGTTGTTCATGAGTGGAACAAAATTCCAGAGGCCATTGTAAGTGCACCCTCAATGGACTCTTCTAAATAAAAACAGACATGCCTTTTTTTTTAAGCTATACAAATTATCTACATGCTTCAGCTCTAAGCTGCTAGTGGATCATAAAAAATAATTAGTTCAGATGATAAATCCTACACAATACCTTTATTATATTTGTGTTAGTTGATTGGTGTGGATTATGGGTATAATTTAATATGAGCTAAACGATAAGAGTATTTAGAATGTGAATCGCGCACAACATACCTAAAGGTGTTTTGATCAACAAATGGTCCGGCATTATCTGTTTCACGGCGACACTGACGCCCGCCAGGTACCCGGCGAGCCCGTGCACCTGGATGTCGAACAGGTACGTCGCCTGCCCCGTGCACGCGAACACCACCATGTAGTAAAACGACGTCAAGAACGCGACCCCAACGTTCGTTAGCACGAAAAACTTCATCATCTCCATCTGCCCCCATAGCGGCTCTATCAGCTTCCCACATAGCCCCACTGTCACAATATCGATCACCACCTCCCACAAATGTATCTCGAGAAACCAGAACGTGAAAGTAGACCACAATTGGAAATTAGGTGGCATCAATAGCCCTGGAGTAACACTGAGAACGTCTGCCACATCTTTGGAAAACGACAAAATGTAGCCTATGACTACGACTACGCATATGAATTTCACTGAGGACGATGTATTTCCTAATAACGCGGAAAATTGCTGTCGTAAATACGGTATATTACGACTGAAAACCCTAAACGCAGCCATTTTTGTGACGGATGAGCAACGAAAACTTGTCAAACAAATTCCGTCAAATGAAGTGTCAACAACAATAGACGAATCGCGTTCGGATACATTATTTCCTGTCTCAAGTAGAATGTTGCCATCGCTTTGTTTTGATTTATTTAGTCGAGAAAAAGAAATGATGATGTAGAGAAAACTGTATCGTTTGTCGAATATTATGCTAGGGTACCGGAAATGCTAGCACAAAAAAGAAAGAAATGTCATTGCAAGTTGTCTATGGTTTTTGTTTACAAAATTCTGAGTTTGGAATTTGCTTGCGAAAATTTGACTAAAAATCTGAATAATTACCTGCAAGGAACATATGTACTCTCTACATTACCTGTAAAAAAGGTCTGGTAACGTTGCTGCAGAGGATTCTTAACTCTAAATAATTGTATTTGTGTAAATGTTCTTATTAAGGCTGCTCGGTAGCGGTTTGTTGGTAAGTATCCTTTACTAATCGCAACATAGTTTATATAGTTTGATCATCAGAACGCTTTTTTCAATGGTCTGTACATCCACAGTTACGGGTGACTAACGTATTGGGTAGCGGAGAAATGGCGAGCGGAGGGCGCAAGTGTTATACCGGCAGGCTTCGGTATCTAAACCAGACGGAGGCATCGGAGCTCGACCAGGAGTTATTCAACGATTACAAGTTTAGCGTCGACCAGCTCATGGAACTGGCTGGGCTGAGCGTAGCTACTGCCGTTGCCCACGCTTATTCACCATGCACGTTAGTACAAAGTCCTATAAATGTACACATGGCGACACATCAGGTTACGCACCCTATATACCCATAACTACACTACGTACAAAACACAAAATAGTGCGGTAGAGAGCCTGCATAGACGCGGCTGCCGCCGGCGCGGGTGCAGCGTGCTGTGAGACGAAACAACAACAACATACCGCACCCTTTCACATGATACGCAGCGTTCAACTTCTAATAGTTCAAAGTCCAAACAGGGTAACCTGACCTGTCGCCGTGTGTACTCATGGAGCAAAGAGTTTGTTATTAATTAATTGCTAATATCTATATTATGGTCCATTCCTTCTCAACCTTACCTGTGAGAGAGATGGGATTCTACTCTACAGGCTATAACTTACTTACCCATGGCAAAACAGATAATGCTATCATAAATGTACAAAAACATAAAAAGAAATTAAAAACAATTAAAATATGTGTAGGTATCATCAACAACAACAACTTTCTGTTTGAAAATAGTTGTAGCAATGCTTATGTTAAGCAATTTAAGTTTCAGGATAGAATAATGTGTCAATTCAAATCACAACATTAACAAAATAACTTGGTTTGCAGACACAAAACAGCCTTAATTGTCTGTGGACCCGGCAACAACGGCGGAGATGGACTAGTGGCCGCACGACACATGCAGCTCTTCGGCTACGAAGTCTCCGTATACTACCCCAAACGTACCCCCAAACCTTTATATGAAAACCTTTTAGAACAATGCAAACGGTTTGGAGTTCGTATCATAGACGAGCTACCACCGACCAAACACTTAAGAAATGAATATAAAGTAATGGTTGATGCATTATTTGGATTTAGTTTCAAACCACCTGTGAGAGATGAACTGAAACCAGCATTGGAAGCTTTGATAGATGGTAGGGTACCCGTTTGCAGGTAATTTTTTCTTTTCTTTTACAACATACAAATCTATAAATTCATAAGTTTACCTGGAAATCCCTTATTACTACTTGAGGCTTAGGGTTTACCCTTATCTGGCAGCACGGAATCACATATTTGCACGCTCTATCCTTTTCTGTCGCTTAGGAACGTCATTTGACGACCCGGTTGGTGTAATGGTCGCCACACCGGACTGCCAAACCAGGGTCCTGGGTTCGAATCCCGGTTCGGTCATGGATGTTATATGTTTGTGCCGTTATTGTATGATTCCCATAACAAAAAAGCCTAAGGCTTACCTTGGGATCATTACAATGTATGTGCCTGTGAGCATTATTTATTATTTTATTTGCTAGAGCAAGAAAGGTCGCAGCAGTGCCGGTGCTGTCGCATTCCTGCTTTTTTTTTTGCTCTAGCAAGTGATGTTCCTAAGCGGCAGAAAAGGATGGAGCGAGAAAAAATGTGGTTCCGTGCTGCCAGATGAGGTACAGCCTTATTCGTAGGGTACAACCCTTAAATTACTAGGATACCCATTTCATAGTAATAGTAACATTTATTATTTGCCAATTATAGTTACATTACATATTATTATACAAGGTTTAACAAAACACCCTAGCAAATTCAATAAGCCCCCTTTTTTTTTTAGTGTGGACATCCCAAGTGGCTGGGACGTAGAGAAGGGGCCTGCACCTGAACACGCTTTGAAACCGGACATGCTAATTTCTCTTTCGGCTCCTAAGCTCTGCGCTAGACCCGAATTGATAGAGAACGTCAAACATTATCTAGGCGGAAGATTCTTGCCGCCGGGAATTATTGAGAAATACAGACTATTATTGCCAGAGTATCCTGCTCAAGATCAAGTTGTTTTACTATCTTGTTGATTTCGCTTTGGTTGCAAATGTAGATACGCGGCAGATATGTGCTATACGTACCAGGGTAATATGTTTTGTAATTAATTGTGTACTTATAGGTATATATTATGGATTTAAACGTAAATAAAAGTTATCTTTGATGTTCTTGCGTATTTACGGAGTGTTTGTGTGAGATAAATGCTATTATTGAAAGTCAAAATATTGAAAGTGTATTTATGCTGGGAGACTTCAATGCCCATCCAGGTGAGCTATTTGCTATTGAACTTTTGAACTTTTGCTCAGAACAGACATGGTCATGCGTTGATATAGAACATTTACCTACGGACTCCTTTACATTTGTGAGCGAGGCACATGGCTGTCGGCGTTGGCTGGACCACTGTGTAGTGACGAATGCATCCAAACAAGCGGTTGTTAATGTTTCAGTTCTATACGACATCTACTGGTCAGATCATTACCCTATTCAGATTGTGTGTAATATTAATTTGCTAAGACCTAAGATTACACTACCAAATTTAAATTGTAATAAGATAATTTGGGGCGAACGCGATTTAAGTCAGATTGAAATGTATTATAGTTTTTGTAATTCCAAATTAGAGGAACTCCACCTTGATAGTAATTTTCATGAATGTTATAATAATGTATGTAATGATATAAGCCACAAAGAATTACTGGATAATATGTATGATAACATTGTTTGTATTTTGTCTAAGGCAGCTGAAGACAGTTTTGCTAATAGAAAGAAGGGGAGGGGTAAATATATAACAGGGTGGAATAAATATGTAAGTGGGGCTCATAGTAACGCTCGGCTATGTTACCAAGTTTGGCTATTAAATGGCAAACCCCTGTGTGGTCCTATTTATGACGACATGTCAATCTCAAGGCGTAATTTCAAAAATAAATTGAAATGGTGTCAGCACAATGAGCAGAAAATTAAAATGGACATCATAGCTCAACACCATACTAGTAAAAACTTTTCGAAATTTTGGAAATCTACGAATAAATTAAATCAAAAGGCTAGCGTTCCTGTGAGTGTCGCCGGGGTAAGTGAGCCCGAAAAAATAGCGAATATTTTTCGTGAACACTTTAAAGTCATGTCACCTTTGAAACCCGTCCCTCGGGTGGACGAGGCTGAGGACTCATGCCCGGAGCGCAGTATTACCTTCTCAACCGAGGATGTGGCACGCGTCATTAAAAGTATGGTGAAAGGTAAATCTCCAGGGCATGATCACCTCAGTATCGAGCACCTGAAGTACGCTGGCGTTCACCTGCCCCGTGTGCTATCAATGTTCTACACCTTGTGCCTCAGCCACTTCTATCTGCCTGATAAACTCATGCAAACAGTAGTTGTACCCGTAGTCAAAAACAAAACTGGTGACTCGGCTGATCTGTCAAACTATAGGCCAATCTCCTTAGCAACTACTTTGGCTAAGGTACTGGACAGTCTGCTTGATAAATGCTTAGATAAACATCTTGATTTGAATGATGCACAATTTGGCTTTAGGCCAGGCCTGTCTACGGAAAGTGCTGTACTATCGCTCAAGCAGACTGTTCAATACTATGTGGCAAGGAAGACACCAGTTTTTGCATGCTTTCTAGACTTGTCTAAAGCATTCGACCTTGTCTCGTACGATGTGCTGTGGGATAAGCTTCGGAAGGATACCAGCGTACCAAACGAAGTCACATCTTTATTCAGGTATTGGTATGACCATCAACAAAACCGCGTAAGATGGGCTGGTTCTTATTCTGAAGTTTATAAACTAGAGTGTGGGGTCAGGCAGGGTGGACTGACTTCTCCTAGATTGTTTAATCTGTATGTGAATGGGCTAATCGAGGAGCTGAGCAGCGCCAGAGTGATGCCATATTGACGGAGTCTGTATAAACAATATAAGCTACGCGGACGATATGGTGCTGCTTAGCCCGTCGATTAGTGGATTGAGGAGACTTTTGTCTATTTGTGAGTCCTACGTTGTAAAACATGGGCTCAAATACAATGCGAAAAAGAGTGAAGTTATGACCTTTAGATCTGGTTTAAAAAACTACGCAAATTCTCCACCAGTTTCACTCTGCGGCACAACCCTGCGTAAGGTTGCACAATTCAAGTATTTGGGCCACTGGGTTACTGAGGACCTAAAAGATAATGTGGACATAGAGAGAGAACGCAGATCGCTGTCTGTCCGATGTAATATGTTGGCCCGCAGATTCGCACATTGTACTGAGCCAGTAAAGGTCACGCTTTTTAAAGCGTACTGCCAGTCTTTTTATACGTGCAGTATGTGGGTCAACTTTACGCAGAGGGCATACAGCGATCTGCGAGTCCAGTATAACAACGCGTTCAGGGCATTGATGGGGCTGCCGCGGTGGTGTAGCGCGTCGGGCATGTTCGCGGAGGCGCGCACCGACGGCTTCCACGCCATCATGAGGAAACGTTGCGCGTCCGTGCTGACCCGCCTGCGAGCCAGCTCCAACAGTGTCTTGAGCGTGTTGGCAGAGCGATGGGACTCCCCTATGCTGAAGCGTTGGATACAGCTGCATGCTGTTAAAATGTAACTGTACCTATTAAAATATTCTGTACCTACTAACATTAGTTTTCTAAGTTTTTATTATGTATACTAACAAATTTTATGGACTCCATGTCTGAAATAAACTATTTTATTATTTATTCCTTTTTCCTGTTTATCCCATTGAATAATTATGTATAGAACAGATAACGCGATCAAAATCTGTGCACCACGATCAACAGTGCGCGCCGCGTCACGGTGCAGCGAGCGCCCGGCACATGCTAATAAGGTTGAGCCAATTAGCTTGAACGAGTAGTGATACAAAAAAAAAATTTTTTGTTGTAGGTACAAGAGTAGGATGGGAGCCCATAGACAATACCTATCTCCCGTCTATCTCCATAGGTATAGTAACTTTATGATAGGCCCCTTGTTTAGGGACCAAAGATATTTTTTGGTCTTCGCCAGACCAAAAAAAATCAGGCTATAAGTTTCAAGCTTCTTGCCTACACCCTACACCTACACAAATTCTGTTTTTTTTTAATTATGGCTTCCATCTTGGTATTGATGATTTTGCCAATGCCTAGCTTGCGTAGAAAAAGTGCTTGACATTACAGTTATATAGGTATTTTGGTGACTTCAAGGGTTGTTCTTCGAAAAGAAGCACTATCTTGATCCACCACTAGAGCTTCGTTGTAAGCCGGAGAGGGGACAACCGATAATCGACACGCGACGCGACTACCCAATAGCAGAAGTGCGATTTTTGAAAATCATACGAGCGACTTGGCAGTAGAAAATGTCAAAATTAAAATGGAGATTATGCATCTTTCTACTGCCAAGTCACTCGTATGATTTTCAAAAATCGCACTCCAGACCCGCAACGCGTCATGTCATGTTACATAGACAAAATTGAAATTATTTAATACTAGCCATAGAGCGAAAAGTTTTTAATCTAAAGGGGCCCATTCACTGTAGTCCGTCTTGCAGTCCTACACCAATATCGGATCGTGAATGGTGTTACAGTCCTACAAAGCGTCCGATGACCTTGGGCAAAATGTATGAGTAGTCCTACTTGCAGGATAGTGTGTGGCCTCGTAGTCCTGCATGTAGGACTACTGTGAATGGGCCCCTTAAGATAAAGCACAGCTAGCATGCCACCCCGCGATAACGTGATATAGCGCTATCACGTTTCCGCTATCTTCGTTAACCCTTCGAGCACCAACCTATAAAAAGCCTTAAGATAAAAGAAACCTTTTTTTTCAATAAGGTATAACTTAGCCTTTAGCTTTAGCCTAGTTTTTCGATCCAAATGCTATCGCGGGTTGGCGTACTAGCCCTGCAATTTTCATAAACCAATAAAAAATCGGATTCACAAAAGGATGCGGATGCTACTACACCAACACATAATGCTGACATTTAAATAGTATGCTGCTATCGTAAGTTGGTTGTGGAGTAACGATCCTTTGAAATCTACTACAAGAACGCAAACAGCATTGTTTTTCGCACGTTTTTCGCGCCATATTTTCCCGCCGTTGCCGGTTGTCAATGTCACTGTCACTTTTTGGAGTAGAGATCACGCATCGCGTTTCATGCTTTGTTTCTCAAAAATTCCAGTTATTTTATCAAAAACGTGAGTACATATTAATAATTATGTGAAGAATCCCTCGACAACCTATTTAAATCTTGTAATTTAAATCTAAAATCTTCATAAAGAAGGTAAAACATTTCAAGCAAGTTCCGTTACTTTCCCTCCTTCACATTCTTTCGTATTTCACTTGTAATCTAGTTTTTGGTTTCTTATCATTACTATTAAATGTAATTATCAATATCGAATATACATAAAAGTAATAAATCAGCAGACAATGTTCGAGGCACGCCTTCTAAAGAGCTCGATCCTGAAGAAAGTGCTGGAAGCCATCAAGGACCTCCTCACGCAAGCCACATTCGACTGCGACGATAATGGCATACAGTTACAGGTATGTTTTGATTCACATTAGCATAAAATGGTTGCACATTATCTCATTACATCAAGTACATATATTGTATAGTATCTCATTTGTTCAAGAACTCATTTAACAAGTTTTGACATGTTTATTGTAAAGCCCTTGCTCATGTATAGGGCTGCCATCTGTCCGGGTTTCCCCGGATTTGTCCTAGCTTGAAGGGCATCCGGGGTCGTCGCAAAAGGGGGGAAACCCGGACACTTCCTGTGTCCGGGCAAAGCCCCCATTATTTTATAAATAAGGGTATAAAAACTTTTGTTTCGTCTACAAATAAACTCGATTTCTGCATAAGCTTAACAATCAAGCTGTAATTTATCAATATTATGAGCTCGCTTCGCTTGCACCAGCTTTGATATCATACATAGGCATATCGGCATGAGCTGGAAATGTGCTAAAATGTGGCTAAATCTCTGGTATATCGATTGTATTGCAGTGGCCGCATTAAATTTCAGTAAAATCTTGAGCTCGCTCTTTGTTGTGATTGTTCTTGTTGCACTGTAAATAATCTTCGCTCCCTCCAGGACTCAGATCATATTTCAGATTTCCAGTGACCTATAGGGTCATATACTGTAGTGAAACATTAAGCTCACTTTGCTCGCTCCTGGTTTTATATTGTATTGAAATGATCTAGTCATATTCCTAAATATCGAGCCAGCTTTAGGTTTCGGCTCATATTGCAACAACCTATTCGTATTTTAGTAAAATTATGTTGTCAAAATAAAAAATTTCATGGTTGCATTGTAGGTCTGTTACTGAGTGGTCATGTGTCGTTTGCCCTCCCTGGCCTACAATGTAGGTAATGTGTGTGTGTAATGTCACCAAATACCTACTTAAACCTGTACAATGTCAAGCACTTAAAATGCTATTTAAATTAGGGTCAGTGCATCTGCAGATCTGGCGGAGAACTGACCCTCGAAGTGCTGACCCTTAGACATTGGTAAAATCATCAACACCAAGATGGATGCCACAATTTTAAAATTAAAATAGAATGAAAAGCTGTGAATCCTATCTGATGTGAGCCAAATTATGATGAAGAGGTGTCAAGTGTTGCAAACAACAAATTGGGGCTACATTTGGAAATCACTGTGAATACAAAAAAGAAAAAGCATAAGAAGATATACATATATGAATATATATGTATAAGAAGATATACATATATGAATATATATGTATATCTTCTTATGCTTTTTCTTTTTTGTATTCACAGTGATTGCTTCTTTTGCTTTTTCTTTGCTTTTTCTTCTTTTTCTTGACTCAATAGATTTTTACATGTTTTAGAACAGACCCCCGTTTCACATTGTATTGATGATTACCTCTTCTGCAACTTGATCGCAGGCTATGGACAACTCACACGTGTCACTTGTGTCCCTCACTCTACGAGCAGATGGCTTCGACAAGTACAGATGTGATAGAAACATTTCCATGGGCATGAATTTAGGAAGGTATGTATTCTAAGATATGGTAAAATTTTACCAAATTGAACTCTCATTTTAACCATGACAGATATTCTGTATCATTTTATACTGGGTGTAAACTTAACCCATTCCACGCCACGGATTTATTTAGAAAACGCTCATCACACGCCACAACCCAAAATTTGTCACTATCTGGAAAACATATACGTACGTTGATAAGTTTATTTGTGATAAAAATAAAAGGATTTTTCAACTATTTTTTTTGTCTGATATATCAGACTGGCGGCGAGGGCACGAAACCTAAACGTCTGATATATCAGACTTTGGCGCTGAAAAGGTTAAATGCATTACATGTGTACGACAATCAAACAGAACCACTTTAACTATGGGACCATCATGATGCTAAGTCACCATTGATGTTTTCTATGGAACACACAATATTTTTTTGCGATTTCATTTCTCCATAGTTAAAATTGTTCAGTTTGATAGCCTGAAGCATCCCCTTAAGGTATGTAACCCAATTAAGTTTACATCCTGTATTTGATGATCATGAGAGCCTTCACCCAAAGTGGGGTCCATATCTCAAACAATAAAGAAAACTAATCAAACTAACAAACTAAAAAGTGAAGATACTAACAATACTAACAACATCTGAAATGTAAAAACAGTCATGATATGGAATGCAAATAAAGGCTTTTTTATTTTATTTATTTGATGATCATCAAATCTATTTATCTCTAATCCATGCGCCGGTCTGCCAAACTACGGATCCTGGGCACAAGTCTCAAATCAGTCATGTTTCCATAGTTTTAAGACATTATTTTGTCTGCATCAATAATTATTTGTTAGTAAGACTTTTTCATAAGAAATCACTATCACTACCTACAATAAATTTCGCTCAGTATTTTTGATGCAGCATACTCTGACAAACTGCGTACCGGAAAGCACAGCATGGGTAGGCCCCCCCTCATGGTGGACCGACGACCTGGTGAAGGCGGCGGGAACCCGTTGGATGCCCTCAGCGTAGGACCCGTCATTATGACGATCCTTGGGGGAGGCCTATGTCCAGCAGTGGACGTCCATCAGCTGAGATTATGATGATACTCAAAAAAGTGAAATTAAGCAGAGGCCTTGCATGTTCTTATTTTGATCATTATTTCCGCAGTATGTCCAAGATCCTCAAATGCGCCGGTGACAAAGACACGGTGACGATGAAGGCGCAGGACAACGCAGACACCGTCACCTTCGTGTTCGAGAGCCCCAACCAGGAGAAAGTGTCCGATTATGAGATGAAACTCATGAACTTGGATCTTGAGCATTTAGGTGAGCCCTGAATCCCTCAATCTCCTGATTGATTGTCAACCTTGTCATGGTTATTGAACGTTGTCAATATTATCATGCTAGCACATCACATGGCCTATTTGACAAATATCAGACATGACAAATACGCGTTCCGTCTGTCGGTTTTCGACGTACACAAATGGAGTGAACTAGGCAAAATAGAACCAAAACATCTACCATGATCCACGTTTTTATAGTTTTATTGCCTATTTTCATGTAGAAACGCGTATTTGTCATGTGTGATATTCGTGAAATGAGAAGTGAAGTGCCCAGCATCATGTAAAGGGGTTCACACACGGCAGCTATAATGTAAAGATGTATATTATAGCACGATATGTCCCATTACATCTATCCATAGAAATAAAATATACATTATAGCTGTCGTGTGTGGTCTCCTGACGATTTCTATTGAAAGATGTAATGGGATGTATTGTGCTATAATATACATCTTTACATTATAGCTGCCGTGTGTAACTGCCCTTTAGTAAACAACACGAATTAGGGCTCTTACAGACGAGCCACACTATGCTGTCGCCGTGAGTCGCAGATCGTCGCGTTCATACACTTTACGGTCGCGCGACCCTCCGCGACACTGCGACTACAAAGTGTCGCTCGTCTGTAAGAGCGCTTAGATTTTCTTGTTGTATCCCTACAACAAGAAAATGAGTAGCTCAAATAGAATTAAAACAGTGTACAAAGATTTTTTTTGGTCTATACGAAAAAAATCTTTGACAGTGTAGTTGTTAACCAGCCTGTTTACTGTGATAACTGAGTGTAGTTACATTGATCGCTAATTCCCCTACATTTTGACTATTGTTTTCAAATATTGGATACTTGCCATTAATAGTTCACTTTGCCAAGTCTTTCGGTTCTGATTATTAGGCTGTGTACAGTCGCCATCAGATATATCGTAGCATACAAGATGTCCAAATATTTCTGAGCAGTGCTAATTTTCATTAAATTATTTACAGTAAATGTTACCAATCTAAACTATTATAAAACTGTAACAGAAGTGTGTCTGTACATTGAAGATCTTTACAAAAAAAGATTACGATATGGTTTTTAGACTTCCCTGATTCCAAATCACAAATTTTTGGACTTTTTGTCTGTCTGTTTGTTTGTTTGTTTGTTTGTTTGGGTGTTTGTTTGTTCGAGTATCACGCAAAAACTACTGAACCGATTTTGATGAAACTTTTTTTGTTTGATAGCTTATCATCTGACTTAAAATCTGATATATAATTTATGCGGACGAAGTCGCGGGTAAAAGCTCGTTATATCTAAACGTGTATTTTGTCATAAATATGTGAACAGCGAATTTTCAATAATTTCTTTACAATGTTATTTAACATTTACACGTAAAACAACGGAGTAAGGTTTTTATCCGAAAGTGTTCAGATGTTTATGGCCACCATGACTGCGTCATTATATTTGATGTTCTCTGCGTTCCTATATTTTTGATTGACTATGAGTAAAGAAATTATTGAAAATTAGAACTGCTTAGAAATATTTGACCACCTTGTTTGCTACAATATATCTGCTGGTGACTGTACATCTGTGGTAAAGGTTTCTAACATGAGGAAAGATTGCTAAATCTTATGCCTATCTTAAGCATTATCTTATGCTTATCTTATCTTAAGCCTGCATTATGAACTATATTCATTGGCTCCTTTCCTTAAAAATGAATAAAGTACTAATAAATGTGTCCCTATTTGCAGGTATCCCGGAGACGGAATACAGCTGCACTATAAGACTGCCGAGCGGGGAGTTTGCGCGAATCTGCCGTGATTTATCACAGTTTGGAGAGTCCATGGTCATATCGTGCACTAAGGAAGGTTAGCTTTTCTTCTCAAGTCTTTGCCTTGGCCAAGGTATACACTATACACGGTGTAAACTTAAATGCGTTACATACAAGGGTACGCTTCAGAATCTTCAGATCATCAAACTGAAGGAACGACTTACACTTCGGAACCAACATAGAAATCGCGAAGAAAAAACCGCGGTTCCATAGAAAACATCAATGGCGACCACACCCAAATGTATGGAACAACTGATATTTTTTTCGCGATTTTAATGGTGTTCCCATAATGAAAATGGTTCAGTTTGATGGTCTGAAGCACACTTAAGTAGTGTCCGACCGAAGTTTCGGTTTCGGATTCGGCCAGTTTCGGCCCTAATTTGGAGTTTCGGTTCGGTTTCGGTTTCAGCAGAAAAACGGCCGAACCTACGACTGAAACCGAAACTACGTTCGTGAGTTATCGCCCGGTTTTCGGAGGCGATCGGCGGCGTAGTGGGGAGCGTGGAATTCACTCCCCGCGCTAGGGTTGCCAACCGTCCCGCGAGAGGCGGGACGTCCCGTTTCTAGACCCTAAGAGGATGCGTCCCGCGAATGGTGCGTGCGGGACGCCAATTGTCCCGTTTTCTGGCTAACCTTTTGGTAGAAAGTTAGGTAAGAAGTAGATGTGAACCTCAGTTGACTCAGAAGAGGTGATTTAAAACTTTGTTTCTTTTCTAATCATGCCGTCTTTTTAACCGACTTTAACAAAAAAAAGGAGGAGGTTCTCAATTCGACCCGTATGTTTTTTTTTCATGCATTGATCTAAAGATGAATTAAATATCTGTTATGTTTGTAAGAGAATAAGTTTACCCAATTGACCGATTTTCGTTTCCAATTCAAAAGCTAATAAAATGTACGAAAACTGTAATTATAAGGAGCTTTTACATGTAGGTAAAGGTAGGTTTTCGTTTTTTTTTTCATTTCATCCTTACTTAAAACTTTTACTATATTCAAAAGGGACTGATTGGAGACTCAAAAACTGTTTGTTTTTTATTTGTCTTATTGATTTTATTGTTTTTTCTTGCTTTGCTAGGTCCCGCTTTTTTAAGCCACGTCCCGCATCTTGGTTGCAAATTTCCCGCTAATCCGTGCACTACGGTTGGCAACCCTACCCCGCGCCCCTGTTTATTTCTTGCGCTGTTTGTTTTGTGGTGTGAATTTAGAGGTTATTTTCAATTTATGTTATATTATTTCCAATCGGGTAATATTATTTTATTAAGCTACCTCTTTGATGAATAATCAATTTCATTTCAATTATTGTTTTTATCCTACGTGTTCCTTACGTATTGTTGCAAAGTTTTAGCACCTATTGATCTACCTAGTACTACTACTACTACTACCTAAACTTTGTTTTCGTTTCGATTAAAAAAAAAAGTTGGTACAAACTGATATTGATCTGGCTTTTCTATTGTCTACTACAATGGGAGACAGGCGTAAAAATTATGTAGTACAAATAAATAAAATTGCAATTTGTCACTTTTAGGCAAAACTTATATTATTCAGGTGAAAGTATACAGGGTATAAACTTAAATTCGTTACATACAAGGTGTTAGAAAAATACGAATAAACTTATTAGGGGGTAGTTTAGATTAGACCATCAAACTGAACAATTTTCACTATGGGACCAATATCGAAATTGTGAGAAAAAATCGGATGTTCCCGTACTAAACCATAAATCTACCGAGCTAAATGTAAGGGACAGCTGTTTTTTTTTGCGATTTCGATGTTGGTCCCATAGCAAAAGTTGTTCAGTTTGATGGTCTAAAATTTAAAACTTTTATTTTGTAACACCCTGTATTATTATGGAGTACTTCAGACCATCAAACTGAAAAACGTTCACTATTCATGAGACCAATTGGTCTCATGAATAAAAATCATTTATTGTTTTAATGAACAATAAATGATTTTTATTCCTATTCCAACATAGAAAAAACAAAAAAAAATCTGCTGTTCCATACATTTGGGTGGAGTGGCCGTTGACATTTTCAACGGAGCAGCTGATTTTTTTTTGCGTTTTCAATCTCGGCCCCCCCATCCTAAAAGTTGTTCAGTTTGATGGAGTGAAGCATCCTCTTTAATATGTAACGCATTTTAATTTACACCCTGTATTCAGTGTTTATTTTCATGTTTAAATAAGTATGCAGTAACTAAAGGCAGTTTAATTATGCTTGATAAAATAAATTTTATATATCAAAAAGACTGAGATGGTCATAAATAATCAAATCACCTACGTGATTTCATGTTTTAAAGACTGATTTCACTGATTTTTTCTGAGTTAAAATATACCTCACCTCACCCCATAGGTAGATATGTAGGTACACACCTACCATATACCTACCTATATGTAGTACAGTAGAAATAATTGTTTTCAAAACAACAAAACTACTAAGTAATCAGTTAATTATCAAATTAACTGCTTCTGTAAACATAAAACACATATTGGCAACTACCTACAGCGAACCAAACCTAAAAAGTGGGGAAGAATTATGTCATAAGGAAGTTTCGGTTTCGGTTTCGGATTCGGCCGAAACTGAAACAGAAACCGAATGTCGGTTTCGGTTTCGGTTGTAAAAACTAGGTTCGGTCGGACACTACACTTAAGTTTACAGCCTGTCTGTATACAAGTACACACAGCGACACATCAAGTTACCCAAAACCAAAATAAGCTGGCCGCGCGTCGGCATAGTAATGTATAACGTCGCGCGGCCAGCTTATTTTGGTTTTGGGTAGCTTGATGTGTCGCCGTGTGTACATATGTTCCTTGGTATACAAGTAGATAGTATAATTTGCTACAAGAACAACCGAAAATAAGTGGCACTGATCTGTTGGTTTATGAAAACAAGTTTTTAGAATGTTTGGCTGATCTAAAGATTGATCCTTTGTGCAAACAAAGGATTTGTATACAAACTGATGGACTTTGTTTTGTTTGTGTTGCAGTCACAGAGGTGTAATATAAGATTTTCTTAATATGCAGGCTGTTTTTTCAGGGGATGATCAGACCAACAACTTTCGCTATGGGACCAACATCGAAATCGCGAAAAATAAATCTGCTGTTCCATACAAAGCTGCAAACCCACTGTAGACGCAAAGATATTGATAAGCAGATATTTATTTTTCGTGATTTCAATGTTGGAGAAAGCTGTTCAGTTTGATGGTCTGATCATCCCCTTAAAAAACCATTAAGGTGCGTATGGACTAGAGGCAGCCTCGCCTGAGGCACGCCCTGTTGCCTCAACTGCGTACGTGCCTCAGCCCGAGGCGTGCCTCACGTGAGGCTGCCGCGGCGCGAGCCATTCGGTGTCGGATTTTTGATTGTGCTCAAAGGCGCCTCGGCGTACGTGCCTCGCAAGTGTGGACGTGATTTTGAGCACGGTTTCGATCAGCTGTCGATCCGGCGTAAGCATATTAAGTAGAAACTTTCAAATATTCGATCAGCCTCCACCCTTAGTTCACCAAGAGTTTCTTCATCAAGCGACGACCGTTGGTTCCCACGCTAGACTGCCAAACCAGGGTTCTGGGTTCGAATCCCGGTTCGGTCATGGATGTTTATATACAGGGAAATTTTTATATCATTGTGGCTCCATAATGAAAGTTGTTCAGTTTGATGAGTAGAATACATGCTGAAGTTATCCACAGTGATATAAATTTAACGCTGTATGTTTGTGCCATTGTTGTATGGTTTCCATAATAAACAGCCTATAGTGCTTGCTTGGGATCATTACAACGTATGTAAAACGTAGTGATTACTTGCTCAGTGAATGTATGTGCCTGTGAGCGTTATTTATGTATTTTTTTTTTTTTGCCAGGTGTGAAATTCTCTGCGACCGGCGACATCGGTTCAGCGAACATAAAGCTCGCGCAAACAGCGTCCATCGACAAGGAGGAGGAGGCCGTCGTCATAGAGATGGAGGAGCCGGTCACCCTCACTTTCGCCTGCCAGTACCTGAACTATTTCACTAAGGCCACATCTTTAAGCCCACAGGTAAAAAACTAATTATTTTTGTTATAAAAAATGTGTTTCACGAAGAGTGACTGCGGGAAATAAGGTAAATGGGGCCCTGCACGCCGTGGTGAGTAGCCGGTCTGTATCAAAAAGGGCACGTCTGGCTATTCACAACGGTGTGTTGGTGCCTACGCTAATGTATGGGAGTGAATGTTGGGTATGGAATAAAAGGAATGAAAGTCAAGTGAATGCAGTTGAAATGCGCTCCTTACGAAGTATGTGTGGTATTACTTTGGTTGATCGAATCAAGAACAGTGTGATAAGGGATTGGTGTAAGTTGAAGGATGATATAGTAACAAGGATTGAGAGGGGTATGCTTAGATGGTTTGGTCACATAGAGAGAATGAATGAAAGAAGACTTACGAATGAAATTTATCGAGCACAGGTGAGTGGAAGTGTTGGGAGAGGCCGTCCGAGGAAAACATACCACGATCAAATCAATGATCTTTTCCGAAAAGGACAAGTGCGTAGCACCCTCAATCGACGGAAGTGCATGAAAAGATGTATGAATGTCAATGAGGCTAGAGAAGTGTGTCAGAGTTGTAGCGTGTGGCGATCTGTGGTCTCTGCCTACCCCCTTGGGACAATGGCGTGAGCTTATGTATGTATGTAAATGTGTTTCAAGCATTGACTTATCAACTACTGGACGTAGGGTCCGCTTTCAAAAGTGTGATTCAAAAGAGAAAACAATTACACGCCAGTCTTCGTTTGACGGACTACGCGCACGTCTGCATGTCGTGCTGCTATGCTGTAAGAATTTGTAAAACCTACGCCTACGCAAGCAAAATAAAATTAAAATGTCATCAGTTTCAGTGTTTTTAGTTGGATTATATTACTAACACGTATTTTCGTTTATGTATCTTAGTCTGGGACACTTTTTTCGATAATTTTGTATTAGCCCCGGCGTCCATAAGTTAGTAAGTCAATGGTTTCAAATGAATTATCGTAGGATTGGACCTTGTCGCATGGAACGACATTTTACCGTAGCTCTATCGCTTTCTGTCGCTACAGATCTTTTATAATGCGCACAGCCAAGGAGTGGAATGCCATACCTGCATAAGTATTTCCGAGTACTTACAACCCGAATTCCTTTAAAGTACGAGTGAATAGGCATCTTCTGGGTAAGCTCGCTACATCTACGACCCCATCTTCGTCCTGAGGACTGGATTGAGGTCAAGAGCAAACCCAAAGTTAATAAAAAAAAAAAGATTCTACGAGAAAGATTGCGGGCATACATTCAGTTGAAGAAAGTAAACTCCCTCCAATCCACTAGATTAACCTAATTATTGTTGTTTTTACAGGTTCAACTGTCCATGTCAGCCGATGTCCCCCTGGTGGTAGAGTACCGCATTCCAGACATTGGTCACATTCGCTACTACTTGGCACCCAAGATCGAGGAGGAAGACAGTTGAAGCGTTATCGTTAAGTTTTATTATAATTAAGATTTTGTACACGTGAATTTGTTGAATGTAGCCTTTCTCATCATGTTATTTTAAAATCTGATGCGTTTTTGATACACTGTGTGTATTGCAACAAATTGTGATAGATTATGTAAAACACTTGGTAAATAAACTAATTATTTAGTATGGAGGGTTTTATTTGAACAAAATTACAGTCAATATTTAAAATTGTTTATTTTGCTCATACTAGCATTAAAATTTTATAAATAATTCAAATTCATGTCCATGTTATACATGAGTATTGGAAATCATGAAATTTAATTGAAAATAAATATTACTTCTAACACAACGAATTGGAATGTCGAACTTAAAGCTCTACTATTGTTGACTTAAGTTAAAAACATTAATAATTATTACAAATTAATCATTCTTATCAATGCCTACTACTGATAATGTAATAAAATTGTTTATATTACTAGGTTTCTGAAATGACTGGTTTTATTTTATTTGAAATCCTCGGTGGATGTTGGAACTTAATTACAAAAAAGTTGTAGGAACCTAGAGTTAAAAATACTGTACCTACCCTTTCAGAAACCTAATTATTATTCTTCGTAAAGAAATCTTATTATTTTGTTGAATAACCTAGATCAACAGACATTACCATTAGAGGCGGAATCATTCATTCACATTTTAAGCACTTAAATGTGACTAGAATTCGCGATATTACTTAAATATATTGTACATTCATTAATAATTACGAAGTTATTAAAAAAATAATTCACTCGAGAAATTAAAACTTAAAATAATTAAGGAGGGTGAGCAGGTTGAGAAGGGAATTTTCCAACGAGTCGCGACAATTTTGAATACCGAAACAATGGAGACAAACGAACAAATTGAATACGACTTCATGGTCAGTGTTGTCAACTACAATGAAGATCACATTATTTTAACATTTCAAACAATTACACTTTATATAAGACATGTTTGAATATAAAATGGCGCATAAAACTGTGCAGTGCCACAGTCGTCTCGTAGCATTGCTTGACTTGGACTATAGAAAGAATACCCTATTGGGGTCTTTTTCGAGTCTTCACTTTTCACAAGTAACATCTTCTTCTTTTTGTTGGTACAGTCAAGAGCACGTAAAGCTTGACACTTTGGATTTTGTACCGTTCGTTCTTATTTAGTGCGCCATAAGCGTTACAATCGAACTGCAAGTGTAAAGCTTGATGTGCTCTTGACTGTACAATATAATTGTTTCAAATAAGACGTTAGAGTAAACAGTTGCACTGCTTTAAGGGGTGATTGTACCCATGATACTAAACAACTTTCCCTAAGAAACCAATAGGAAATTAGATTTTTTTTAACTTTGTATAAAGATAATTTTTTTTTGCGATTTTCCTAAAGGTTTCTTTGGGAAGGTTGTTCAATATCATGGGTACAATCACACTTTAAAGTAATGCAACTGTTTACCCTAACACCCTGTATATCTTCAGTCCTAAAAAATGTGATCTGCACTGCAACATCGTTAGGTAGTAGTCAGCGACTTACTGTTTCCACTTCTTAGCCGAGAAGAGCACAGCGCGTTGCTTCAAGAAGAGCGAATAGCTCTGCTTGCGTGGCGGCGCGGGCGCCGGCGTTGCTTCGTGCTTCTTCTCGTTTGCGCGGCGGTTGGCGTCGACCATGGCGGTCAGGTAAGCCGACCGCCTGCCGCGCCCTCTCCCCGCTCCCCCTCCGCGTCCTCAGGACTCGCGCTTGACCTCGGAGGGCCCGGGCTCATCCTCGTCCCCCTCCACGCTGGCCGGGCTGATGATCTGGTCGTGCAGTGTGCGCAAGTGACGTAACAGGTTAGATTTCACGTTGAATCCTTTGTTGCAGAGACCGCATACGAATGGTCGCTCTCCTGTAAGGTAGGACGAACGTTAACATAGTTCTTATAATAATTACAAAATTATTTTATTTTTGATGTATACAACTGCATCTTTAACTATTTTTTGTAGTTTATTAGTTAGTGTTTTGTTATAATTGCATGCATAATTCAAGTGCCACGCGCCCCATTTAGAAAACAAATGAAAGGCTTCTCGTGCATTCTCCCTTCATGAGTTTAATTATGATAAACATTATAAATAACATTTTTGACTCAATCAATCACGCATAAATGGCAGAACGGATTTGGATGAAACTTGGCATACAGATAGAATAAGTTCTAGATTAACTTAAAGTTGAACATAAAGATTAATCAGTCTGTCTGTTGTTTTTGAGAGTTACGCGGTTATTATTTAATCTAGAATTAAACATTTTAACGGGTTCTTACCGCGTTTTGGTATTTGTGAGTGTCATCCCGTGATCATGGCAGTTGTAACACTGCCGAAATATCGGGAACTCAAAATACCAAAACGCGGTAAGAACCCGTTAAAATGTTTAATTCTAGATTAGACTGTCTGTTCTTTGAGAAAACATTGCATGGCCAGCTATCAATATCTAATCTAAACTATTATAAAACTGTAACAGAAGTGTGTCTGTACATTGAAGATATTTACAAAAAAAAGATTACGATATGGTTTTTAGGCTTCCCTGATTCCAAATCACAAATTTTTGGACTTTTTGTCTGTCTGTTTGTTTGTTTGTTTGTTCGTTTGTTTGTTTGGGTGTTTGTTTGTTCGAGCATCACGCAAAAACTACTGAACCGATTTTGATGAAACTTTTTTTGTTTGATAGCTTATGATCTGACTTAAAATCTGGTATATAATTTATGCGGACGAAGTCGCGGGTAAAAGCTCGTTATCTATAACTGTGATGCTATGCGAACTCATGGAGCTGACATTTTTTAGAAGCTACTTTATATACATATAATTATATCAGTAATACCAACCTGTATGGGTACGCATATGTATGAGCATGGATGCGTGCGAGGGGAATGTCTTCTTGCAGTGCGAGCAAGTTTTGTTTTGCGCGCCCTCTGTGAAACGATTGTGACGTTTTGGTGGCTGACTGTTGTTTGATATGGCCAATTCTAGACAACCGACATCGAACGACATTTAGAATAGGGTTTAGTCACAATAGCTAGGCTAGACAATCACAATGTTGCGATGCTTTGTTTGTAGAGCTGCAAATTAATAAGCTTAGTGCGCTTTCAAGCATAATCATGACCAAACAAAGCATTACAAGGTAACAATATTTTTAAGAACATAACTGAAGTGATTATCATGAGTGTAGCGAGTTTCGGTGGTGTAGTGTGAAATAATAGTGAAATTAAAACAGCAAGCAAGGAAAGGTTTCAAATAGCAAAACAAACAATAATTCTTCGGATTTGATGTTGCGTCTGTCGAGAATTAGCCACATACATAACAATCAGGTTTCAGCTATGTTAATAAAATGTATATTAATTTCATTATGATTAAATATTTAATCTAAATATAAGGATCCGTTATGGCCGGCGTAAAAAGTAAAATCAAATTACTATGTGTTAATGAATTAACGCAAAACTAGAAAGAAGTTTGTTTAGAATCGAGAGCAGAGTCGAAATATCATGGTTTCAACATAGGTAATTTTTTTCAAAATATTAAATAATTTGTTTGAAAATTTTTAAATATTCTGAACCCAATGTCAACCCACCGCACGGGCACACCCACCCTACTTACTACCAAAACAAGATTATAAAAATGTATCCATGAGTAAGTTAGCGCTTTCTTTCAGAGCTGAAATGATAACAAATCATTTTTGCCTCAAAACTTAAAATGCGAATAACTTAAAATTTTAATTATCAAAATAATTAAATAATTGTTTCAATATAATTATTTTGTTATAAATCAGTTGGAGTGTATGAGGTTTTGCGCTATTTCATTAACACGTTGTATATGGAAAATTGCTCATCTTTTTTAAATATAATCAATACAGGGTGTAAAATTAAGTGCGTTACATATCAAAGCCATCAAAGGAGATGCCTCAGACCATCAAATTGAACGTTCACTATGGAGCCAACATCGAATTCGCGAAAAAGAAATTAGTTGTTCCATAGAGCAGAATTAATTGAGCATGAATTGAGCATATTTCTATATTCAGCAGTTGTTTTTTCGCAATTTAATGTTGGTTCCTTTGTGAATGTTGTTCAGTTTAATGATCTGAAGCTCTTTATGTAACGCATTTAATTTTACAACCTGTATTTAAAAAACAGACTTCTTTCGCCAGCATAACCTTGAGGCTTAGACTAATTATATCGGGACGCGTAACCACGTGTCATTCTACTAACAAACTTTCTGCCACTTTTTGCGGGGGGCGAGGTAACATGTTATCCGCAACTTTGGATTTTATTCCCTATGACTTTAGATTCTAATTTTGAATGTTCAAAATCATGAAAAGTAGTCTCGTGTAAACCCCAAACGTTCTAAGTTCAAAATTATTGTTTCGCTATTATAGGCTGTCTCGTTTAGTGATAAGGTATAAAATTGGGTGTAAATGCGCAAGATTAATTGATCTAATACCGTGGCAGAGGGGAAATGCTACCGCAAGGCCGGTCCGGATATAATTAGTCTAAGCCTTGAGGTGACTTAAATGTTTAATACGACAAGATTACAATCTAAATTCTTCTTTCTCATGTGAAGGTGATCACATTTTGTCTTTTCAATACTTGGCCACCTCAATACCTCGAGGGGAAGCCTCTATTAGATCCTGGCCCTGTACCCGGACTTTCGATGTTTGATATATCGACACTGTTTCGATGCACACTTCATTGTAATAGAGTTGACATTGGAACGAAAACGTTCACGCAATTGCGAAGTTCGAATGTGCGGGTAGAGGCCCTGGAGGGAGCAAGAATCAGGGTACAGAGGCTACACTGCGATAGATGTCGAGTGGTTTGCACCCGACTACAGTCCAGAGACGCATCGGCCGGCCATATGTCCCATCTCCGCAGATTATCTTCGGAAATACAATACAGGGTATAAGGAAAAAAATCATTAACCTTCGAACCACATACTCTACCCATAAAACTGAACAACTTTTACTATGGGAGTAAACCTGTCAGAAAAAAAAAACAGCTGAGTCATACATTCGAGTCGTATGCCCTGGAGAGCGATTTTTGAAACTCATTCTTTGAACTCAGCAGTTGAAAATGTCAATATTACTATGGAGACGTGCATCTTTCTACTGCTGATTTGACTTTCAAATCGTACTACAGGAGTGCGATTTTTGAAAGTCAAATCAGCAGTAGAAAGATGCATGTCTCCACAGTAATTTTGACATTTTCAACTGCTGAGCTCACCGAATGAGTTTCAAAAATAGCACTCCAGTGCAGTTTAGTATGGAACAGCAGATTTTTTTTGCGTTGACAAGTTTGCTCCCATAGTAAAAATTGCTCAGTTTGATGGGTAGTGTGGTTTAAAAGTTAATGATACTTATACTTACACCCTGTATAAAGACTGATAGAACCGTGAACAAACGATTTTATTTTGATCAGAAATATTTTTAAGAAAATTCAAAGAGAACTTATCGATGCATATTTTGATATCCATTTAGGCTCCTATTAATAAACGAATCCCACACGTGCGTGAGCTCGTAATTTCCAGTTTTACTATGCGTTCGAGGTAACTTGAGAACGCCTTAGTTTCGTGGTACAAACTGCATTGGTACTAGAGATCCCTGTTCCAGTTCTAACACCTTAAGACCGACGACGTCGCCGTCGGGTCCATACAAAAAGGACGTTTATTATGGGATACCGTCCACATCCTCGGACGTCGACGCCGAACGCGTTCCTATGCTAATAGAGGTTTTTTGTATGGGCCCGCTGTCTTTCGCCGTCGGTCAATGTGTCTCAACCCTAAGGCGGGATTAACACGCTGTTTGATTTTAAATACACCGACTGGTTAATTTGACATAAACTTGAAACATAACACGCTCACGCAGCAATGTATTTCAAATCGCATTTAGCCGCACGGCGGATATCAGCCAGTGTTAATCCTGCTTGACATTGTCGCGCAATAGTTTATGAGCACTGCAAAAGTGGTAGGTATTTTTTGCGCTTATTAACGACTTAAAAGGCAACTGATCTATTAGTTTTCCGCGCATTTAAGGTCAGCACTCATAAACCGTTGAGCTACCTGTAAAATATTGATGTTATCTGACAAAAGGTGCCAAATTACTGCCTTTTTTGGTTCCTGTGCACGAGATACATATTTATAATGATAAAGTCCGATTATCCAGCACCTTTTACCGTATAACGTAAAGTTAACAATAATCAATCTACGATAAACTGTGTATAACTGACCTGTCTCTGTGTGCGTGCTCTGTATGTGGCGCACCCACTCGCCAGGGTTCGGGAAGTGTTTCTGACACAGATCGCATCTGAGAAGCGCCATCGTTTCTTCCGTGTCGTCGCTCTGTGGGCACATTCAGTGAGTTACGTATAGTAGAATCCTAGTTCCCAATTGTTCTACAGGGTGTAACAAAACACCCTAGTAATACTAAAGGGGGTGCTTCAGACAATCAATCTGAACAACTTTCACTATGGAGCCAACGTCGAGAAAAAATATAAAAACACCTGCCATCCCATACATTTGAGTAGAGACGACACGGTACTGCAGTTTTGTATGAAAGAGCAGATTTTTTTTTCGTGATTTCGATGTTGGCTCCATAGTGAATGTTGTTCAGTTTGATGGTCTGAAGCACCCCCTTAAGTATTACTAGGGTGTTTTGTTACACCCTTTAAAGAACTTGACATTGTTGAACAAAATGGATCAATTTTTACTACAACGCAGATCTTTGTCAGAATAATTTAAGAAAATGATATAATTATCTGTTTTATGGAACAAATAAGATTTTTTTTTCTCATTTTGTCCAATGGAACTCAGATGGGAACTATCCGAATTCCACATCAGGTCAAAAGTCTCTTACTAAATAAGAGAGTGAGCGAAACATTACCGCGCTGGTTCAGTGTGTATTGTAAGAGGCTAGAGGCCTTTCGTTTACAAAACCGGTTAACGGTTTATAAAACGTTTTTCAATTTCAAAAGGACTACCGTTAACAATAGAAGATTACCCATTTGATACGTGATTTCATTAATGAAATGTCTAAAACATTTCAGGGTGCTTTTTACTTGTTAAGGATTGACTTGACTTATCCGCATTTTCCCGTAACTCTATTTTCTACCCATTTAGTCGCTCAGAAACATCATTCAGTAAAGCAAGGAAGATTGCTTGCTGGCGCACTTCGTAGTTCGAAGAGTTTGGATACTGGCACCTCTCTAGCTTGTATCAAGAGGGTAATACTAACAGCGGAGCGGTGTTTCCTCTTCCTGGCGTGGTGCTGGTCGAGCCCGTGGCCCTGCACGTGCCGCACCCACGCCGCCGGCACCGTGAACACCTCCGCGCACAGCTCACATGCCAGCGGACTGTATATCTGTTCACAATACAATCTGTGTTAGTACCATACGACTATCCGCAGTAAAGAGAAATTGCGTGAGGACTATTACTAGCGCGACGAAAAAACTAAACCTAATCAAATTAAATTAAACATTCATAATAAGAATAGGGATGATGACTGATCCTGGAAATTCATATCTTATAACGAATTCTAAAAAAAGGCTAAATACAATAACAAAATTTTAAAACTAAATTACAATTAAACAGACAACAAAAAAGTTATAAGCGATTGAAATCTTCTATCTCTTTCATGCAAAACAGATTGTATGACACTTCGTTATTATTTGTATTAAAATACGAGGGTATGACGTCACTTCCTTTATATTTGCCTCTCGCTCTAACCGTAAATTTTAAACACTTATATTTCGGTTATTTTTAAAGATATTAAAAAATCTGTTTCACTTTAGTGTTTAAGATATCAAACAGTTTTTAAAAAAGTAATAAAATAAAAATTATCATCATCCCTATTGTGATATCAACCATATCAGCGGCACTACATGTCGAAGCTGGGTTCCGTATTGTGGGACTATCGATCGACGCGAGTTTTTGCACATATAGGCACATGTAGTTTTGACGGCCCGGTAGCACAGTCGGTAGTGAACCTGCCTGCTGTGCCGAGGGTCGCGGGTTCGAATCCCGTAAGGGACAAATATTTGTATGATGAATATGAATATTTGTACCCGAGTCATGGATGTTTGTATTTATATATGTATTCTATATCGTTGTCTAGTCATCATAATACAAGTCCAGGCTAGATTCTGGTACTTTAAATGTGACTAGATAATTTGTGTGACTTTGTCCAAGATATTTATTTATTTATTTATTTATTAGCCTAACCAGAAAAGTAAACACCTCGCCATGTTGCGGTTAAACATTGGAACAAATTGTACTTGAAAGCGAGTGGCCATTCTGTATGAATTACTATTATTATCTTCTGTGCCCCTGCTGAGACAGGCAGACTTCCTGAGAGAGCATGGGCGTAAGTCCACCACACCTGATACACACATCAACATTTCTTCATCAACATATAAACGTGTGCCGATCGATATAAATGAGTATATCTCACCAGGCTTTCTTCTTCGATGTCCATATCGTCGATGGGCTCGGACTTGACGCTCATCTCAGCTTGAAACATCTCTGCGATGGACCTCTCCTCCTCCTCGATACTGCTCGCGTCCCAGTCCGGTTCATCTTTTACGTGGATCTCTGTTGTGTTGTTGCTATGTGACGATTTTTCTGCGGAAAAGAAATTTTTTTGTTTTAATTATAACTTTATTATTTATTATTATGTATCTCTTCTTGGTATTTCTCGGGCCGAAGCCCGGACCTTTGGAAGGCTTGCGTGGGGACACAGGTCCAACACGTAGAGGCCCCTTAGAGACACTTTTATCTAAATGCAATGGGATGCACCAACCGTGGTCTATCTCTGAATGCATTATGAAAATGCACCAGAAGACATATCACGTTCGGTGCAGAGACTATTGTAGGAAGGACAAAATAAAACTACTCGGGTTATGGGGGTGAACTTGGTGGGCCGGGAAATCTGGGTTATTGCGGAGAGACTCGGGACGCCTGCCGTAACAAATGTCTCTAAGTTTGTCAAAAATGGCAGACGGTGACTTGCCAACTCATTTGATGGGCCCCCCAAAATGGCCGCTCGCAAGGAGCGACAAGGCGGCAACATCTAGTGAGCGGCTAAGGTTGTAGAGAGGTGAGTCTGCGGGCGCCGGTTCCCGGTGCTAAGCGCACCAGTCAGCAGGTCCCGGCGTTATGACATTTTACACTTCCAACCTGGAGCATAGGTTCCGCTCTTGCGACTCCACTCCTGGCCGGCCGGTTAAGGCAAGACAGGAGGTGAGGGCCAAATCAATCCAAGCCCTCTGGAGAATCGGGTCCGTGGTGTCGCCAATCACCAACAGCTCGCCACAAGCTGCCCTGCGGGCTATTATTATTATTATTACAGCTTTATTTTCCACTTAACACTTTTCAATATATACATGCACTTATAATTATTATTTCATTTCTGTTTCATTGTTAAGTGGCCCCCTATGGGTGAAAGCCTCCTCCATTCCTTTCCACCTTTCCCTATCTTTTGCCATATGCATCCAACTTTTTCCAGCTATGTTCATTATGTCATCCACCCATCTTTTCTTCTGTCTTCCCACATTCCTTTTGCCTTTTGGGCCTTGCCATTTAGTTGTTTGGTAAGTCCATCTCTTATCTTTGTATCTTGACAGGTGCCCTGCCCAGTTCCACTTCTGTTTTAAACTAAAAAGAAGTGGATCTGTCAATTTAGTTTTCATGCGGATGTCTGCGTTTCTCGTTTTCTGTATTTTCCTCAGTTTCAGTATACTTCGTTCCATTGCATGTTGGCATGATGAAATTTTGTTCTTTACTTTTTCAGTGAAGACCCATGTCTGGCTGGCGTAGGTTAAGCTTGGGAGAATGCAAGAATCCATTATAGTCTTTTTTATGTTAAGGCTATAGTTCCCTTTTAGAATTTCTTTTTGGGCCCAGTATTTTTTCCAAGTTGTACTTATTCTTCTGTCTATTTCGTTTTCGTTGCTAGTTGCATCAAATGATACCAATTTACCTAGGTACACATATTCATTTACATAGTCCATAGGTTTTTCTTCTAATTTAATTAATTTCTTTTGACTGTTTGACATAATTTTAGTTTTGGATGCGTTCATGTGTAGGCCGATTTTTATGCTTTTAGAATTTAGTTTTTGTAGCATTGACTCTAACCCTGAAGCAGATTCACTAAAAAGAACAATGTCGTCTGCAAACCTTATGTGTGTTAATTTGTTATTAAGTATCCATATGCCATTATTTTCCCAATTAATGTTTTTGAAAATGTCTTCAAGTACAGCTATAAATAGCTTTGGAGACAGCGGGTCCCCCTGGCGCACTCCTCTTCCGATTGTGAACTCTTCCCCTTGTCTTTCCAGTTTTACTCTGCTTACACTTTTAGCATAGATGTCTTTTATTATATTCACATACGTTTTGTTTACATAATTATTTCTCAGAGCAGTCCATATAGATGGGTGTACTATGCTGTCGAACGCTTTGGAATAGTCCACAAAAGCGATGTAAAGTGGTCTGTTAAATTCTTTAAATTTCTCTATAATTTGTTCCATTGTGTGAATGTGGTCTATTGTTGAATAGTGCGGCCGGAAGCCCGCTTGTTCTATTGGCTGATTCTTGTCGATATCTGGTGCTATCCTTCTTAGGATGATTGACGAAAAGAGTTTATATATGGTTGATAGTAAGCTGATAGGCCTGTAGTTGCTGATGTCGAGCGGGTTCCCTTTTTTATACAGTAGTATTATATTTGATATAGAGAAGGTATAATAGAATGTGCAACGGCTTTCTATACGTCTCTTTATGAAAAACCACCACACGATAAGACACACGATGATGGAATAGATAATAGTATTATAACTGGAGAAGAGATAGCAAAAACACCATTAGACCCAATTACAAAAAGAGAAATAATGACCCAAATCAAACAACTAAAACCCGAGAAGAGCCCAGGAGAAGATAACATCACAAATATAATTATAACTTTACAAAGCTTTAAAAATTAACATCCATTTATGGCAATTAACATTGCGATAATTTTCAGAAAGCCTATCTAGAAACTAGATAAATTTTAAGGGATGGGTTTTAGAATGTGTTTTTTTTTGCCAAGGCTTTTGCCACGCGTGGTGGTGACAATGTCAGCCTCATGGGGTAGTACATTTTTTTTAATCGATCTAGGGCAAGGGACAGCCCAACAAACTGGTATAAGCCTACTGCTCTGCTAGACAGAGAGTCAGCCAACCAGCAGTTGAGCTGCCCATTATAACAGGTGTTTGCAATAAACCTAGCTCTCAGATCTGCATTCCTGACACATTCCAGCATTACATGTATGAGGTCCTCCACTTTATTGCACACTGTGCATATGCAATGTGTTAGATGTTAGTCTCTGAGTTACTTTTGAAGCAGAATTCGAAATTTTTACAGTGAGTGATCCACTTTATTATACCTAAGAAGCTTGACAAAACCAGTGAACTATTGTACTATAAAAGTGACACGACAAACACGTCATGCGCCACATCCGGAGTAGGAAGGGTGAAAGAGATAGCATGAATGTTACAGCACCATGTTCTACACAACTCTAGTAGTACACAATAGCTCAATGGACAAAGCACGACACTTGTCTCAAACTCACTTGAAGTGACCGAAGTGTTGTCATCATCCTTAGCGTCATCATTATCCACACTTGTATCAGCCTTCTGTCGCTTTCCATACTTCCTCTCGGCCGCATGTCTCCTCAAGATCCTTGGGGGAGGTGCCTCATCAGGTGAATCGTCAGCTATTGTCGTCGGTGTTACAGTTATTGTAGGGGTAGAAATTGTTGTTGATACGGTGGTGGATATCGTTTCTGCCATGGACTGCTGTGGGGCTGGTGCAACGAGGATGGTCTGGCCTTTAGGACCTCCGGATCGAAGGGCTGCTTGTGTACCTCCTTCCGATGTCTTGATGAATACTAGTTTGGGAGGTCCAATAAACATTGGTCTGGGGAAAAAGTTTAATATTGTTTTAGTTAGCTTGGTGACAATTTAGTGATTTGAAGAAAAAAGAATGTGATTTTTTTTAAATATAATATAGGAAAATGTTTTACAAAATTACCTGGTAACTCCACCAGGCCCTTGCTGCACCTGACTAAATGTTTTCAACAGTTTATCATCCTTCTTCACAGCCAATTTCGGCTGTTGATCTTCAGGTTTCTTGACGGGCTGCTTGTTGACTATAGCCGTTGTCGTTTGAGTTGTGGTCTTCTCGGCGGGGGCAGAGTCTCCGCCGGCCTCGTCCGTCTGCCTCCATAGTCCTCGGATCTTCAGGACCTCACCTGCTTTGAGTACTGTGTCTAGAACTTCATTTGAGACTGTTGTTTCACCTGTAATGTATGATGATAGTATTTTATCAGTGACATTGGCCTCGATTCGGAGTGTACCACGACTTAACCAAACTAAATTTATTCCTGTCACTTTCTAAAATAAGATTGAGACAGAAAACCAACAGCTGACTTTAGTGCTGTCAAAGTGATGTTACACGCCCAAAAACGCTTTAAATAAGATGGCGTATATTATGATGGCATCTTATTTTGGGTGTGTAACGTCACTTTGACAGCACTAAAGTCAGCTGTTTAGTTTAGTTAAGTCGTGGTACAATCCGAATCGAGGCCATTAAGTGGATAAAAGTTCTGAGCACTTGATTCCACCATACTCTGTAGTATACATTACTATCTCGCACCAGTTTTTGGTGAAATAATAAGTATTGTGGAGACAAATATTTCAACACCTATACCTACAATATCATGTTTGTTATTAAATGGTCCGTCATGGGAGCTCCCTATTGCTCCTGCGGCTTTACACGGCTCTTCCTATGCGGACTCCATAATGTTACCTACTGCCTTTGTCTGTCACTGTTTATCCTGTATTGTTCTAATGAAATAAATGAGTTATCTATCTATCTAAATTGCAAGTCTATTACTGGGCAGACGCCTGCTCTTTGGCTTGCCACAGGATTTTGCGATTTTGTGTTGTGATTTGCGATTTTGGTGACTTAAGTGTGTTTTTGTATAAAACAATCCTTGAGGTCACCAAATATTTATTACTGTACAATGTTAAAACTGGACTGACTGTCACTGACTGACTCAACTGTCTAAACGCCTAAAGCCTAACCCCTGAAGGTAGAAGCTTGCAATATGGAATATAAATTCTATTGACGACCCGGTTGGTGTAATGGTTGCCACACCGGACTGCCAAACCAGGGTCCTGGGTTAGAATCCCGGTTCAGTCATGGATGTTATACGTTTGTGCTGTTGTTGTATGATTCCCATAACGAAAAGCCTAAGGCTTACCTTGGGATCATTACAATAATATGTGCCTGTGAGCATTATTTA
Source organism: Agonopterix subpropinquella (assembly GCA_922987775.1). Taxonomy (NCBI): domain Eukaryota; kingdom Metazoa; phylum Arthropoda; class Insecta; order Lepidoptera; family Depressariidae; genus Agonopterix; species Agonopterix subpropinquella. Next base: position 16,194,440 of record OV277698.1, on the reverse strand, counting down.
TTTATTTATTTATTTATTTTATGTATACGCATACGAAGCTACGAAGTGGCGGATAAAATAAAACCTATTTCATGACTATTGTAATTTTATTGTAACTTGCAAAATGGAGGCACGTAAAAAGTGTGGATAAAAAATACAGCTCACAGAAATAGCATATTGCAATTCTCAAGTCACTGAGACAGATAAAAGAATCAATAAATACTAACCTTTATACATATACTCCACAAGAATTTTCAACGCCTTTATAGATATCTCCGAAGGTAATACCACGTACAGCATTCCACCCATGCGCGTCACCGAGCGTTGTCCCTCGAAGAGGCTGCTCAGGTAAACGCTGCATGAACTGAGTATGAACTTGTGTGCAGGTATCTGTGACCCGTCCATCGTGCACAGCACCACGTCCGTGAACCGCTCCGAGCGGAGCAACGCCGCCACGGAACCGTTCAGATGCGAACTGTGCGAGTGCCATTTTAGCTGGTACGTGTCCGTCGAAGTCATTTTAACTCGAGCATTTTTCTACGCCATCTGTCACAAACACAATAACGTTAAATATTAACACAGAATAATACTAGTAAAACGTTTTACTGGACGAAACAATAACATTTTCTCATCCCGGTAAATTCTAACCTCAAATGAAAACAAACTACTAATCAAAAGTGGAACCATAGGAACTGTTTGTTGTTTTGGCGAGAACGCAACGAATTCAATTTGCGAAGACAGTCGGTCTCTGTCTGTTTTGGACAATCTGATAATATGTGTGACAAGGTCAGATGCTAGAACGACAATTTAATGAGTTCGGAAAACAAAGTAACCCAACGAGGACGCTGAGCTGCCGCGCGCGCCACAAAATGCTTTTCGAACAAAAGGAAATGGGAGGACGGAAACGGAAGACATTTTTAATAAACACGAAAAATAAAAAACAAATAAAAAAAATGTTTATGAATGAAAAAAAATAAATGTTTTTTAATTTAATTTTGTGCTCTGACTTTGTGCGAAACGTTTATGATTTCACAAAAATACATATTTTAAATTAAAATTTCCAAAAAAAGACGATAGTTAGGTACCTCGAAAAAGAAAACCCTTTCTTTTGATTTGGATTTAGGTAATGATTAATAATCACAGCAATATTATTCAAATAAACTTCACATTTGCACGATATTTGAAAAAAATGCGCGCAACCACCGCGTGCGACTCTCGAATCTGGTGTGCGGCGGCTGCGGCTCCAAAAATCGATAGAGTTTGTATTGATTTAATGTGAAAAGCGGGGCTGCGCGTTTATCTCATCGATCCATGCCGGAGAGCGTCGGTGTGCGGCGCGCGCCTGCGTCCTATAGCGAGGGGCGCGTCGGCGCCCGCCCTGCCGCAGGGCCACCCTGTTCACGCGCAAACTGCGTCTCTTGCATTCACCTCTCCTATCTCTATAGGTACTACCAAAGGGACTAATAGGGATACGGAAATAGCACTAGTGACTACCTGTAACTCCACTCATCGAAATTAGATTTCGTACAATAACAGCCATTCAAAGGTCAAATGCAAAACAAAGTTACCCTAATAATTCGCTAGCACAAAAAAAAATTACAGTACGTAACACCTACCTATGCAATGCATACGATACATAGGTGGTAGGAACTACCTTCATGTGGCGTACATAGGTAGGTACATATACTCACGCTAATTATCCTTAATGGGGAGTCTACACCGAAAGGGAGAGCAGAGCCGAGCCTAGGAGCCAGTTTGCAAAGTAACAAAAAAATTACAATAGTAACCTGTCTAAATACCCCAAAAGGAAACCGGCTGCACCTTCCTGCACTATTTCTATTTGCATCATAAAATAAATAATATATATTTTTTTAAATAATGTTCGACGTAATAAAGTCCTAAAAGCAAAACGTTCTAATCTGTGTAAAAATAAACAAAGAACATGAAAGTTTATTTTCTGGAGATTTTTAATTAAGGGGCCATAGGTTCAGACTAATATTTTCTATGAGAAACGTGATTGCCCAGAAGTGCGATTTTTGAAAATCATACGAGCGACTTGGCAGTAGAAAATGACAAAATTACTAAGGAGATTATGCATCTTTCTACTGCCAAGTCGCTCGTATGATTTTCAAAAATAGCACTTCAGCCCTCCGAAAAGTGCGTGCGCGTGCCGTGTTTTCGATTAAAAAAAGAGTTAACAAAAGTACTCTTATATATATTTTTTATGATTTCACTAGATAAACTAATGGTGAATACCTATGTGAGTATTGTGAGTATAACTACAAAGAATCTCAAACTATTTTTTTAAGCTCTTCTAACACGAGAAAAATGTTTAAAAATACAAGAAAATACGTCATTTTTGAGAAGATTTTTTATCGAGTGAAGAAATTCCAATCGTGTATTCAATTGATGATTTCACTAGACTATCCAAGAATACCTACTGAGGTATAATTATAACTTTGGTTTCGTTCGGTAAATTGTATAAATCTCGTCGAAACATGAAAAATAAAAGATGCCTCCAAGGTTTTTCCAAATACCAAAAGGGCCTTATAATATCTTAAACATTTTAATAGATAAAATCACAAGAAAAAGTATTTTGAGAGTCAAATCTATGAGCTTTTGTGTAGACGTTTGTTCCTACAGTCAAGAAGAAAAGTACAAAAAGTTTTTTTTTTCATTATACCTACCGCATGTGCATGTGTGTCTACCACCCTAAGGCTCTTCGCGTTCTGGACTGTCAAGGTCATTATATTATCTTCAGTCACGAATTCACGACACCAGCCAGCAGCAGCCTTACTAAGTAGTTTACTTATAACCCAGTAAAATTAGATAAATCAGAAGAAAAAATTTCCGGAGTTTTGGAACTTTTTTTAAACGTTTCTTTGGTCTACGGGAATCAGTCTAATGTAGTACGTTGGGGTAAAGAGATGTCCGATACCTACAAGCTGGAGTGCGGTGTTAGGCAGGGTGGGCTCACGTCACCGATTCTGTTCAATCTATATGTAAATCAGCTGATTGAGGAGATCAGCAGCACCAAAGTCGGCTGTTACGTGAATGATAAACTAATAAACAATCTCAGCTACGCTGATGATATGGTGCTGTTGAGCCCCTCAATCAGAGGTCTAAGAAATTTAATAAGAATATGTGAGCAGTATGCGGAGACTCATGGTCTTTCCTAAAACGTCAATAAAACGGAGTTGGTTGTCTTTAAATATAAAAAAGGCCCTACAAATGTATTGCCAGTGTATCTGCGCGGTTGTGCAATTAAAGTGGTATCGGAATTCAAATACCTGGGTCATATAGTCTCCGACAGACTGCGGGACGATGAGGACCTCGAGAGGCAGCGGCGCGCGCTCGCCATGCGTGCCAACATGCTGGCGCGACGGTTCGCGCGCTGCTCCAAGGACGCCAAGGTGACACTGTTCAAAGCCTACTGCCAGCCGTTCTACACCGGCCACTTGTGGTACTCCTATACGCAGCGCTCCTACAACACGTTGCGAGTACAATTTAACAACGCCTTTAGAGGCATGTTGGGCCTGCCGTGGAGGTGTAGCGCGTCTGGTATGTTTGCCGAGAACAGGGTCAACGATTTCTTTGCAGTGATGAGGACCGCGAGGGCCTCCTTTGAGAAGCGCGCGCGTGCGTCTCCGAATAGTATTATAAGAAATATCTATGACTATTTTTATATTTTTGACGAGCATTTTAATGTGATATCCTATAATTTGTACTGACATTTCATTTTATTGTATTGTAATCCGTGGTTTCCATAATAAACAGCCTATTAATAGTGCTTTCTTGGGATCATTACAATGTATGTGCCTGTGAGCGTTATTTATTTATTTATTATTTATTTAATTATATATCTATGGGTTATGTTTTCCTGAAAATAAAGAATATTTAATTTTGGTACGTAATATTGAAGAAAAAAAAAGTCCTGGCGATGGGGGGGTGAGCTCGAGGAAGGGGGTGGGCTTTAAAGGTGACTTTTTTCAGTTTTTCGCTTATTTCTCGAAATCTGCAAGACATATCGAAATGTTGTGTAAGGACAAATTAAACCTGACAAAATTCCCTACAAAATAAATTTTATGCATTTTTGTCATAGGACTTAACCTTTGAGGGCTACGGGATCGAGAAAGTAACAGCATTTCAAAAATTATGAAATTTGTATGGCGACCCTCATTTAAGTTGAAGATAAAAACAAAATGATTTCATATTCTCAGTCAGCAACCCCTAAAACCCCCAGATACAAATTTTCAGTCGGTTCGGGGAACTCTTAAAAGCTGCATTGGCGTTTGAAATTTCCATGGCAGCCAGCTTGGATATCGCAATTTTGGATTTTTTTCACCGCCAGCCAAATCTGACCAGGGTCCTCTATGACATTTGTTCGAGGTCCATAACCCTATCTGTCATAGTTTCCGCGGGCCGTTGACCTCATCCGTCAGGAGTCGACCTTCCGAGGAAGTCGAAGTTAACCCTGTATCACCAAGGCATCCATATGATGATCCCCAAATGTCATCCTTGTACCGTAAGGGGAACCCGGAGATCAATTGGAGGTATATGGTTGACCCCCCCCCTCCCCCCCCACAGATATTAGATAAATACCCGTATAATAGTTCACCGGGTTTACCCCATCCAACTTATAGTAAAATGATTTTAGGGATCATCATAAAGATGCCGTGGTGATAAAAATAATATTTTGACTTCCTCAGAAGGTCGACTCCTGACGGATGAGGTCAACGGCCCGCGGAAACTATGACAGATAGGGATATGGACCTCGAACAAATATCATAGAGGACCCTGGTCAGATTTGGCTGGCGGTAAAAAAAATCCAAAATTGCGATATCCAAGATGGCTGCCATGGAAATTTCAATCGCCAATGCAGCTTTTAAGGGTTCCCCGAACCGACTGAAAATTTGTGTCTGGGGGTTTTCGGAGTTGTTGATTAAGAATATGACATCATTTTGTTTTTATCTTCAACTTTCATGAGGGTCGCCATACAAATTTCATAATTTTTGAAGTGCTGTTACTTTCTCGGCCCCGTAGCCATCAAAGGTTAAGTCCTATGACAAAAATGCATAAAATTTATTTTGTAGGGAATTTTGTCAGATTTAATTTGTCCATACACAACAATTCGATATGACTTATACTTTTCGAGAAATAAGCGAAAAACTGAAAAAAGTCACCTTTAGAGCCCCCCCCTTCCTCGAGCTTACCCCCCCCTCACCAGGACTTTTTTTTTCTTCAACATTACGTACCAAAGGAACGTTTAAAAAAAGTTTCAAAACTCCGGAAATTACTTCTCCTGATTTGTATATTTCAGCTTAATTTTACTGGGTTATTAGCAAAGATCGGAATCTGGGTGCGATTTTAGACGTTATCACTAACATGGATATGACTTGGAAATCCCGGGATTCCGGAAAGTCGAGGAAATTATTACCTAATTTGTGTTTAAATAAAGCTGTTCTATTTTGTTAATATTTAAATCAAGAAAAATATACCCTGGAATATCATTATTATTCTATTATTTACTTAGTTTAGTAATCAGTTTCCTGTTATTCATTTAAAGGGACAGATTGTGTATACTACAAGCAGTAGAATCATGTTCATTTGGAATCCTAGTAATGTATTTACATCCGTTACTTTGGTACCGAATCCCGGAACATCCCGGGAAATCCCGGGATTTTTCGTCATGTCCATACTTTTGATAGTAATCGCACCCGTAGTTCCGATCTCTGGTTATTAGTTAACAATGAGGTCGGAGCTCCTTCGAACAAGGTTGCGGCCGGCCGGCGGCGACCGTCCTGTGCGCGAAGACCCTAACCTTTCTATGTTTATGTCCGAAAAAACAAACAGGAGACCCGGCGTTAATTATGTCCCCCAAGGCATATGCTACATACAATAGAGACAGTCACATATACAATGTGTTAATGAATTAACGCAAAACTAGAAAGTAGTTTGTTTAGAATCGAGAGCAGAATCAAATTATTATGGTTTCAACATAGGTAATTTTTTTCAAAATATTTATTAAATTGTTTCCAAAATTTTAAATTTACTGAACCCGATGTCAACCCACCACGCAGGCACACTCACCCTACTTACTACCAAAACAAAATGTATCCATGAGTGCAATAGCGCTTTCATTTATTGCTGAAATGATAACAAATCATTTTTGCCTCACAACTTTAAATGCGAATATCTTTAAATTTTTACTACCTATTAAAATAATTAAATTATTATTTCAATCTAATTATTTTGTTATAAATCAGTTGGGGTGTATAAGGTTTTGCGTTAATTCATTAACACGTTGTATAGCGCCCCTTATACAATATTCGGGTCATTGCCTACACTCACGATTATGCACGGGAATGCATCAGTGCACTGCCAATGTGCGTGCATTTGTTAGTGGATCGTTACAAAGTTACCTACCTGTAAAGATTGCCTTCCTCTTGACGTGATGACCTTGGTTTGATTGCTTCTCGATTCAGGGAAACTTTCTGTTTTCTGTTAATTAGTAAGTTTTTTCCGGTTCTGGTATTCGAGCTTGACGTAAGTCCAGTATCCACTACTACTGTACATAACTTAACAAGCATAGAACACAAAAATAAACGAATGTTCTAGTGTCTGACGATGCTTAGCGGAACGCGTGCGCGGGTCGCGTGCGCAGTCGTTATTGATTTTCCTACGAGCGACCGACCCCTCGTTTCCAACCATTTCATCCCTTCCTACCTACGCTATTTACCTATGTATACATAGGTCTATTTAATCGATCAAATAAACTACGAACGATGCATGGTTGATATCGGATGCATGACTATCAATTCATTCTCATTATCACTGCCTACTTATGACTGGTTAATCATTTTTAAACCTATGGTTGTTAAGGTTCCGTACCCATAGGGTGAAAACGGGACCCTATTACTAAGCCTTCGTTGTCCGTACGTCCGTCCGTCCGTCCGTCTGTCCTACCTATTTAGGGCTGTAACTTTTGAAACGTAATAGCTAGATAGTTGAAATTTTCTCATATTATGAGTTATTACGGCGGTTTTGTTAAAAAAATAATAAAAATGTCTAAAAGTTAAAAATTAAGGGGGGTTCTCAACAAGAAACTAGTTTTTATCAACGTTTTTTCTTCACGCTCTATCGTAAAAACGGCAATACATACAAGCGTCAAACTTAGTGTGATTATAGAGCAAACTCTACAGAATAACAACAAATACTAAAAACCGGCCAAGTGTGAGACGGTCTTGAGCTAAAGGTTCCGGACAAAAAAAGTTGTGTTCTGTGGTGGTGTGGTGCGGAACCCTCGGTGCGTGAGTAGCCCGACTCGCACTTGACCGGTTTTATTTACATTCTCATATCTCTGATATCGTGTAACTCGTAACCCGTAAAAGTAGGTAGGTAAATAAAGCGAACTAAGCAAAGTCGTTGTTTGGATTATATACCTACAGGCACAGCCTACAGGTAAATTAGGTTTACGATTATAATAATATTCCTATCCTAGTCGACTTCGTTCGACTACGAAAACCAGTTAGGCATGTAGGTAGGATATTACGAAGTGCAAACTCTCTATCGTCCTTTCCTATGCCTCCAGGTCCAGACACCTGAAGGAAGTCACCTATCTTGTCTAAAAGTGGTTTCTGTAACTTTATATGGACAAATGGCGTAAATTTTTTGTTCTTATAATTTTTTACGGTTTTGTAGCATTATTTTATTATTATTTATTACCTCAAAAAACAAGTAAGTAAGTAAATCTATGCTCTTAAATGCAATGAATTTGCTCGAAGCTGGCATTTCGTTTATTTAACTATTTAGTGCTTTCCAAACAAATGGAAAATTATTATTTTAGAAAGTTATAGTACTTACCTGTCAGCATTAGTAAGATTTCTCTACACGCGGGCGAAGCGCCTTCGCTGCATACATAAAAATAACCTGTTCGGCCCAAGTTCGGCCGCGCTTTTCGGAGAGCGAAATAGTCCTAGCGGTACACCCTGAAATTCAGTACAATGCTGCAAATGGTGTTAAATAAAAAAGCATGAAATTCGGAGCGATTGATCTTTGGTCCATATAAATCCGTTTGACACGTAGCGCCAAAAGAGTAGCGGATTCATAAGCGGAGCGAGTAGCGTTTTCATAAGCGGAGCGACTAGCCTTTTCATAAGCGGAGCGAGTAGCGTTTTCATAAGCGAAGAGACTAGCGTTTTCAAAAGCGGAGCGTTATCATAAGCGGAGCGACTAGCGTTTTCATAAGCGGAGCGACTAGCGTTTTCATAAGCGGAGCGACTAGCGTTTTCATAAGCGGAGCGTTTTCATAAGCGGAGCGTTTTCATAAGCGGAGCGACTAGCGTTTTCATAAGCGGAGCGTTTTCATAAGCAGAGCGTTTTCATAAGCGGAGCGACTAGCGTTTTCATAAGCGGAGCGTTTTCATAAGCGGAGCGTTTTCATAAGCGGAGCGTTTTCATAAGCAGAGCGACTAGCGTTTTCATAAGCGGAGCGTTTTCATAAGCAGAGCGTTTTCATAAGCGGAGCGAGTAGTGTTTTCATAAGCGGAGCGTTTTCATAAGCGGAGCAACTATCGTTTTCTTAAGCGGAGCGTTTTCATAAGCGGAGCGACTAGCGTTTTCATAAGCGGAGCGTTTTCATAAGCAGAGCGTTTTCATAAGCGGAGCGACTAGCATTTTCATAAGCGGAGCGTTTTCATAAGCGGAGCGTTTTCATAAGCGGAGCGTTTTCATAAGCAGAGCGACTAGCGTTTTCATAAGCGGAGCGTTTTCATAAGCAGAGCGTTTTCATAAGCGGAGCAACTAGCGTTTTCATAAGCGGAGCGTTTTCAAAAGCGGAGCGTTTTCATAAGCGGAGCGACTAGCGTTTTCATAAGCAGAGCCACTAGCGTTTTCATAAGCGGAGCGTTTTCATAAGCGGAGCGACTAGCGTTTTCATAAGCGGAGCGACTAGCGTTTTCATAAGCGGAGCGTTTTCATAAGCAGAGCGTTTTCATAAGCGGAGCGACTAGCGTTTTCATAAGCGGAGCAACTAGCGTTTTCATAAGCGGAGCGTTTTCAACAGCGGAGCGTTTTCATAAGCGGAGCGACTAGCGTTTTCATAAGCGGAGCGACTAGCGTTTTCATAAGCGGAGCGACTAGCGTTTTCATAAGCGGAGCGTTTTCAAAAGCGGAGCGTTTTCATAAGCGGAGTGACTAGCGTTTTCATAAGCGGAGCGTTTTCATAAGCGGAGCGACTAAAGTTTTCATAAGCGGATCGAGTAGCGTTTTCATAAGCGACGCGAGTAGCGGATTCATAAGCGGAGCGAGTAGCGTTTCCATAAGCGGAGCGACTAGCGTTTTCATAAGCGGATCGACTAGCGGATTCATAAGCGGAGCGAGTAGCGTTTTAATAAGCGAAGCGACTAGCGTTTTCATAAGCGGAGCGAATAGCGGATTCATAAGCGGAGCGACTAGCGATTTCATAAGCGGAGCTAGTAGCGTTTTCATAAGCGAAGCGACTAGCGTTTTCATAAGCGGAGCGACTAGCGGATTCATAAGCGGAGCGAGATATACCTACTAAACCGACTGACGGATCATGTCAGTTTTTGTACTGTTCACTTAGCTACAGTGCTTATTACAATAGTATCCTATGATCAGCCTTGCTGCTGATCGGCCGTATTTTGCACCCATAACTGACCTTTGAACGGCTGTATCTCCTAAACCGACTGATGAACCACGTCAGTTTTTGTACTGTTCACATAGCCTCAGTGCATATTACAATAGTATCATACGATCAGCCTTGCTGCTGATCGGCCGTTTTTTGCACCCATAACTCACCTTTGAACGGCTGTATCTCCTAAACCGACTGACGATATGCAGGCAGACCGACGTCAACCCCATCACAGAGATGCTCTTCACCCCATAAACACTGAATCAGCCTTGCTGCTTATGGTTGCAAAAAGTACACTTATCTCTTATACTAGTAGTTTTTAAGTTTATTCAGTAATGAATGAACGAAGAAAGAAAGAAAGATGAAAAAATGATGATGATGATCAAAGATGTTTTTTTGTGTGTATGTTTGTAAAAACATACACACAAAAAAACATCTTTGAAATCGGCACAGTAGTTTTTGAGTTTGTTTATTCATTACAAACATACACACAATAACCTCCTCCTCTTTTGAAGTCGGTTAAAAATACAAAAATCTTTATTATAGTGTTACAGCCAGGTACTTACATACTACGGCTACGGCGGAAATAAAGTGGCCTACACAAAAAAAAAAAACCCAAAAAAAAAATACCTATAAAAAATATAAATCTGGCACTGCTAGTCGCTCAGCTTGTCACTGGACTAGAGTCACATTTTTCACTGGGGGTTTTTTTCTTTTTTAGGTACCTAGGTAAAAAAAATTATCCAAGTTACTGCCACCCTGATAATTTTCCCATCATCTACACGTTATTTCTCTGTTATTTCTGACGTTAATTATTTTTTTTAGTTCTTATACGGCTATAGTTTTTGAAATAGAGGCCCCACCTCTATTTCAAAAACTATAGCCGTAAACTACAGCAATTTCTCGGATTTAATTGAAAATTTTGTTAAACAAAGTTTTAATAAAACAATATTGAAAAAAATATTTTTAGACTCGTATTTTCATAAGTTTTCAATTGATACCCCGCACCACAGGGCAGACTTCTTTTTTACCCTTTCTACCACCCCAAATTGCCCCCCAATATAAAATCTAAGCCTTTTTTTTTACTTCATTTCATAGAGGAAGCAAATATAGAGATCAAGATAGTGCGACAAACAAAATTCATTTCATGCGCTATGTGCGGCAGCTGGTGAGGCAAACGGGGACGGGGGGTACAGAGAGAGAGAGATAAGAAAATAGTAAAAACTATACGTGCGAGAAAGATAAAAATGTACATTTGGTCAGTAGAAAGATGAGATGGATCTCCGTAGTAATTTTGACATTTTATACTGCTGAGTTGCTCGTATGCTCTGCTAGTATGATGTTCAAAAATCGCACGCCAGCCGTGCAGTTGGGTTCGAATTCACGACCGCAGACGCACGCACCAGCCGCACGCTCCAGCCACACGCTCCAGCCGCACGCTCCAGCCACACGCTCCAGCCGCACGCTCCAGCCGCACGCTGCAATGCGGTCGGCTGTCAATTTGCACCTTTACGAGTTCGAACTATTCAGCTTCCGATGTGACGTCATCACTAGATAAACTTTTAAATATTATAGAAAATTAACTATAGCTTAGATTTGTTAGATATCGAAAATAATAAAATTATTTGTTCAAAATAGCCTAATCTACGAAACTAAAATGTAAAAATATACCAGAAAACAACTTTTGATTTTGACCCGGTTGGTGTAATGGTTACCACGCCGGACTGCCAAACCAGGGTCCTGGGTTCGAATCCCGGTTCGGTCATGGATGTTTGTATGTTTGTGCCGTTGTTGCCTATAAATAGTGCTTTCTTGGGATCATTACAATGTATGTGCCTGTGAGCGTTATTTATTTATTTTGAGTAGTTCTCGCGAGAGTGTAGTGCAAAGTATAGTGTGGTGCCTGTTTTTTTTTTTTTTGGGTTCAATTCAAGGTAAAGCGATTACAGTATCGCATACAACCGATGTCAGGAATAAATACTCTCATTTATAGCAAATAAAACGTTGGTGTTCGACGTTTCAACGCTTCTTTGGAGTTTTTGGAGGCAATCGAGAAACGCAGGAAACGCAGAGAAGTCCACAGGAAAGAGGTGAACCGACCGCTTGCCGCGCTACAAAAGAACGGAACACTTTTCCTGTTCACGACCCACACCAACATATTTCACTGAACTGTATATTGTTCACTTGCACGACACTTTGTTACGCAAAACAACACCGATTTTACGAACCAAAACTCACTATAAACAATAAAAATTCGATGAAATATGAGGACTCCAAACGTATCTGTTCAAATCCCGCCAAAAACTCTTGTAGTGCCTGCTTAAAAAATCTGACGTTGGTTTTTTTTTGGTTCAGTTCATCAAGGTAAAGGGTTTTTTTATCCCATACAACCGATGTCTTCAATTTTCCGGTATATTAAACTGTAGTCTTTGGTCTTCAATAAAGTCTTCTCATTTATAGCAATAAAAACGTTGGTGTTCGACGTTATAACGCTTCTTTGGAGTTTTTGGAGACAAATGAAAGACGCAGGAAACGCAGAGGAGTCCACACTAGCAAAATCTCTGAGTCCACAGGAAAGAGGTCCGACCGTTACAAATGACGGAACACTTTTTTCCTGTTTACCACCCATACACCATCATATTTCACAGAACTGTATATTTCTCACTTGCACGACACTTTGTTACGCAAAACAACACCAATTTTACGAATCAAAACCAGATCAAAACTCACTATAAACAAAACAATAAAAATTCGATAAAATATGTGGACTCCAAACATAGCTGACAAGATCCCGCCGACGTTGGTATTGTCATGGCTGCGTTCAGAACCTACACCCGTTGTGCACCCCGAGTGCAACTTTTCACTCTAACGCCGTTCAGAAGTGCGATTTTTGAAAATCATACGAGTGGCTTGGCAGTAGAAAGATGCATAATCTCCATAGTAATTTTGACATTTTCTACTGCAAAGTTGCTCGTATGATTTTCAAAAATCGCACTTCAGGAGTGCGATTTTTGATTATCACACGCTCAAAGCGAGTAGTAGAAAATGACGTAAAATCGATGATTTGCCATTTTTGAATTCAACTTTCTATCACTCGCAACGAGTGCTCCGAACCACTCGTAACCAATTCTACCACTCGAATGTTTGACGTTTGTAATGTTGTCAGACGTCAACAGATTTAACTTTTTTTCTACGTTCCGTTAACCCATAATTTTGGCGGTAAAGTCCGATTTGAAATGTTACTATGAAACCATTCATTCGTTCGTTCGTTCAATTGAAACATTTTCTGTGTGAATCGAAACGGTTTTGGCACATCCGAACGATTTCAAAAATAGAGTAAAACCGTAGAGGGAGTAAAACTATAGAGCAAGTGACAGTGTTACCGGTTTTCTATCGGTGTCTGATTTGTACATGTGTGTGTGAATGTTACCCGATTGAACTCAATTTTCCCACAAATTTATCAATATCTCCAACTTTTCACAGTAGGCTAGTCTAAGTAATACATTTTGTTAATACTACTTTCCTAACACAAATCGCAGAAATATTCACAAATAACATTAAAATTTAATGTTACGGTGGTTTCAGTTCATACAAAAGTATGACACAGAATACGCGTAAACGGAATTAATAAAAGTAATATTTTATTTTATATATGGAAAAATAGTTTATAAAATCTAGATGCCGCGTTACAAATAACATTTGCAATTTATAATATAATTACGAAAATTTATAAAGCTTTTAAAATGTTGTATGAAAAATTTCAAAGCTTTATATCTTCGTAATTATATTATAAATTGCAAATGTTATTTGTGACGTGGCATCAATATTTTTTAAACTATTTTTACATATGTAAAAAATAAAATTTATTTATTAAAAGTTACTTATACTTATACCGTCTATGCGTATTGTGCGTCAGTAAAATTGATTTTGTATAAAACTGACCCCTCTGCAACCACCTTTATGTAATAAAATTAGCCAGAATTTGAGCCTTGAAAAACTGTGTAGTTATTTGTCAAGCAATGAGGTCAAAGAGGTTATTTTTATCGAATTTGATCAATTTATTTATTTGACTGAAGCATGATGAAGGGTAATGGTAAATAAATAACAATTAGGAAAATAAATTTTAATGTTTCTTATTCTAACCAAATGGCTTTGATCAGGAATAGTGTTGTAAAAAAACAGTTTTCTTTCTACCGTTAAAAAAAACGTGGAAAAAAAATTGAATTTAAAACATCTGAAATCATAGCTTTAACTTTTAATTCCATAATTATATTGAGTAACTCAGCATTCTTCTTCATTAATCGTCTTTGCGCTAAACGAGCAGCACGCAACTTCTTTAGGCGCTTTTCAGCTAACTCACTCTTCAATTGAATTCCAAGACTTTTCTTCCTCAGTGTTTCTGTAATTTTTTCTATTATGACAGGTTGTCTGGTAGCTGAATCCTGAAAATGAACAAAACAGTGATGAAACCTAACCATTACTAGGTACCTATGTATTTTCCAAGTCAGTTTTCCCGTATTTACGGGTGTTTCAAAGGCCATAAGCTGGTAACACTGAATGACTGGTGATTTAGAGGTTATGGAATCAATGTTGACCTATAACTTGGTTTTATGATTTAATTTGTATTGTAATATCATTTTTACGTGTACAATAGACATTAATCTAATCACAAACAAAGTATTTGTAGCATTTAATTGCAGTGAAACGTACCTGTGAAACGAAACATTCCCAGCAGCACTTTTCGATCTGTTTTTGCATCCTAGGACACTGCAGACCACCATTTTCACTTCGATAATGATTATAAATTATTATATTATCAGAACACCTCACACAGCAGGTAATTCAGGCTGTTACAATTCCGTAATTAATAACTTTTGATAAGCCTAACAACAATACTAGTCAATTTAGACCGCAATACGTCAAAATGACAAGTTGCGGTCACCAAAAAAGTGGTTACACGGCGTTCATTATAGTCTTTCTCACTCTTTCTACAGACTAGTGTATAGGTTCGCCTCTATCGAACATTAAAGATGTGTGCGTATCATTTACTCCAGGGTTTACTCCCTCTACGAGTAAAACGTAACCACTCGGAATGAAAATCTCAATTCGTATGCGAATGTCAAGTCGCTCGTATGATTTTCAAAAATCGCACTCCAGAGCCTCGGTGAAAAAACGCTCTTTGCAACTCGGTTGTCACAACTCAACCGTTCCGAACCTCTGACGGGTTGCAACTTTTAACCGTCTAATTTGATGGTTGAAAAACACTCTGACGTTTGTATTATCTGTGGTCACTTGACTTTTCGCTCGTTTTTAATTAAAAGTTTGTTTTCCAAATTATTTTTTGATCTGCTAACATGGGAGAAGAGTTTTTTATTATATTTGGAAATGATGGAAGCCCTGGAAGCCCATTTTACCGTCAATGTCAAAATTTTAGGTTATAAAACAACCGTGATCGTTCCGTACCTTATGGCGAGTTGAAAAAACGCCCTGGCCGTTCCGTACCTTAGAGCGAGTTGAAAAAACAACTGCACAAAAACGTTCTGGAGTGCGATTTTTGAAAATCAGACGTTCAAAACGAGTAGTAGAAAATGACGTAAAATCTATGATTTGCCATTTTTGAATTCAACTTTCTATCACTTGCAACGAGTGCTCCGAACCACTCGTATCCAATTCTACCACTCGAATGTTTGACGTTTGTAATGTTGTCAGACGTCAACAGATTTAACTTTTTTTCTACGTTCCGTTAACCCATAATTTTGGCGGTAAAGTCCGATTTGAAATGTTACTATGAAACCATTCATTCGTTCGTTCGTTCAATTGAAACGTTTTCTGTGTGAATCGAAACGGTTTTGGCACTTCCGAACGATTTCAAAAATAGAGAAAAACCGTAGAGGGAGTAGAACTATAGAGCAAGTGACAGTGTAACCGGTTTTCTATCGGTGTCTGATTTGTACATGTGTGTGTAAATGTTACCCGATTGAACTCAATTTTCCCACAAATTTATCAATACCACCAACTTTTCACAGTCGGCTAGTCTAAGTAATACATTTTGTTAATACTACTTTCCTAACACAAATCGCAGAAATATTCACAAATAACATTAAAATTTAATGTTACGGTGGTTTCAGTCCATACAAAAGTTTGACACAGAATACGCGTAGACGGAATTAATAAAAGTAATATTTTATATATGGAAAAATAGTTTATAAAATCTAGATGCCGCGTTACAAATAACATTTGCAATTTATAATATAATTACGAAGATTTATAAAGCTTTTAAAATGTAGTATGAAAAATTACAAAGCATTATATCTTCGTAATTATATTATAAATTGCAAATGTTATTTGTGACGCGGCATCAAGATTTTTTAAACTATTTTTACATATATAAAAAATAAAAATTTATTTATTCTAAGTTACTTATACTTATAACGTCTATGCGTATTGTGCGTCAATAAAATTGTTTTTGTATAAAATTGACCCCTCTGCAACCACCTTAATATGTAATAAAATTAGCCAGAATTGGAGCCTTGAAAAACTGTGTAGTTATTTGTCAAGCAATGAGGTCAAAGAGGTTATTTTTTCGAATTTGATCAATTTCTTTATTTGACTGAAGCATGATGAAGGGTTATGGTAAATAAATTACAATTTGGAAAATAAATTTTAATGTTTCTTAATCTAACCAAATGGCTTTGATCAGGAATAGTGTTGTAAAAAAACAGTTTTTTTTCTACCGTTAAAAAAAACGTGAAAAAATTTTTCATTTAAAACATCTGCACTGGTAGCATGCAAACCCGCGATAGCCGTGATACGGCTTTATCACGTCTTTTATCTCGTTCTTTTGCGCACGAAAGAACGAGATAAAAGCCGTGATAAAGCCGTATCACTGCTATCGCGGGTTGGCATGCTACCAGTGCTGAAATCATAGCTTTAACTTTTAATTCCATGATTATATTGAGTAACTCAGCATTCTTCTTTATTAATCGTCTTTGCGCTTAACGAGTAGTACGCAACTTCTTTAGGCGCTTTTCAGCTAACTCACTCTTCTATTGAATTCTAAGATGTTTCTTCCTCAGTGTTTCTGTAATTTTTTCTATTATGACAGGTTGTCTGGTAGCTGAATCCTGAAAATGAACAAAACAGTGATGAAACCAAACCATTACTAGGTACCTATGTATTTTCCAAGTCAGTTTTCCCGTATTTACGGGTGTTTCAAAGGCCATAAACTGGTAACACTGAATGACTGCTGATCTAGAGGTTATGGAATCAATGTTGACCTATAACTTGGTTTTATGATTTAATTTGTATTGTAATATCATTTTAACGTGTACAATAGACATTAATCTAATCACAAACAAAGTATTTGTAGCATTTAATTGCAGTGAAACGTACCTGTGAAACGAAACATTCCCAGCAGCACTTTTCGATCTGTTTTTGCATCCTAGGACACTGCAGACCACCATTTTCACTTCGATAATGATTATAAATTATTATATTATCAGAACACCTCACACAGCAGGTAATTCAGGCTGTTACAATTCCGTAATTCATAACTTTTGATAAGCCTAACAACAATACTAGTCAATTTAGACCGCAATACGTCAAAATGACAAGTTGCGGTCACCAAAAAAGTGGTTACACGGCGTTCATTATAGTCTTTCTCACTCTTTCTACAGACTAGTGTATAGGTTCACCTCTATCGAACATTAAAGATGTGTGCGTATCATTTACTCCATAGTTCTACTCCCTCTACGAGAAAAACGTAACCACTCGGAATGAAAATCTCAATTCGTATGCGAATGTCAAGTCGCTCGTATGATTTTCAAAAATCGCACTCCTGAACGCAGCCCATTTGACTGACATTTCATACATTCAGTGTTCCCGAACCTCCCGATTTTACGGGAGATCTACCGATTTTCGACCCCATCTCCCGATCTACCGTAACATGGTCAATTTCTCCCGATTTTTATGATTCTCTGAATAATTAATAATAAAAACCAACTTTCTACGAAAAATTATAATAATTGATGCATCCATTGATTTTTAAATAAGTTTTCATTATTGCATTTAGCTGTTTTTTGTCAGTAAGAAAGTTTAAGGTATTTTTCTGGTAATGATAAACTAAAATTCAATATTATGTTATTGTATATATGGTTACTAATCAACCTACTAATAAAATTATGGATTTTTTCGTCTGAAATAAATGAGAAACCAAACAACAAACAAATAAATTTAGTATTTAGTTAAGGATTTAGTTACGGATGAAGTTACAAGTTTTTAAAGAAAGAAGACAATTTTTGGAAAATGCCTCTTGCTCTATGAAAAAATAAAATACTATGTTTAAATTAAGTTTTAACGTTTTTTTTAGTCGTTTTTAATTACATATGATAATACTTTTGACAAGAATCTGTACAAAAAACCTTAAATTAGCTTTATTTACAACAAATTTCAAAATCTCCCGATTTCTCCCGATTTTTTGACCACACTTCTACCGAATTCTAATTTTTTGTTTCGGGAACACTGCATACATTTGTCAATTTTTGCTTGGTTGTATCGGCGTGTGGTGTTTTAAAAACATTAAAAACTTTATTTACTGATAAGGAAGTACAAATGAACCCACAAAATAAATCTACTGCTCTATCAGCAGATCTCAACAACTTCATATATGGAGTTTCTAAACGTAACTTTTCGAACGCGACGGAGTTGACGAAAATAGGTATTTCCTTGCTGAAGAACTTCCCGGCTGCACGGGATGCGGTGCTGGAGTACTTCGCTATGGTCTTCCAGGACGCCGTCAATGTGTCCATCAACCAGTCTGACTATGAGGTTAGTAATTTGGGGATCAACATTCACATCAAGTAACTTACGGTAGGTAGTATTTATTCTTAGACCATCAATAGGAACCAGCCTCGCGATAGCGTTCCCCTCTGCCAAGGTACAAGATCAAATTTATCATACATAAAATTTTATACCTTATATAGAATCGAAGGCTGGTTTCACAGCTGTCCGGGAGACCCTTATTGTTCGGGCAGCAGACATACGATAGGCGCTATAACATCGTTTCACAGCGACGCGGATTGGTCTATACGCGACCCGCTGCCACACGCGCCTGTGGTCTTCCCCGTACGGGTCTCCCAGACAGCTGTGAAACCAGCCAAAAGTTATGAAATACAATCCAAAGTTGCAGCTTTAATGGTGCATCCCCCACAAAAAGTTCCTGAAAAGTTTGTTAGTCGAATTTCACTCGTAACTTGTACATAATTATATGGTCTAAGCTTAGACAATTTAATAGTAAGGACTGGCCCCTGCGGTAGCATTTCCCCTCTGCCACGGTATGAGACTAATTGATCCTGTGCATTTACACTCAATTTTATACCTTATCACTAAACGAGACAGCCAAACAATAATTTTGAACTTAGAACGTTTGGGGTTCACATGACACTACTTTTCATGATTTTTTACATTCAAAATTAGAATCTAAAGTTATAGGGAATAAAATCCAAAGTTGCGAATTTCATGTTACCTTGCCCCCCGCAAAAAGTGGCAGAAAATTTTGATAGGAGAATGACACGCGTTACGCGTCCATACTATTAAATTGTCTAAGGGTCTAAGTAATTATAGTACTCTGTGAAGCAGTGGCATGCGCTTCATATTGAAAACCTCATAACTTCTAGAATTTGACATATTATTTTTAAACAAATCAAAGTTATTAAAGGTATAACTGTCTGTGTTGTGTGTGTTTTTGTCTATATGCAGTGCATGCTACTGCTGTGAAGAAACTAAGACTATAGTTGCAAACTAGTAGCTAATGTGCCACACACAACAGAGCAACAAAATGAGAAAGCCGTCATGCGCGCTCGTTTTGGCATGCATTAAGTAACAAAGTCAGAGAAAATAAAAAAATTTCTTATTCACGGCCCGCTAAGGTACTTCTGTACTCGGTGCACCCTGAAGTACCTTAGCAGATTGTGTATGTACTTGGTGCTTGTTTTTGTGCATGCATTGATTCAAGAGCTTGAATGAAGTTGCTGACTGGGCATTGCGGGCCCTATATGTAGTTTGTCAGCTGACCTGCCAAACAAATGCGGAGTATTTTACAATTTGCAGAATGATCCAAGTTCAAACGGATCCCTGGAGAGTGTGAGCATGATCGGCCCGGAGCTGTGTAGCCTCGGTGAATCATGGGCTCCCTTCATAGCTCCGTGGTGCATCAACTTGATCATGGATATTGCTACTGAGAAGGCAAATTTACCAAGTGAGTTAATTAATTGAATTAAATTAAGCATAACTTTGTGGAGATCTATGATTATTAGATAGATAACAAGATTGTATGGAGACCTGAGCTTCTAAATAACTAGTCTAGTAGACAAAGTTGTATTATGTTATGCAATACAGCCTGCCTAACAAATAATTTCTACTCTAAATGTGTTTCGCTCCACCGAGTTGTATCCTCAGGAGTTAAACCGACAAATGTTTGCAACACAGTTGTTACTCCACTCCCCCAGCCCCTTGGCTCTCTTTGCAGTTTACAGAAATTATGTGCTTGAAAACATTCTAACTAATTAAGACATGTGCACAGCAAATGAGTGTTTATCTATACTTATATTATAAAGAGGAAAGATATATATATATATATGTACCTATTTTCGTTTTTGTAATTCCTCTACCGCTTTTTAGCGATAAGACCGCCTTATTTATACGTAATTGTAATTTTTTATCTTTATTCAAATGTATATTCTGTTTTGGTGTGCAATAAAGTATAATTGAATTGAATTGAATTGAAAGATTTGTATTTTTGTGTGCGTGTATGTTTGTAATGAATAAACTGAAATCCTACTGTGCCGATTTGAAAAATTCTTTCACCATTAAAGCGAAGCCGGGACGGGCTGCTAGTAGTGTAATAAACTACTGATGTGGTGATTTGTTTCAGATGCAACATTGCAAAGTACAGATCCAATCAGAGTCCTGTTAGATATCACCACCCAAAATCTGACGCTGCTCAACTCTGAAGAGAGGGCTAAATGCATAGACATGATGTTAGGTAAATATGCTTTTTGTGATAAATAGGTACATTTTAATATTGATATTCTATTAAACATCATGTTTATTGCTTCCCACTGGACCTGTGAGGTGGAGTATGGCCTATCCCTGCAGTGGGATCGTACAGGCTATGACTTAAGAGGGCTATCACAGTCCAGTGGCGCCCTCAGCACATTAAAAAAGATTTCTCAATAAAGAAAGCCTAAATTAAAAAAGTGCTCAACATCAAAACTACAAAAGCCTTCAAGCTATTTTCATAGAATACTTTTATAGGTTCTAAACATTCCACTTTTAGACAATTTCGAATAAAAACAAAAGCAGCCGTTTTTTTTCTTTTTTCAAAATATTTATGTTTAGACCTTTAAAAAACCTATAAAAGTATTCTATGAAAATAGCTTGAAGGCTTTTGTAGTTTTCATGTTGAGCACTTTTTTAATTTAGGCTTTCTTTATTGAGAAATCTTTTTTAATGTGACGAGGGCGCCACTGGACTGTGATAGCCCTCTTAACTTAGTTTGTTTTAGCTCTGTATGTTTGTTTCTTCAAGATGAAAACAGTGTTTCCTTTATTCTTTTTTTTTATCTATACAAAAATTGTATGTACAGTCGGCCGCAATAAGTTATATACACTAGTACTATGACGTAGAACAAAAGTGTAGCGGTCGACTGTATGTTAGTCCCATTGTACCTTATGTCTAGATTTTATCAACTCTAACTTAGTTCTTCTCATTTAACTAATGAGACATTGGCCTCGATTCGGACTGTGACACGACTTAACTTAACTAAATTTATTCCTGTCACTTTCTAAAATAAGATTAAGAAAAGAGACAGAAAACCAACAGCTGACTTTAGTGCTGTCAAACTTCAAAGTGACGTTAAACGCCCAAAAACGACTTAAATAAGATGGCGTACATTATGATGGCATCTTATTTTGCGCATTTAACGTCACTTTGACAGCATTAAAGTCAGCTGTTGGTTTTCTGTCTCTTTTCTTAATCTTATTTTAGAAAGTGACAGGAATAAATTTAGTTAAGTCGTAGCACAGTCCGAATCGATACCATTGATGAGTTTGCTAAGTCAAATACTTTTCTAGCAGCATCAGAGCTTGGTGATGCTAGGATCTCGTGAACTATACCCATATCAATATGTAATTTCCGCAGGAATGAAAAGAAAGAGCCATACGATTAATAATAATACCCATATCAAGTCTATTCACTCTAAGCTTCCTCATCAATGTCATTTGAGCCTACTTGTACTGAACGCACCCATTAGTATAATTAATAGATGACGAGCGTAACGATTTATACTTGTTTTCCGTAACATAGGATGCCGCGCATGTTCCTGGGCAGTAGGATGGGTGGGGCGCGCGGAGCCCGCCCTGGTGGCTCCCCGAGCGCTGGCCCTGGGGCCCGACGCCGCCAGGGCTGTGCTGGCTCACCTCGCGCATCACCCGCCGGCCTTGTTCCATGTCAGGGCCGCCCTCGTCGAATTGTTCCAAGTTGGTCTAATTCTTATTTACATTTATGCAACTTAAGATGTTAATGACTAAATCAAAAGGTAGGTAACTTATGAATTTAATATTTTAGTCACTGTATTAATCCTATGCACAGATGCGCCGAAAAATGTGGGTTACTCCACTCTGATCACGTGATCCGTTGCCGGTGGAAACGGATCACGCGCGAAAGGTGCACTCTGATCACGAGATCAGTTTCGCCTCAAATAAAATGTATGATTTTGTAGAATCAGATCGCGTGATCCGATTCCACCGAAATAAAATAATAACACTCCACTCCACTCTGATCACACAAAGTTCAGTCACATCTAGGATTTCATATAAGTATTATTTAGGATTCGATTAGAATGAAATTAAATTTTAAAAAGAGGTTTTATTAGATGATTCTTATTTAAAAACCAGCTGGGCTAGCACGTTGCACGTGATACAGTTATATCACGCCTTTTATCTCGTTCGTTCGTGACGATTTTTCTTTTTAGAAAGAGACCGAAGGCGTGATAGCGCTATATCACGCTGCGCTATTGTCCATGTTTAAAATCGAATTACCTAGTTTAGCATGAAAGCTAAGCAGATGCAGATTAAAGCAGGGTAAAGGCCTCTTCCAATGAAGATTAGAGGAACAACTTAGGCACACCTTTGACTCAGTCAGCTGATAACTGTCATTTCATACGAATGAGAAAAATTTAAAAGAAGAGCATGCAAAAGCACGCAGGCCTATAATCTACCAAGTTACGCAGTTAAATCTACCAAGTAGTTAATTAAATTTACCAAGTTGCTTAGGTTAAATCTATCAAGTAGTTAATTAAATCAACCACGTAGTTAAATCTACCAAGTTGCTTAGTTAAATCAACCAAGTTACTCAGTTAAATCATAATTCATAATTCATAATCGACCATGTAGTTAGCTAAATCAATCACGTAGTTAGTTAAATCAACCATTTACTTAGTCTACAAAGTTGTTAATTAAATTTACCAAGTTCCTTAGTTACAGTTACTTAGTTTAAATCTACTAAGTTGCTTAGTTAAATCTACCAAGTTGCTTAATTAAATCTACCAAGTTGCTTGTTTAAATCTACCAAGGAGTTAATTAAATCTACATTGTACTTAGTTAAATCTACAAAGACGTTGGTTAAATTTACCAAGTTGCTAAGTTAAATCTACCAAGTTGCTCAGTTAAATCAACCAAGTAGTTAATTAAATCAACCATGTAGTTAGTTAAATCAAGTTCCTTAGTTAAATCGAGCAAGTTGGTTAGTTAAATCTACCAAGTTGCTTATTTAAATCTACCAAGTTGCTTAGTTAAATCTACCAAGTTTCTTAGTTAAATCGACCAAATTGCTTAGTTAAATCGACCAAGTTGGTTAGTTAAATCTACCAAGTAGTTAATTAAATTAACCATGTAGGTAGTTAAATTTACCAAGTTGCTTAGTTACATCAACCAAGTTACTCAGTTAAATCTACCATGTAGTTAATTTAATCAACCACGTAGTTAGTTAAATCTACCAAGTGGAACAGGAGCATAACTTTATAATCTTGTTTTAGGACGCAATAAAAGAAGACAGCAAATCAGACAAAAACCGTGATGTGATACCGTATTTGCTGAATCTGGCCTCCAAATCAGATATTGTTTTGAAAGCTCTCACTCAAGATATCGAGCAAACATGTGAGTATCAACTTTATTCAATATTCTAATTATTCTAATCTTATCATTGAAGTTTGAATTGGTTTCGATTTTAGAATTAAATAATAGTCTGTGCTGACTGGGTTGACAATTGAAATGTGTTTACCTAATTCCTAAAGTAGTCATTAAAAAAATAACAGTTATTTCGTTCTTTTCTTTCACGATTTCAATGTTGGGCCCATAGTGAATGTTGTCCAATTTGATAGTCTGAAGCACCCCTGAAGTACCCCCTCGGAAGTGTTTGTGTACTAATATCTGCTTTGTGTCGTCGGTAGTGACGGAGTCAGTGATGGAGCGTCTGTGCGTGGTGTGCGCGCAGCAGCGGCACAGCGGCGCGTGGGAGGCGGTGGGGCCGGCGGCGCTGGTGGCGCTGCTGCTGCGCGCCGACGTGCGCTGCCTGCTGCTGCTGCTGCGCCACGCCGCCACCAACCTGTTCTGTCGCCAGCTGGCGGGTGAGTGTCTCTATCTATTGGCTATGTGCGAAGTGGGTAATCGAAACTGTCAAATCGATCGCAGCGCCCGGGGTGGCAGAAATTTGTACTTTTTCAATACAAGCTGTGAAAATATGGTTGAATCTATGGAAATCCACACACTATCTTAACACGAAATTTCCAAAACTGTCAAGACTACACACTTAAAAGGCATCGAAGTTTCTTTTGGCATCTACAGGGTGTACAATAAAATGGGACAGCTACTTAAAGGGTTGCTTCAGACCATCAAACTGAACAACTTTCTCCAATGGGACCAATATCGAAATCGCGAAAAAAAAATCTGCTGTCCCATACATTTCAGTCGAGTTATGTTTGCAGTTTTGTATGGGAGAGCGGATTTTTTTTTCGCGATTTCGATATTGGTCCCATAGAGAAAGTTGTTCAGTTTGATGGTCTGAAGCACCCCTTTGAGTAGCTGTCCCATTTTATTGTACACCTGTAGATGCTTACTTAAAAAAGGTTTGTCGCATTTCAGCCCCCAAAGATGTTAAAACTGAGGTAAAAGTTTGAATGGGAATTTCGATATAAATTAGATTTTGTCCGTGGCTTTGTCAGCATCCGCTCCCGCGGGATAAAATATAAGCTAGCTTTTAAGACTAATAATATGTTTTTAAATATAAAAAGTTTTATCAAAATCGGTCCATTAGTTTTGGCAGAATTCTCAAACAAACAGACTTTTACAGAATACTACTGCTACTATAGTTTTTCTATAATAGTATAGATAATTCACGGCTGTCCGACATAGTTCTGGCGCTACGCCGCGCTAGTGTGGCGCTTGTGTCGTGCACACAGCTAATACACTGTACACTATTGTATTGACATAGTGTAGAGAGTATTGTCCCGCAGGACGGTTTTTAAATCTTCATCAACTTTATTATTTTAGTAGAGTTTTCCTAAGACTTCTTTCGCACAAATTATATAACAGATTTTAAGTCAAATCATAAGCTTCCAAACAAACATTTCGTTGAAATTGGTTCTGGAGTTTTCCCGTGCGTGATACTCGAACAAACAAACGGACAGACAAGAAATCCAAAAAAAGGTGATTTGGAACTTGGGACACACCTCAAACCATATCGTGATATTTTTAGTGTTCCGTACCAAAATTGGCAAAACGGAACACTTATGGAATCAGCTCGGTGTCTGTCCGTCCGTTCTTTCGTCCGTCCGTCTGTCACAGGCATTTTTCTCAGAGACTGTAAGACATAGGAAGTTGAAACTTATTAATATTTTCAATGTACAGAGTAGGGTTGCCAACCCTACTATATAATATAGTATCCTACTATATTAGGGGCCCTACTACTATAATTCTGAGGAAAATATATAGTAGGCAAAACTACTATATTTTCAAGAGCAAATAATTCATAGAGAATTTAAATACATTGATATGTTGGGCCCAATAAAAATGCTTAATAAAAATGGTCTAGACTGGACCATGTAGAATTGTAGAATACTTCCCATGCAATTTTTTAATAAATCTACTGCTCAAAACTTGCATATCTAAGTTTTAATAATTATCTTATTTCTTTATCGACTCCAGCGACATCTGCGTTTCGACGAATACGAAATGGGGAGATGATTGAAGATTAAAAACTTGGTATTATTAGTACTTAGTGGTAAAAGTAGCAAACAAAAAACTTTTTGATAATTTTAAATTGACAAGTTGAAAAATACTATATATTTTCTTATTTTTCCCCGATTTACTATATTTTTTCGGGCTCTCGGCTCGAACTTCTATATTTGGTCGAAAAAAAGTTGGCAACCCTAGTACAGAGACACCTCTGTAGTCTGTTATAGTTTTTTATTAGTGTAGATAACTTTCTATAATATTCAGATGAAATACTCCGCCGTAATTGGTTATATTATAAAAGATATCTTCCATGATGTCCTTAGACAGTAACATTGAAGAGTGTCATTGAAGTAATAAACTAATTATTGTTTTTGTTTACAGAATACCTTCTGCAAAAGCTGGAATTTGAATGCTTGTTCCCTGATAAAACTCTGCCACTGCTGACGAGTGCGGCGGAAGAAATCAACATCGTGCGAGAAAAGCTCTTGGTTGGCAACCAACTGGAAAAGTACTCTCTTGCCAGGGTACTTATATTAGTCTGTGAGTATTTTATACCCTCTTGAATATTGCTCGTGTAACGTTAAATTAACTTAATAATGGCCTCGATTCGGAGTGTAAACGACTAAACTAAACTAAATGTATTCCTGTCACTTTCTAAAATAAGATTAAGAAAAGAGACCGAAAACCAACAGCTGACTTTAGTGCTGTCAAAGTGACGTTAAACGCCCAAAAACGACTTAAATAAGATGGCGTACATTATGATGGCATCTTATTTTGCGCATTTAACGTCTCTTTGACAGCACTAAAGTCAGCTGTTGGTTTTCTGTCTCTTTTCTTAATCTTATTTTAGAAAGTGACAGGAATACATTTAGTTTAGTTTAGTCGTGGCACACTCCGAATCGAGGCCAATATGTCGTTTTTGATAAGTGAAAGCTTGTAAAAATCCTTTCATTTTGTAAATTCATTCTATCGGCATTGGCCCACCCTAATCATTCCCAACTCATGTAAACCAGGATCATATGAATAGATAATAATAGTACCCTATAGCCTTTTTATAATAAAAAGATTGAAAGTCACCCAAAGGGCAATGGAGAGGGCTATGCTTGGAGTTTCCCTGCGAGATCGAATCAGAAATGAAGAGATCCGCAGAAGAACCAGAGTAACTGACATAGCCCAAAGAATTGCTAAACTTAAGTGGCAGTGGGCGGGGCACATTGCTCGCAGAACCGATGGCCGGTGGGGCCGAAAAGTTCTCGAGTGGCGACGCAGCGTGGGTAGGCCCCTCACACGGTGGACCGACGACCTGGTGAAGGCGGCGGGAACCCGTTGGATGAGGGCAGCGCAGGATCGATCGCTATGGCGATCCTTGGGGGAGGCCTATGTCCATCGGCTGAGATGATGATGAGTACCCTATAGAAAGAAAACTCCCGCGTTAAATGTCAACATTCGCCTAAAAAATGTCAAGACACGCCTACCAATCTCATGTTTGTTGGTTTAACCATAGTTTCGCTTCTATAGTGTACTATTATTATTATCTATTCATATGTCAGGAACAACAAGACAATAAGTCCAGTGAGCCTAGGGATGACACTGATCTGTCTTGGAATCTGTAACGTATTTAATAAAAGAAGATACGAGTAGGAAAACCAAATATCAGACTTTTATACGGCCTTATACTGAATATTATCACGACTAGCTGAGCGCGAATACTCGAAAGTAATGAAGATTGACAAAAATGCATAAAAATCGTGCCTTTGTTTGTTAGTTGCTAGATTTTGTATGCAATTTCAACTAAGTCGAACAGAAATATTGCATACACAGAAAGGGACAAACAACATAGATTTTCGCTTACTCTGCGTAATTAGAGTATAAGCCTGTCTCGTTTTCGCGACTTGTATTATTTTAAAGTCGGTTCTCAATTCTATTCTTTTCAATGTATACGACGCACATAAAGGAAGTCATGCGCTATGTGCGGGGGGGGGGGGGGGGGGGGGCGTGTGCAAGAAGATTGCAGAGAGAGAGAGATAAGAAGATGGTAAAAACTATACGCGCGAGAAAGACAAAAGATATACATAGCTTCGTGCATACTATTATCTTCTCTTTTTCGCCTATAGGTTTGTCCTTATTTGCATTTGCTTAATATATTTTCGAGGGCGGGAAAAAAATTTTGATTAAAATAATATTAAAAATGCTTTTTAATAATTAATTCGTCTTGCTTACCTATGAAAAACTATTCCTTTACATTTGCTTACATTTCTTGAATTGTTTGTGCAGTAACTCAGTACACACCACGGCATTTTTTATGCAGATTAAATGTTTTTCAATATAACTGCTACACGTGACCGCAGTGAGAGAGCGACTGACTACCAGAGTACTATATCGCCGCAGTTGAATGGGACAACGTCATGAAGAGCGATGTTCACTCTATACTTCTTTCCTCTATGATGACGCATATTATGATCTCCCCAGGCTACAACCTTCCGTCCGAGTTCGTGAGCACGATCAGCTTCCTACTGCAGCACTCGCGCACCGACACGACCCTCGCTCTGCTCGTGCGCATCATGTCCGGCACTATCACCATGCACACGCCCTCAGAGTCTACCGACATCAGCACCGATACTGACAGATATCAGGTATGTATGTGCTACAACATTGGTGGGACATAAAATAAATTTTTCAAACATGCTTGGAAATGTGAGCATTATTTTGACAACCTTCTTCGAGATAAATCGAAATTGCTGTACTGGCCAAATACATGCGCGCAGCGGCCGGCAATGTTGTATGAAAATCCATATCTGTCGTGTTTAGCGGCCAAGTAAATTACATAGTAAACTCATATCTGTCGTGTAATTTAAAAATGGAACGATCTTTTACTCCGAAACATGGCGACCAAGGAGGTAACTCATCAAAGGTTTTATTTTAATTTCGAACTGGCTTGCAAATAGAAAGCTGTTTATTGAAAAAAAAAAAACAAATTGTTGTTCGTTGTTCGTCATTGATTTTGAAAAGAGTTTTAATTGCCGCGAATTATTTGAGAAAATTTATTGTTTTTATTTCCGCGCTTTATTTGAGAAAAGTACTATACAAGCCTTGGCTACAACTAGGCATTGATGGACTTACGTATGTGTGCCTCGGCTTCGCCTCGGCCCAATTTACACGTTCGTCCATCAATGCCTCTGTTGTTGGCCGCTGCAGTAATGTACTATAGTTGAAGGAGAAGTGAAGCGCAGCGGCCACAGGAGCATTTTCCGGGCAAATTTTACCAAATTTTACCTAGCATTTTGAATCTTATTGTTAGTATATTATGGTTCAAATTGACTCGAATCGATAGACGGGTGGCGCTGCTCGCCCGCGCTCTACGCATCCAGTGTTGTCATTGTTACAGATTTATCTTTATTTAAATACTAATTTTGGTCTTTTAATACACAGATGATAGACTTTTCGCAAATTTTGTAGAGATTTCGGACTTCTGATACAGATACGGTACAGAAAAGCAATTTTTTTATATTTTTATACAAATGCAATGCATTTAATGAGACAGATATTATGCTGCTCAGTGTAAAGGTATTTTTTTCTTTGCCAGGGTTTCATAACAACGGGAGTGGAATGCGCACTTCGAGAGGCAATGATATCGGATGATGAGATCAAGAGACGCTTCCTAGAGGGCAACGCGCCAGAAGGCCAGAAGACCTACCTCCATCACTACTGCTTGAATATTATCAAGTTGTTGAGGTACGGAGTATATATTAGTTTTGACCACATACTCTACCCATCAAACTGAACAACTTTGACTATGGTAGCAAACCTGTCAGAGCAAAAAAAACAACAGCTGTTCCATACTAAACTGAAATACCGACTCGCCTCAAATGTATGAGACATTTTTTTTTTGTTCTGACAGCTTTGCCTCCGTAGTAAAAGTTGTTCGGTTCGATGCTGGTTCGATGGGAAAAGAATGTGGTTTAAAGACTAATGATAATTTTCCTGACACCCTGCATACTTTACTTTGTATCATATAGGATGTCCCACGGCTATGCCGCTTGGAAGCAAAGGATCTTAAATATTGTAGGAAACTGTACTGAAAGAAGAATTCATGTTGATTTTAAAAATAAAGATTTTTAAATAATCGCCTGCTTGAACCGAGAATCGAACCCGCCAAATGTGAAAAATCCACATACAGTATTTTATAATAAAGGTCGAAAGCGATCATGAGGATGATTTTTTTCTTAAATAACATAATTGTCATCTTAAATAAAAGGAAGACCATAAAATTCAACATTTTATTTAATATTTGTTCAGGTAAATAAATACCTAATAGACTTAAATACTCTCCTAAGTCGCGCTTCCATAAATTATCTACACTAATATTATAAAGAGGAAAGATTTGTACCTATTTTTGTATGTTTGTATGTTTGTAATGAATAGGCTCAAAAAGTACTGGGCCGATTTAAAAAAATTATTTCACCATTAGAAAGCTGCATTCACCCTGAGTAACATAGGCTATATTTATTGCTAGAAAAGATTAGACGTCCACCCGTGCGAAGCCGGGACGGGCCGCTAGTTAAAAATAAAATGATAAATTTCCTGGTCTGTCTTTTATTTAAGATGATATGTTTGGAGCGCAGTCGTGAAATGTTAGTCCCTATCTGCACGAAGCGAAGGAAGGTTAACGAGCGGAGTTATTCCCCTGGTCGTAGTGTACATGCTTCTCTTTGAAACAGATGGGAGAACTCTGGCCGCGTGTCTCACCTACGGACGCGGCCGATCGGTCGCGCCGTAGAATCCTCTCTTTACCTGGTCGGGGGCGCGCTGCAGCAGTACTCGTCGCTGTTCCGCATACGCAGGCACTGCACCCAGGCTGCTCAGGACGCAATGCCTACCTGCCACGCCCTTGCCGAGGTATCTATGAAATTATTATAGTGCACTGCCTTAATGGAAATAAAGTTCGCTTTCGGATGTACCGGCTCGAATACCAGCACCAAATTTTAGTATGTTGTTAGATATGTTCTCTAGACCCCAAAACTGCCGGGAGACAGTGTCTAAGGTGTCAGGATCTCCAGTTATGACGTCGTAAAATTTTTGTATGGAATTAAAAAAAAATTTATTGAGCACATAGATAGCAATAGAAACATTCCTGCAAAATTTTAAGTTAGTAGACTTTGTTGTTTTGGAGATTTCGTGTTGACTGCGTGCGGATTTGCATAGATTCAAAGCAAATTTTAAACAGCTTGGCTGAAAGTAGTGCAAATTATTGCCACAGCGAGCGCTGCAATCGACTTGACATTTCTTAATGACGACCCGGTTGGTGTAATGGTTACCACGCCGGACTGCTAAACCAGGGTCCTGGGTTCGAATCCCGGTTCGGTCATCGATGTCATATGTTCATGCCGTTGTTGTATGGTTTCCATATTAAAAAGCCTATAGTGCTTAATTTGGGATCATGACAATGTATGTGCCTGTGAGCGTTATTATTTATTATTTCCTAGCACCTACTTCGCACATAGCCAATAGTAGGAGTAATCCAGCGAACAGTTCGCTGGAGTAATCTATGGAAAGAATTTTTTGGGCATTTTTTTGGGGTAAGAGATGTTCTAACCGGATTTTTTGATAACTAAAGTATTAAACGGACAGCTGGCCCACTTTGGCGTCGTGTAGCCCTTGATAGAAGGCAGTGGAAGGACCTGGAGGAGGCCTTTGCCGAAAGGCACTCTGAGCTCAGAGATTTTATAGATTTATAATAATGGAATGCGAAACCTAATTTATTAATTGCATTAAAGTAACTGCATGGAACTAAATAATAATAATTCAAATTTAAAATAATGTAATTATAAAAGTCTAAGAATAATTAATTTGTAAATGAAAATGAATCTATTTAATTAAGAATGAATTGAATATTGTAAAATGGAAATTTAGTTCAGAAATAAAGGCTATTTGATTTGATTTGAAAGTATTAAACGGCAGGTATTGGACCGAGTGGACATGTCAGGGACTAAAGCTCCACCGCCGAGCGTCGAGGTCATCATGAAGGTGGTACAAGCCACCGTCAAGTACTTCTTCAGATGTCTGCACGAGACAGGTCAGTGTTGATTGTATACAGTTGCACAGTATAAGAAATAGTATGGTACAGGATCAGGCATGTCAAATTTAAAGTCAAAGTCATAGGTGGGCTAGATTCATAATGATTATGCAATCAGTGGGTAGTCGTTACATAAAAACCACGTCAGAGGCCGTATGATTATTTGTGGTTGGGCTATTGTAAGCAAGGGTCGTTGTAACACGGAGACCAGCGCTGGTCCTTTTGTGTTCGCCCCAAGCTCACCCATATTTACGCATACCTCCAAACTTATGGTATTTTCTTTTCATTCTCGGGAATGCAGGTTTCCTCACGATGTTTTCCTTCACCGCCGAGCTAGTAAATGATAAATACAACCGTACATAAATTCCGAAGAACTTAGTGGTACAGGCCAGGAATCGAACCGCTGCCTCAGGATTGAGGCGCTAGCTCTCTTCCGTATGGGCTATCATCGCTCCAGAGGCCGTAAGGCGGTCTGATAAAACTCTGACACCAGGGCTCTGCCCATACGATAACAAGAAGAGCCCATAAAAAATTTAACGCATTGCATTGATGCTATTGACATTAAGCGGATTTTTTTGCGATTTTAATGTTAGCTCCATAGTGAAAGTTGTTCAGTTTGATGGTTTGAAGCACCCTGTTCGATATGTTTCTATAATTTTCAGATATAATGTCAAAACTAAGAGGGGTACAAACTGCCAGTCGGCTGCTATGCAAGCTCTGCCTCCACAGCAAACTAGCGCGCGCCGTGGCGTTGCGTGACCTTCTGGAGACGGCCATGTTTAGAGAGGAGAAGGCGTTCGGCAGCAAGACCGTGGTAGCTAACACTGTCGCCGCGACGAAAGACTGGACCGAGGACGATCTGCTGATATATTTGAATCAGAAACATGTGAGTATGTCATCTAACTACACGGGTAAAAAAGATTTCTTGAAATAAGAATTTTACGTTTTCTTCGATATATATGAGAGCGCCATATATTCTTGGTTCAATGTAATTTTCTTTCACACAAGACAATTGTCTTTACTGAAAGCAAATTGCATTGAACCAAGAATATGGCGCTCTCATATACAGGGTGAAATTGATATCATTAGCATCCTTTTAAACTAAGAGTCTACCCATCAAACTGAACAACTTTTAATATGGGAGCAAACTTATCGGAGCAACTAAAAAATCTGCTGTCCCATACTAAACTGCAATGCCTAGTCAACTCAAATGTATGCCACAGCTGTTTTTTTGCTCTGTTCGGTTTGCTCCCATCGTAAAAGTTGTTCAGTTTGATGGGTACACTCTTAGTTTAAAAGGATGCCAATGATATCAATTTCACCCTGTACATCGAAGAAAACATAAAATTCTTATTTCAAGTAATCTTTATTACCCGTGTAGACGATAAGATAACCGCTTGGCTCGGGTAAAAATTTCAGTGAATAAGTAGGTCGGCGACTTTGTCTACATACCAAAGTCAGCGCACCACCAACAATGTCGTTGGCAGGTTCAGTGTGGATAAGGCCTAGTTGGCGACATGCACCCGGCGACATGTCGGCGACAATGCCTTATCAATTGTCTATACCGAACACTTGTTACAAGAACATCTCATTGTCGGCGGGTCGGCGACTTTGGTGTGTAGACACCTTACCATACCATAATTAATTGAATTAAAACTCAATGTGATACCAACAGGGGCCGATAACGCAGTTGACACAAAGCCACACATCGGTGTTCCACGCTGGCATCATCGGCAAAGGAGTCCGCAAGCAGAACGGGGAACAGAACGCGCTAGCATCTCAAATACTTACTGCCAACAATGAAATGCTCATGGGAGCGCTCATGGCTGGCATGGTGAGTTATACTGAATTAAATTGTACCGAAATCATAAGCTATGAAACACAAAAAGTTTTATCAAAATCGGTTCAGTAGTTTTTGTGTGATGCATGAACAAACAAATAGACAGACAGAGAGACAAAAAATCCAAAAATAGATGGTTTGGAGTCAGGGACACCTAAAAACCATATCATAACTTTTTTTTGTAAATATCTTCAATGTACAGACACTTCAGCTACAGTTTTATAATAGTAGAGATGACGGAAGGAAGGAAGGAGGAGGGAGGTGGAAGGTCCTTAGAAATCGCGCGCGATGCCGATGTCTACAACTACAAGACGAACAATTGTTTGGCATTTTATGGGTTGTCTACATAGAGGAAGGAAGTATAGAGATAGTGCGACAAACAAAATTCATGCGCTATGTGCGGCAGCCGGTGTTGTGTTTATTGATATGAGTATAGAACATGTTTGTGATGTCTGTCAGGATGGCAACAGTGGTGTGGTGGAAGGAACCACGTCGGTGTCGTTACTGTTAGTGGAGCTAGTTTCACCTGACGTCATGTACAATGGACTGCCCTGGCCCGATGAGGACTTCACTAAGGTTGGTAACACTTATACGTATTTATATAAAAGTTCTTGGTTGTCTATAAACATAACTAATGAATGCCATAATCATTTAGGAGCTGCAAAAGCTTAAATTAATAATATGTTTTTTCTCATAAATGATTTAGACTCTGAAATCTTTGTATAAATTATTGTAAAATCTAAAAAATAATGTTCAAGATTATTGTTTATTGATCGTATTATTTTTAAAAAGACCGATCATTTTAATTGACCGATCGATGGCCGGTCTGCTGCGTACGCACTGACGGCAATTTTAAAGCAACTCCATCAGCCCGGCACTAAACTAGCTATGTTTAATACATAGCTAGTTTAGTGCCGGACTAGCTATAATCTTTAAATAAAATAAATATATAAATAAATATCTTGGACAATGTCACACAAATTATTTAGTCACATTTAAAGTACCAGAATCTATCCTGGACTTGTGTTATGATGACTAGACAACGATATAGAATACATATATAGATACAAATATCCATGACTCGGGTACAAATATTCATATTCATCATACAAATATTTGTCCCTTACGGGATTCGAACCCGCGACCCTCGGCACAGCAGGCAGGTTCACTACCGACTGTGCTACCAGGCTGTCAATCAGGCTGTGTGGCTGTAATCTTTATGTACAATAAGGCAAATAAAGAATTCTATTATATTCTAAACGCGTTCCTTCACTTCTAAACGTGTTCACAGCGATAGCTACGCTCGACTGACGTCAGCGGTTGAACACTAATAAAATCTGCTTGAATAGTTATCTTATAATCAGGAAGTAATCAGGCCCTGTACCCGCACTTTCGATGTTCGCTAAATCGGCACTGTTTCGGTCCGCACTTCACTGGAATAGAGTTGACATTGGAATGAAAAGGTTCACGCAATTGCGAAGTTCGAATGTGCGGGTAGAGGCCCAGGCCTCCGTCATCCGTATAGAGATAAGCACCTACACTTTGTCGTAAGCGATGCGCTTGCTTGGTTTTTGCGACTCGCTCCAGACGGCTACGTCGCATATTATGTCGCGTGCTGTACGAAGTAATAACAACGCTAAGTCAAGCTTCATTAATCGTGGTCTAAGGAAGTGATGTATAGAGATCGGATAATCCGATGCATATTTACCTAAACTTCATTTTTTTCCTCACGAAAATATCGACATGCCTTTCTGAATAAAGTTAATTAAAAAAAAGTCGCGCCACTCGCACCGCTTTGTCATATTGGTCCTCGTAGGTAGTCAACAGAAGGTAGAACAACTTGAACAACATTAACAACTCGGTCGACTTGGACAACTCGGACAAAATAAACAACTCGGTCAACATGAAAACTCTTACGAAGTAAACAACTGACAACTTGGCCAAATGATTTGACTTGGTCAACTTGTCCAAGTTTTTCATGTTGTCCAATTAAGTACTTTCGACAACAAAACATCTCGGAAAACATGAACAACTTGGTCAACTCGGACAACTCTTTCCACTCGGAAAACATTGTATTAGTTCACCAAATTATCAGAGTTTTTCATGTCGTCCGAGTTGTTCATGTTGTCTGAGTTGTTCAAATGTCCAAGTTAATATTTTAGCCCGGGACTTAAAAACGATCCTGGAATTGTTTCATAAAATAAATAAATTAAGACATGTCCACATTATTCTTGTGAAAAATGAAGTTTAGGCACAGGTCCGGCACTTCAAAGAACGTTTTAGATTTGACATGATGATGTTCGCACATGCGCACTTTGCGAATATTGTGCATGACATATGTGTAGGGTTGACTTAACACGCATTGTATGAACTACATTATACATTTCGTTACTTTTTATAGTTCATTCCGTTATTAAAAATCGTTTTTATTCTAAAAAAATCACAGAAAATGTGAATTTAGCGTTATTTTCCAACGTTTATTTTTACTGTGAAGAGAAAAATAAAATATATTTTTCACACCACCCGCTCGAAAATGGAACATTATATGTCATGTAACTCGAACCTAAAGCAAGTCATTATAGCCCTGGGCCTAGCCGGGCAATAATATTGTACTGAATTTCATTATAACCCGCTGGTCAATAATGAGATTTGAATATGGAACCGCATCCACAGATTATTTTATAGTTACTACGATCCTTACTTAAAATTCGTATGAAAACCTGTGATGAAAACTAATTATGGAGACAGGCACCAAAAAGAACTTAATTCGAAATTTGAACTGGCCACCACGAGTATTGAACACAAAAAAAGAAAAAAAGGCGCGAATCATAAAGGTATCATCTTTATGGCGCGAATACTGCATATCTCTGTACTTGCTCTGTACCTATTATTGCCTTCCTATTGCTACGAACAAAGTAATAAAAAAATATTACATTGTCTTTCCACAACTGGAGTGCGATTTTTGAATCTCATTCGCTGAGTTCAGCAGTTGAAAATGTCAAAATTACTATGGAAATACGCATCTTTCTACTGCTAATTTGACTTTCAAAAATCGCACTCCTGGAGTATGACTTTTTAATGTCAAATCAGCAGTAGAAAGATGCACGTCTCCGTAGTAATATTGACATTTTCAACTGCTGAGTTCAAAGAAAGTTTCAAAAATCGCACTCCAGGAGTGCGATTTTTGAATCTCATTCGATGAGTTCAGCAGTTGAAAATGTATGGAGATGCATATCTCCATAGGTAGTTACTTTGACATTTACAACTGCTGAACTCAGCAAATGAGATTCAAAAATCGCACTCCTGGTCTAATGTTTCAAATATCTACTTTCACTTTTAATTTAATAAAATAGTTTTTCTAAATACTATACTATTGAACACTAATACTTTGTTCTAAACTCTAATAAAAGAATTGGTTTCTAACCATAGAGAATTTACACGCTCCCCTGGGTTTCTAACAGTATTGCTTTTTATTTTCTCGCGGAGGGTGTGAAAAGTAGAGTATGGTCCTCGGGGATAAACGTGTTTTCATCTTGGGCGAGCTTGAACCCCTCGCTTCACTCAGGATTCTAGTCTTAACTCCCTCGCTTCGCTCGGGAGTTAACTCTAAACTCCCTCGCTACGCTCGGGAGTTAACCCTAGAATCCCTCGTTACGCTCGGGATTCAATATCGCGCCCGTGATGAAAGACACTGCTTTATCCCCTTGGTACATAATCTACTATTATGTAGTCAAATCCAACGGGTGCGCGCGTCTGACTGCCTTCCCTTGCTCGGCTTCCCTCAAGTTACCACAGAGAGTGTGAGGGGAGGTGAGGTATCTGAAGTCAGAGGGGGGCGGGGAGTGGCCGTTCTGTGTGTAGAACTATATACTATTACCTATTCTCTGGTTTAGGTAAATATGCATCCGAATATCCGATTTCTAGTGATGTATCTGTTACGTTAGTAACTGGTAATCTGTGGCAAAGTGAATATACTAATAGTGAGGGGCGCTCTCGGGTCGCTCCAGGCCTATCGTGCGGGGGGTGCGGGTGGCGGGGGGCGCGGTCTCAGTAGCGATTCACTTGCGCGCTGTACCCCAACGGCCGGTGCCTCACCCCTCCGCACACCGCGCGAGCTCCCCCGCACTCCGCGCAAGCATAGACCCAACGCGGCCACTAAGTGCACTTTATTGTATTTACGCCATGTCTGTGGTATGGTTGCAGCAAGTGAGTATAGAGCGTGAGCTGTACATGCGCGGCGCGCTGGAGGGCTGCACTGTAGCGCGCGCAGCGCTGCGTCGCGCGGCGGCCGCGCGGCCCGCGCTCTGCCTCGCCTCGGCGCTGCTGCGCGCCAACGCGGCCACGCTGCTGCATCGCCTGCGCGCCTGCCTCGGTACACACACACACACACCTAGAATATAGAACAAGAGCCCGTGACGATCAGGAGTGCGATTTTTGAAACTCATTCGCTGAGCTCAGCAGTTCAAAATGTCAAAATTACTATGGAGATAAGTATACATCTTTCTACTGCTGATTTTACTTTAAAAAATCATACCTACTCCAGGAGTGCGATTTTTGAAAGTCAAATCATCAACCAGTAGAAAGATGCAAATATCCATACTAATTTTGACATTTTCAACTGCTGAGCTCAGCGAATGAGTTTCAAAAATCGCATTCCAGACCTTAGATCTAAACTATTATAAAACTGTAACAGAATTGTGTCTGTACATTGAAGATATTAATTTAAAAAAAAGTTAAGATATGGTTTTTAGGTGTCCCTGATTCCAAATCACCAATTTTTGGATATTTTTGTTTGTGTGTTTGTTTGTTTGTTTGAACGAGCATCACGCAAAAACTACTAAACTGATTTTGATCAAACTTTTTTTGTTTGATAGCTTATGATTTGACTTAAAATCTTGTATATAATTTCTGCGGACGAAGTCGCGGGTTAACATCGACGCGTGACGTCACTCATCGGACCGAAAAACGACGTTATTTTGCAAAAAAATATCTGTGTGTGACATAGAAAATATTGTTTTCTCAAACATGCTTGGAAATGTGAGCATTATTTTGACAACCTTCTTCAAAATAAATCGAAATTGCAGTACTGGCCAAATACATGCGCGCAGCGGCCGGCAATGTTGTATGATAATCCATATCTGTCGTGTTTAGCGGCCAAGTAAATTACATAGTAAACTCATATCTGTCGTGTAATTTAAAAATGGAACGATCTTTTTCTCCGAAACATGGCGACCAAGGAGGTAACTCATCAAAGGTTTTATTTAAATTTCGAACTGACTTGCAAATAGAAAGCTGTTTATTGAAAAAAACAAATTGTTGTTCGTTGTTCGTCATTGATTTTGAAAAGAGTTTTAATTTCCGCGAATTATTTGAGAAAATTAACTGTTTTAATTTCCGCGCATTATTTGAGAAAAGTACTATACAAGCCTTGGCCACAACTAGGCATTGATGGACTTACGTATGTGTGCCTCGGCTTCGCCTCGGCCCACATTTACACGTTCGTCCATCAATGCCTCTGTTGCTGGCCGCTGCAGTAATGTACTATATTGAGACAATTATCTCGAAATGGTTTTCTTTCAGCCCTCCAAAAAAAAAACTTGACATACCGAATTAGGTTACTGATAGTACCTACCTACGTTCTAATTAGTTATTTCTCTTACAGATCACCACGCGCAGTCAGCTGAGATGGCGCAGGAGATGGCTGCGCTGAGCGAACTGCTGGCGACCATGACCCTGGGACAGCTGCTGCCGCATCCACTGAGTCATATGCTGGAGTTGGTACCGGAAATTACTGCAAGCGAGGTATGTCTACAAACTAAGATTAGTGTCATGTTTTTTTCAAATACTTACTCTCCTATTATGTCATGATAGTGGAAGCTTAGTCCGTGTGGTGTCGGCTAAGAATAGCACCACCCCATTTCCTCCCGTGGGTGTCGTAAAAGGCGACTAAGGGATCTACCGGAGGATGGGCAGCAGCAGCCTCTGAGTACACACATTAAATCCAACTGCGATCGCCAACCCGCCTGCCAAGCGTGGCGATTACGGCAAATCCTCCCATTTTGGGGGAGGCCTATGTCCAGCAGTGGACGTCTATCGGCTGATATGATGATGATGAGTAGAAACTTATTATATTTATTTATTTAGAGTTACCGACAGATGAATCACATTAAAAAAAGCTTACACGGAGATGGCGTTCTGAGCTGTTTCGTTCTTTGGCTGCTGGAAAGTTTGACTGTTTATATATGAGTCAATGTACTCTGTGTCACTACTCTTTCTTATATCACTTAGTACTATAATTACTTATACTGTGGAATTAGTTTGAATGTACAGCACCTTCTTCGCTTAAAAATTTACTTATTAAATTAATATTCTTTGTTACAGATTGTGCAAGTAGTAAGAGATTGTCTATGGAACTACACGAGAGATCACGTGCCCTCGCCTGCCTTATTTGCTTGCGATTCTACTGGTAACTTTTCTTTGGATATTAACATCTCAATGTAGGATAAGTATCAATTCAATTCATGTATTGCTCTTATCTAGACTAATATAAAACTGTAACAGAAGGTTGTATTGTCTGTATTTTAAAGATAATTACAAAACAAGTTACGGCGTGGTTTTTAGGTGTCCCCATAGACGATTTTTTTCGCTTACCCTAGTAAACGTTTGAGATAGCGATAGTCATAAAATCCTAAACAATTTATATGAAGTGACTCCGGAGTCAGGTGGCCGTCGTAGTATAAAAAAGTGGTTACGTCCATAAGGACAGCAATAATGTAGCGATCTCATTGAGCGAATTTGCTATGTGCATCTCTTATTGAGTGAATATTATGACAAGATACGTGCTTTCTTCTATTACCTTCTCTTTCTACGGTTGTCCCTGACTCCAAACCACAAATTTTTGGATTTTTTTTATGTCTGTTTGTTTGTTCGCGCATCCCGCGAATACTACTGAACCGATTTTGATGAAACTTTTTGTGTTTGAAAGCTTATGAGTAGACTTAGATCTGTATATCGTTTATTTCTCTACAATGAAGGGAACCGTGTGAACGAAGTCGCGGGAAAACTCTAGTATAGTTTATATTTCATGATAATTGGCTCATTTTCATTCAATCAGAAGATATACTATAGTATGTATTGAATTAAAAGATCACTTGGTACTATTAAATAAAAGAAATACCAAATTGTTGATAACAATATACGTTATAATTAGTTATTTCTTTTATTTAATAGTATGAATTTGTACGCCACCGTCATTGAATCCTTTACCACCTGTCGATCCAGCTTTACTATCCTTAATAATGTGTGGTAAAGTGGGTAAAAGTAAAATATTAATAGGGATAAATGGTTTAGGAAGTATTGTTCCTTCGCAGGTCTCCACTGGCGCGACCCGTCGACTTGCAAACCGCCTGCGACCTACACTGACACCCTGCGAATCATAATACAGAAGAGGATAGGAAAACTCGGACATTTGTATCCCATCATGTTTCTGAACCTTGCGAAAGATAATTAGTTTCTGGTTAAATCTCCCGTGTAAATAATGTAAATATAGATAAGAGAAGATAATAAAAGTGCCTGTTTTTAAGATTGTGCTGTTCTTTCTCCCTCAAACTTATTGGAATAAGTGCTGTAGTTTCAGATGCAAAAAAGCTGTGTTTATCGTTCGGCAAGTATATACCTACCTGTTTTTATTCGATAAATCATGCAAACCCTAAGTGCATACCTATGTTTGTAAGGTGATCGGCTTGCGCCCCCTAGGTCCCTGTCAAAGAGTACTTGGTCCCTGCGCCCGGGTGCCACGCACCCTCGCACCCCCGGGTAAAGATGGCCCTGCCCATCGGCATATCGCCCATTGCCCTTGAACACTTAGCTAATAGGAAACAAATGAGGAAAATTTACAAGATGAAGATTTGAAGTGTGATACTGAGTACGAGCGAGACAGGAATACGCCATCCATTGCCTACGTTTTCCGCCACGCTTCCTACCAGAGAAGGTGAAGGTTAAAATTGGTAGGGAGCAGGGAGTGTCTGTACTGTATGTAATTCTACACTGTGTCATCGGTGTTGTTATACAGTTGTACACACGGCGACAGATCAACCTACCCATAGTTGAACTCTATGCTCATGGACATAAGGTCGAACTATGGGTAGGTTGATCTGTCGCCGTGCGTACATGCAAACGAAAGCGAAGGAAGCAAAACAGTCTACTGAAGACTAGACTGAAGATAACAGCTGTAAGGGCTAGATCCCATTGCCTTTCTGCGAGAAAGAAAAATCTAAAAAAAACAAACTGTCAGTCTGAAGTGCGATTTTTGAAAATCATACGAGCGACTTGGCAGTAGAAAATGTCAAAATTACTATGGAGATTATGCATCTTTCTACTGCCAAGTCGCTCGTATGATTTTCAAAAATCGCACTTCAGGCTGAGATTCAGAGACGATTTTTTAAGTCATAGTTCGAACTAAGTAGGGTCAAAATGTATGGATTTTGACATACGGGAGTTCGAACTAAGACTTAAAAATCGTCTCTGAATCTCAGCCTCAGGCTG
This sequence comes from Agonopterix subpropinquella, assembly GCA_922987775.1. Lineage (NCBI taxonomy): Eukaryota > Metazoa > Arthropoda > Insecta > Lepidoptera > Depressariidae > Agonopterix > Agonopterix subpropinquella. The sequence continues at coordinate 16,152,063 of OV277698.1, read as the reverse complement.
AGATTCAGAGACGATTTTTAAGTCATAGTTCGAACTCCCGTATGTCAAAACCGATGCTAAGTTCAATTTTCGTATTCAGAGTCGAGTAAAACTATGCTTAGTCTGAACTCAAACTAAGCCGAGCATTAGTTTCCGAAATCGGCGACTTAAGTCCTACTTTGGCCCTACTCAGCAAGGAATCAGGGCCATAATGCCAAAAATTGCCAGCAAAACGAAAAATAATCCTCAATGTAATGTCAAAGTCCCTTTGACATATTTATATCATAAATATTTGTTTGAAACAAGAAAATTCGGAACAAAGCAGTGGTTTTTAAATAAAATGGACAATATCACAATATTGGCCGTGTTATTGTCCAATTTCTGGAGTATGCTGTGTTGAGAAATTACGGTTTTTACGAGGATTGTGTCTTCAAGTCCTGTTCCACTTCGTCAGCTAGAATAAAGATCCCTTTTGATGGTGCTTTCGATTACAATATAACGAAAGTAAACTAACCGATTCCCACATAAGGTCAGAGTGTCATCTTAGGGGCGGTTTGTTGGAGTTGGAGTATTAACCCCTGATACCCAGTATTAAAAACATGATTGATACTTTGATTAATGGAGAGCGACATTATACAAAGGATACCTACCAATATTGTGATGTGTAATGTAATCTACCACTGCGCATTGATTATGCATGGTGAACTACCTAATGCCTCAACACCCTCCTTGACGGAATGCCTGTGCCGGAGTGTTTGTGAAGTTCCCATACTTTTTGCTCGATTAAGCTTTTCTCGACACTCAACATCCTTGGTTATGTCAGCATCAATGTTCATATCTTATCTTCCTAAATATGTAAGTAATAGTCTTTTATTTAATAATTAAGACATTTGTGGACAGTGACTGACTATAGCAGTAATAATAAAAGTTCTATTGTGTCTCGTTCACTGCCCGCGAACGTGTTAAGATGGCTGTGTGATTTTGGCTTACAATTTGCCACATCTCTCTTTTGGTGTTGTTCAAGGTGACTAAAGTAAAGGATAAGGGTTTCTCAAGCAGTGTATTTGTGGGTGAAAAGCTATCCACCTATCACCGCTTTACACATTATTCAATGTGAAACCTACAATATGCTAAAAGAGCTTTGCTACGACTGCTTGCAAGACAGTTGGTAGTTGTATATGTATGTGGTATATCATCTGTGCGGATTCAAACACAAATCCTCATGGTTAAGTGTTGATACCTTTCCGCATCGCACCACCAATTTATTTTATGTTTAATTATATGGACAAGTCTTGTGATCCCATGGCAATAAAAGTTTATTGATTAGAGAACCTATAGTATAATAAAAATATTTTTTATTTTCAGGTCGTTGACACCAACGATGAAAATTTTTGATGTTGCAACGTGACGGCCAAATAAAGGCTGGACGGATAATGATAATTTTAGTTAAAGACAGTAGTTAGTCCCTTTTGAATCCCAGCTCAAGAGCTAACAAAATTATAATTATGTGGAAGTTCAGACCAGAAATGTTGTGGCACGCGTGTTCTGTGCCCAAAAAAACGGATTATTGGATCGGACGGATACATCATGTTGAACTGAGCACCAAAATAAACTACTAAAAGCAATATATCGAATTGTGGTATACTGTGTAGTTCTGCACAGCTGCGCTATTGATGCCAATGAAGTGCTGAAAGAAGATAAGGAGTATGGAGAAGAAACTTCTCTTTAATTTCACCTGTTTGCTGTTCTGTGCATTTCACAACAACATGGTGCAACTTAAAAAAATAAATCTAGTTATTCACTTTTATTTAAACAAAATCTTTGCATTGTACCATAAATATTGTGTAAATAAACCACTTTTATTAAAATTCCTTGTTTTATTTTGATTGTGTTGTGAATTCGTGATTTTTCATGAATTTAGGGTCAGCGCACACCCAGCGTAAATCTGCTCGCGCATGCTCGAGCATGTTCTTTGCAGTCGCGCACACCTAGCGGCAAAATCCGCCGGCGGCAGAGGCGAAATCCGCCGGCGGCAGCGGCGGATGCTCGAGCATGCGCGAGCATGCTCGCGCGTGTTCGAACAGTCTCGCGGATGCTCCCGTGTTGCTACAGTTGACAGTGAATTTTGCAGTTGTGTTTACAATATTTTAAAGTAAAGACGTGCGAAGAGTAATTTTAAAGTATGGTGGACTGGGATTTGGTAATTATTGGGTTACTAGCAGAGGAAGAGGAGCAAGAAGAGCACATCAATAAAATGAAAAGAGGACGACACAAAATTGAAAGAAGAATATGGGCTGAAGCAACCTGGCAAGAAAGATGTACATTTGGGGAATACCACACCCTGTGCTACGGTTTAAAGTTCAAGGGACAGTTATTTTATGACTACTATAAAATGGAATATGAACAATTTGAAAACCTACTAAATCTGCTTCGACCTTTGAGATTTTCATTGTATTTTCAAAAAGAGTTAGATTATTATATATTTTCTGTACTAAATTGCCCTTTTCGGGCTAAAGTAGTTAAAAAATATGCTAGATTTAGTCCGAAACCGGCAGAGGTGGCAACACTTACGACGGATCGCAAGCATCGACACGGGCGTATGCTCGAACATGCTCGAGCATGCGCGAGCATGCGCGAGCATGCTCGCGACTGCTCGCGTCGCCGCGAGGAGCATACGCGAGCATACTCGAACAGACGCTGAAGGGATTTAATCACTTGCAAGCTATTTTCGACTTTATTTCAATGGGAATAGAGTTCATTATCAATTGAATCAATGAAATCTGCTCGCGCATGCTCGAACAGTTTTACGCTAGGTGTGCGCTGACCCTTATTCGTCGATTTTACGCAAAAGCAATTCAAATCACCCGCGTAATTTGTATTTTCCATTGTGTTCCACTAGCACGGGCCATCTTTGATACAATCTTTTACCTCTTTTACTCTTATGACGACTTCGTATGGTTCTATCACTTCATTCTTTCATGTAGCAGTTGGCAAAACCACCCCACAGGCCTCTACTGAATGAATAGGAATGAACGAATGATAACTCGTACTTAGCCGAGTAGTGGCTTAGCACCGGTTGAAACTTGACTGTGAATACCAAAAAGTAAGTTCGCGTTAAGTACTACTTTGGCTGTCTTGGCTTAGTTCGTGCTTAGCACGTCTTAACGAATCGTCTCTGAATCTCAGCCTCAGTGTGTCCAGTGCTGCCAGACCTACGGATCTACGGATTTCTATGGCAAATCTACGGATTTTTAGAAATCTTCTTAATTCCGGTCAATTTGCTGCATAAAATCGCAAAGCGCAGTCGCAAATCAAGTTAACTTTTTTCATGTATTGGACCGTGTTTCCTAAAATATGGTTTGTCCCTACTCTTTCCCATCTATCTCCTTCCTTCTACTTTCAGTCCATACACGTCAGAAAATAATATTTAACTGTAAAATGTAGTACTGACACTCTAATATACTTATATTACTCTTTGACTGACACAGACGGTTATAGTGAAAATAATGAAAAATAAAGCTAAATTAGAACAGAAAAGAAAGAGTAAATTTTATTGATTTTCATGTTGTCTGCGCTTAAACTTGTCAAAGTTTCTAATTTCGTCTTCAATTTAGAGCGATTTTTTAAATCAGTTCACTCCAAAATAGTCAGATAAAGCATTTAAAAAAGTCTGTAGATCTACGGATTTTTCAACCTTGAACTACGCATTTAAAAAAATTGGATCTGGCAACATTGAGTATGTCAAACAAATGTCAGAGTCCGACAAAAGGACAAAAGCGCCAAAAAAAGCGCGCACGGAGCATTATATTATAATTTTGTGTTATTATTTTCGCAACAAGTTCTATGAACTAAATAATTATTACTCGTGATGGCTGAATCTCAATCCAAAACAATGGAAGACGACTCTAAAACGCCAGTGTGCCTTATCATCTTGGGTTAGAATCGACCATGACAACATTATTTAGTTTCGTTCGTGTTTTTAAATTTCTCAGCATGTTTTTGGTTGTTCAGGCATGGCTGGAGCTGGCAAGACGTCGTTCACGAGGCGTCTGGCAAGTAAGGTCGTGGATGGTACCCGGCCGTATCTTATAAACTTAGATCCGGCATGTAGAGAAGTGCCATATCCTGCAAACATAGGTGAGAGTACATTATAGCTATAAAACAGTTTAATTTTCTAAGCTATTTGTATTATTATGTTAAAGATTTGAATTATTATTATTATATGTCTTACGTTCTGTAATCACGGGCAATTAAGTCCCAGGCCTTTGGAAGGCGTGCATAGAGCCGAAGCCAACATGTAGATGCCCGTTCAAAAGACAAGTTAATCTAAATGTAAGGGATACACAAATGGCGGATACCATCCCCGAGCGCACAACATGATACACACGGGGATGGTCCCCGCCTTGTAAAGACTATTGTAGTACGGCGCTTTGGCCGCGATGGAAAAATAAGGTCTTGGGCTATGGAGGTGAAAGTTGGATGGATGGATACTGGGCTATGGGAGGAGACTAACGGATGCCTGCCATGACAACTAGTCTCAAAATTGTAAATAGGGTAGGCGGTGACTCGCCGACTCGTCGAGTGGGCCCCATAAAACGGCCGCACGCACAACGTGCAACAATGGGGCCACATCTCATTGAGCGGCTGAAGGTTGTCGAGAGGTGCGGCTCCGGTTTCACCATCGCGGGGTTTACCCCCGTAAGCGGGTTTCCCCGTTATTACGCCATTATGTGCAATACACTTCCAACCTGGAGCATAGGTTCCGCTCTTGCGATTCCACTCTTGATGGCCAATGAAGGCAAGCCAGAGGTAGGGGGGTGTGTTACTGTCTGTGTGGGTGTGTGTGTGTATGTGTGAGCATATGTCTATATGGTCCCCCTGGATAGGGGTCCGCGGTGTCGCCACTCACCGTCAGTTTGCCACAAGCTGCCCCCGCGGGGTTAAATTATTATCACTTCGAACTCTGCCTTTATTCATGAGAGGAGGCCTTTGTCCTGCAGTGGGATCCTACAAGCTATAACTTACTAACTAACTTGCAGATATAAGAGACACAGTCAACTACAAGGAGGTGATGAAGCAGTATGGCCTTGGTCCCAACGGTGGGATTGTCACAGCCCTTAATTTGTTCTCAACTAAGTTTGGACAGGTCGTAGACTTGATTGAGAAGGCCGGCAAGAAGCACAAGTATTGTATCATTGATACACCTGGTAAGTTTTACATTTATAAAAATTATATGATATCCCCTAAAGAAAGGCACCAAAATTCTAAAACCATTTGGAGATTATGTGATACAAAGCTAATATACAAATTATTAGATTTTTTCTATTAATTATTTCCTGAGTTATTTGGAAAATTACAAGCTAGGCTAAATGGGATGGATGCATTTCCTTTGCCTGTGTGTCAATCTAATCATCATTTGATATTTCTTGATATTTCATTTTCTTAATCATCATTCCAGCCAAGGGTAAAAATGAACATGATGCCTAGGAGGTCAGAAAAATTCAAAGTTCTTTGAAAAATAGAAATAATGAATAAAACTAAAATCAAAAACCATATTTTTAATTTATTTAATAAAAATAAGTGAATAAAACAAAATTTAATGTTGTCCATTCTAATTTTATTTATTTTATTGTATTTAATTGATACATGGCCATGCAATGTTTAGTAAGTCAACAAATATTGACGCACTATAAACCATAACTGGTTTGTTCATTAATTCCTTGTTCCTCATCCCACAGGTCAAATAGAAGTATTCACGTGGTCCGCATCGGGAACTATAATTTCAGAAGCACTAGCCTCCACCCGGCCTACAGTGGTGGTGTACGTCATGGACACAGTACGCAGTGTCTCTCCCGTCACATTCATGTCCAACATGTTGTATGCGTGCTCTATACTGTACAAGACGAGGCTGCCGTTCATTGTCGTTATGAATAAGGTGAGAATTACTTGCTTTGAAAAAGTATATAATGGTCATTGTTTTTGTGAGTTACTTTGAAGGTTATTAAATATCGTAGGTTGCCAATCGAAGTAGGTACCAGAATCTAGTCTAGACTTGCATTATGATGGATGGCTAGATAACAATTCATGCGGGTGAGGATTGACTTACCCGGCCCATACAAATAGTTGTATTCACGGTTGATATATAAAATATACGAGACAAGTGTGATTGGAATGGTTAAATGGGGTCACCCTAGACGCACCTAAGCTGACCAAATCGGATGCATAATGAACAAGGACAAAATAAAATGAATCAAAACTGATGAGGATGTATGAAGAGACTTATGGGTGTTGAAGGGGCGAGAGATGTGTCAGAATCGTAGCTTGTGGCAAACTATTGTCTCTGTCTACCCCAGTGGGACATAGGCGTGAGCATATGTATGTATGTATTCATGGTCAATGTATTTATGACACAAATATTTGCAATCCTTAGCCTAAGCTACAATAGATCGGTTCAGGTTGCGGTAGCTATTGGTCATTGACCAAGCCACAACCAAACCGAGGCAACCAAATAATAAATCCTTACCTTAGCCTAGTTTAATAGGCTTTTAATGACTGAGGCGCTGTTCTATTGCCATCGCTCGCGCGATCATGCGTTCGTCCGATGAAAATCATTGTGCCACTGTGCGTTTAAACATACTTATATCTGAATAAAAATAGAACAATTCGATCGATCTTCTATAGGATATTTCGCAGATATAAGTATGTTTTAATGTACAGTGGCACAATGATTTTCGTCGGACGAACGCATGATCGCGCGAGCTATGGCAATAGGACAGCGCCTGAGAGCTCTAAGCGGAAAGCATAACATTTTTTTGTTTATCTATGCCGAAAGTAGAAACTCTTTAACATTTTCAGACGGACGTGGTAGACAACGCGTACGCAGTGGAATGGATGCGCGACTTCGAGTCGTTCCAGGACGCGCTGGACGCGGAGGGCGCGGGGGACGGCGGCGGCGAGGGGGGCGAGTCGTACGTCGGCAACCTGACGCGCTCCATGGCGCTGGCGCTGGACTCTTTCTACACCGACCTCAAGTGCTGCGGGGTCAGCGCGCACACCGGGGATGTTAGTACATGAGTTTTCTCACTTGAAGAGCGATGATAGATACGGAAGAGAGCTAGCAACTTAATCACGAGGCGTCGGTTCGATTCCTGGCCTGTACCACTAAATTTATTAATCAATATAATTCGGAGAACTTTATTTAATCTATCTTTGGTAAGAGGAGGCCTGTGTTATGGAGGGCAATTGCGGTAAATAAATCGCTACTGAACCATGAGTGGATCGCGTGCGAAGCTTCACTTTTTACACATTTGGTATTGCGCTAATCGCGGTACAGCTCATGACAGCCGTTACAGCCGTTTTGACAGATGGCTCAAACGTTAAAGGCTGTCAATCACATAGTAAATAAGTCAAGTTTAGCGTGATACGGAATTAACACAGTTGAAAAGTAATTGGATTGCAATGTGATTAGAACTGAAATTGGATTAGGATTGAACTTGGATGTTTTAAAGTAGCGCGATCGCCCTCCTGTTGTGGGCATAGGCTATTACAGTATGTAGGATTTGGATTAATTAAATCAATTGATTAATTAGGATTAATTTAATCCCCTCACACGGTGGACCGACGACCTGGTGAAGGCGGCGGGAAAACTTTGGATGAGGGCAGCGCAGGACCGGTCGTTATGGCGATCCTTGGGGGAGGCCTATGTCCAGCAGTGGACGTCCATCGGCTGAAATGATGATGATGATGATGATTAATTTAATCAATAAATTAATTTGGATTAAGTACGATTTAAATATACAAATTAATTGCTTAGCTAAAGTGGCAGTGGGTGGGGCACATTGCTCGCAGAACCGATGGCCGACGAAAAGTTCTCTAGGGGCGACCACGTACCGGAAAGCCCAGTATGGGTAGGCCGCCCCACAAGGTGGACCGACGACCTGGTGAAGGCGGCGGGAACCCGTTGGATGAGGGCAGCGCAGGACCGGGCGTTATGGCGATCCTTGGGGGAGGCCTATGTCCAGCAGTGGACATTTATCGGCCGAGATGATAATGATGAGATTTACACATGTCTCTAAAGAAATGACCTAGTATATCATATTATAGAAGAAGACACTACACCCCAATATTTCTTATTTCCAGGGTATCGACGAGTTCTTCAAACTAGTGGATGAAGCTGCAGAGGAATATGAAAAGTAAGAATTGGGCTTTATTTTCTTGCAATACAAAGTTGAATGAAGTTTTATTTGTAACTATTTTATTTTAATATATTCTCTTTCAGAGAATACAAAGCGGATTGGCTTAAAATGCGCGACGAAAAACTAGAAGAGCAGAAAAAGAAAGAGGAAGAATTAAAAAAGAGTGTTCCAGGTAAGCACATTCATTTTCATTTCTATAAGGCATATAAAGTGCAAGGAACATCAGTGTATTGATGTCGTAAGGGAAAGATCACATAATATTTGTAGGCTTTATACGCTTCACTTCATATAACAATAGGGGATCGGACAGTCCGGGACAATTAGTCAAATTAGCAACTTTAAATCGAACGTCAAAACGCGCGCGTTGTATGAAAAATTGTATTAAATACCCACAAGTGACGTCATCAACATTTAATTGCTTTTTATAGTTCATCATGTTATTAAAAATAGTATTCTAGCTTTAAAAAGGCTAAAAATGTGAGTATAGCGTTATTTTAAAATGTTTTTTTACTAAGAAGACAAAACTAAAATATATTTTATGCAGTCCGCTCCCCTATTATGGAAAGTGCACATAAAGTCGAAGATGGAGCGCGAAAGCGCGATCGTTAGAAATGGCTATTACTCTTCCTTTAAAGAAATACGCCTCGTACGACACTCACGCTCAATCCCGGAAAAAAACTGCCTTTTCTGTGGGGCGAGCATGGCAGCGCGCAAGCGCATATCAAAGCAAAGTCATACCTTAACTCTCTTTTATTTGTTGCGTAACAAAGCGAGTAGTCCAGTAAATGAGTGCTCACAAAGGGGGTGTAGACGGAAAGGTCGAAAGCAGAAAGTTTGACTTCGGAACTTTGTTTGGACTAGATAAGAGACAAACATACCAAAAGTCCTCACCCCTCTGAGGTAAGCTCGAGGGGGGGGGGGGGGAGCACAAAGAAGGTCCCATTTTTTTGGTTTTTTCGTATTAAAAAGTATTGTAGGTACAAATTAAACCTGACATGACCTGATTTCGGCATCATAATAAGGATGTCCTGGTGATACAGGAAAAACTTTGACTTCCTCGGAAGATCGACTCCTAGCGGATGATGTCAACAGCCTGTGGAAACAACAACAGATAGGGTTATGGACCTCGAACAAGCCCTCCTCGAACCCCCCCTTCGAGTTTACCTCAGAGGGGTCAGGATTTTTAGTATATTTGTCTCCTAACTAGTCCAAATAATGTTCCGTAGTCAAACATCCTGCTTGCGACTTTTCCATCTAGAATCATTCGTTGCCTGAACTAGAGACACGAGGCGCGTTATAAAGATGTCGCGCGCTTTTGCCGAGCATAATGTGTTGTGTTTTATATTCTGTTAGGAAGACAGTGCAGTTTGTGTACTGGCACTTTTCATCATCAGCCTACGCTCATTCCACAGCAGGGCAATAGAAATGAATGGAATATTTTTAAACGAAATACTTCAATACTTTTTCAGAATTGTCAGACGTACTAGTAGAATCGAAAAAGAATCTGATAGAGGAAGTAGTGGGAGGGAGGGAGATAAGTGATGTGTACCTCAAGCACCCCGGCAACGAGAGCTCCAGCGATGACGAGGGTACCGAGGCGGAGCCTGGCGTCGTCGGTAAGTCATCGAGTATTCACTCATTATCTACACCAGGCATGTCAAACTCTAAGTCATTGGTGCGCCAAATGCATAAAGATCGTGGAATCAGTGGGCCGCATAGCTCGTCAAGAAATAAATACGGGTTATTATTTAATACGAGCTTTTACCCGCGACTTCATCCGCATAAATTATATACCAGATTTTAAGTCAGATCATAAGCTATCAAATAAAAAAAGTTTCATCAAAATCGGTTCAGTAGTTTTTGCGTGATGCTCGAACAAACAAATTCTCTCACTCGAACGAACGAAGAGATTGGTATTTTTTCTAATCTAAACTATTATAAAACTGTAACAGAAGTGTGTCTGTTAATATCTTCAATGTACAGACACACTTCTGTTACAGTTTTATACTCAAGGAACACGCAAGCTATACAACGTGTTAATGAATTAACGCAAAACTAGAAAGTAGTTTGTTTAGAATCGAGAGCTGAATCGAATTATCATGGTTTCAACATAGGTAATTTTTATCAAAATATTAAATAATTTGATTGCAAAATTTAAAATTTTCGGAACCCGATCTCAACCCACCGCACAGGCACACTCACCCTACTTACTACTAAAACAAGATTATAAAAATGTATCCATGAGTACGTTAGCGCTTTCTTTCAGTGCTGAAATGATAACAAATCATTTTTGCCTCAAAACTTAAAATGCGAATAACTTTAAATTTAAACTATCAAAATAATGAAATTATTGTGTCAATCTAATTATTTTGTTATAAATCAGTTGGGGTATATGAGGTTTTGCGTTAATTTATTAACACGTTGTATAGCAGCAGCACAGTAGCTGCATAAAGGAAATTTCCTTTATGCGGCCTTTATGGAGATACACCTCTTTCTACTGCTGATTTGACTTTCGAAAATCGCACCCCTGGAGTATTTTTTTGAATGTGAAATCAACAGTAGAAAGATGCGTATCTCCCATAGAATATAACTTCATAGTAATTTTGACATTTACAATTGCTGAACTCAGCGAATGAGATTCAAAAATCGCACTCCAGGTAATTTTATTAATATTTTGTAATTCAATTTCAGACGACAATCAAGAGGACGTCGCCATGTTTCAGGAGTTCATACGTAAACACGTGAAACCAACTGACACAGGCAACAAAACGTAATAAATAATAGCTGCAATGTGAAATGTCTGATAATTGTAAATATAGGGAATAGAGCTAATCTTTAAGTTTTATAAATAAAAGAAATTATTGTGAGCAGTGTTGTTTTATTAGAACAGGTAGATCGTCACAAATAACAACCAATTTATTCGGCCTTTAAGACTTTCCGCAAAATCACGTCGTGATTTTTAAACGGTTTTATTCTAACAATATTATAAAAAAAACCTAAAAGGCATTGCATTGTTTGAAATTACAGGAAATTACATGCATAATTCGAATGCACAACAACATAATTTCATAATTGTTTTACAATAATTTTGTTACCCAATAGTGCAAAAGTTACATTTCTTTATTTTCACAGTCTAGGTAAAAATGTTTGAAACGAACAGAAACAAAAAACTTTGCGAGACAGACAATCTGAAAACAATAATATAGGTGCATACAGTCTTAATTTTATACAATTACTTTAATAGATTCTGTGTTTTAAAAAAAGTTGTCTATAAGTTATTTGGAATTAAATTGTATATTTTAACTAGGCAAGGTAGGGCAAGGTATTCAAAGAGACGTAGAGGTGCATTGCTTGATCATACATTTTGATCTTTGTATGAAATAATAATAAGGTAGATTTAAGTACGGCAGCGTTTAAATCGTTTTTTTACGTCTATTTCTTATATTTTTATCTAGTCCTAGCCTTTATTTATTAGTTTTTAAGAGGGGGTCATACCTATTTTGTCTGTTTTCGAACCGATTTTTGAGAACCAAATTATTACATTTAATATATATAGTTCACATAACAGTGTAGATACGTTCTTTCTGCAGGGCATCTAACCGTTGAAAACACGATTCTATTAAATTTTCTCGATAGAAAAGAGGAGCAAAGTAAGCTCGATTTCAGATTTATAACCAGTTTTACAAGAATCACACTACACCATTTCTTCTGAATATACCATCATTTGAAAGGTAAATAATTATAGCAGGGCTTCTAACCGATGGATTTTTCCCCAAACACCCAAGAGAAAAGATATTGATGAAAAATGCGTTTTTTTGCGATCTTGCTTTCAATTGAAGCGGGATGGCTAATTGCGAAAGTTTGCTTGTTAGAAAGAGAGGCTTGTTCTACTAATACCCAGCCTTAAGTAGATTTTAAACAATAAGTAAATAATATATCATAAATTAATAGCGAGAGACCATTATTTTAACTATTTAAGTATGTTTCAATAGTAATCCACAATCTCTTAACTTAATAAAATTGCATTAAACAGATCACAGGGCATAAAAATTCGTACTATTAAAATAAAATAAATACCTAATTGCAATGTTAAAGTACATCTTCATGACTGCCACCGTCATTGGATCCTTTAGCACCTGTCGATCCATCTTTACATTTAGCAAGTTTGTGGACAGTTTCAATATCTTGGAGACCATTGGCTATCAGTTTGGGTTGGGGTCCACGGCCGGCGCGTTCGAGGGTCCCGTCGGTTAGTCGCCAGGCAGGGTGGTAGGCGAGAGAGCCGCACGTGTCCGTGTAAGCTAGGGAGGGGTTCGGCAATGTGTTCTGTATGCTGCCTATTGATGTGTATCTGTGAATTAAATTGTATTCAACTCAATAGTGAAGAGAGGGTCGGTGGCGCGTTGCGGAGAGGTAAGGAAACTTGAGGTCTGGGTTCGAATTCGCACAGACAACATGATACCAATGATTTTTTCTAACTTGTGTATGTAATTACCGACTGGTCTCAAACGGCGAAGGAAACGTAGTAAGTAAACCTGCATTCGCTGAAGAAGAAATTCCGATGCTGATATGTGAAGTCTTCCATTCCGCGTGGTAGACTAACGTCCATACGATACGGAGAGTATGGTACTCCTTAAGGGAAGGCTTGTGCCCTACAGCGGGACGTATAGGCTGATGATGATGATGATGAAATTCAATAATTATTTTTGATCATTTAAAACAGTGCACAGATAATCTAGAGTCCGTTTCGTGACGTGTGAAAATAACTCGGGGTACCAATACGGAAGAGAAAAAGAATATGAAGATAATATGTAAGACTGAGTAAATAAAATACCTACTTAATCCATTCAGCCGATTAAAGTAAAGGTGATGCATGATGGTCTAAAAACATTACTTTCACGTATATTAAAGGGCGATATGAAATGATATATAATTTATCTTACCCTTTATCGTATAAATCGCAATAAGGCACCTGTCGCTGCAAGATGTAGCTCCATATTTGATGGTAAGACCAGTTGAGAAGTGGCGAGACGCGGACGATTTGTGGCCAGTTTGCGTCCGTTTTCTATTGTAATACAAGTTTCATTTTAGAATAGGCAAGAAACAATAACTAACATACATTAACAACAATAATAACATAACATACATTAACAACAAAAAAACAATAACATAACATACATACATAAGTTCCTTCTTATAATGCTGACGGATTTTTAAGGGGATGATCAGAGCATCAAACTGAACATTTTTCTGTATGGGACCACAATTCAAATCGTGAAAAAGAAATCAATTGTCCCATACATTTTGGTTGAGTAGGATTGCAGTTTTATATGGTTCAGCAGATTTTTTCGCGAATGATTCCATACAGAAAGTTGTTCAGTTTGGTGGTCAGGAACATCTCCTTAAAAAACAGTCGGCATATTAAGAAGGGCCCTGTATACATATGCTCACGCCTATGTCCTATTGGCAGAGAATAGGACCTCGAAATGCTACGATTCCGACACGCATATCTAAAAAAATATCAACTACAAAAATACTTTCCTTTATATTTTTTAGGCAGTTTGGTATGACCTTGCATTTTAAGGCTGGGCCACACAGAGTACAGGATATTTTCTTTGGTACAGGTGGTACAGGGCAGTAGTTGTAGGGCGGACTGCATATAGTGTGACACCTCGCATATAATTCCATTGCTTGCTTGCTTGCTTATCGTGTAGACTTCAACACAACAAAGTCACTAAATGGCAACCGATACTGCACCGTCGCTAGCGGTCATGAGCTTATCCTGTGTGCAGGTGTTAGGGCACGTAGGGCATGTGAGATGAGCCATCGTTTGTGGAGCTCCGCACAAGAAAGTCACATTTTGCGCATCCGAGAATCCCCACCTGACCATGTTGTCCTTACTGCGACCGATCTGGGTTCAAAGTCGGTTTAAGGACTTCCAGGTCGTCCAAGGCAAGTCATGTCCAGGCGGGAGGCTCTCAGACGGCGGCACAAATGGAGTTGGGAGGGATACCTTTTGTGTCCAAAGAGTACACCTCGCTTGCGCTGGGCCAGTATTCAGTGGGTCGACACACTTCATAAAGCTGCGTCGGCTTGGCAGCCTTTGCGGCGCAGGAATGAATCCGTGCATGGGATGTCGTGTATAATTCCATAGTTTACAACTACTGCCGGCCCGCATCCGCACTCTGTGTGGCCCGTTTAAAGTTGATCTTATCACTAAAGAAATTATACAAAACAAAAAATTACCTGCATAAATTTCAAGTCTTTACTGTAAGGATCCGTGCGCCGGGTCCCCATCAAACACGCCTGAAGATTCCCATCTTCATCCAATATCCTCTGTAAGGTCTCCTTCAATTCCCCCTCCGTTACCTCCAAGGTAACTCCGTAATGCCTCTCTACCACTTTCACGAACTCCTCCATTTCTCTAAAAGGTCCGTTGGTCCTTATGTATACGACTTTCAAGTTTTTTACTATGTTATCTTGTTTGTACATTTCTTGTAACATATTTATAGTAATATCGAGTAAAACTGTACAGTCTTTGCCCCCATTGAAAGATATGAATACTTCTTCTAATTTAAATCGTTTGAAGCATTGTTTCAGTATCTGAAAATTTATAAAGAAACTAGGAATGTTTGTTTTGACAATTAGAAAACTATTTCAACAAAAGTAGCAGGTAAGTACATATAGTACCTATATACAGGGTCTTTCTTAAGAGGGCTATCGGAGTCTAGTGGCGCCCTCGTCACAATAATAAAGATTTCTCAGTATAGAAAGCCTACATTAAAAAAGTGCCCACTTGACAAACTACAAAAGCCTTCAAGCCATTGTTATACAATACTTTTAAAGGTTCTAAACATTCCACTTTTAGACAATTTCGAATAATAACAAAAGCGGCCTTTTTTTTTCTTTTTTCAAAATTCGTATGTTTTAAAAATGTGTTAAAAAACCTATAAAAGTATTCTATGAAAATAGCTTGAAGGCTTTTGTAGTTTGTCAAGTGGGCACTTTTTTAATGTAGTCTTTATTGATAAATATTTATTATTGTGACAAGGGCGCCACTGGACTCGAATAGCTCTCTTAATATGCTGATGGTTTTTAAGGGGATGATCAGACCATCAAACTGAAAAACGTTCTCTGTCGAACCAACATCGGAATCGCGAAAAAAAATTGCTGTTTCATACAAAACTGCAATGCAATCCTGTCCAACCTAAATGTATGCGATGCGACAGCAGATTTTTACCGGGATTTCGATATTGTTCCCATAAAGAAAGTTGTTCAGCTTGATGGTCTAATTATCCTTTTAAAAACCGTCAGCAGCATATTAAGAGGGCTATTACAAGCTCAGTGGCTCCCTCGTCACAAAAAAAGATTTCTCAATAAAGAAAGCCTAAATTAAAAAAGTGCTCCACAGATAAACTACAAAAGCCTTCAAGCTATTTTTATCATAGAATACTTTTATAGGTTTTTAAAGGTCTAAACATACAAATTTTTAAAAAGAAAAATAATCGGCCGCTTTTGTTTTTATTCGAAATTATCTAAAAGTGGAATGTTTAGAACCTATAAAAGTATTCTATGAAAATAGCTTGAAGGCTTTTGTAGTTTTGATGTTGAGCACTTTTTTAATTTAGGCTTTCTTTATTGAGAAATCTTTTTTAATGTGATGAGGGCGCCACTGGCTGTGATAACCCTCTTAAGTTGGACCTAATCTGCCTTTATTTTATAAAGATAACAACGTTCATATTACTGTATTTTCAGAAAAAACTTGAGCTATGTTGAAATACCTCTTTAGCCTCTTGTAAAACATCAGCAATGTCTGGTAGATCCATGTTCACCTCCTCTGGTTGTGGCATCTCTTTGAATACTGAAATCGAAAACGGATACCGTCATAAATTAGCCCATAATCTAATTTAAACAATAAAATTACCAGTTTATACTTTATGCCTAACAATAATAAAGTACAATTCAGAATGAGTGCAATAATATACAATAATTGAGGTGAAACGTTACTTATTTAAATTAACGGAAACAATAGCCAGTTAATTATCTTCGGTTACGGTTGGTTTCTCGTGTTTAAACAGCTGATAACGATATTGTTGGTACGTTATTCAAATCGCTTAGTTAGGTAGGTACTGCAAAAATGGGCTTAGTCTCATTCGTAGTTGAAGGTCTTAGATAACGCATGCAAAGAAACCGTTCATTTTATTAGTGTTCCGTACTAAAATTGGCAAAACGGAACACTTATGGAATCAGCTCGGTGTCTGTCCGTCTGTCTGTCACAGGCATTTTTCTCAGACCGTAAGACATAGGAAGTTGAAACTCGGTACAGATATAGCAATTGCTGGTATTGGAATATCATTTGGGGATTAACACTCAGTTGCAGAAACACTCATTAGAGTTAATTCCCCATTAAATCTGTTGCTAGCTTTTACTACATCAACAAGACAAAACGTGACAGCAAGCGGTTTAATGGAGGATTAACTTTAATGAGCGTTTCTGCAACTGAGTGTGAGTGTTATAAAAGAAGGGGAAGTGAAAGGATAAATTAAAAAAAATAATTAACCCTATGGTATCCACATTGAAATCTTATGTAAATACGAGTATAAAAATATACTTTTAATTTTTTTTATAAAAACTTTGTTTAACAAAATTTTCAATTAAATCCGAGAAATTGCTGTCCCCACCTCTATTTAAAAAAATATAGCCGTAATGGATCTGAAAAAATCATGAAGATCAGAAATACTTAACGTGTAGATGGCGGAAAAATTATAAGGGTGGCTCTAACTTGGATAGTTTTTTTTCTACACCCAAAAAACTAATACCAGTGAGACCAGTGTAAAATTATCTTCAGTTACAATGTGACCACATACTAAGTAAGTGTCAATTTATAGTGGTTACATCAATGACCCATGTTAAACAACTGTTAGTACGGAACACTAATTTCACGACTAATTGCCGACTCGTACTTGGCCGGTTTTTTTTATTTTTTATTTTGCCGATTTCAAGCTTGTTGAGGGTCTTTACTCCGTTTAGGATTAGCCTGGAGCTCACATAATAGGAGTTCAAGGCTTTGAGAGCTGCTTGGCTGTCGCTAAGAATATATATAGTCTTGTTGGTTACCTTCCTATATATATTCTCCTGCGCGCAGGCTATGATAGCGTACGTCTCAGTTTGAAAAACAGTTGCAAACTCCCCTAGACTGATAGTTGCGCGTTGTAGTCATTGGAGTGTATGCCTGCACCCGTACCCGAATCGGTTTTTGAACCGTCAGTGTACCAAACAAGAGTGTTCGCGTCCGGGGTACGCAGTCCACGCTTCCATTCATCCCTTGAAGGGACATGTGTTTTGTAATTCCTCTTGAAGATTCGTATGCTCGGCATTGTGTCACCGATCATGTTGAACCCTCTTTCAAGCTCACTGCTCAGTTTCAGTGCAGTGTGCCTTATTTTGGGCATATCATTATGCCACGTTTCGGTCACCTTCATTCTGTAAAGAGCCTTCGCCGCTTCAGCTTGTATGAATATATGAAGCGGTTTAAGGTCCAGTATTATGTCTAGTGCCGCGGTGGGTGTCGACCTAAATGCACCAGTCATAGCCATACAGGCCATGCGTTGTAGTTTCCCAAGCTCTTTCTCACATGTTTGCATTTTGGTTCTCGTCCACCAAACTATGCTGCCGTAAGAAAGTATTGGTCTAACCATAGTTGTGTAGATCCAGTATATAACCTTGGGGTTTAGGCCCCAGGTTTTACCGTAGGCTGATCTGCACATATTGAAAGCCCTTGCGGCTTTCCTTGTAACCATTTCAGCATGTGATTTCCACGTCAGTTCTTTATCTAGGGTCATCCCCAGATATTTAACCTCTGTGGACCAGGTTAACTCCTTATTATAGAGGAATGGATTCCTAAGTCTTGTCAGGTTTCTCATCCTCGTGAACGGCACAATTGTCGTTTTCCCTGGATTTATAGACAAATGATGCTCATTACACCATTCCTCTACATCATCCAAGGCTTTCTGCAGAAATCCAGACACTGTGTCTGGAAATTTGCCGTTGATTAAAATGACAATGTCATCTGCATATCCCACTGTGTACAGTGACTTTTTGTTTAGCTTTTCCAGGAGCGAGTTGACCACTAGACACCAGAGTGTCGGTGATAGTACCCCTCCTTGTGGACAGCCCTTCTTTGTTGTGGCATGCACCTCGTCTCCTTAGAGAGCCCTTACGCTAGCCCGCTGTTGGTTGTACATCAGTTGTACATAGACTCTTTTTTCTATAGTAAACTAGTAACAATACTTTATAGACGAGTGATGTGGAGGTAGCATTACTCGTACCGTGTCCTCGACAATAGATCGGTACTCAATGAGGATCCAGATAAATTGAGTTTTTCGAGCTCAATACTATTTTTATTCTTGGACGTAAATGGACGAGTCATCTGAGAGTGGGTTGTCTACGTTAGGCTTAGACTACTTATATCCGGACCGGCCTTGCGGTAGCATTTCCCCTCTGCCACGGTATTAGATCAATTAATCTTGCGCATTTACACCCAATTTTATGCCTTATCACTAAACGAGACAGCCTATAATAGCGAAACAATAATTTTGAACTTAGAACGTTTGGGGTTTACACGAGACTACTTTTCATGATTTTGAACATTCAAAATTAGAATCTAAAGTCATAGGGAATAAAATCCAAAGTTGCGGATAACATGTTACCTCGCCCCCCGCAAAAAGTGGCAGAAAGTTTGTTAGTAGAATGACACGTGGTTACGCGTCCCGATATAATTAGTCTAAGACGTTAGGCCATGTAGTACAGACAGCAGTGAAAAGATATACTTACACACTTTTGTTTCACGTCGTAGTACTAAAGTGTGTTTACATGTAATACAGAAGTCTGTGGTTTACATATGTAACATGTGTTTCACATATACAGGGTGTAACAGAACACCCTAGTAATACTTAAGGCGGTTGCAGAGGAGTCAATTTTATACAAAACTTTGACGCACAATACGCGTAGACGGTATTAATATAAGTAACTTTGTATATTTTGCAATTTATAATATAATTACGAAGATATAAGGCTTTGAAATGTTTCATACAACATTCTCAAAGCTTTACATCTTAGTAATTATATTATAAATTGTAAATGTTATTTGATACGCGACATTTAGATTTTCGAAAGTATTTTTCCACATATAAAATATTATTTTTATTAATTCCTATCTATCTATCTATCTATCTATCTATAACGTCACGCCTCTTTCCCAGTGGGGTAGGCAGAGACCAGGGCGCGCCACTTACTACGATCTTTACATACCTCTTTTGCCTCATGCACATCCATACATCTCTTCATACATGCCCGTCGGTTTCGAGTACTCCGCACCTCCCCTTTTTGTAGGACGCAACTGATTTGATCAGCATACGTCCTACGAGGGCGCCCTCTGCCGACACTTCCACTCACATTAGCAACATATATCTCTTTCGTACATCTGCTGTCACTCATCCTTTCCACATGACCAAACCAACGAAGCATACCTTTCTCTATTCTTGTCACAACATCTTCTTTCAATTTACATCGATCTCTTATTACACAATTTCTCACTCTATCTCTCATCGTGACACCACACATACTTCGCAAGGAACGCATTTCAACAGCATTAATTTTACTTGCATGCTTCTTCTGCCATACCCAGCACTCACTGCCATACATAAGTGTAGGCACCAACACACCATTGTGCATAGCAAGTCGTGCCTTTTTGGACACTACCTGGCTAGCCACAATAGTATGCAGAGCACCGTTTACTTTGTTTCCCGCTGTTACTCGCCTATGCATATCACCCTCACATTTCCCATCTCTAGTAAACATGCATCCTAAATATACAAACTCATTCACTTGTTGCACTTTTTCGTTCCCAATCATTATACAACAATCAGTCACACATTCATCCCTCTCCATTACCATTACTTTAGTTTTATTCACATTCACTTTCATTCCTTTCTTCTTCAATGCTGTATTCATGAGAGTTACCATGTCTTGTAGCTCTCCCGCTGACGATGCAAGTATCACTTGATCATCAGCGTACAGGAGGCACTTGACTAGTAACTCTCCCATTCTTAAACCATTTTCGCATTCTTTTAGATCAGTCAGACAGCTATCCATATACAGGTTAAAAAGCCAAGGGGACGCAACACAACCCTGTCTAACTCCACTGGTGATGTCAAACCATTTTGAGTGCGCCCCGTTGACCCTGACACAGGCACTAGAACCCTCGTATAATGATTTTAGTGCCTGCACCAAGTGATCGTCAACACCGTATATAGATAGCGTAGACCACAATTCTTCCCTCCACACTCGATCATACGCCTTTTCCAAGTCCACGAAGGCACAGTATACCTTCGCGTGCTTTGCCAGGTATTTTTCGGCTATGCACCTTAGGGAAAAGATTTGGTCCATACATCCCATTCCCTTTCGAAATCCTGCCTGCACATCCCACATTTTTTCTTCACTAACATCTATCACTCTTTCAATCAATACCTTAGCATACAATTTGCCAACAACACTCAAAAGACTAATGCCACGGTGGTTTTTGCACTCTTGCTTTGAGCCCTTTCCCTTATAAAGAGGAACGATAACGGCCTTGCACCAGTCTCCAGTTATTAATTCCGTCTCCGCGTATTGTGCGTCAAACGTTTGTATGGACTGAAACCACCTTAAGGGGGTGCTTCAGAACATCAATCTGAACAACTTTCACTATGGAGCCAAGGACGAGAAAAAAAAAATCCCATACATTTGAGTCGAGGTAGTACTGCAGTTTTGTATGAAAGAGCTTATTTTTTTTTCGCGATTTCGATGTTGGCTCCATAGTGAAAGTTGTTCAGTTTAATGGTCTGCCTTAAGTATTACTAGGGTGTTTTGTTACACCCTGTATACAGGGTGAAATTGATATCATTAGCATTCTTTTAAACTAAGAGACTACCCATCAAACTGAACAACTTTTACTATGGGAGAAAACCGTTCGGAGCAAAAAAAAAATCTGCTGTTCCATACTAAATTGGAAATATTGCAATATCTACTCGACTCAAATGTGTGCAACAGCTGATTTTTTTTTGCTCAAGTCGGTTTGCTCCCATAGTAAAGGTTGTTTCTGTTTGTTGTCGTTTTGGTGTTGTTAGTTTGATGGGTAGACTCTTAGTTTAAAAGGATGCTAATGAAATCAATTTCACCCTGTAGTAGTAGTTTAAGAGATAAGTGTACTTTTTGCAACCATCAGCAGCAAGGCTGATTCAGTGTTTATGGGTTGTAGAGCACCTCTGTGATGGGGATGGACCAGGTCTGCCTGCATAACTCCAGTCGGTTTAGGAGTTACTGATGATTAAAGGTCTGTAAAAAATTAACGATCAGCTACACGGCTGATCGTATGATATTGTTGTAGTATGCACTGTAGCTATGTGAACAGTACAAAAACTGTCAAGTTCTGTCAGTCGGTTTAGGAGATACAGTCAGTCAAAGTTCCGACCTTTGAACGGCTGTATCTCCTAAACCGACAGATGAACCATGTCAGTTTTTGTACTGTTCACATAGCTACAGTGCATACTGCAACAATAACATACGATCAGCCTTGCAGCTGATCGTTAATTTTTTACAGACCTTTAATCACCAGTAACTCCTAAACCGACTAGAGTTATGCAGGCAGACCTGGTCCATCCCCAT
Organism: Agonopterix subpropinquella; assembly: GCA_922987775.1. NCBI lineage: Eukaryota > Metazoa > Arthropoda > Insecta > Lepidoptera > Depressariidae > Agonopterix > Agonopterix subpropinquella. The sequence goes on along the minus strand of OV277698.1, from coordinate 16,130,185 downwards.
CACAGAGATGCTCTACAACCCATAAAAACTGAATCAGCCTTGCTGCTGATGGTTGCAAAAAGTACAATTATCTCCCGGAATATAGGATTAGTGGGCCTGGTAGTAATTCGGTGTCTTCAAGATTCAAGACAAGATTGAATAGGTAATTTATAATAATTATAAGTCAGAGTGTTCCAACGTACGCCTCGTCATAGCCACAAGTCATAGCCTACCATCGAGGTGAGACTGATTTGAATTTGCATACTTAATACCTAGCTTAATACTGTGCAAAGATTTACACGCTTGAAACGTTGATCTGATCACACATACACGGACCACTTATTTTTAGATAACCTTTGACATATTACCACAGATTATTTAATATATTATTATGTATATCCAAAGCAAATAATAGTACCTACATGCATTGACGTCTTTCCACTCTCCACCGTTTGCATGCAACGTGTCCTTAAATTTTTTGGACTAATGGTCAGGAGATCAGAAGAAGATAGGATAGGATAGTTTGGAAGAAATTTATGATTACTTTAGGTACCGGTTTAATGGAGGGAAAGAGAGGTAGAGGACGCGTGCCCACGAGATGGACAAAGAAATTACCGAGGCAACACTACAGGCGAGCATACAGCGGGCCCAATACAGAGGCGGAGACTGTGGTGACACAACCGGCCCACGATGGTCACGTCCCTCAGGTTACGACTAAATAAGCATAGACAAAGGATTTTCTGCGACGAGTGACGGTTCGCAACCCAGGGCAACTCGTACCAGCAATGAGAGGAACTTAAGACCACACAGAGTACTATATTAATTACTGATTTTGTACTACTGGGTTTTCGGTGAAGGAAAATATCCTAAAGAAATCTACGTGCTTAAATTTTGAGGCGTGTGTTGTATCCACTGTCTCTTAAATGGTGGAGATGGTCTCATTCACCACCTGTCGGGACAGAGCTGGATTCGCTGTTTCTCTGGATAAAGCTGTTCTGAATATGGTATTTTTAGAATATCTACTTCGGGGAATAGTCTTTCGTGAGCATGATATGCTATGTTATGGGTAGAGATCGGATAATCGGATGCATATTTACCTAAAGTTGAGGTGTTTTCTATTACGGAGTGCACTTTTGTAACGAAAAAAAAAGTGTTTTTTTGTTTAATTTTATAATTTTAGGATGTCGCTTTCTTACTATGCATCCGATTAGTTATGCATTCCCGGACTTCCTGACATCCCAGGATTTAATTTAACAAAAAATGTTTTTTCCTTTTTAAATTAAATAGTTTAAGAAGTTGCTTTCATACTTTGCATCCGATTAGTTATGCATTCCCACATTTTCTTGGCATCCCGAAAAATATTTAAAAAAAAATGATTTTAAGAGCCGCTTCCATAATTTTATAGCCAAAAATGAAGTTTAGGTAAATATGCATCCGAATATCCGATCTCTATGGGGTATCAACATATCTTTTACCAAACCGCACTTTTCCGTTCCTGCAGTGGGTTTCTAACTAGGTTTCTAAGCCTGCAATTATAATGTACACAACAGAAGTGCGATTTTTGAAAATCATACGAGCGACTTGGCAGTAGAAAATGTCAAAATTACTATGGAGATTATGCATCTTTCTACTGCCAAGTCGCTCGTATGATTTTCAAAAATCGCACTTCAGGTATAGCTGTGTAGGTGCTTGCAGTAGTAGATCGGCGCGCGAAGGGTGTGACATATGATATGACTTCTGCATGTCGACTGTCGTTCTATAGCGCGAAAGTGCTGTTATGTTATATCATACTCATATTTCGTCAACATACTTAAACTCATGTCCATAGGGTGGACAGAAACGTTGCTGCAATTACTTAACATATTAAGAAAGGTTAATCGTTCTCTAGTGTCTAGTTAGGTGGCCGGGGCCAGGGCGACTCGCACACAAAAATCCAGTCAAAAAGAAACCTTATCCCTTAGTCGCCTTCTGCGACACCCATGGAAATAAATGGGAGGGTCCATTCTCTACAAACACCACATATTCTTAATACAGATTCTAATAAGAACAAAATGTTAATGTTGTTTAAGAAAGCTAATAAAAATTTATTGTTTATAAGTAATTAGTTTTTTTTAAATATTTAAGATCAATAACTCGCGTATAGATACTAGACTGATAGTGAATACTAAGCAGGTTTATGACTTAAACAATAATTAAATTAATAAAATATCTTTATTTTTAGTCAAAATAACAACTTATGGAAAAACAATGTAAAAAGATACATTTGATGCACTTTCTGTAGAAATTACAATACATGCAAATAATTAACATTATCTTATTTTTAATGATAGATACAAAGCAACTGTTAACATAGTCAAGTATGTATTTACAAACAATGTTGTTGAAGAAACTATTCACAAACATTCATCAATATTCAATAAACTGTTCACATCACTGTTATATTATATTATTAAGACAGAACTGCTCCATCCTCTTGTTTTAGATAGAATCTTCACAAATTTTCCTTGAAAACTGTCTCTAATGAAAACAATTACAAATCAATATGTAGAACAGAAGTATTTTTGGAATAATTATGGTAGCAAACTGAGAAATAGCTTTTTGTATTAATTGCTTTTTTTTCACTAGGCAATATTTACGAGTTGTTGCTCACTGTAGGTGCAATAAGCAACATTTAGTCTTAGCAATGTTGCCTTGCTATCCATTTTTCTAAATAAGAAAAATATGATTGTAACAAAATGTTAAATAAATACAGCCAAAAAGGCACATTTCAGTCAATTCATAAGCCTATATTTAACAAAAAAAATTACAATTTACCTAACATTATAATCTGTCAAAATATGATCTTTTTCGAAAACTAAAACTTCCAAACCGAAGGCAGATTATAAATGTGGTCAAATTGCAAATCCTTTGAATGTACAAATTTTAATATTTATTGCAATTCTGGTTGAGATATGGAATTAAATAGTCTCCCGAAGAGGTAGGTTGTTAAATAGCAACATAACGTGAAACATTGCTAAACATTTCTCCATAGTTTGTTAAATTTAGCATGATATGTGTGACAGCAAGACGGAGTGATGCGTAAGAAATAAGAGCATACATTTGTGACAGATGTTCAGGTATCAAGCCAAATTTTACAAACTATAGATACTTATTGAGCAGCAAATATTGCCTATTGAATACACTGCCATATCCACAATTACTGTAATACACTTTCAACACACAATTTCTTTAATGGAGGTTCACTTAGCACATCATTCGCACCAAAAAGAATATCTTTCGTTAATTTGAAAGTAACTCTCATCATTTCTTTCTTCGGTGACACATTTCTAACATCAAAAATATCTAAAATGTTTGTGGATATATCACATCCTATGTTAGTTATTACCATTTGTTTAGCAACAGGTCCTGGGTCGTCACCGACAGCAAAACAGTAAACGTAAACAATAATTTCACAATCAAACTTACTCCTTAATTCTTGGTCTTTTATCAATCCATTAAAATATTTAAGAAATTCCACAGCCATTGCTGGTAAATTCATTGTGATGTGTATTTTAGAATTCCTTTCTATTTTACGGTCACCTTTGCAATAATCAATGATGTAATCTTTGAATACATTGCAAATAAAATCCTTTCCGTCCTGATTGTACGACTCAAATAATGACATGTTCACTTTATTGTGTTTAGCGTTGTGATTCAGCCATTTAAATGAGTCAGGATTAAGATCGTTCGCAAAAACTTTTACTTTACGTTTCGCGGCAGGCACCGAGAACGGACCGACTCCACAAAAAACATCAAATAACACATCTCCTGGTTTTAAAAACCCCAATATTCGTTCATGTTCTTTCCCCAGACGAGGATTCCAGTACACTTTTGAAAAATCAAACTGGAAATTGCAGCGGTTCTCTTTGACGGTAACGAAAAAGTCTTCATCTCCGGCGATGACTTCCATACTAAAGTTGCGATAAGCGTTATCTATGATGTTGCTCTTGTTAACTACGGTGCGGCACAACTTAATCTTGTCTACGAGCACCTGACCGATGAGCTGACGGTACTCGAGAAGATGCTCGCGCAGGTTTAGATGAATAATGTGACCGATTTGAGAAAAACCACTCACTACCTCTTCGTTTTCAGGAAGAACGGCCTTGAATATTGTTTCGTATTTCCAATTTTCATAAGATAGTTGGATTTCTTTTGTAGCAAAATTGTTTTCATTCACTCCATGCTGTTCGAAAGCTACTCTGTCATCTTCTGATATGTCGTCCCATTGAGTCACTTTTTCTGGGTTCAAATGGATACACTTAGTCAATGTTTCCTTTTCTAAACTCTGCACTGGCTTGAAGTTCTCGAACTTTAGAATGTAATGCTTGCATATAGGGGTGATTTTCGACAGCCTGTCCTCCGAGACCTTCAAAATTGGTACGCCAACATTACGCAAGAATTTCTCACGATCAAGCACTTTCATACCACGCACACCGACCGGCACCAGCGAAACTGGAGGCGACGAAGTCATTTTAGGCAAATATTTACGGTAAAACCACCGAAAAACCGCCAATGTCATACCAAAAGTGAGCTAGAGAATGTAACACATTTCAATTGGCATACTAACCTATTTCGAGGTCAGAATGGAAGAGAGAGTGTCGCCACAGTTGATAGAGAGCTAGAACTTGCTTTATTGATTAGTATTTAATTAATAAATTAGCTATTATTTACAAAAATATCACAATTTGTTCCGTACAAAAGGGGACAACCGCGTGACACTTCACTTGTCAATTTGACTTTGACATTTGAGTTTGCGTTTTGAAATATTCGTCTCTGTGTAGCGTTCGTTTAAAAATTAAAAACAACCTTTTAAGCCGGGTCCACTGCGCCATGTTATCGTGTTTGCTAACATCGTTTTCTAACTTTCCCCTCCCCCGCAGGCGAACGCGGGTGATGTTTTCCGATGCAAATGGATAAAATCATCCGCGTTCGCCTGCGGGGGAGGGGAAATGGTTTGCTAACGTGTTATGCTAACATATAACATGGCGCAGCGGACCCCGCTTTACACACAAAAAAAAAAATTATACAAACACTCAGCAAACACTGGAGAGTTTGCTTGCCGCCATTATTTTGTTCGTTTGTGTCTGTATTTGATATTTGTGAAAAGTAGGTTTTTAGTGATATTTGTGACATAATTTCGTGCGGATTGTGTACCAAACGGTTGCGTAGATCGACCAACATAACAGGAATCTCAAATACATACGAAGAAAGAACAAAAGTTTTGGTGCAAGTTTACTCGTACATGGTAGTTTTGGGGGCAACGCGCGAGCTTACAAAATCAACCAGAATTTCATTGTCATTTTTCATCTATCATCCCATCATCGCCCAGGAGAGTTCTGCACGAGAATCTTGAAGAAAAGGACGGGCTTTGTTTCTTAATTTTCTAAATTAGTTTTTCATGGTCATTATTGTGTTAATGTGGTGGAATTAGTTTAATAATGTGCCATTAATGGAGGACAATGTAGTAAAAGTGAGAAATAAAGAAGGCGCTCCCGTTTGATTCGGATTGATCCTCGCGTAAAACTTATCTTGAACTTGGAATGTGTGTATCACCCACACATTTCAATATTTAGGTGTAAGATTAGTTAAGTTAGTTTTAAGTACAAAGAAAAATGTAACTTATGACCATGCTGTAAGGGCTAGTTCCCATTGCATTTCCGAAAGGATAAATTGTATAAAAAAAAAAAAATCAGCAAACACTGAACAGTTTTTGCCCGCGACTTCAGTTCCCGTCATATAAAAATCACACAGCCCACTTATTGCTAAAAGTTTGTTTGGTAAGATTTAGTCTGATTTTTTGAACCCACGACGCAAAAAGATAGGTGTTATAAGTTTGACGCCTATATCGGTCTGTCAGTCTGTCTGTCTGTTTGTCGGTCTGACTGTCTGTGGCATCGTACCTCCCAAACGGTTGGACCGATTTCGATGCGTTTAAAAAAAAATTGAAAGCAAATTTTTGCGAGCGTTTTCTTAGCTTTGTTTTTGTATAGGTAAATTGGTTCAGCAGTTTTCATGTAACTTTAAAAATTCCGAAATAACATTAATTTAAATACCCCCAACGCCAAAAACAAAAAAAATGGTAATTTAAGCTGAAAAAGTTAAGATAAATGCACATCCAGTGATGTGCATTCAGGGTGCAGTGAGGGTATTTAATCTTCTTGACGCAGACGCATCCTTCAAAAGAGTGTCTCTTCACTTCAAGTTTTCCTGTAAAAAAAGGTTCCAAATCAATCTCGAATCAACGACATCTATCGAGCCAATTTTCTACTTTTCTTTTTTAATGGCTTTCGGAAAATCACCTAGTTTCATGGAAAATCCCACATAGGATCTCTGCTCCTCTGTCGCTACACTACTACGCTGCTACGGCCTTAGATCAAAGTAAGCTACGGCGCGGTGGCGTGTAGCAGCTGTGGTAGCAGGCGTAGTGTAGCTACGGCGCGCGTAGTCCTGTTCTCAAATTTTGAGGTATGTAGTTTTTAGGGTTCCGTACCCAAAGGGTGAAAACGGGACCCTATTACTAAGCCTACGTTGTCCGTCAGTCCGTCCGTCTGTCCTACCTATTTAGGGCTGTAACTTTTAGCTAGATAGTTGACATTTTCTCAGATTATGCGTTATTACGGCGGATCCCAGATAACATTTAGCCGTCCTAATGACGTCTTTTTACAGTCTTGCTCGACCTAGGTGACGTACATTTTCGACGTCTGTAGGTCCGATAAAGGACGTACATTTGTCACAACCTAATGACGTCGGATCAAGACGTCCGTAGGCCGTTGTATCAAGACGTACGTAGGCCGTCGTATTAAGACGTCCGTAGGCCGTCGTATCAAGACGTCATTAGGTTGTGACAAATGTACGTCCTTTATCGTTCCTACAGACGTCGAAAATGTACGTCACCGAGGTACGAGACTAGACGTACTTAGGACGTCATATCAAGACCGATCCAGGCACCTTAGGGTGCGTCCACAGCTGGCGAACGCGCCGCAAATGCGCAACTCGCGAGCCGCTCGCGAGCTGCACATTCGCGGCGCGTTCGTCAGCTGTGGACGCACCCTTAGGTTGCCTGTCCATTGACACGAGCTGGCTGGCGGAGCGGGGAAGCGGAGTTTTATTAACCAATCAGGATTGCATAAAATCTCGGCAGAGCTCCTGATTGGTTAATATTTTCTTCGCTACACCGCTCCGCCAGCCAGCTCGCGTCAATGGACAGGCAGCCTTAGACTGAGATTCAGAGACAAGATTTGAGTATAAGATCCTACTTCGATATGTCAAAATTTTATTGATTTTTACATATCAAAATAGAAACTAATACTCAAATTTCGTTTCTGAATGTCAGCCGTAGAATGACGTTCCTAGACTACGGTGGAGTGAACTAGGGTTGTAAATAAATAAATTAATGAACACCGAAATGTAAAATTTTATTTAAAGATTTTACTTTTAGTAAAAGATGTTCTAAAAATAGTTTAAACATTTTAAGATCCGAGCATTTTCGTACATTTTTAATTGCATCTACATAATTATAAAGAAATCAATTTAAATTCGGAGAGGCGATAGTTTGAAGCTGTTGTTTACCATATGGGAAAACCAAAGCCTCTAACTATTTATCCTTTCTGGAGAATGCTGTAGCCAGGTTTTGATGCTAACTTCGACGCCCTCTGCCGTTGCAGTTGCAGTTGTGCTAACAACGCCTTCTATAAAGAAACAAGAAAGATACAATTTATTAATTGTAAAAAATGGTCGTGGGAGTAGCACCCACGCACACAGGGCTCCGTATCATTTTATTATTTGCCAAGATACCTAAATGCCACAACAACAAACTGAATATGTATACAACGTGTTAATGAATTAACGCAAAACTAGAAAGTAGTTTGATTAGAATCGAGAGCAGAATCGAATTATCATGGTTTCAACATAGGTAATTTTTTTCAAAATATTAATTCATTTGTGTCTAAAATTTTAAATTTAATGAACCCAACGCCAAACTTCCGCACAAGCACACTCACCCGACTAACTACCAAAACAAGATTATTAAAATGTATCCATGAGTACGTTAGCGCTTTCTATCATTGCTGAAATGATAACAAATCATTTTTGACTCAAAACTTAAAATGCGAATAACTTTTAATTTTACTATCAAAATAATGAAATTATTGTTTCTATCTAATTATTTTGTTATAAATCAGTTGGGGTGTATGAGGTTTTGCGTTAATTCATTAACACGTTGTATAGGCTACCTCAGTAGGCCTTGCATGCCACCTCCGAGAAAACGATAAAAATCGAGATGTGCCACCATCCTTATTAATTTACGTATGCCAGAAAGAGAGCGTATGACGCTTTTCTCGTTTAAACACTTTGTCGTGGATGGCATGCTAGCCGTGCTGTTGTGGAGTTGTTTACAGTTGTTGAGATTATACCGCTGTGATATACTGAAAAACGGATTGACAGCATAGGCTTAGTAATAGGGTCCCATTGACAACCTATGTGTACGGAACCCTAATAATAATTCATTAAAACTAATTATTTGAATTCCAAATAGTGCAAAGATATTGAATGGGGGATTGACGTAAACAATATTGAGATAGTATTGGAGAATTTCGGTAGGTACTTATGTACTCACCTACAATGCAGTCTCTGATACGTAGAGTGCAAAAATCTTTTTCGATTTTGATTTTCGTTGCAGTTTTCATTCCATAGAAATTGTACTCTGCAGCTAGCTTGTCGGAAATGTAGGACTTCATTGTACGTGGCACTTTACTGGAAACATCTCGACCTGACATCTGTAAAAAGAAATAAGTTAGTTAGGTACTTGTAAATCAAACCAAAATTATTTTCTTAGACAAGTAACTAGTGGACCCGTCAGCGGCCCCTCCCCAATCGCCCGCACCCCTCCCCTCCTGCTACACAATTCTTAATCCAATCCTTTAATAATTCTCTGCGTTATTAAATAGAAGCGTCGTCGTAGTTAATTCATACAAGCATCCCGAGAAGCCAGGTTCCCCGAAACTGAAAACTGACTAGCGGGGCTAGTACGCCAACCCACGATAGCGTCATATAGCTCTATCACGCTTCCGCTCTCTTTCTATTGGGGCGCGAACGAAAGAGATAAAAGACTAAATTTGGCAGATGAATGTGTTAAATGTCGCTATCGCCGGTTGGCGTACTAGCCCCAGAAGCCGTAGCATCATAGTGTAAAGAACTAATAGTGGTGAAGCTCAGCGGTCGCGGCAGGCCAATCGTGCGGGGCGTGCGGGGGCCGGGAGGAGTGCCTCCCGACCCACGTTGCCTGCGCGCGTATCTTAACAGCGAATTGAGTTAGGGTACGCCCGTCCCCCGCATGCCGCGCGGGCATAGACCCGCCACGACCGCTGAGCTTCATCACTATTATTTTATTTACACTATGGTAGCATGCTACACGTGATACGGCTGTATCACGTCTTTTATCTCGTTCGTTCGTGCGCAAATAGAAAAAGAGCGAATGTGTGATAGTGCTGTATTACGTTGGCATGCTACCCATGCAGGAAAGGGATAAAATGTTATACGTACCTACCAGTTTCGTAAAACACTTGCTGCACACCATAAAGTTTCCAATTTTCGCTGGGGGACGTGTTGAGATTGAGGATCAGCTCAAAAGCTTTGGGCCTTTTTATGACCGGCCAATACACTTCACACCATCGTGGCTTCAGCACTCTGAATCCACAACAGAAATAGCACCGCCACCGCAAACAATAAACTGGATCACTGTGCACTTGGCTGGGCGGTCCTCGTCCATTACTAATACACTTTAGGTTCAATTTCTTTGTATAACACTAACTCAACAACAAAAAGGACTCCGATGCGCATAGAAAAATGGCGCGACTGAGCTGAGAAAAAAGGAGGCAAAATGAATGTCAATGTCATTGTCAAATTGACTTAGAACGTCCGTCAGTATAACGTCCAACTTGCGTCCAACACAGGACGTATACTGGCTGACGGTAAAATGACGTTCCTAGTACCAACTAGTACGTACTTCTACTTCTACCAACATCGGACTATTTGGACTGACTGTATAAGTACCTTAAAATGACGTCATTTTTAAGTCGCCGACCGTAAATGTTATCTGGGATTTGTTAACAAATAATAAAAATTTCAAAAAGTTAAAAATTATGGGGGTTCTCAACAAGAAACTAGTTTTTATCAACGTTTTTTCTTCACGCTCTATCGTAAAAACGGTAATACATACAAGCGTCAAACTTAGTGGGATTATAGAGCAAACTCTACAGAATAACAACAAATACCAAAAACCGGCCAAGTATGAGTCGGTCTCGCGCTAAAGGTCCCGGACAAAAATAATAATAAAAAAATCTAAGTTAATAATGTTGTGTTCTGTGGTGGTGTGGTACGGAACACTCAGTGCGCGAGTAGCCCGACTCGCACTTGACCGATTTTTATTGAATGGCAGACCTAGACCTTACCTTGACGAAACGATATTTTTGAAATCTTTGTATGGGTGTCTATCTGTCTAGTAGGTACCTAATACCTAACGTAGAACGTCGCAGTTTTTTACCCAAAACCTACATAAAAATGTATAATTTGCAAATAGGTACTTAAGGGGCAATGTAAAAAAAATTGGATTCTTCAAAGCTCCATATATCATGAAGTACTAACAGTAGGAGTATGATTTTCGGATATGTGTAAATTGAACATATAATTGAAGTTTTGATTAGAGCCAAAACACAATTAAGACAAATTTTCTCGATAGAAAAACAAGCCAAAGTGGCCTCCGTTTTTGTCTATCAACGCTTGTTGCTAAACGGTGAATAATAGAAACATGAGACTTGATTTAAAAAAAAGAGATTGCTATTATCTAAGTTTTGATTAGAGCAGAATTGAACTAACATAAATAGTACAATCACAATTAAATAAAGTTTGTTTTTTCGCTTGATCCGTTCCAGGCGCGCGCGTCGCCCCATCTCTTTCTCTCGCATCTGGCAGTAATATAAGCTATCACACGCCCGTTTCGCTAAAATTATTTTTCGACATAGGCTCTTAACAGTCCAGCACAATATATTATATAGGTATACTAGACATGTTTGCCAGGTAGGTACGTTCCGCTGAGGTCTTACGGGTCAAGGTATGTTTTGTGGAAATTGGTTGTGCGTCAAAGTATTATATAAAACGAGCTTTTACCCGCGACTTCGTCCGCATAAATTATATACCAGATTTTAAGTCAGACGATAAGCTATCAAACAAAAAAAGTTTCATTAAAATCGGTTCAGTAGTTTTTGCGTGATACTCGAACAAACAAACACCCAAACAAACAAACAAACATACAAACAAACAAACAAACAAACAGACAGACAAAAAATCCAAAAATTGGTGATATGGAATCAAGGACACCTAAAAACCATATCGTAACTTTTTTTTTTTTAATATCTTCAATGTACAGACACACTTCTGTTACAGTTTTATAATAGTTTAGATTGATCCCTCTGCAACCACCCTAAAAGTACAATTAACTTTTAATTTAAAAAAAATCAGTAAAGGTGATTTGAGAAAGGTTTGTTTTTATTCTACCATTAGGTATAATACTATAGGAATTCGGCAGGAACGAAAGTGTATTTAGTAGATGTAAAGTTTTATACAGTACCACCTCTACGAGGCAGATAACGGGCGGTCCATTCCGGCACCGGAACATTTCATGGAAACGAGTGTTGTGCTTGTGCTCTAACTTAACTACCCGCTCTCAACTCTTTCCGTCTTCGAATAGGTTCCGTACACGTTGTTTCCTTTTATATATTCTTCGTTTGTGTACAACTATTACCTACATTTGTAAATAGCGGATTTGGCGAATAAAATTTTAGTAACGCGTGTTTACAAAATTTTATTTTCTGTCGTTGTAGTTAGATTCTGAAGTAGATTTAGTTACATCACATGTTAATTATCCGTTGTACCTACCTATTTTATTTAATTATATCAGATTCTTATAATTTCAGATGAACAATCTGCCACAGGCTTTGCATGCATTCACTTATCTATGCATAAAGTGAACCTACATTTTACAACTACGAGTAGTACAGTTTAAAGTTACTCATTAGATTCTAGATTAACAGAACGATAAAATTTATCTTTAGAAAAGTAGGTACCTACCTAAATACTTACCTACATGAAGGTAAATTGTTAGACCGCTTCTAACACACGAAAATATTCCTTGACCTATGGAATAACGTAATAAGTATAATCTATCTAAATCAAAACTATTATAAAACTGTAAGAGAAGTGTCTCTGTAGGTACATTGAAGATATAAAAAAAATTACGATATGGTTTTTAGGTGTCCCTGACTCCAAATCAATCTATTTTAGAATTTTTGTCCGTCTCAAATTTAATAAAAATTTATTATTATTGATTGAAAAATTCGTTCTCTGGCTAGTGGGCTCGGTAGCGAAATTGGATAACGCACTTCCCCGGTTTGGAAGGGTGTGGGTTCAAGTCCCGCCCGAGACTGAATTTTTCAATCTTTAATTTGATTCGAAATAGCACAACATGGCTGTAACATGTTTAAAATCAATAATATTTGAAATTTTGTCTGTCTGTTTGTTTGATCGAGCGTCACGCAAAAACTACTGAACCGATTTTAATGAAACTTCTTTGTTTGATAGATTATGATCTGACTTAAAATCTGGTATATAATTTGTGTGGACGAAGTCGCGGGTTAACTCTAGTTTATTCATAAAAGCATTTAGATTAATCACAAAAAAAGCGGTCAGCAAGCGTCGTCAAAATCAAAGATACAAAAACAGACATAAATCAGCAACATGCTTCGTCAAAACAATGAAATACATGCTCAGTCAAATAACCCGCCCCTTGTCGATCCCGGCGCAAAGGAGCCCATAATGCTTGCAGCGTTGCCACGTTGAATTGCTATGGCTCGCCTCTGCACCAGAACAGAAACGACCCGGAACGGGGGTCACAATATCGCTCCCTCAGTCGACGACGGCCAACCTCCGCAACGAAGGTCTTAGCCTCGGCTCTTTTGGACCTATGGAGTTTATATTACATACAATCACTTTCAGATAATATGGCCGCAGGTACTCTCTCATTAGTAACAAAGTAGAATAAACAAAGCCATTCCTAGACCGCCAGTACTCGAAACGAAGTTTTCTTCAGTTCTGGGCGAACTTTTTAATTTAAATTTGTGACCGCCGCGGCACGGCACAAAGCGCACAATACATTGTCTTACATTGTGTTGCGTTTTCAAAGGCTGTATATTGTTTAGTTTCCTACTCTTCTTAGTTTATATATACCTATTGTATTTATTACTTTACTTTACTTGGGCCAAGCAAGTAGTATCCTTCGAAAACAGGCAGGACAAAGAAGTCGCTCGTCGAGTCAAGAACGCTTGGTAGAGCAACTGGTCCATGAAGAAACTGATAAAGGGTGACCTTCCACTGTCACTCAAGAGCAGACTCATCGACATGTGTACTCTGCTCATCCTAACTTACGGTGCTCAAACTTGGTCATTAACAAAGGTTCAAAAGTCCAAACTGCTGGTTTGTCAAAGAGCTATGGAGCGCAGTATACTAGTTGTAAAACGGACAGACCGTATCCGGAACACAACACTGCGCTCCAAAAATAAAATAGCTGACATAGGGGAAAAGGCAGCAAAACTGAAGTGGAACTGGGCTGGGCATGTTTGCAGAATGCACACTGAGCGGTGGGCATCAATCCTCACGACGGGAGCCGAGGTCGAGGCAGACCCCGGAGAAGATGGCGAGACGAGCTGGATGCCTACTGCAGTGAGTGGCGGGACGTAGCACCGAATAGAGAGATGTGGAAGGGTGTGGGGGAGACCTTTGCCCAGCAGTGGGACAAAACAGGTTAAAAAAAATATTACTTAATTTATTTACCTACTTTAGAAGTTTATGTACGCACGGCGACAGATCAACCTACCCATAGTTCGACCTTATGTCCATGAACATAGAGTTCAACTATGGTTAGTAACATCCCAGAGGATGTTACTAAGTAGACCTTATAGTAATTTTGCACTAATTCATTAAAACATATCAGAATATACAACGTGTTAATGAAGTAGCGCAAAACCTCATACAGCCCAACTGATTTATAACAAAATAATAAGATTAAAACAATAATTTCATTATTTTGACTTATTTGTATTTTAAGTTTTGAGGCAAAAATGATTTGTTATCATTTCAGCACTGAAAGAAAGCGCTAACGTACTCATGGATACATTTTTATAATCTTGTTTTGGTAGTAAGTAGGGTGAGTGTGCCCGTGCGGTGGGTTGACATCGGGTTCAGAAAATTTTAAATTTTCCAAACAAATTATTTAATATTTTGAAAAAAATTACCTATGTTGAAACCATGATAATTCGATTCTGCTCTCGATTCTAAGCAAACTACTTTCTAGTTTTGCGTTAATTCATTAACACGTTGTATAGGTAATTATGCTATGCATATATCCATACATCCATTAATATAGGTACTTAAAAAAAAATCTAAACTATTATAAAACTGTAACAGAAGTGTGTCTGTATACACGGCGACAGGTCAGGTTACCCTGTTTGGACTTTGAACTATTAGAAGGTGAATGCTGCGAATCGTACGAGAGGGTTATGTTGTTGTTGTTGTTTCGTCTCACAGCATGCGCCCGCGCCGGCATCGGCAGCCGCGTCTATGCAGGCTCTCTACCGCACTATTTTGTGTTTTGTACGTAGTGTAGAGTTATGGGTATATAGGGTGCGTAACCTGATGTCTCGTCGTATGTACATTGAAGATACATACAAAAAAAAATTACGACATGGTTTTTACCTATCCCTGATTCCAAATCACCAATTTTTGGATTTTTTGTCGGTCTGTTTGTTTGTTTGTTTGTTTATTTGTTTGTTTGTTTGTTTGGGTGTTTGTTTGTTCGAGTATCACGCAAAAAATACTGAACCGATTTTGATCAAACTTTTTTTGTTTGATAGCTTATCATCTGACTTAAAATCTGGTATATAATTTATGCGGACGAAGTCGCGGGTAAAAGCTCGTAGTCTAATAAAACTATGTATGTACATAGTTATAGACATAGCAGTCACAAACAGAAACATTTAGTTCTAACCTTTTATTTGTTAAACAAAAGATAAAGAAGGGTTCTCTCTGTAAAGTTCGCACTGTTCTAAGTCCTACAGACAGCGACAAAAGCGGCAACGTGTGTGTCGGACCACTCTTAGTACAGAGCCTTTACCCGCACATTCGAACTTCGCATTTGCGTGAACATTTTCGTTCCAATGTCAACTCTATTCCAATGAAGTGCGGACCGAAACAGTGGCGATATAGCGAACATCGAAAGTGCGGGTACAGGGTCAGGGTTCCGTCCGTAGTCCATAGTAGGTTTTATTTCATAGTAGGTAGGTCCGTAATCATTGTACATTTTTACCTCCTCAAGACAGAATTGAAAAGAATTTTAGTTTACCCCTAGTTTTTATATGTAGATTTATATGCCCGTATTCCAAAATGGCAACAAAAAAGCAAGGTAATTGCCCGGCATTCAGATAGTCACGCGTTAACACACAAAAATTAACCTGTGGAAGTTTGAGGAAAGGTGTTTCTCCTTATATGATAACTTTTGAATCAAGTGTGTGAACCTCATAATCTTTCTCATCTAATGAGTCTATTCAATCTTCTACATGATTTCTATTTAGACGAATATTCACGATAACCATACAACGTGTTAATGAATTAACGCAAAACTAGAAAGTAGTTTGTTTAGAATCGAGAGCCAAATCGAATTATCATGGTTTCAACATGGGTAATTTTTTTCAAAATATTAAATAATTTTTTTGTGAAAGGACATCTGGCACATAATACCCAAAAATGTATAACCGTCTTTCTATTTTTATTATGGACTATGGAACACTAGAAACTAACTGCAGGCATTAGTTTATTTTATAATGATTTATTAGTTTTTATCTTTTTTATATAAAAAAACATTGTGCTTGCAACAGGCTTGCAACACCTCTTACCTCCTCCTACGAAACAACATTGAAAGCCATGTTGGGGTTGCTGCTTTTTTATAATTTATTAATAATAAATGATTAAATAACTCGTTAATTAAAAATAAATGATACTATCTGAGTCGTTTTTATAAAACCTCATAATTTATTACACATTTGACTTCAGTCAAAACTTCTATACATTTTAAGGTATTTTTTCAAGGGAGAGCGGCGCTTGTCCTTTAAATTTACTGAACCCGATGTCAACCGACCGCACGGGCACACTCACCCTACTTACTACCAAAACAAGATTATTAAAATGTATCCATGAGTACGTTAGCGCCTTCATTCATTGCTGAAATGATAACAAATCATTTTTGCCTCAAAACTTAAAATGCGAATAACTTTAAATTTTAACTACAAAAATAATGAAATTATTGATTCAATCTAATTATTTTGATATAAATCAGTTGGGGTGTATGAGGTTTTGCGTTAATTTATTAACACGTTGTATATTTCCTAAAATAGTTAATTTAGATTGTTGCATCCACAAGCAATCTATTTTTCCTATTCCCGACCTTCGAAGTTTTTCGCTTACCTAGCACTTTTGACTGTGACTGTACCTAAAAGTTGTGCTGATTGCGATCTATAGGTTCACGGCTCAATGGTCAGTTTATTTATAGACTTGCTTTTTACTGAAAGCTAAAGAAAGTAATCTAAACTAATGGAAATATATAATTTTCGCAGAAAGAAGAAAAACTGCTTTTTACATGAAGCAGAAATTTAAATCAGTTAAGTTTTTTTCATATTTTCATAAAAGTACCGGAGCGTAGGCCACATTAATTCCGCCGCCCCATGGTACCTTTCTAAAATAATGATTTTCCATTTGTAGTAAGGAAGGCTCTAATCTAAAGTTAAATAAACGAATGAATTAGTCAATAAGAAAGAGCGTAATAACACCGCTCTTTTTGAGTCGGCGGGCGGTTAAAAAGAATCAAGAATTACAATTTTTTACGGGACTTTTTAATTGCTCTGAAATCTGCCGCCCCTAGGACGCTGCCGCCCCTAGGCCGCGGCCTATCCTATTGACAAATCCAGGCCCTGTACCCGGACTTCCGATTTTCGATATATCGCGACAGTTTCGGTCCAAACTTCATTGTAATAGAGTTGACATTGGAACGAAAATGTTCACGCAATTGCGAAGTTCGAATGTCTGGGTAGACCCTCAGGATTGCACAAATGTCGTTTAGAACTCTACACAAAAACTATGCAATTATAGAAACTTCTTCTCTGTGCTAGTGGCTCAAAGATTTCCATACAAATCATAAATTGATCCTAGCATTGAAACTATATATTTTATCGGAAATCTGACAACCACAGGCACAAAAATTAGTATCTAGTTCGCGTTTAATTTCATTGATTTTAATTGGTTAGTATGGAAAATAGGATCTAACTTAGTTTGTATGCAATGCACTCGGGCGCGCTTCAAGGACTATCTTCAATAATTAAAGCATGTAAAGGACACTGGGCAAAAATGTATGGCCACTGGTCCAAGACCCCCTGCTACGACACAGGTAGGGATAGTTAGAGGATACCCAAACGTACATGGCACCCAAGGGGCATCAAAATATTATGGAGAAAAAAAAAAGATACAGGATGTTTTATTTTGACGAAGTCGTTTTAGGGGGTAGTCGTTTTGATATTATGGCCCCGAAGGGTGTAATGTCTTTCGGGGTGATCAGACACTTAGCTAAAACTACTAAAAGTTATTATTAGGCATGTAAAAGTAATAAGGCTCACATTTACTATACCGGCAATTTCAAGATGTGATAATGATTTTCTCGTTTTAAGTGTTGTGTGTTTTGAGGGCTAAAGATTATTTTGCATTAATAATAATCAAAAACAACAATACTATCCACATGACACAAGGAATTCAAGCAACAGATGTAAATAGCGGCTAAATGCTAACATCAGTATGAAAAACCGCCAGACAAAACACCTTGTATCTTTTTTCTCTAGAAAAGATATTGGTGCCGCATATATGCCGTAGTATGCCACTTATGGGGAGGCTCTTGGACCACTTCTGCCCACTGTCCTTTTCCTCACTGCACTGTGTTTTCCTTCACCGCCGAGCTAATGCCAAATTCACATGAAAACCACAGAAAAACTCAGTGCTACGAGCCTGGTATCAAACCAACCCACGATTGTCAGACGTGCTCGGTTTTGTAGCGAAATGTTTTTGTTATCTGGCTAATGGAATGTAGGACCACAAGGTGTATGTAAGTAAACACCTTAGCTCAGCATAGCGGAGTACCTATACAGCCGTCTAACTTACGTGGTTATTTACGAGTTTTCGTACAGCCGGTGAAATACAGGCCGTTAACAAAAGAGTTTTTCCTACACTGAGGATGCCGAAACTTTTATCTACGGTTGAGTTTCTTATCGTTGAGTAAATAATGGCGCCTCAGTTTTCATATGAGACTAGAGTTTCACCGCGACTTCGTCCGAAGGGGTTTCCGTTAGGTATCGTGTGAGATAAAAGATATATACAACGTGTTAATGAATTAACGCAAAACTAGAAAGTAGTTTGTTTAGAATCGAGAGCAGAATCGAATTATCATGGTTTCAACATAGGTAATTTTTTTCAAAATTTTAAATAATTTATTCGTAAAATTTATGTCAACCCACCCCGCGGGCACACTCACCCTACTTACTATCAAAACAAGATTATTAAAATGTATCCATAAATGATAACAAATCATTTTTGCATCTGAACTTAAAATGCGAATATAATCCCCGCAAGTTGATATTGCGACTGGCGGCCATCTTGGTGACGTAATTTTGACGTAGTCGACTGTGCAACATCAGTACCGTTCGCAAGGTTAGCCCGTGCTTGATTGATGACGTCACTCAGCGGTTATTGTGACAAGGTTCCATCGCAATATCAACTTGCGGGGATTATAACTTTAAATTTTAACTATCAAAATAATGAAATTATTGTTTCAATCTAGTTCTTTTGTTATAAATCAGTTGGTGTGTATGAGGTTTTGCGTTAATTTATTAACACGTTGTATATAAATTGTTTACGTAGCCTGTTCAGTGTCCCACTGCTGGGCAAAGGCCTCCCCTTTTAATGATAATTATATAAAAAATGATATATCTTACCCAATTTTAATGCAATTTTAAATCTAATCATGAGCTTTCAGACACAAAAATTTTCATCAAAATCCAGTAGTTTTTGCGCGATGCACGAACAAACAAACATTTGTAGATTTTATAATAGTATAGATTCTTCTAGTTTTTACTAGACTGCGTAAGAAGGAGGGTAATGAAGCTACAATAGTAATATGAATGGTTAACACGTAAATCGAAATAATATTGGAATATCCGAATATCCGTTCTCAAAATGTAATGTGAGGTAATACAGTCCGACAAATGAATAAAATTACCTCATTGTGGAATTAATTAACTAAATAAAATTATGTAAAAACAAAAGTATAGTATTAAAAACCAATATTTGGTTCTCTTATAAAATATTTACTACCTAATATGTATCACTGGATATGGCGTACCTACGAGTGTTTGTGGATCTTTTAGTCAAGCTCACACGAGGATACCCGATCTTTGGGTTTGGATTTTTAACAGTTTTTGATGTTGACCCGAAAGTGAACGAGAAAGCGTAACATATAGGAAATAGGTCTAGTTCCATACAAAACTGCAATCTTACTCGACCCAAAAACTATATGGGATAGCTGTTCGCGTTTTCGACATTGGTCCTATGGAGAAAGTTGTTCAGTATGATGGTCTGCGACCATCCCCTTAAAATAGTTTCAGCTAATTTTGTTAGACCTTGTCGAGACGAGTATACCAGAGACCTAAATGATTTAAGTTATACATAAGACTCTAATCATTACATAGTATCACATAGAATAAAACAAAGTCGCTTCCCGTTGTCTGTCTGTCCCTATGTATGCTTAGATCTTTAAAACTACGCAACAGATTTTGATGCATTTTTTTGAAATAGATAGTAAGATTCAAGGGGAAGGTTTATATCAGCATTGCACCCGTGCGAAGCCGGGGCGGGTCGCTAGTAAGTTATAACTGAAATGTAACCACTACGTTTAGTACCTACATTCCTATTACCGTTATTACCCTACCTACTATCAAGGTAGTACTAGGTACCTTAACAAGGTGCAATTTTAGTACATAAGTATATTAAAACCTTCGGAATGAAGTCATTTGCCAATGGACATGTTAGATGTCTACAAAAAAAAAATACAGGAATTCAAGTAGGTATATAGGTATTGTGGTTGATTGTGGTAAGAATCAGATTCTATGTATACAACGTGTTAATGAATTAGCGCAAAACCTCATACACCCCAACTGATTTATAACAAAATAATTAGATTGAAACAATAATTTAATTATTTTGATAATTAAAATTTTAAGTTATTCGCATTTTAAGTTTTGAGGCAAAAATGATTTGTTATCATTTCAGCACTGAAAGAAAGCGCTAACGTACTCATGGATACATTTTTATAATCTTGTTTTGGTAGTAAGTAGGGCGAGTGTGCCCGTGCGGTGGGTTGACAATCGGTTCAGAAAATTTTAAATTTTGCAAACAAATTATTTAATATTTTGAAAAAAAATTACCTATGTTGAAACCATGATAATATGACTCTGCTCTCGATTCTAAACAAACTACTTTCTAGTTTTGCGTTAATTCATTAACACGTTGTAGAAATTTACATTTCTACAACGCTTGATTTACATCAAGCTCAAAAAGTGGCACCAAAAAATCTATACCGTATCTTGACTATTATAAAACTGTAAATTTGAAAAAAGAATTTAGTTTGTTTGTTTGTTTGGGTTTTGTTTGTTCGAGTATCACGCAAAAACTACTGAACCGATTTTGATGAAACTTTTTTGTTTGGTAGCGTAACATCTGACTTAAAATCTGGTATATAATTTATGCGGACGAAGTCGCGGGTAAAAGCTCGTTCTATTATAATTTTGTTCTTTGAACACTCTACCTTGCCGCCAAAACTCATAGGCGGTGTCCTATTGCCATCGCACGCGCGATGGTGCGATGCGATGTGATCGTACTGATGGTAATTCTCCGAAATTTTACAAATCGTTGAAATTTTTCCATAGAAAAATGTGAAAATTTGAAAAATTTCGGAGAATTACCCATCAGTACGATCACATCGTATCGCACCATCGTGCGTGCGATGGCAATAGGACACCGCTATACAGAATGTAATTTTTCATTAGGTGCCTAAAATTATGTTGCTTTTGTTTAGAGTTATTCTTCTGTAATTAGTTATTCTTATACGTAGTTTAGATTACGGGTATACGTACGTGCTTCAGACCATCAAACTGAACAAGTTTCACTATGGAGTCAGCATCGAAACCGGGAAAATATCAGCTGTTCCATAGAACCCATCAATGGCTACTCAACCACAACAAAGTCTGCAGTTTTTATTTTTACAAAAAAATTTTTAGAGCTCTACTGCCTCTCATAATTAATTATAATCATAATATTATTATACCTGGCTATACTAGGAAAAAAAAACAATTAACTTTTCAGTTGTTTTCGAATTCCGTCATTTATTCCGGTTTGCGACAAATTGTCGTGACAATTTCAGCAATTTATGTAATTTATTTCAGCTACGAAATTCCGATGTTTGTTCTCGTACATTCAATATTTATTTTTGAAATTCCCATTCACCGACTACGCCCGCTGAAATTGTTAAAGTAAATGTGAAAATTACATAAAATTTTATTTGTGTGTTTTGGTGGTCGTCGAATTAACAAGCCAATGTTTTTTATGAAACATCACAATACAAATAAATGGACAACACGCATAAACCATTTTAATTGCTGGCTGATATTTTGCAAAAATTATTCAATTTGATGGTCTAAAGCACCCCTTTAAATATTACCAAACATATATGTGGGAGATTGGCATATTATTTGCTTAATTTATGTAATTTTTACTTCTAAAAATAATCCTAATGCGTGCACAAAC
Organism: Agonopterix subpropinquella; assembly: GCA_922987775.1. Classification (NCBI taxonomy): domain Eukaryota; kingdom Metazoa; phylum Arthropoda; class Insecta; order Lepidoptera; family Depressariidae; genus Agonopterix; species Agonopterix subpropinquella. The sequence continues at coordinate 16,108,168 of OV277698.1, read as the reverse complement.
AATAATAGTAGCTAAACTATGTAAATTGTTCGTGCACGTGTTCTCCCTACCACTCCCACCGTGCCGCTTGTACTATAAAAGTGCCTGCAATACCGGCGAACGAGTCAGTCGTGATTTCACTTCGGACACGGCAACACTTTGCCATTACTTAACTTGTCAGGTAATTTATGTTGAAATAACTTTATGATTTTATATAATAATTTATTATGTGGTGCTATTGCTGATAATGCTTATGTAATAAATAAATAACAGCCTAGCCTATCTTTGTTTCCTGATTTTATTTAAAGATAATGTTTACATAATATTGCTAACGATGGAATAAACTGTTTTTCTATAAAAGTTTATCTGTTTTTGATTCATTCTCCCAAATATAGAAGCTTGGATTCCCATCGTTTGATTCGACTAAACATTGGTTTATATAGAAGAGTAGGTAACTTATACAAGAAACAATTTTACTCGTAGTGTTTACTCCGAAATAACTTCATTCGGAGTAAACACTACGAGTAAACAAGACAAGCGACAAGCGACAAGCGACAGCGAAGAGTAGGTAACTTATACAAGAAACAATTTTACTCGTAGTGTTTACTCCGAAATAACTTCATTCGGAGTAAACACCACGAGTAAACAAGACAAGCGACAAGCGATATGCGACAGCGTCAAGCGACAAGCGACATGCGACAGCGACAAGCGACATGCGACAGCGACATGCGACAAGCGACAAGCGACAAGCGACATGCGACAGCGACAAGCGACATGCGACAGCGACACGTGACATGCGACAAGCGACAACGACAAGCGACATGCGACAGCGACAAGCGACAAGCGACAGCGACAAGCGACATGCGACAGCGACAAGCGACAGTGACAAGCGACAGCGACAAGCGACTTGTCTGAAAAGATAAATGATTCCGTGCTTCGGATGGCACGCTAAGCCGTTGTCCCGGCTACTATCTTTGGTGGTAGTAGTCGTTACATAAAGGTGGACTTCCGATGCCAGCGGCCGATGCGTCTAACGCGCGCGTCTGACGCGAGGTTCTGTCAAATATGACAGAACCTCGCGTCAGAAGCGCGCGGCCGACGACAGACCTCACTTCCGAGGTCAGCGACTGACGCGTGCCTATTGTGCAGAGTGTTATCACTTTTGGGTATTTTCTCCGAAATTTAGGGTATGGTTTTATGTTTTGGTGTTTAAACAAAAACATAAAAACACAAACAAAAAAACGAATACATATTTTAATAAAGAATATTTGATCGATTGGTAGATTGATAGGTTTAGAGAATATATTATGAATGCATTTTTTTTACAGGATTTTTGATAAAATACGTTTTTAAGAGTAATTATAATTAGACAGGGATGCGTTGCGTCCCCTTGGCTTTTTAACCTGTATATAGATCGCTGTCTAGCTAATAATTATGTCGGCAAGAGGGATTTTCCGAAAAAAGAAAAATTCATTTCAAGTGGCTCGATAGATGGTGTTATCGCAACGTGGATGAGCGACCTTGCAGATAATAAAATACAAATAAAAAATAGTGAAAATTAAGCAAATTTTCGGTAAAAACTTCGTAATATGTCTGGCAAACATTCTTGTTCTGCGTGACGTCAGAGCATAGCCGCGCGCGGCCGCGGCCGATGCGATAGACATCGGCCGCGCGCGTCTGACGCGCGCGTCAGTCGCTGGCATCGGAAGCGGCGCCATACGTTTTCATAATAACTATTACTGTCGCATCGGCCGTCGGCCGCGAGCCGCGCGCGTCAGACGCGTCGGCCGCTAGCATCGGAAGTCCACCTTAAAAACCACGTCACAGGCCGAAAGGCGGTCTGATAAAACGCTCTGCCCACACGATAAGAAGAAGATCGGAACCTGAAACTCGGAATTGCGGTGTGTGATTGGATGTGTGACGTAAGGGCGTAATAATAAATAATGTCTAGTCCAGTAAAAGTCATATCCGTGGTTCACAATTGATAGCAAATTATAAATCCGTATTTTAAAACAAAATTATCGAATCCAATACAAATCATTCACCTGATTTTAAAACTATCTAAAACTTTACAAAAGCTTCATGTAATATGATAGAGCTGTTGACAACGCTACCATATAATATGTACCGAGCGTTCGTGATTCACAATAAACGCTATAAGAATAAACGCTGATAACTGCATTCTAGTTGCAATTTGTCACAGGCATATTTTCTTTGTCACAGTCACAGGTGTCAAAATTGCAATCGTACCTACCTAAAAATGAAACTGTTTCTTGAATAGATGGGGATGAATTCTAAATTACTTTATGATTACTTTCTATAAAATAATAATGAAATTTTAATACTTATTCAAATAAAAACAATTAAACTTCAAAATTTACTCAGTTGTTGCATACTACAATAGAAAAATTAACAGTAGGTACTTATTTTTATTAGTCTTTAAAAAAAAACATTGCATTTACCTAATTGTTTGTACTATAAACTTGCTTATTTCAATAAAATTCAATTATCTACCAACTATAATTTGCTCCAAGTCCTTTTCTATCAAACACACACTGCTAATTTTTATTTTTAGCTACCTATTTAAAAAAATATATATTTTAACTTTATATTACCTACTTATCTTTTGTGTTACGTCGTGTCGTCTACAAGCGTTTATAATATGCGCATACAAACTTTATTTAAAAAAAACGTAATATTTAAGTACATAACAATTTATGCTGACAGAAGAAAGAAGATTTATCTTTATGTTGCAAAACATGCGCAAAACAAAAGAATTTAAAACAAAATTGTAAAATTATCGGTAAAATGTGGTTGTATAAAAAACTTAAATTTTTGTAAAAAGAATAAAAAAAACCTGTGATTGCTGTAACTTTTCCTGATATTGGCGGCACAAGGACACGAACTACTCCCGGCTGCATCCTCATCTGACACCAACATGTCAGCCTGCACGGCAGCCTGGATGTTCTTCGCAACTTCCCTTTTTTTTCTGATGTCTTCCATAATAATTTTCTTATTTTCTTTTCATAATTATCTTCTTCCCTCAGCTGTTTTCTTTCTTCCAACGTGTATTCTTTCTTCCATTTTAGCTTCCTTTTATTTTGAGTAGAATATTAAAACTATCTTCACAATATTTTCTTGAACTTTTCATTTTCTTTTTTGATTTTATGATTTAATCTTCTCTCTTCTTCGGCTTCTTAACTTAATTTCCAGTCATCTTCCTTAATTTTCATCATCAAACATTTTTTCTTTAATTTCGTACTCGTACTTCTTTCTTCTTTTTAATTCAAATAATTTGCCATGGGTCAAACCATCTGACCCAGCACTGCCTAGGGCAGCACTGGCAGGGTCGCCATGCGGTGTGTGATTGGATGTGTGACGTAAGGGCGTTGTAATGATACGAATAGTATGAGGTTTAGACGTATAATTAATGCCTGCATGACATTGCAATGACTTATAACTAGCTTAAACCTATGTGTGTGTGGGGGGCTACGCACACACTACAGAATAAATAATAGCAATTGCTGATCCAATATCATAAATGAAGTAAAAAAAGCTTAATTTTTATATTGGGGGGCAATCTGGGGAGGTAGAAAGGGTAAACTGTAGATGTCTATATACTTGTTTACATACATACATACATACATATTCTCACGCCTGTCTCCCACTGGGGTAGGCAGAGACAACGGAACGCCACCTGCTACGATCCTGACATACCTCTCTAGCTTCCTCCACATTCATAAGACCTTAGACCTGTCATATACTTGTTTTTGTTTGATGGCAATAATTAATGAAATACGAAATGGATATAACCATTTTTCCAATGCTGTGTAAATCATTGTTAAAAAAAGACGAATATAAAACATTAACCTTCACCAGCCCATTACAGTAAGCAATAACACACAACGTATAGTATTTCATGCGCGTCTCACCTCGCGTCGCGTCGCGTCGGGGGTCGTGATAATGTCGTCAACCGAACACCGACAGTCTTCCTCGGTATTGGATCTGTTAAAGGTACTGTAATGGAGTTTTTATGATTTTCCTACCCAGGTACGGACTAAGGAATTTTACGGGCCAAGCAATGTATAATGGTCCATTACCGCTGATTGTTTTTTCTACTTAAAACGAAACTTGGTCCAGAAAATGATCCAAAACTAATATACCTACCTATCATCATCATTGGGGTGGTAGAAAGGGTAATGTACTTGTTTGATGGCAATAATTAATGAACGTATATAGCCCATTACAGTAAGTAATAACACACAACGTAGTATTTCATGCGCGTCTCACCTCGCGTCATGTCGCGTCGGCGTCAGTCGTGATAGACTATCAGCCGATAGACGTCCACTGCTGGACAAAGGCCTCCCAACCCAAGGATCGCCAAAATGACCATAGTCCTGCGCTGCCCTCATACAACGGGTTCCCGCCGTGCGCCGCGCCGTCTTCTTCACCAGATCGTCGGTCTACCTTCCGTATGTAATCGGTACCAAAGAAAAGCAGCAGGCAAAGCTGTACCTAGCTATTAAAGACGTATTACTTTACCTATCTACCTGTATATTTTAACGAAAATCTGACTTCATACCGACATAGAGATTAATTACTTGATTGTTTTTGAAAAATTTCATTGACTTTAATTATATAGTATTGAAAATATCACCATACTACGTTTGTATGGAGCGCGCCAACGGTAGAATAGCCTTAAACAGAACGCCCACCGCTTCATCCCGAGGAATTAACTTTGTTTTGGGCGTCAAATAAAAACATTCCGATTTTCTTTATAATTATAGAGTCCTTCTTAATATGCTGACACTTTTTTAAGGGGTTGATCAGACTGTCAAACTGAACAACTTTTTCTGTGGCACCAACATCGAAATCGCGAAAAAAACAATCTGCTCTTCCATACAAAACTGCAAATCTACTCAAGCCAAATGTATGGGACAGCAGATTTTTCTTCGCGATTTAAATGTTCGTCCCATAGAGAAAGTTGTTAAGTTTGATGGTCTGATCATCCCCTTAAAAAAGTGTCGGCATATTGAGAAGGACTGTAACTAAACATGTAAAATACCTAGGTACCTGCCGACATCGACACAGGTATTGCAAAAAGGGCCATAAATAAATTAATATACTTAACGTTTTTGCGTTTATTTGTTATTAAACCTTTTATGAAACCTTTTAAGGATTGTAAGCTGATTGATAATCAAACTCCTGTTAAAATAGCTTCGTGTATCGTGTTAATGGATTCATGAATCTATTCAACAATAAATCCATTGGCTACGTACAACCCGGGCGAATTAACTTGTCACCTGGGCCTCTACCCGCACATTCGAACTTCGCAATTGCGTGAACGTTTTCGTTCCAATGTCAACTGTATTACAATGAAGTGCGGACCGAAACAGTGGCGATATATCGAACATCGAAAGTCCGGGCACAGGGCCTGGCTCGCACGTGGCTCGGAATTTGACACCCCTCCTGCTACCCCCCGCGGGACCACGCCGTTGCCGTGCGAGGCCAGTAGCATTTCAGTTACCGTTGCACGTGTCCCTGCGCTTTAACATTTTCGAGTTAATCTTTCCGAGTTTTCCGAATTTTTTTAATCCCAGCCACGTGCGAGCCAGGTGCCAAGGTAATTCGTCCGGTGTGTTATTTCACATATGGCCCTCCTGACTCCGTGCCCGTACTCACCATCAGTTTCGCGAGGGTCTATTGTTTTTGCCAAGTGATTTATAGCGGCGTTCCAGATGTATGAGGAGTTAGCACCTCGGGGGGCCTTGAGGTGTTTATAAAGACTGTTTTAAGAGTAATGTGCGGTGGATTCTTTAGGGAGCTTTAATTCTTAAGATGCTTTCTAAATGTTTCGACTGTTGTTGCTAGTCTGTATGTAACCATACTATTAAACGAGCAATATTTGTTTTTATAGTAATATGTAATCACGTTCTAGAATATTGAAATCCTTAAAGCCCCTTTTTTTATAGGAGCAAAATAGGTCTTATCAATGGAAACACTCGTTTTTAGCGAGCAGAGCTCGATCTCCCAGGTACCTACTAATCCTTTTATGCTCGATAGTAGGTAAGTTTAAAAACCTAAAATGGATATGAAAGTGGCTATTGTAATTTTTTTAACAGTCACGGCCACCAATGAAAGTATTGTATAATTAATAATTATACAAGTATAATTATATTTAGTACTATAAAAACAAATAAGTGTATGTATTTTTTTAAAAACACTTATGGCGTAGCTCGTGTCGGAGCTGAGATATTTGAAAAAGAATCAACTCATTTTCAATCAATCACTCGAAACATTTATTGCCTACTCAGCAAAATATACCGTAAAGAAACACAGAAGATACAAAACAAGGCGGTCTTAGCGCTAAAAAGCGATTTCTTCTATACTACCTTAGAAGTAATTTGTCCTTAATAGCACAGCTCCGACGCGTTCTTGCAGGTCGTGGGTTCGATTCCTACGGGGGACACCTAGTGATGTCATTTTTTGCGTTTTCCCCAGTTGGTTAGGACATTGCAGGCTGACTCACCTGATTGTCTGAAAAGAAAAATGATTCCGTGCTTCGGATGGCACGTTAGGCCGTTGGTCCCGGCTACTATCTCTGGTGGTAGGTAGTAGTCATTCATTACATAAAAACCACGTCAGAGGCCGTAAGGCGGTCTGAAAAAACTCTACACCAGGGCTCTGCCCACACGATAAGAAAGAATGAATGTGATGTTTTTGAAAGGTCGTTTAAAAAACCTACGTAAGTCTTATTACCGGCAGCTCAAAATAAAATTTTCTCCATACTCATACTATTAAATAATCTGTGCTCATACTCATTCATGTTATCGTCAACAAACTAACTTTCGTAAAGATTGCTAAGACTTGTTACATTTTTTTTCTAACGTAGGTTATTCTCATAAACTACGTTTACATGGATGAACCCCAACATAATAAGACCGGAAACTCATTTGATTTCCGTATAAAATGTTTATTTTATTATACAGGGGGAGCTCTTTATAAACCATCATACATAAAAGACGACATTGATCGTAAAATGTTTATAAAATATCCATTATTGTCGAAACGTATTTTTTGTTGTACACAAAGTTAAACATAAAGCTATTTTGTTTTACATCGCTATTAACCTATTTCTTTAGTAATTCTGCTGAAATATGTCCTACAATTTGGAATAAAAATGGCTTACCTTTCTACAAACATTTAGGTATACATTCAAGGATAAAGCACTTATACTTTTTAACATTGAAAATGTTTTTTTTGTCGCTTCGGTATAGATAGGCTCGATTTTCAGCGAAAGTACGTCATCGCCCTTTTTGAACTTGTGGCTGGTTGAGGTGTCAAAAGACGCGTGACGATCAAGAAGGTTGAAATTTGTGACGATCAAGCAGGTTGTTTCCCTACAGGAAAATTTCAACCTTCTTGGTGACGATGAACTTGAGGGCACCGACAATTTTTATCGAAAAATCTCAAAAAAAAAATTGATAATCGAAAAAATGCGAAAAATGCTTTTTTTTTTCGACCGGTTGTGGTCAGAATTTTTTTTCGAAAACTAGAGGTAGGTATCGAAATAAAAAATATAGATATGATTTTGGGCTATATTTAAGAGGGCTATTACAAGCTCAGTGGCGCCCTCGTAACAATAATAAAGATTTCTCAATAAAGATTGCCTAAATTAAAAAAGTGCCCAACAGATAAACTACAAAAGCCTTCAAGCCATTGTTATAGTACGAGATACGAACGTAAGATCATGCACCTATCCCTTAGGCGAACGGCATGTGATTCATGTTAAAGTTTACACAGGGGTTCACACAATGCCACCGGGTTGCCTAGCAAAATCTTGCCGCAAGTACCTTTACCATGATGATTTATGGTACCATATTTACCAAAAATGCACCTATCTTTTAGGCCAGCGAATGGGGTGCCATCGGAAGGAGACCGATCTGAAGATCTCGAAAGACTAGGGTTGCCACCTCTCAGTCTGCCGCAACTCTAGGGTTGCCAGGTTCAAAGAAGTCATTTTTTACGAGAAATGCACCTATAAAGTAGGGACTTAATTTCTACACCAAATTGAAGCTATCGTCTTCCTCGACACGGTGGACCAGGGTTGCCAGCCTAAAAGCTGCCGCAAATGAGGGTTGCCAGCACTTTTACCAACAATTACACATACCTGATAGGAACGATTTTAATAAGTAAATGGGGTGCCATCGGAAGGAGACCGACCTAAAGAACTGGAAAAACGAGGGTTTTCACCTCTCAGTCTGCCGCAACTCCAGGGTAGCCACGTTCAAAGAAGTCATTTTTAACGAGAAATGCACCTATAAAGTAGGGACTTAATTTCTACACCAAATTGAAGCTATCGTCTTCCTCGACACGGTGGACCAGGGTTGCCAGCCTAAAAGCTGCCGCAAATGAGGGTTGCCAGCACTTTTACCAACAATTACACATACCTGATAGGAACGATTTTAACAAGTAAATGGGGTGCCATCGGAAGGAGACCGATCTAAAGAACTGGAAAAACTAGGGTTTTCACCTCTCAGTCTGCCGCAACTCTAGGGCTGCTAGGTTCAAAGAAATAATTTTTCAGCGAAAAGTGCACCTGCAAAGTAAGGATTAATTTCTACACAAAATCGAAGCCATTGTCTTCTACCAGACCAGACTCTCGCCAGACCTGATCTACCATGGAAACTCTCGTTTTCTAACATCTATACATATTACATAGGGCATACACTGAAATGCGTTACATACCTTCCTACTTAAGGTTAAATTAATTCTGAAGACGGATACCTATAGGTAAAGGTAAACCGATTATTTCATTCATAGGTAAATACGTTTCATACATATTTATAAACACTCTAGTACAGCAAACAATGTTGATATTTAATAATAAAAATGGACCAAGTAAAAGGACAATGGGCAAAAATGTCTGGAGTGTGGCCCCGCCCTACTAAACCTTCAGTAAGTATGGCATGTCTGTCTAATTGTTGGTCTATTTACATGCATTCAATAACATTAACGCGCATTCCAGAAATACTTTATTATTGAAGATAATATACATGGTGTAATAAAAAACCCTATTAATAATTTTAACCTCTCGTTTAAAATCAATTGTTTTCGTCGCGCGGATCCGCGTTCCGGCATACCAAAGGTTAAAGGGCTAGTTAATACCATCAAAACGAACAACTTTCACCACGGAGACAACTTCGAAAAAATAATACAATCTGGTGTTTTAGACAAAACTGCAGTAGGTACCTTCAGCCGAATTTTTCCCCGACGTTCTCTCTGTAGGTAACGTTGTTCAGTTTGATGGTGTTAAATTAAATATTACTAGAGTGTCTTATTACACCAGTATACACTGACACCAACGAAAACTCTAGCACACAACAAATTCTTTTTAAATTTTCTGCCTAAGCTCAAATTGTTTTCTTTTTAACCGACTTAAAAAAGGAGGTTATCAATTCGATTCGTATGTATGAATCATTCCCATCACGTCGCTTCCCATGACGCCGCTTCTGTAGATGTGCCTTGATTCTATTCCCATCATGTCGCTCCTTCTATGTGAGTGAGTCGCCAATATGGCTTCCGCCGGGGGCGATCGACTGGGGATCTTCTTGTGTATGTCACGCACTGCTGGGGCGAGGCCATCGAGAAGCACGGTGAAGCACTGGCTGTATCACTTGACATCTCGAAGGCCTTTGACAGGGTATGGCACGCTAGTTTGCTGAGCAAGCTTCCCGCTTATGGCATCCCCGCTGATCTTTGCAGCTGGATATCTGATTTCTTGAGAGAACGGTCGATTAGAGTTGTCATTGACAGCTGCTCTTCTGACCTTATGGCAATTGATGCTGGAGTTCCTCAAGGGTCTGTTCTCTCCGCGACACTTTTCCTGCTGCACATCAATGACCTCCTTGTGTCAGGTATTGTTGGGTATGCGGATGACAGTACTGTCATGGAGAGATATGTATCTGGCGCAGGGGCCAGCGGGGATAAAATACGCTCGCAGAGGGAGGCCATGGTTGAGCGAACAAACTTGACTTTAAGTCTTGTCTCCCAGTGGGGTGACAATAATTTAGTCAACTTCAACGCCACCAAAACACAGGCTTGTCTGTTCACCGCAAAAAGGAGTCCGTTTAATCTGACTCCTACTTTCCGGGGTACATCTGTCCCTGTTTCCGACAGTCTTGGGCTTCTGGGTATAAGCTTGACCACAAAACTCAACTTCGGCGCTGACATCGAGTCTAAGGCTCAAACTGCGGCCAAAAAGCTGGGCATCTTAAACAAGGTGAAGCGGTACTTCACTCCTGGACAGCTCTTAGTATTGTATAAAGCTCAGGTCCGATCATGTATGGAGTACTGCTGCCACCTGTGGGATGGCTCAGCCAAGTATCAACTTGCCGCACTCGACTCGGTTGAACGCAGAGCCAGGAGGCTCATTGGCGATAGTAAGCTGGTGGAGGCCAAGCTTCATAGCCTAGCCCACCGCCGCAGAGTGGCCTGCTTGTCGGTCTTCTACAGATTGTACTTCGGTGAGTGTGCCCAAGAGCTACATGAGCTCATCCCACCTTCCCCTTTCTACTATCGGACTTCCAGACGCACCGCGGGATATCACCCCTTCTTGGTTGACATCCCACATATCCGCACCAAGCGCCTTTCTGAATCTTTTATAATGCGCACAGCCAAGGAGTGGAATGCCTTACCTGCGTCAGTATTTCCGAGTACTTACAACCCGGATTCCTTTAAAGTACGAGTGAATAGGCATCTTCTGGGTAAGCTCGCTACATCTACAACCCCATCTTCGTCCTGAGGACTGGATTGAGGTCAAGCGCAAACCCATAGTTAATAAAAAAAAAATAAAAAATAAAAAAAAGTACAGGCGAATGTAATATTAAAGGAATTGCAAAATATTAGGGCTTCCAAACAAATATACAAAATTTCATAGGTTTATGTATGTTTGTATGTATGTTTGTCCACGCATATCTCCGAAACTATTAATCGAATTGTAACCATTCTTTTTTTATTGGCTTACATTTACTCCAATTTAAGGAACAATTTAAGTTACATCAAAATCGGTTCAGTAGTTTTCAAGATAATTATGAACTAATACGTGTAAGTGTGACGGCCTGGTTTATATGTATTTGCATGATAACTTTGGCATTTCTAAAAATTATAATTTTATTTGAAGTCATTCCGCCCCGCCACAGACCGACGCATGCTTGGACTCATAGTTACAGTGCACCAATAAATTTGACACAGCTCAGACGTTTGAAGTTGTATTTTTATACCATTAATGTTGTAAGATAGCTTATAAAATTCTGTATGTTTTATGTAATAGCTATAATCACAATAAAGCTACCGGTTTCCGAGAAAACTAGAGGAATGATTGCTGGTAGGTAACAAAAAATACAATAAATTTAAAATATTTCAGTAAATACACATTTTTCAATTTAGGTGTTGTAGAATACACCTTTCTACTAAGGGTTGGTTGAGGTTGATGTATATAATGAAACACAGATATAGTCTTCACTAGGGAATGTGACTAGCGCACGTCCGCACAGCACGGCGGTCAGTGCACGAATACCGAGCGAATGAACGATAGATATTCACCACAGACCGCACCTGCCGATAGACGGCGCTACCGGCGCTTTCCACATTAACTTCTCTTTATTGCCGTACACTACATCCCTTTCTTGTTTTAATTTATTTTTTACGTTTACTCGAATCTACCACCGCTTCGGAAGGTATAGCCCGTGGAGAAGAAGTGGCGCAAGAAACTCCACAGTTTACCTAATCTCTTAAATCTTATTTACAATACAGTGTTGACTGTAATCAATGCTATTACATTAAACAAATTACGAATAAGTTATTGAGACTAATTTGTTTACAGAAAATAGATATTTATCAAATATTGATCTGAAATTGTCAAACATTAAATTCAACGATAAACAATGTTTATGGAAATTACAATCTCCTTATATTAACACATTTCAGTTATTGTTACTTCTGTTCTATACTATCCCTTCCCTGTAAAAATATTTTTCTATTGATAGGTAGGTAAGTAAACCTACAAAAATAACGTTCCATAGATCTTTATTATCTCTTATTTATTTATTTTGGCTAACTACTAGTCAAAGTCACTGCTTCAAGATCGTATCCATTTCCGTTTTATCAAATTAAGGAGGTAAGGACAAAAGAGTGAATCTGTGATAAGCACATACACTTATGCATTCAAAATATTCTGGCGGGTGCCAGCCATTGCAATAAAGCACTCACAGCTATTTTATTTGCATGACCCTTTAGCTTTTGCTAACAACTTGATAGTTGCATGGCTCTGTAACCCATATCATTTTATTGTTGCATGATATTTTAGCTTTCGCTAACAACTTCATAGTTGCATGGTCCTATAACCCATATAATTTTACAGTTTCATGAATGCTGATATAACGCTGACTGACAACAATATTAAGTAAGGTACACTAGGTCGCTTTCGTTACCAGCTATGTTCAGTAGTTACCTATAGTTAGTCGACTAGACTAGTTTTGAGAAATCAGCAGTTTCAATTTAATAGACCCGTTTAATATGTAGATACTATTTTAAGAACCATACAGTTATATCATTTGGTAGGCTTTAAAAAAATAATGCTATTTTTAATTACAATTTACATGAATTAAGTGCAACTGTTGTTTAAACTTAATTGCCTGGCGTCATATTATTACAGAACTGCAAATCATTGTGTTTTTTGACTTGCTTGCACTGAAATTATATTCTTTATTTAAAATATTATGAATTTATGACTAACCGATTTGGTTCAAGTACAGTATAGTATACTTTAACACATACAAACGATTAAATTAACAGTGCAGTGCCTGCAGTGATTAGGTAAGATACAGATTTTATCTATACAAAGAAGAAAGTGCAGTAAGTCATTAATTCCTTTAGAGTTATTCATAGCGTAGCTACTCACAATAATTAATGTCAATGGAATGACCAACTACAAGCTGCTAATAATTACTTATTTGACTTGTCATCTGATTGACCAACTACGAGCTGCTTATAATTATTTATTTGACTTGTCATTTAAATGACCAACTACAAGCTGCTGATAATGAAATAACAGTTTTTTTTTTCAATTGAATGACCAGCTGCAAGTTGCTAATAATTATTGTCACGGCCGCTGTCAAGTGTCAAACGTAAAGAAGGCATTCGAAAATTCGGCCGGCTCATTAACAACCGCCGTGGTCTTACGGTCTAAGGTTCCGCCTCCCATGCTGGGGGGTGACGGTTCGAATCCGATCCGCGCCAAAAATATTTCTAGATTTTTGTGTTTTTAGAAATGTTCTAGAAGGAAGAGAGAGAAGGAATATTTAAAAAGGGACAAAAGGTGAACGTGTCTAGGAACTTCGAGAAAGGAGGCGAAATTACGAATATTTGAAAAGAATCAGAAAAGTGGGCGTGTCTTCGATCGGTTTCGAAAAAGGAACGCGGGGTTAGAACTATCTGGAGGAAAACAATCGAGTAAAGAAAAGAAGATCGAAAAAAGGGTATTCCGGAATGTTCTGCGGGATATAAAAAGGCGGCGAATTTCGACTGGCGGCAGTATTTGATTTAACAGTGAACAGTGCGAAACAAAAGGAAGAAAAGTAAAAGTGGAAAAGTACTAGTGAAGAGAAAAGTGCTAAGAGTGGAACAGTGAGTAGACTAGTGTCAGTGTAGTGCGTGACGTCATAGTGTCGGTGTAGTACGTGACGTCATAGTGTCAGTGTAGTGCGTGACGTCATAGTGTCGTACGTCGTGAGGTCATAGCCGTGACGCGTGTCATGTCGTCACAGTAGTGACGTAGTGGACTGTGGACAGTGACAGTAAGTGGTGCACGGGGAATCCCTGCGAGGTGGACCGTTTGTAAGTGTATCCTAAATAAACTCTGTAAAATTGGACTTAGCGTTTCACTCCAATCCCGGAACCCGTCGCTCGTAACATTATTTTATTTATTTGATTTGTCATCTGAATGACCAACTACAAGCTGCTGATAGTAAATTTGATAGCATTTCATGCCCAGCTAAAAGTTGCAAATGTCAATTGAATGACCAGCTACAAGTTGCTAATGTCATTTAAATGAACAGCTAATGTCGATTGAATAACCAGCTACAAATTTCTAATGTCAATTAAATGACCAGCTGAAAGATGCCAATGTCAATTAAATGACCAGCTGAAAGATGCTAATGTCAATTGAATGACCAGCTACAAGTTTCTAATGTCAATTGAATAACCAGCTAAAAGCTGCCTATGTCAATTGGATGACTGAATGACCAGCTACAAGTTACTATGTCAATTAAATGACCAGCTGAAAGATGCCAATGTCAATTGAATTACCAGCTACAAGTTTCTAATGTCAATTGAATGACCAGCTGAAAGATGCTAATGTCAATGGAATGATCAACTACAAGCTGCTAATAATTACTTATTTGACTTGTCATCTGAATGACGAACTACAAGCTGCTGATAGTAAATTTGATTGCATTTGATGCCCAGCTAAAAGTTGGAAATGTCAATTAAATGACCAGCTACAAGTTGCTAATGTCAATTAAATGAACAGCTGAAAGTTGCTAATGTCAATTGAATAACCAGCTACAAATTGCTAATGTCAATTAAATGACCAGCTGAAAGATGCCAATGTCAATTAAATGACCACCTGAAAGATACTAATGTCAATTGAATGACCAGCTACAAGTTTCTAATGTCAATTGAATAACCAGCTAAAAGCTGCCTATGTCAATTGAATGACTGAATGACCAGCTACAAGTTACTATGTCAATTAAATGACCAGCTGAAAGATGCCAATGTCAATTGAATTACCAGCTACAAGTTAATATTACATTCACCTGTACTCACATAGAAGGAGCGACATGATGGGAATAGAACCAAGGCACATCTACAGAAGCGGCGTCATGGGAAGCGACGTGATGGGAATGATTCATACATACGAATCGAATTGATAACCTCCTTTTTTAAGTCGGTTAAAAAGAAAACAATTTGAGCTTAGGCAGAAAATTTAAAAAGAATTTGTTGTGTGCTAGAGTTTTCGTTGGTGTCAGTGTATACTGGTGTAATAAGACACTCTAGTAATATATAATTTAACACCATCAAACTGAACAACGTTACCCACAGAGAGAACGTCGGGGAAAAATTCGGCTGAAGGTACCTACTGCAGTTTTGTCTAAAACACCAGATTGTATTATTTTTTCGAAGTTGTCTCCGTGGTGAAAGTTGTTCGTTTTGATGGTATTAACTAGCCCTTTAACCTTTGGTATGCCGGAACGCGGATCCGCGCGACGAAAACAATTGATTTTAAACGAGAGGTTAAAATTATTAATAGGGTTTTTTATTACACCATGTATATTATCTTCAATAATACAGTATTTCTTGAATGCGCGTTAATGTTATTGAATGCATGTAAATAGACCAACAATTAGACAGACATGCCATACTTACTGAAGGTTTAGTAGGGCGGGGCCACACTCCAGACATTTTTGCCCATTGTCCTTTTACTTGGTCCATTTTTATTATTAAATATCAACATTGTTTGCTGTACTAGAGTGTTTATAAATATGTATGAAACGTATTTAACTATGAATGAAATAATCGGTTTACCTTTACCTATAGGTATCCGTCTTCAGAATTAATTTAACCTTAAGTAGGAAGGTATGTAACGCATTTCAGTGTATGCCCTATGTAATATGTATACATGTTAGAAAACGAGAGTTTCCATGGTAGATCAGGTCTGGCGAGAGTCTGGTCTGGTAGAAGACAATGGCTTCGATTTTGTGTAGAAATTAATCCTTACTTTGCAGGTGCACTTTTCGCTGAAAAATTATTTCTTTGAACCTAGCAGCCCTAGAGTTGCGGCAGACTGAGAGGTGAAAACCCTAGTTTTTCCAGTTCTTTAGATCGGTCTCCTTCCGATGGCACCCCATTTACTTGTTGAAATCGTTCCTATCAGGTATGAGAATTGTTGGTAAAAGTGCTGGCAACCCTCATTTGCGGCAGCTTTTAGGCTGGCAACCCTGGTCCACCGTGTCGAGGAAGACGATAGCTTCAATTTGGTGTAGAAATTAAGTCCCTACTTTATAGGTGCATTTCTCGTAAAAAATGACTTCTTTGAACCTGGCAACCCTAGAGTTGCGGCAGACTGAGAGGTGGCAACCCTAGTCTTTCGAGATCTTCAGATCGGTCTCCTTCCGATGGCACCCCATTCGCTGGCCTAAAAGATAGGTGCATTTTTGGTAAATATGGTACCATAAATCATCATGGTAAAGGTACTTGCGGCAAGATTTTGCTAGGCAACCCGGTGGCATTGTGTGAACCCCTGTGTAAACTTTAACATGAATCACATGCCGTTCGCCTAAGGGATAGGTGCATGATCTTACGTTCGTATCTCGTACTATTATACAATACTTTTATAGATTCTAAACATTCCACTTTGAGATAATTTCGAATAAAAACAAAAGCTGCCGTTTTTATTCTTTTTTCAAAAGTAGATATGTTTAGACCTTCAAAAAAACCTATAAAAGTATTCTATGAAAATAGCTTGAAGGCTTTTGTAGTTTATCTGTTGGGCACTTTTTTAATTTAGGCTTTCTTTATTGAGAAATCTTTATTAATGTGATGAGGGCGCCACTGAGCTTTTAATAGCCCTCTTAAGAAAATAATGGAAGTGCGTATCACTGATGGATTATTAAGAAGTTGTACCTATGTGACGTGGAGAAAAAACTTAATTCAGTTCATTTGGCAAATTATTAATTTTCAATGTAGGTACCCGAAGGTCGTGGAAGAAACAAGATCTGTGAATTTTTTCAGAAAGACTTCTTGTCACTAAATGGCGCCGGTTCCAGTTTAAAAGTACTATTATGTATACACAATTACTTCCCACCCCTCTTAACAAAACTCCGTAAATTTAGTGGGCAAATATGTTTCATATTGCAGTATTCTTCTTTCTTCTTATTGTGTGGGCAGAGCCCTGGTATCAGAGTTTTTTGAGACCGCCTTACGTGGTTTTTATGTAAAACTACAATGACTTAACGTGCCATCCCAAGCACGGAATCATCTTTCTCCTCAGATAATCAGGTGATTCAGCCTGCAACGTCCTAACCAATTGGGGAAAAACGCACAAAGTAACATTTCACAAGGTGCCCCATGTGACTCGCAGTATTGCACTTAACTGACCTACCATACCAACGAAATAGATTGAATGAAACGTTTTTTCATCTCCAAAAGGGTGTTTTAAAAACGGAAAAGTCAAAACTCATCGTCATTTCAACACCAGTCGGTTTAGTAAATGTTTACTCGGACCGATATTGCACGCCATGCCAGTCGGCACACGACGCTTTTTGCTTCGGGCTCTGTTTGCCATCGCCCTGTTTACAAAGATTACTACCATTTCAGAATCGTAGTTTAGATTTTTGTGGTTTTGATTTTTTATCGCATTTATTTCATTTATATTTTTCCACGGGTTTCTTATTTATTTCAGTTCAACATTTCCATATAAGTACCAAGTTTCATCGCAGTCATTCCACGATCTGAAAAAAAAAGGTCCGTGCATAACATGAATACTTTGAAGAATAGGTAATGCACCTATATACGTATACAAATACATGTGTGCTGCTCAAAATTAGTAAAAACCAAGGACATATATATTACTAGCCCTATGAGCTTGACTATTGTCCCCAGTTCGTTGGCTCTAAATTGCAAGGAAAAATGTCAATTTAGAGCACTACAAATATATGACACGATATAGTACGTATACGAGTTATGACAGATGGCGCAAATTTTTGATTCTATGAAGAAGGTTTTTGTAAAATATTCTGACGGGCCTATCCTTACGCTAGTAATATATAAATTATATAAATCTATGGTAAAAACGCTAGTTCTTTCTAATTAGTTTCTGGGTTGTGTAGTAGAATTTAGAGAATTTAACAAAAGTACAAAACAAAAAACAAACAAAAAGAAAAGACAAACCAAAAAAGAATAAGTAAGTATCATTCTCAGAGGAAGGATCTCTTTATTAGGTAGGTATAATCTCTTTGGTATCATCATGAGATATCATTACAAGAGATAGAGAGATACAATTTTTACGATTAAAAAATTGGTATTATTATACTGGCATAATCGTAGAAAGAGAAGTATATAGAATGCTGGATATCTTCCTTTTTACTCGCACAGAAAAAGATAAAAACATATCAGTAGCACTTGAAAAAAAGGGACAGAGCTTGGCATTTTTTGTCCCTTAGCGCGTGCCGGTTTTTTCATGGCGAGCAACTACAGTTGCTAAACGAACTTTGACGTTTGTGATAAGAGAAATTGCGTTGCGGATAAAATTTTCAAATTTTTGACCGTTGAAATTTAAATAAATAATTTATATCGTGCACAAGTGCTACGGAAACCCAAGAAACCTAAGCAAGCCTGAGCAAAATAATGCGGTGCAGCGTTTTAGGTTGCAAAAGCGATAGTGAAACGAAAGTTGACGGATTATCTTTTCACGTGTAAGTATTTGTTCATTTGCATTTTTATTCACTTTCTGTGTTATTTTAGTCGGTTAAAATTAAACGTCCTATTGTGGTTTAATGGTTTTAAGCAAAAATAAGTTCTCTTTCATGGTGTATTGTAAAGAATAATTAGCATAACCTCAAAACTCAGTGTTGTCATTTTATTCAGGGAAAATTACCCCACTTGATTGGGAAACCGGAGTCTGGTTGGATGTGACCGTTTCATATATTTACATACAACTAGCTAACCCCGCAGACGTTGTGATGCCATTTTTCCTACCCTACACCTACCCTACACCTACATCTACCCTACACCTACCTTACCCTACACATACCCTACACCTACACTACACCTATCCTACACCTACCCTACACTTACCCTACACCTACCTATAGGGGTATGAAAAATAGCTTACATCCTATTCTCAGACATACTGAATATACACAAAATTTCATAAGAATCGGTCAAGCCGTTTCGGAGGAGTTTTGTTACAAACACCGCGACCGAGAATTTTATATAGGTATTAGAAAGAAAGAAAAGAATTAGACATTATGTTAAAATAATGTTTCAGGCGAAATCTATAGTTTCTGTTCCATCCACACTGTCTGTAACACCAATGGAAATACAGGAAAGTGATAGGCCATTATTGTACATAATTCTGAAGCACACAAAATTATTCCCGTACACGTAAGCATTATTATATTAATTGTTAAGATTCTGCTGTAATGTAATAAAACATACAGATATTAAAAATTGCAATAGTTTATTTTAAAGTTCCGATAATTGTGTTAGTACTGACTAAAAAAATTACGAATTTTTGAAGTTAATCGGAACCTGTTCAGTTTGATGGTCTGATCACCCGCTTAAAATAGTTTCAGCTAATTTCGTTAGACCTCATATACGTCCCACTGCAGGACACAGGCCTACCCTCAGGGAGATTATTTATAGGTTTCCTCACGATGTTTTCCTTCACCGTTTGACAGCAGTCGGTATTACGTACATAAGTTAGAAAAACTCATTGGTACATGGCGTGTTGTCAGTGCGGATTCGAATGCGAAACCCATGATTGGGTGTCCATACCTCTTCGCAACGCGCCACCGAAGCTCCTGTATGTGTACCAATAACTCGTTTTATTTCAAAACGTGACCCGGGGTAAAATAACCTTAGGAGGGTAACCCTGATTATTTAAAAACTTATATTTGTTGTCCCTTTTGGCGACACGCTCGGCCGAAGTCTATAAACGTAGTGTAATACATAGTCTAAGGGCATAATTTTCGATCTTTACTCTGAATGCCGTTTAGTAATGATAATAAAATAAAAGTTTAATTTTATTTATTTAATGGCCATTTAGTAGGTACCAGGTACTTTATGGGTTTTACGCAGGTTTTACGTAGTAAATTAATATTTCTATGACCGGCGTAAGCGAAAAAATTTTCGTCTATGGAATAATACTCGTACAATCTCTTTGATTGCGTACACCTACTAGATTAAAGTCTCCTAGCGTTCTAGTTTTAACCACAGTTTTAACAAGTTTTAAACTGTCACCCTGTCATCATCAGTCAACATAAATTCATAGATAAGATCAGATCAAGGAATATAATACTCCCTAGGGATCAGATTCATAGACAATTCATAGATAAGCTCAGATCCAAGGAATATAATACTCCCTCTCAGATCACTCAGTCCTGTGTTTTACAAAGGTGTTTTATTTGGTGGTTTTAGTTCCAAAGAAAAATATAAGGAATGTATTTCGTACACGGAATATACTACTCTCTATTCATTTTATACCACCTCATACTTACTAAGAAAAATAAGTCCCTCCTGCGGTTCTAGTGCCAAGATTATTATCTTGCACATTATATTTATCTTACAATAATTATAAGTCAATATAATTATAGTAATTCTAAGCTTCTCTTAGATTAGATTAAAACTAAGCGGGACTAATTTAAGCTTTACAATGATTTCGAGTAGCAGCAGTTTGCTCACTGACTTAGAGACTTTATTTGAAAAGGTGGATATATCCTCCACTTCCTCGGTGGACCCGCCAGTGGAGGAGTGGTCCTCCCTTTTATTACAAGTGCCTGAAGTCAATCCGAAAGTTAAACTCTTCGAGCAGGTACGTAGAGATGTAATGGATAATACCTAAGAGTAAGGAAACCTACCTTGATCTTATTATTATAGCACAATACCTATGCCAGCTTCCTGGTAATAGTCCGAGATCCGACCGTAAAATTATGCACCTAAGTATTTCTTAGGCGAACGAAATGTGATTCTAGTGTATGTTTACACAGGGGTTATTTCAACGCCGCCAAGTTGCCTAGAAAAATCTTGCCGCAAGTACCTTTTCCATTATGATTTTTGGTATAACTTTTTCCACCTGTCTGTTAGGGAAGTAAATGAACTAAATGAGGTGCCATCGGAAGGAGACTGATCTAAAGTACTGGAAAAACTAGGGTTGCCACCTCTAATCAATGTACATATAGGGTCCCACTAGGCTGACGGTTTTTCCAGAGGATTATCAGACCATCAAATTGAATAACTTTCTTTATGGGACCAACATCAAAATCGAAAAAAAAGGTCTACTGACCCATACATTTGGATAGAAAGGGATTGCAGTTTTATTAAAACAACAGATTTTTTTTCGCAATTTCGACGTTCATCCCGTTTATTCCCATTGTTCTGTTGATCAAATTATTGCTTTAATCACTGTTCCATACAAATATTCGGATTTTGTGGATAGGTGCTTGCTGCCCACTCGATAAGAACAACCAATTATTCGCGCTTTTAATGTTTGTTCCGTAGTGTGAAAATGTCTTATGTGCATTAGTACTGAACTTCCGACAGCGTCAAGTAGTTTGTGGGAGTATATAGATACTCTCACAAACTACTTGATAACTGGGATAGCCCAATCTCAGGGATTGTTTTTGATCAAGAACAAGAAGAGATGGATTGCGGAGCCTCGTGTCGTGGCAGGCAAAAATGCAACGCGCGAACATCCCGCGAGACAATAATTGCTCGTGTCAGAAACTGCAACGTGACTCTCAGGCCAAAGTTAAACATATCCTCAGGAATACCGTGTATACAGGGTGTAACAAATCACCTTAGTAATACTTAAGGGGGTGCTTCAGACCATCAAACTGAACAACTTTCACTATGGACATGGAACCAACATCGAATACGCGAAAAAAAAATCCGCTCTTTCATACAAAACTGCAGTACCGTCTTGACCCAAATGTATGGGACGGCGGATATTTTTTATTTTTTCTCGACGTTGGCCCCATAGTGAAAGTTGTTCAGATTGATGGTCTGAAGCACCCCTTTAAGTATTACTAGGGTGTTTTGTTACACCCTGTACAGAGAATCGACTTTTCTAGGGTAATCTAACTAAACATAACGAAATTTCTAATAACAATTTGCAGGGTCTCTATGACCCCGGCAGCGGGGAAATATGTGCTGGGTACTTAGCACTATCTGACAGTTCTGTCTTGAAACATCCGTACTATAAATACCCGTCTGTCAAGGACCCTGGAATTTATGAGGCGTTATTTGAACCCGGTAAGTTGGATTAATCAGTAAATTTGCTCCTTTTGAGGGTTCCGTACCCAAAGGGTGAACACGGGACCTTATTCATAAGCCTATGCTGCGCGTCCGTCCATCCGTCCGTCTACTGTCTGTCCTACATATTTAGGAGTGAAACTTTTGAACCGTAATAGTTAAATTATAGCGGAATTTCTAACAAATAAAAAATCTTACATTTTCGTACATTTAATACATTTTCTTACATTTTATACATTTTAGTACAATTAGTACATTTTAGTACAATTAGTACATTTAAATAAATTTTCTTCATTTTGAACAGTTTCGTACATTTTGTACATTTTTGGACATTTAGTACATTTTAGTATTATAGTACATTTAGTACATTTTCCCATGGTTTAAAAAATAAATAACTACATAAAATTGAATGTGGGTTAATACTAAACATTTTAAAACCAATTTGGTTTTTGTATGAAAAATTTAGTTAGCTGGGTCAGATTTCGCCCCATTTTTTGGGGTGCTTTTCAAGGAGCGAAAGCCACGCTGTACTATGAAAAAAGCCGAATCGCGCAAGTAGAGAGATTATACTAGACATGCTGGTAAGTCTACTTTAATTTAATTATATACATACTTCTATTTCAGAACTAAAGACACACTACCCGCCAGATGGACAAGATCTGTATTTAGCGTTGTGCAAGGAAATGAATTTGGCACCAGTAGGAATATTTCATCGCAGTCTTCTGAATACGGTCATTGATTTAAGAGTGAGTTTCTTCAAGTATTCATTATTATCTGGGCTACCATATCCTGACCGATAAGTCATAAAAAAAAAGTCATTACACACGGCGACACATCAAGCTATACGCAAAACAAACTTAAGCTGGCCGCGCGACGATATTATACGTTATAGGGTAAGGGGAGGTATTTCCGTGATACACCAAACATTTTTTGTTATAACTCAAATAAAGATTAACTAATTTATATGGGATATTGTTTAAAGTTTTGTGCATATATTTTATCTTACTTTATGAAACACACAGTTTGATACTAGATTCTTCACTCATAAATTTATAATCTTTTCTTGGTGATAAAGTGACATAGGTAAATTCGTGATAAGGTATGTCAATTTCGTGATAGTGTATAGGTAATATCGTGATAGACCAAACTCATAGGATTTCAACATAATAATTAATGAGAGAGGTTTTAAAAAAATTATATATATTCTACATAACCATTTGCTTATGAATCTTATATGTATTTCTACACAATCATAAAATTGAATATAGTATAGGTCATCTTCATCAGGAGCAATGTACAAGCATTAATGAAACGGTCGACAGCGATAGTTTGGATTGGATTTGGATTTCAGAATACATTGAGTTACCTACTAGAGGCGACACCCAGAAGACTAAATTTTTTGTAACACACGTTTAAGCTAATTGGCTCAACCTTACTTAGCATGTACCGGGCGCGTGCTGCACCGCGATGCCCCCAGTGCGCGCTCCGTACTGCTGATCGTAGTGGACAGATTTTTTCGCTTTGTCTGTTCTATACCTATCCTAATTAATAAAAAAAAATATTCAATGTCTGAATATGCTACTTCACAATATACAGGGTGTTAGGGTAAAAAGTTGCACTACTTTAACGGCTGGTTGTACCCATGATACTGAACAACTTTCTCAAAGAAACCTAAAAGAAATTAACCAAAAAAAAAACTAGTTTCCATACTAAATGCAATCAGCTGATCGAACGTTTGTATGAAAAGATTTTTTTTATCGAATTTACTATACGGTTCTTAGTGAAAGTTGTTCAGTATCATGGGTACAATCACCCCTTAAAGTAATTCAACTGTTTACCCTAACACCTTGTATACAACAAATCCAAACATATCATTTTTTCTCAATTTCTTTCCTGATTTTTTATTTTCTTTTTTCTTTTATAGCTTTATTCTCTTCTTCTGTGTAGGTTCTTCAACTTTCGGTTCTTCTCTTGGCTTAGATGAGCCAGTGAAGTTGGTAAATAGTTAATGTCATGATAAAAAAAACTACGTCATTCAGGCATAGCATAGACTAAAATACAAGATTAAAGATGTATATAAGTCCATACAATCAAAATAACCCCTAAAATTTTACTTTAAGATGATTAAAATTAATTGACAAAATACCTCGATAATATTGGTGAGGTGCTTCGTTTAATAAAAATATTTTATCAACTTAAACTTTTATTTTCTTCATTTCTACATTTTACGTTCAAACAAAACCATCTTCCATTTTTGACAATACCACCACAGCTGACAAATCATAATAAATCATAGATACAAACTTAACACTTTTTCCAGCCAGTAAGATGATACATTGGTTCTCCATCACTCTCCCTCAATGTTTCATCTTTCAATACATACCTATCCACTTAACACAGTTTAAAAACTTTATCTTAGGCAAAGGTTTTGTCAAAATATCAGCTATTTGCTCCGTTGTTGAAATATACTTTACAATAATAGATCCCTCTTCAACTTTCTGCTTTATAAAATTAAATTTTACATCAAGATGCTTTAACCGCTTTTGATCTGGATTATTAACTGTCTTAATAGTGCTAGAATTATCTTCAAAAATAACGACATTTTCAATCTTTATATTTAAGTCTGATAACATTTTCATCAACCAACAAGCTTCCATAGAAGCCTCACATAGTGAAATTAATTCTGCTTCAGTTGTACTAAGAGAAACCGTTGACTGTTTTTTAGATCTCCAAATTACAGTGTTATCAAATAACTTGAATAAGTATCCAGAAGTTGACTTCCTATCTGTTTCATCTCTCGCAAAGTCAGCATCTGCATAACCCATCAAAACAAAATCTGGTTTACAATCACTTTTCTTATAAATTAAAGAATAGCTTACAGTTTGCTTAACATATCTCAAAATCCTTTTCAAAGCTTTGTATAATTTTTCGCATGGTTGAGATTGAAATCTACTGAGGTAACATACGGCAGTCGCAATATCAGGTCTTGAACCTATCATAGCATACATTAAGGATCCAATCAATGATCTACACTTGTATTCCCAATTGAAATCAATTTCACTGAGTTCAATACTCAAAACAAAATTTGGATCCATTGGTGTATCGCAACCCTTACAATCTTGCATGTTATATTTACGTAAAACGCCATTTAAATACTTAGTCTGATTTATATGAACCTCCCCTGGCATCTTGTTAATCGAAATTCCTAAATAAGTTAAATTATCACAACCCAAATCTTTCATTCTGAACTTGGTGCATAAAAATTGTTTAACCTTTTCGTTTTCCTGTAAATCTTTTCCCATAATGAGTATATCGTCGACATATAATAATAAATATAACTCTCCCTTTGTATATAGGCAGTAATCATTTTGTGATCTTTTAAAACCATATCCTGTAATTGTATCATGGAATTTTTCATACCAATACTTTGGTGATTTCTTCAATCCGTATAATGACTTGGTAAGTTTCAACACATAACCTTCTGGAATCTCTAATCCCTCTGGTGGTTGAAGATAAACATCTTCTTTAATATCTCCATATAAGAAAGCCCCTTTAACATCCATTTGGCTTATATGAAAATCCTTATGTGCAGCAACTGATAACAAAATTCTCAATGTTTGGAGTTTCAGAACTGGTGAATAAATATCTTCTAATTTATCCTTCTGCTTAAATCCACGAACTACCAACCTTGCTTTATAAATTTCTTCATTTCCTACTTCTTTTCTGGTAAATATCCATTTGCAGTCAATCAACTTTTCATTTTCTGGTTTAGGTACAATTTTCCAAGTTTTACTCTCTTCTATAACTTTTAATTCTTCTTTTACTGCTTTTTCCCACTGTTTTTTATCTTCTCTTTGTTCTATTTCTTCAAAACTGATAGGAACATTCTCATGACTTGTCATATATGCAAACAAACACTCTTCATCATCACTTAGATCTATTTCATAATCTTCAAACCTCTTTGGTAATCTTTTATGTCTCCTGCCTCTCCCTGTTTCCGTATTCTCTTCTTTATTTCCAACTTGTTTCTTTTTGGGAGTCTCTTTAATCTTTTCTTCAATTTCTTCATCTTCATGTTCTTGTGTCTTTCTTGAATTTTCTCTCGAATTATCTTCTTTTCTTGTACTTTCTCTCTCTCTTCTATTTTCACCTTCTTCGCTTTCTTTGTCATTTCCCTGTTCTGGTACGTAGAATATATTCTTATCCATGTTTCTTCTTTCATCAAATATGACATTCCTACCCACTACAGTCCTTTTATTCTCTTCGTCATATAATTTATATCCTGAAGTGCAATATCCAATCATAATCATTCTTTTCCCTGGATTGTCAAGTTTCTGCCTCAACTGCTTAGGTACATGATTGTATGCGATACTTCCAAATACTCGCATAAATGACACATCTGGTTTCCGTCCGGTCCATAATTCACATGGTGTCTCTTCCTTTCCTACTGTTGGGCTCCTGTTAGTAACGTATGCAGAGTACAATACTGCATCTCCCCAGAATTCTTTTCCTAATCCTGATTCAGATAAAATTGTCCTCGCCTTGTCCATGATTGTTCGGTTCATTCTTTCTGCGACACCGTTCATTTCAGGATTGTATGGAACAGTGTATTGAAGACGTATTCCCTCATAATTACAGAATCTCTGAATTTCCCCAGAAGTATACTCACCTCCATTATCAGCTCTCAGTTTACGTAAGTTCGTGTTAAAATAATTTGTAACATAATAATAATAAGTTTTGAAACTTTCAAATACTTCAGACTTTTCTTTTAAAAGATATATCATAGTAAAATGTGTATAATCGTCTATAAATGTTAGAAAATATCGATATCCTTCCCTAGTTATAGGAGTTATGGGACCACATACATCAGTGTGAACTAGCTCTAATGGAAACTTCGCTCTATACCCGATTCTATTGAACGGTTGCCTAGTCATTTTTCCTAGCACACAAGGCTCACATAGTGCATTTTCATTGATTGGTAAACCTTTTAAATCATTTAATCCTTCTACCAAATTTTTGTGTGTCAATGTACTCAAGCTTCTTAACCCCAAATGACCAAACCGCCTGTGCCACAGCTGTATGACCTCATCATTACTAGATAAAAAATTACAATTTGAATTGTTCAATTGCATTTCAATCGTATACAATGACCCTTCATTATTTCCAATCATTAATAAGTAATTCGCGTGATAAACCCTAACTTTCCCGTTACAAAATTCTACTCTTTTACCGTTACTTTCCAATTTTGACACTGACAATAAATTCTTTCTCAAGTCCGGTACATAGAAAACATTTTTAAAAGTACAGTCCGTAGATCTCTTACCAACAAAACATTTCACTTTTATATTTCCAATTCCCACTGCTTTCAATGTAACACCACTTTTAGCAGCCTCAATGTTTTTAGGTATTTTAAAGTCCACATACTCCGTAAATAAGTCCTTTCTGTTTGTAAGGTGGTCCGATGACCCAGAGTCTACACACCATACTAATTTATTACTTTCATAACAGTTGTGCACCTCACCTGTATCGTCGGCAATTCCAATGTCACCCGTCTCTGCGTGTACCTCACCTGTATCGTCGGTAAATCCAATATCATCTGTCTCTGCTGAAAATGTATTGGAATCTCCTCTACCATATTCTCTTCCATTACTCCATCCTGCTCCTCGTCCAAAGTTCCATCCGCGTCCTCGTCTCGCTCCGGCGGCATACCTTCCTCTCGATTGTCCTTGGTATCCTGACGACCCTGTTCCTCTTATAAATCCTTGATTATTATCACCGTATCCTCTAGATGGTGACCCTGTTCCTCTCATAAATCCTTGATTATTATCTCCATATCCTCTAGATGATATCTGGTGGCCTCGACCTGAAAATCCTCCTCGAACTCCTCTTCCTGATGGTTGACGCTTACATTCAAATTGTTTATGTCCGGGTAAGTTACATTTATAACATAGAAAGGCAGCATTGTCCAGTCCGCCATAGTTCCGATTATCCTTTTGACGTTTCTCTTCTTCTCCAAGAAGTCTATCCTTTACAAAATCCAACTTCAAGTTTTCTATCATTTCTAGAGTTGTTACAACCATTTCGTACGTTTTAGGCATCGACAGCAACACATAATTGACCTTTTCTTCTTCTGTGAGTGTAGACCCAGCATCTTTAAGCTGTGAAAAAATCTCCTCCATTTCTATAAGGTGTTTCATCATGGAGGTTCGTTCATCAAATCTCATCTCACTCAAATTCCGTCTTAGATAAATTTTTCCCCTTGTGCTTTTCTTAGTGAAATTCGCTTCTAAATTTTGTATCATTTTATATGCTGTGTCTTCATTTTTAATATATTCTAAATGTGTATCTGCTATTCCACTAATTACGATATTTTTTGCTTTCACCTCCAACTTCTTGTTTTCCGGAAGGCTTGCAAACAATTTGTCTTCGATTGCCCCCAGACAATCATTTTCATTTAAACAGCTTTTAATTCGAAATAGCCACGTTGAAAAATTTGTTCCGTCGAACTGTTTTGTATTCGCCTTTATTGTTTCCGCCATCTTTCGTCTTTTTAATCCTAATTAATCTTATTTTCCCGCAGGTATAAATTCAGTAAACCACGCTCTGCTACCACTATTGGTGAGGTGCTTCGTTTAATAAAAATATTTTATCAACTTAAACTTTTATTTTCTTCATTTCTACATTTTACGTTCAAACAAAACCATCTTCCATTTTTGACAATACCACCACAGCTGACAAATCATAATAAATCATAGATACAAACTTAACACTTTTTCCAGCCAGTAAGATGATACATTGGTTCTCCATCAGATAAAATCACAAAAAAATTTTGCAAAATCACTTAAAATTTTGCACACAAGGATATTTGAATGAAAAATTCTTGAAATCCAATGCACAATTTACGTCAATCTGTTCGTAAAACATTTAGCTATCAGTTTAATACCACATTCTGTAATATATTACTTATTTACTAATTAAAACTTCATTTCATTGTCTACCGTCGTCATTTGTCACAGATGATTGCGATTTTGCCCCTCGTTCTGAGAAAAAATCTCATAGCAAGCTTGTTTCAAAAGCTACTGAGCTGAGAATCATACTACTATCTCAAGCACACTTTAATGCATGTACATACGCGGTTTTGAAACAATCCCTTTACAGGAAAGGCCACGGCAGACGTTTAAAAAATTATCACGAAATTACCTATATCGCGATATAACCTCCCCTTACCCTACCTACATTACTCTACCTATGCGGCCAGCTTATTTTGGTTTTGCGTAGCTTCGCGTGTCATGTCGTCTTGTGCACATTGAGGTGACTTTTTTGATAAATAATCTGGCAGCGAGCGTCCACTAATCTGCTACCACGCTACCACCAACAACATCTAAAATGAGGCGTATAAGTATTCATTAATATAAATAAAATTGTGCAGTGACACTGGAAGGATGACGTCAAATAAATATTTAGCTGTCAATTCGATAGTGTTACGTGTTTTTCTCTATTCCCTAATTTTAAGGAGCAATTTGTTAATTTTTGGTCAATTTATTCATAAGATTTTGATGATGTGAAATGAATACAATGTGAAAAAAAATGTGTAACCTACTTTGAAATGCTTTAATTCAAGTGAGTTGATGTACAAAAGCCTAGCGTTTGATATGAAAAATCCTTACGGTTAAAGTACATTGGGTAATAGTAAATTTTATTTTCTCAAACATGCTTGGAAATGTGAGCATTATTTTGACAACCTTCTTCGAGATAAATCGAAATTGCTGTACTGGCCAACTACATGCGCACAGCGGCCGGCAATGTTTGTATGAAAATCCATATCTGTCGTGTTTTGCGGCCAAATAAATTACATAGTAAACTCATATCTGTCGTGTAATTTAAAAATGGAACGACCTTTTTCTCCTAAACATGGCGACCAAGGAGGTAACTCAAAAAAGGTTTTATTTAAATTTCGAACTAACTTGCAAATAGAAAGCTGTTTCTTGAAAAAAAAACAAATTGTTGTTCGTTGTTCGCAAAGAGTACTGGTTGTTCGTCATTGATTTTGAAAAGAGTTTTAATTTCCGCGAATTATTTGAGAAAATTTACTGTTTTCATTTCCGCGCATTATTTGAGAAAAGTACTATACAAGCCTTGGCCACAACTAGGCATTGATGGACTTACGTATGTGTGCCTCGGCTTCGCCTCGGCCCACATTTACACGTTCGTCCATCAATGCCTCTGTTTAGGCCGCTGCAGTAATGTACTATTATAGCATTTACAAAAAAAGGGTGAGTAAAAAATAAATAAAAAATACGCGTGAAAGGTAAAAATTTGACATGCGCGATCGGTTTTTATTGAAACTGCAGCTTTGTGGTATTGCTCAATTTCACAGACTATTATATGTACTACCGTACTCAATTTGCAACCAAATAAACTGACTCTTTGCAGTGGGTGTAATATTGACCGTGTCATTTGTTTTAGCTTTTACATGTATTGCTGGAGTGATGCTCACTCATTGTTTGTGTTGTTATGAAAGTAAGTAGTGTAAATAGGTGAACTCCTAAACTATAATAATAATAATAAGCAAGTAATTATTATACAGGTTGTACCTAAACTTAAATAAGTTTCCTTTATGGGGTGCTTCAGACCATCAAACTGAACATCTTTCACCCTACTTTTTTCGCGATACGATGTTGGCTCCATAGTGAAAGTTATTCGGTTTGATGTCTTGAACTTTGAAGTACCCTGTTCGATATGAAACGCATTAAATTTTACACCTGTAGGTATATTTATGGTTTTCTCTATACAATTTTTGGTCTACAAAATATCAATAATGATGTGAAAAGGTAACTGAAATGCTAGAATTGAAAACGTTTTGGGCGTTTTGGGTTTTGATTATGATCTATGCTAAGTAGATCATTTAACTTTTATAGTAGTTTTGATTAATAATTTCAACATCAGATGTATACCTACCTAAGGCCCTGATGTTGAAATTATAAGGAAACATTTAATATGTCTCCCTCAAGAGCAAATTTACGTCGTAGGTCAGCAACAACGTCGCACGACTCGCCCGGTGAGTCAGAATTGTATAGCATTCCACAGTGTTAGCACTACGCGAGAATCATTGTTTTGAGCTGAGCAGCAAAAGTGTTAAGGCCTAATTAAAGTCTAATCAAAATAATAAAACGTGAGGTTCCACGCCTACTTTGCACTTCTAACCCCTCTTATATTGTTCTGTGTTCACAGTACTACTGCGTGAACCCGGTGGGTGTACGAGCCATGTGTCTAGCTCTCACTTACAACACAACCGTCAAACACCTCGACCTCACCTCCAGTTTCCTCAACGCAGACGCCTGCTACCACCTCGGACTGCTGGTTCGCAGTAGCATCACTTTGACTGAACTCGTGTTATCTGGATGCAGGTTGATTTGTATTCATCTTTATTGTTTTTAGGCTGCCTGTCCATTGACGCGAGCTGGCAACTCTACACAGCTTGCACAGCCAGCTCGCGTCAATGGACAGGCAGCCTTAGTCCAACGTACCTACGCTTCCAGCAAATACTGGGTATAAGGAAATGTATCATTAACCTTTAAACCACTTACTCTACCCATAAAACTGAACTAATAAAAAAAAAACATGTCAGAGCAAAAAAAAAAAACAGATATCTCATACATTTGAGTCGAGCAGGCGCTGCAGTTTAGTATCGAATAGCTTTTTTTTTACGCTGACAGGTTTGCTCCCATATTAAAAGTTGATCAGTTTGTTGCGTAAAGTAGGTATGTGGTTTAAAGGTTAAAGATATTTTTCCTCACATCCTGTATAATGTTGTGTTTAGTTTCATAGCCTGAGAATGAAAATTGTTTGGTTTCATAGTCTGAATACACCCTTAAATTTTTTTTAGTAAATTATAAACTAGTGTGGTGTATGCGTCAACCTGCTGGGCTCAGGCGTACCCTCAGGGAGGATGTATGGGCGTTAGTCCACCACGCGTGCCCATGCGGATTGGTTGATTTCACATGCGCATTTGAATTTCTCCATTTAAAAAGGTTAACTTATAATTAATTTTTGAAATAGGATCGGAAAGAATGGACTACATCAATTGGTGGCAAACTTAGACAATGGTAAAATGGACCTCCTGGATCTTTCTAAGAATAAAATCGGTGACGACGGCCTACCTTTCTTATCAAGCAAACTGTTAAAAAAGGAACTGGTTGTGAAAAGGTACGACGCTAATTTTGTATGACAGAATTAGTTCTCAACGTAACCACTAGGAGCGCTGTGCGAAATTCAATACCATAGTCTAAAAAAAAACAAGGTCTTCTATTCCCAGAGTGACACAAGCCTACGCCACAAAAAAATGGCCGCTAAACATGGTAAAAGGGTATGATGACGTAGGCTTGTGTCAGTCACGTGGTCGGAAGAGAATACCAGGCGCAGTATATTATTGTACCATGTTCAATACAAAAACTGTAGTTTACTACAGTAGTTTTGTACTGTAATATGCCACAGTGCAAACTCATGGTAGGCCTGATGACTGATGACGATCATTAACTGTAGTACCTAAGTTTATTTACTTCATGAATGGAATCAACATTCAGGATCTAGCAGGTGGCAATGGCGATCAGTTGTCTCTGAATATCCTAATAGGCCCTATTAGGAAATACATTAGACGTGAGTATTATAATTACGTAAAAGGGAAAAATCTTGCTTATCTACTATGAAATTGATGTCAACAGCATCCTTTTAAACTAAGAGCACAGGTCCGGCACTTCAAATAAAAGAACATTTTAGATTTGACATGATGACGTTCGCACATGCGCACTTTGCGAAAATTGTGAATGACATATGTGTAGGGTTGACTTAACACGCATTGTATGAACTACATTATACATTTCGTTACTTTTTATAAATCATTCAGTGATTAAAAATAGTTTTTAAGCTAAAGAATCACAGAAAATGTGAATTTAGCGTTATTTTCCAACGTTTATTTTTATTATGAGGAGAAAAATACAATATATTTTATGTAGTCAAATCCAACGGGTGCGCGCGCCTGACTGCATTCCCTTGCTCGGCTTCCCTCAAGTTACCACAGAGAGTGTGAGGGGAGGTGGGGTATCTGAAGTCAGAGGGGGGCGGGGAGTGGCCGTTCTGTATGTAGAACTATATACTATTACCTATTCTGTGCTAAGAGTCTAGAGTCTATCCATTATACTGACCAACTTTTACTATGGGAGCAAACCTAGGAGCAAAAAGATCGGAGCAAAAAAAAAATCTGCTGTTCCATATTAAACTGCAATCTCTACTCGACTCAAATGTTAACGGCAGATTTTTTTTTGCTCCAATTGGTTTGCTCCCATAGTAAAAGTTGTTAAGTTTGATGAGTTGACTCTTAGTTTAAAAGGATGCTACTGATAATATCAATTTCAACCTGCGTATTAACTAATCCAAAGCGCCTCCTAACGCTCCCGAGCGCGCTGCAAAGAAACGAAGATCCGTCCTATTTTCAAAGTCAATGAATTTTTTTAAACACTATCTAGAAACCAATGTTTCTGCTTTACGTTTGTCATAGTTTCAATGCTAGGATTTAAGATGTATGGAAAACATTGAGCCACGATAACATAGGAACTAAATATGTAGGTAATAAGAAATCGGACAAATGCCAAGCACAGATATTGTTTTGTTGATAAAATGATATGTTACTTTGTGCGTTTTACCGCAGTTGGTTAGGTAGGACATTGCAGGTTGAATCACCTGATTGTCTGAAAAGAAAAATGATTCCGTGCTTCGGATGGCACGTTAAGCCGTTGGTCCCGGCTACTATCTTTGGTGGTAGTAATCGTTACATAAAAAACACGTCAGAGGCCGTAAGGCAGCCTTAAAAAATATTCTGACACCAGGGCTCTGCAAACACGATAAGAAGAAGAAGAATTACGAAATGTTCAAACTAGGACAGAACTTCGTTTTGTATGGAGCGCCCCGCTGCGAATTAGCTAACGTTTAGTATGCGCCAGAGGAGGTTTTAGAACACGTGAGGGCTTGAGTTTGGTTCATTAATAATGGTAAAATTCTTATACGAATTTTGTTTTTGGTCAGGTTAAACCTAAGCTATAACGAGTTAGCTTTGAACTCTGTGCTGGAACTAGCCCAAGTTTTGGAATATAACAACAATTTCACCCACCTTGACCTGTCGTGGAACAACCTTCGTTCACCAAAAGGTAGGTAATTAGCAGGGTTCGACAGGATAATTATGATTATTAATTATCATGATAACTCTCTTATACAACGTGTTAATGAATTAACGCAAAACTAGAAAGTAGTTTGTTTAGAATCGAGAGCAGAATCGAATTATCATGATTTCAACATAGGTAATTTTTTTCAAAATATTAAATAATTTGTTTGCAAAATTAAAAATTTTATGAACCCGATGTCAACCCACCGCACGGGCACACTCACCCTACTTACTACCAAAACAAGATTATAAAAATGTATCCATGAGTACGTTAGCGCTTTCATTCATTGCTGAAATGATAACAAATCATTATAGCCTCAAAACTTAAAATGCGAATAACTTAAAATTTTAACCATCAAAATAATGAAATTATTGTTTCAATCTAATTATTTTATTATAAATCAGTTGGGGTGTATGAGGTTTTGCGCTAATTCATTAACACGTTGCATAAAGCTTATTGCGCCATGTTTGTCGCCAAACGAAAGCTCAGAAACAAGGATTATTTTTTCTCATTCATTTCCGTTTTTTTCTCAATTATTTGTTATTCATTATTCATTGCTATACGAAACGAATATTCCGAAGACTAGATGCTGTTTGGTCTGGATACGAGAGCATTAAAGCGAAAACAGCAATATTACAACTTTTAGTGACAAATTCCACTCAAAACTAAGAATCAGATTGAATAGCATAGCATAGCATAGCATAGCATATGCTCACGACTATATTCCACGAGGGGGTAGTCAGAGATATTCTGAAACTTCAGAACATTCCTGTTTCACTAGTAGTACCGAAACTCAGATTGAATAATTATTGGATAAGTACCTACCTATCTGAAAATTATCAGATAATTATTATGAAAATTATCAAAGAAAATAATTATCTTGATAATTTCGAACCCTAGTAAGTAGGAAATATGTTTTCCTTGTACCTAAATATTTAAATACGAATTCATGAAATGATTACACGTCCTGGAGTCAATGAAACATGGAAAAGAAAATGAAAATACCTTGTTAGTACAAAATTTTAATATTAATACTAAGTATGTTACTTTTTCCTTGTAACAAATTAAACCTACTAAAAACTGCGGCACTTGATTAATACTATATATCTACTTATAAACAGAATATCATGGAATAATACATTGCCAATTTAATAGAGTAGTTCATTGGTAAATTATATTGGACGTTGTTTAATTTAAAATCAGTGTTAACTTTGGATCTGAAATAATTAGCCAGCATAATTAATTGGGATTAAGAGAAGTTATACAACGCAGACGCGTCTTTTGAAATATACAAGGTGTAAAATTAAATACGCTACATAATAAACAGGGTGCTACGAACCATCAAACTGAACAACTTTCACTATGGAGCCAACATCGAAATCGAGGAAGCCATGTAATATGAGACCCAGTCTTAGAGGTCCCATACATGAATAAAACTTAGTAATACGTGTAGAGTGAAACAAAACTAGCAAAAAAGTGAATTGATTGTAATCTGTAGAAGTTGGGGGAAAGGAACTTCTTCTTATGATACCTTTTGTATCAAGTGTGTGAAACTCATAATCATTCTTATAAGATAGTCCACTCAATCTTCTACGCATTCGTTGTGTTTATTTTAATGAAAATTCACGATAACCGTACAATATATAATAATGGAAGAAAATCGAAATCACACATACTATCTGTTCAACCAAGCCAAATACGTTCCGTAACGACCAAAAAATGATAATATTAGATGAAAATAGCTGTAGTGGTTGCGTTTTGCTACTGCTTATTGGATGATTTCTTTATTTTACTATAATTTCTACTTTTGAATCCGGACTTCTGGAGATGTGGAAGTTTTTTTAAAAAATGCATTATTTTTTTCTTTTTCTAATAATTATGACCGCCGTCCTGAATGGCTTTTAATTTTCGTAAAAAATGGCTGGGTCCAAATCTGCCAATCTTTTTTTTGTTGTTGCTTCATAGAAAACGTCTCTAGGTGACGAAAGCGGCCGAAATCCTTGACTCGACCTAATTTTGGCCCTATAATAAAATTTGTTCAGTTTGATGGTCTGAAGCACCCTCTTCAGTAGGTGTAACGAATTTAAGTTTACACCTTGTTGGTTCGGTTTTAAAAATAGTCAACTGCGCAGGGACATCCGTAAGCATTATAAACTTGGTACTACCACAGTATAAGAAAGAGTATCTATTACTAGATACAGTACGGACACTCCTTTCCTCCCACCAACTTTTTATCTCACTCCCTATCGCCCTCTGGTTACTTCGCATTCGCACTGGTTACTCGTTACCTAAGAAGAAGACATAAGGTTCAATTTCTTTGGTTTCGCATGTGCTGACGTCATCTTGTCAAATTAAATTTTTTGTATGCAGTGTCCGGGCTGTGGTACTTACTGTACTTACTGTTTTAACAAATCATATAGCGCCTTGGCATAACGTATCACCCAAAGTTAATAATTCGTCCACTTGTACAACGAGGGAGCGAGCACACAGGACCGTTTCAGAATCGTTTAGCAGTTGAAACTTTTAGCCAG
The DNA here is from genome assembly GCA_922987775.1 of Agonopterix subpropinquella. Taxonomy (NCBI): domain Eukaryota; kingdom Metazoa; phylum Arthropoda; class Insecta; order Lepidoptera; family Depressariidae; genus Agonopterix; species Agonopterix subpropinquella. The sequence goes on along the minus strand of OV277698.1, from coordinate 16,071,351 downwards.
CTATTTCACCGGCCTGCGACTGCCATTCATAAATATTAAACGGAATTCAGTTCAGCTCGCCTCGGTTTTATTTCCCGACGTGTGTGATGTGCCGCATCTCTTTTTGAGGGCATTTTGCCTTTGCAACGAGGCTTATAAAAGTTACAGTCGTTATTTTGCGATTGATTTATAGGTTCGTAAAAGGGCATACGTTACTAACTCTCCAACGTTTTCGGTTGATAGTAAAATCTGACCAGAATATCAATCAATCTTTCATCCGAAATACCTGCTTTTAATATTCACTACAGTAATTACACCAAGGGGAGCGTGGGTCACAGTGGATCGCTTTTTTTTAAAGCGCTGTAACTTCACTTTTTCCATCGTAAATTGGTCAGTGTTTTAAAAAAATCTTAGGAGATATATTGAAGTTTGAAACTGCATAACAAAAACAGCTTTACAAAGACTTGGTTATGAAATAATTCATGTTTTTTGTATGTATGTCGGAGTATCCAGTGTTACCCATGCATGGGTAACAGTGGATACATGTGTTGGGTTACAATGGATCGTACGGGGTACACTGGATAGGGGACGTGGGTCACAATGAATCCTTTTTTTTTAAAGCGCTGTGACTTCATTTTTTCCTTTCTAAATTGTTCAGTGCCTTAAAAAATTCATAAAAGATATATTGAAGTTTGAAACGGCATAACAAAAACAGCTTTACAAAGACTTGGTTATGAAATAATTCATGTTTTTTTTATTTAAGTATCCACTGTGACCCATGTATGGGTAACAATGGATCGTACGGGGTACACTGGATAATGCTATGAATCTTTTTCTTACACCCTGTAGTACCAAAATCGCCTTTTGCACTGTTTATAAACTATAATGTAACTTAATTAGGAACCCTTTATTACTAATATAATTTAATTCAAATCAATCTTTATTCATTCATAAGTATTCATTAATTTAGCAACAGATTTTATTTTTTGCCCGTCAGATATTTTTAATAAATCGCAGCCCCCGCATTTATTCTTTGGTGTGTTGACAAATATAGGTCACCCTCTTTCTGTCTCGTGGCATTTTACCTACAAAGAAAGTTTATTATAAAAATGATTACTGACACGGGGGTACAGTGGATCGAGATCCACTGTACCCCAATTCAAAACGATCCAGTGTTCCCCACCAATAGATTTTGTTTTTGAAAAATTCCAGCACATTTTTTATTTGTTTAATAAACTAATTATAATAATAAAATACCTCTATGTTAACTATAGTCTAAGAAAAATTATCAAAACCAGCAAAATCTTAGCACACGGCATGGCAATACGTTTTACAAAAACACGTAAAAAATTACTTTGTGGCTTACTTGTTGACTGATGCGCCGCGCCATGACTTCTGCTGCGAAACGAATATCGCGACTAGTTCGGTCGCGGGGAGGGGTGTTATAACGACAACCGAACGGACGCACACGTGTATACATGCTATACATACGCAGCTATGATGATTTATCCACTGTGACCCATGCTCCCTACTTACTTTTCAAATCCATTAATGCCGATTTAAGCACTCTACGTAAGCGTGACACATAACTGCGACGCGTCGTCGCATCGCACTGCAAATATCTGCGATGCGATGCATGCAATCGTAATAAGTCATCGAGCGCTGGCAGATATTTGCGATACGATGCGAGACGTCGCAGTTATGTGTGATTATTGATTAATGATCAAAACGCTCACGTGTTTCATACGACGTTTTTCAACACTTACGAATGTTTCGTAAATCACAACCACAGATGAGAATACTGTGGTTGAGTTAGCAATGCGCGCGCAGGTGGAAGTAGAGAAACTGACGAAGATGTCGTACAGTCAACGACATTTTGTGCCATTTGTACTTAACTCAAATTAATGGATCAGGTCAGTTACGTCCTTTTCCCCGAACGTCCACTATGGACCCGAACGTCCACTTCCCGGTTTCGTCCATTTCCCCCAACGGCCTTTTCCCCGAACGGACATTTACCCGAACGGCCATTTCCCCGGCATATTTCCGAACTTTTTAACAGCAATAAATTACTTGTCAAAATAAAACATTTTATTTATCATATTTTTATTGACACAGATTATTTATGTTCACAAAAACAGGAAGCTGAAAAAAGGTATTTTAGTTAATATCCATGCCGTATCCTTGCACAAAAACGTTTGAAATTTTTATAACATATAAACTTTTTGCTTAGATTTAAAATAAAACTTGAAAAAAAAAACATACCGCACTATCGTCAAACTTATTAATTTTTCGTCTTATTATCATCATCATCAGCCTATAAACGTCCCACTGTAGGGCACAGGCCTACCCTCACGGAGGCTGTATAGGCATTAGTCCACCACGCGTGCCCAATGCGGATTGGTAGACTTCACATACTCATCACAATTTCTTCTTCAGTGTACCTATGCAGGTTTCCTCACGATCACGATGTTTTCCTTCACCTTTGTCCGTGCGGATTCGAACCCGGACCCCCATGTCCATACCTCTCCGCAACGCGCCACCGACGTTCTTCTTATTAGGGCTCCCACACATAACTGCGAATTCGCATCGCATTGCAAATATCTGCGAGCGCTCGATTCTTATTACGATGACTTTATGTTAGCCTAGTAAATGTAAACATTTTACCTTGCAAAAGGTCCGGTATCCACGATTTTTTTATATGTTATACGAGTATAGGTCCTTATTAAAAATCCAAGTTTTCGACCTTGAGGTGCTGCCGCGGGCTCTGCCATGTCCATAAAAGAACGAAAATTTCGAAGATTTTTCAGTTTTCATTATTTAAAATCTAAAGCTTAGGTTTTAGAGTCAAAATATGTTTTAGAGGAATTAAGAACACTAAATGCGCTACAGTTTGGTTTTTGAATCATCTTTTTATACTGTATAGTTACCGAGATACAGCACTTCAAAATAAGGGCAGTTAGGGCTAATTCCTAACTGCCCTATGCCTGTGGGTGCAGAAAATCTGGGCTCAAGAGGGTTTTTTGTATGTAGGTAATCTCTGGAAGTACCAAACCGATTCGTAAAATTCTTTCACTGATAGAAAGCTACACTATCCCTGATTACCATAGGCTACATTTTATTTTGTAAAAAAAAAACTGTTCGATATCTAAGTATTTGTTTACCAATTGACATTTGCTGAAAATTTACAAGTGTCGCATCTTATGGTTCAAAAAACATATTGTAGCGCATTATTTATACTTCTTCTGAACACCTTCACAGTGAAACCTAAAGTTAATAACATATTTAATTAAAAAAAAAAACGAAATTTTAAGGAATTAGTCATACCTCTCCATACTTTGAGGTTTTGTATCTTGGGAACTATTCAGTATATAAATATGATTCAACTTTCAAATTGTAGCGGATTTGGTCTTCTTTAAAGCTTTAGTAAACAAGTTTGCTCTAAAATCCAACGTTTAAGTTTTACTGAAAAAGTCTAAAAATTTTCGTTGTTTTATGGTCACACCAGAGCCCGCGGCAGGACCCCAAGGCCGAAAACTTGTATTTTGATTAAGGACCTCTACGTGTATAACATATCCAAAAATCCCGGATACCCGACCTTTTGTAAGGTAGGGTATCATTTTCCAAACAGATTTACTGAACTATGTATGATATTCAATAGTAGCGTTAGCAGATATTTGCGATGCGATGCGAATTCGCAGTTATGTGTGAGAGCACTTATAGCCTACTTGTGAATTCAGTATGTTAAACACTTTATTTTTACCCACTTAATCTTTGCTTAATGAACATAATGTTGTTATCCTGCAGGAGCGAATGCATTGCTGAAAGAACTGGGTGAGAGTAAGGTCCTCAAAGAGCTCAACCTGTCGTGGACCAGCCTCTCTATCGACAAAGCGCTTGCGCCAGTATTTAATGCGAAGAACCTTACTGTGCTTGATCTCAGCAATAATAGGTGGGTGCCTGCAACTATCAAGAGGATATAATTATAACATACAGGGTGTAACAATACACCCTAGTAATACTTAAGGGGCGTCCGCCCGGTTTTGAGTAACTTTGTAACCATTTTATACATTAACTATGGCACTTTTTAAGCAGAAAACAAAACTGAACAATCTACAGTATATGAGAAGTGATGTGGTTTTTCTCGAAATCTATTTTAATTAATAAAACTGAAGAAAAACAACTCCAAAGTCACCTCTTTTTTTCCAGTTGTAACCGTTTTACTCTTACATTGTTGATCAGAAGAATATGAAAATTTACAATATTCTTCACAATACAATATAAAATGATGTGGTTTTCTTATTTTTTGAAAATTCATAAAAAATCATACAGGTTTTCAAAGAAAACGAAAAATTCTGACCGGAGCCGCGCAATTGAAGCGGGATGGCTAATTGCAAAAGTTTGCTTGTAAGAAAGAGAGCCTTGCAGATGGGAGGAGGAGCCTTAAGGGGGTGCTTCAGACCATCAATCTGAACAACTTTCACTATGGAGCCAAAGTCGAAAAAAAAGAAAAAAATTGCCGTCCCATACATTCGAGCGAGTCGAGACGGTACTGCAGTTTTGAGCAGATTTTTTTTTGCGATTTCGATGTTGGCTCCATAGTGAAAGTGGCGGCGGCAGCGGGTCTATGCTCGCGCGGTGTGCGGTGCGGAGGACGGGGCACCGGCAAAGTTGGTACCGCGCGCAGGCAAGTCGGTACCGCGAGGCGCTCTCCCCCCCCGCCCCCCCGCCCCCCTGCACACCGCGCACGGTTGACCTGTCGAGACTGCCGAGCTGAACCACTAGTTTTGATTACAATACGCCAAGGTTTATGTATGTATGTATGTATGTATGTAAGGTACGATTCAGACCTACCGGCTCGCATCGGCACGGCCCGGACGGCATTTTTTTAATGCGGCAAAGGATATTGAAATGTGTAAACAGGAATTACCTACAGTTCATATTTGCATGCAACTTAAGCATATTGTCTTCGTTCGTATTCCGAGACGCGTCGCGACGGCTCCGTACGGCTCCGTACGGTTGACGACGGATTCCGGGACACATAACCGGCTCCGTTGACATGTGATCGACTGCGCGCGTTTCCGAACGGCTGCCGCGACACGCGTACTATACGGCTCCGTTCTAGGCCAGAAGTGCGATTTTTGAAAATCATACGAGCGACTTGGCAGTAGAAAATGTCAAAATTACTATGGAGATAATGCATCTTTCTACTGCCAAGTCGCTCGTATGATTTTCAAAAATCGCACTTCAGGCCGATGCCGGCCGTTAGGTCTGAATCATCCCGCGATCTCTCTGTTCTTCAGATTGGGTGAAGGAGCAGCAAATACAATAGCTAATAATATTTGGCGAGCAAAAACGTTGGTAACTCTCAACCTTTCATCTAACCCGATCAGTCCGTTAGCTGCATTTTTGCTTCTGGGTAAAATGAAATTGAAGACTGTCAAATTGAAAAACCTTTTAATGGAAAATATTGATGTTAGCAAAGAATTTGTGGTGGTGAGTTTTTTGTGGATCTAGACTCGCGTTTTGTACGTAATCTCTTTTTAGTTCCTTTTGAATTAGCGAGTTAGGAAAAAACCGGCCAAGTGCGAGTCGGACTCGCGCATGAAGGGTTCCGTACCATAATCGAGAAAAAACGGCAAAAAATCACGTTTGTTGTATGGGAGCCCACTTCTATTTATTTTATTCTGTTTTTAGTATTTGTTGTTATAGCGGCAACACATATACATCATCTGTGAAAATTTCAACTGTCTAGCTATCACGGTTCATGAGATACAGCCTGTTGACAGACAGACAGACGGACAGTGGAGTTTTAGTAATAGGGTCCCGTTTTTACCCTTTGGGTACGGAACCCTAAAAAATGTTTTTTTTATTAAGTTCATCTACGCTGAAGAAGAAATTCCGTTGCGTATGTGAGACTTCGCACCACCTCGCGCGTGTCTATGACGCGAGGTGGACTAACGTCCTAATAACCTCCTCGAGGGTAGGCTTGTGCCTTACAGGACGTTATACAGGGTGTAAGTGATAGCCTGGTAAATATTGAAACTATGAATTCAGACCATCAAACTGAACAACTTTCACTATGGAGCCACCCTCAGGAAAAGAGAAAAAAAAAACCAGCTGCATACAAAACAGCTGTACCTACTCGACTCATGAATGAAACAGCAGATTTTTTTCACGTTTCCTGAGTTCAGTTTGATGTTTTGAATTCACCCTTGAACTGTCTCCGTGTCAATTTACAGGCTGATGATATACCTATGTTTCTTCGTCTTACGCAGGCACTTGAAGCTTTAAAATCATTAGATTACAAAGTGGGTACCACTATAACATATGGCACCGTCATCCGTAACTACAGTGTAGCTGCTTTAACCGATATGAGAAGGGTGGTCATGAAGAGATTATGTTATCTAGCTTTGAAGGCTCCGAAAAAAACACGAACACACATTGCGTCAGTACAATTATATTATTAAAAGAATTGGATTTGAAAGAATCGATAAACTAAAGTTGCAATGGGCGGGGCACATTGCTCGCGGAACCGATGGCCGACGGAGCCGAACATTTCTCGCGGAACCGATGGCCGATGGAGCCGAACATTTCTTGAGTGGCTGATGGCGCACCGGAAAGCGCAGCGTGGGTAGGCCCTCACAAGGTGGTCCGACGACCTGGTCACACCTTGGACACTAAGGCTGAGATTCAGAGTCGATTTTTTAAGTCATAGTTCGAACTAAGTAGGGTCAAAATGTATGGATTTTGACATACGGGAGTTCGAACTAAAACTTAATAAAACCGGTCAAGTGCGAGTCGGGCTACTCGCGCACCGAGGGTTCCGTACCACACCATTAAAGAACACAACATTATTAACTAAGAAAAAAAACTTTTTGTCCGGGACCTTTAGCGCAAGACCGACTCACACTTGGCCGGTTTTTAGTATTTGTTGTTATTTTGTAGAGTTTACTCCATAATCACACTAAGTTTGACGCTTGTATGTATTACCGTTTTTACGATAGAGCGTGAAGAAAAAACGTTGATAAAAACTAGTTTCTTGTTGAGAACCCCCCTTAATTTTTAACTTTTTGAAATTTTTATTATTTGTTCACAAATCCGCCGTAATAACGCACAATCTGAGAAAACAACTATCTAGCTGTTACGGGTCAAAAGTTACAGCCCTAAATAGGTAGGACAGACGGACGGACGGACGGACAGACGGACGGACGGACGGCCGGACGGACAACGTTGGCTTAGTAATAGGGTCCCGTTTTCACCCTTTGGGTACGGAACCCTAAAAATCGTCTCTGAATCTCAGCCTAACAACTGACAGCTGTCATTTCATGTGCGATACTGAGGAGTGCGAACGAGACAGGAATACGCATTTCCTTAAGACGTAACCAGAGGGGGTGAGGTAAAAAGATGATGGGAGGCAGAGAGTGTCCATACTGTATGTAGTACTAGATACTATTTCTTATACTGTGACCTGGTGAAGACGGCGGGATCCCGTTGGATGAAGGCAGCGCAGGACTGGTCGTTGTGGCGATCCTTGGGGGAGGCCTATGTCCAGCAGTGGACGTCCATCGGCTGAGATGACAATAACGATTTAATGAATGGGTTAATCAAGTGAAATGGGAGATATTCAAGAAAAGGACTATAGAAGGTCTATGGGAGATATCAATGGATACGCATTCAACAACATCAAACTTTGGTGGAGTATTAGCAGATAATAAATAAAAACAGCTTATTGGGCTAGTTTATTCGATCACGAGATTGGTAGAGACGAAAAGTTCTAATATCTTTGTCGTTTCTTCCAGAATATACTTCCTACAAAAGCATAAGAATGTAGATAAGTTCCATCCGCGTGCAATGCTTAAAGAGATGAAAGAGAAAAAGGTTCCGATAGGAGAAGATTTGATAGCGGAGTTGTCAAAAGCGTTTCCTGGACCCAGAATAGCAAAAGGAGTTTACTTCATTGATCTTAATGGTTAGTCAATTATTTATTTGCCTTATTCTTTAAACGAAAATAGGTGGGCGTCCACGCAAAAATTGCCCAGTTCCAGTTGTAGGCATTTTAAACTAGCTTTTTAGTGTTCCGTACCAAAATTGTCAAAACGGAACACTTATGGTATCAACTCGGTGTCTGTCCATCCGTCCGTTCGTCCGTCCGTCTGTCACAGGCATTTTTCTCAGAGACCGTAAGACATCGGAAGCTGAAACTCGGCACAGATATAGCAATTGCTGGTCCAATATCATACTTGAAGTAAAAAAGTGTAATTTTTATATTGGGAAGCAATTTGCGGAGGTAGAAAGGGTAAATAAATAAATAAAAAATTTCTACCCTATGGTGTGGGGTATCAATTGAAAGCTTATGAAAAGAAGAGTCTAAAATAAATTTTTCAAATTTTTTATTAATACTTTGCTTAACAAAATTTTCATTTAAATCCGAGAAATTGCTGTCCCCACCTCTATTTCGAAAAATATAGCCGTATAAAATATGAAGAAAGATCATGAACATCAGGATGGCGGGAAGATTTAAAGGATTTTAAGGAGAAAGTAATTTGCAGGTGTTGTCGAGTTTGTGAAGAGGTGCTGGCCTGACATGGAAGCTCCACCGACTCCAAGAACCTCACTCGTACCAGCCGTGCCTGTAAACAAGAAAAAGGGGAAAGTTACAGTCGGCAAAAAGAAATGAAAACAAAGTGGTTCTGAATATGTATTTATGTTCTGAATAAACGTCCATATTTAATTATATTTGTGGAAGTATTTAGTTGTCGTTTTTTATTTCCTTAAACTTGGCGCATCTGGAAAAGATACAATTGAGTAAGTTTTTAAGTATCCGGGGGAAAAAAAATCGAATGAATATCAGTTTTTTAAATGGACTGTTCTAGCTTTTACCCACAACATCGTCCGCACCGGTTCCCGTCATCTTAGGCGAGATAAAAAATATACCTACTAGATTTTAAGTTTGATTAGGTACTATCGGGGACTTTTCCGCCTGACCACTTAAGAAAAAAATCTCATAATTTCGCCCATAATTTATAGTTTGGAAACTATTATTAATTGGTCTATTCATCAATAGGGCGGGGTAAGACATCGCTTTTATTTTTTAGTATGCAAGCAAAAATGAGCCTAGTGGTAGTCAGGCGGAAAAGTCCGCGATAGTACTTGACTCTAACAAAAATTTTCATTCGCTAACGGATCCCTAAATCAAAAATGGTTTCCCCACATACACAATATTTTGAAAAGACCAATTTAACGATACCCCATAAAATGGGATATGCGAGAAAAAAAAATGTCATCCCCACTTTACGGGTAGGGGAGGTAGGTAGGTAAGGTACCCTAAAAAATTATATTTTTCAAGATTTTATTTTACCACTTTGTCGGCGTGGTTAATATGTATATCCATGCCAAATAACAGCATTCTAGTACCTAACCTACCTAAGCGTCTCTGAGCTAAGCCGCGGACGACGGTCGGACGGACGGACATGGCGAAACTATAAAGGTTCCTTGTTGACTGCGGAACCCTAAAAATGAGTTTGGTAGTTTTAAAAGTGTTTCTGACTACCCCGATTACGCATGCGATCGTGAGTTTACATATCAGATATGAAATGTAGTTACCAAGTAATTAATAACAACATGCTGCAAGTATGCACAGATTCCATAAAATGTCATCGACTTGATGATTATTAACACTAACATTAAGCGAAACGTAAAACCTGCAATTAAATTCCGACCCATTTAACTAATATACAGTGTGTATTTGCGGAGAGGAGAGGGGAGGGAAACAAACAATGCGTGGAATTCGGAGGCACACTCGTAGGTTCTCGTAGCTCTAGCTCGCAACACTCGCGGAAATTGATTGCACGTGACATGACATAACATGGCGTGACACCGCACGACATGACCATGCGCCGCTGAAGTTCATTGTTCCAGGAATTTCATTTATTGTCTAGTACATTTTTAATGTGTTTACATCATAAACTTAGTATCCGGTACTCCCGCTATATACTAGGGTGGATCAAAAAGTTCTGGGAATGGAGGGGTTCGAGAGGTGAGGGGGAATTTTTTTTTACTTTGCACTATTTGGTGACTCAATACAACCATAAGTTGTAAATTTCAGCCCTTTGTGATTATTATTTGTTTCCAAACTTGAAAAAAGAGCTTCTTTGAAAGAAATTCACTGAAGACGAAGAAGTGAAGTCGGATATTTCTGTTTATTTTGAGGGCCTTGACAAATCTTTTTTTTTCGAGGGTATAAACAAATTGTTTGAAATGTCTGATAAGTGTATTAGGGTTGATAAAGAATATATCAAAAAGGAAAAATAATTTCATGTTTAATTTCGCCCCCTTCCCTTTCATTCCAAGAACTTTTTGATCGCCCCTCGTAGTTTATTGATTGCATATAATGGATGCGGAAACAAAGTGTCAAAAGTAACGTGATTTACTAAGAGCAAGGATTTACTAAGTTAAGCCAGGTTTATACGATGACAATTTTGTCATTGTTGGCGCCCCAGCGCCTCAAAAAAAGCACAGTATAAACACTTTTAGCACGAATAGATCACGGCATGCGAACGTTCGCAAGTAATAGAGCACGCGTCTATTTTTCGGTGCTAGTGACCTCCACCCGCGTCCCTCGCATCCCCCTATAGGCCAGTCATTTTACGGAGTTTTGTTAGGCAGGGTAGGGAGTAATTATTAATTGGACTTTCAAACTGTTACCGGCACCGTTTAGTGACAAAAATACTATCCTAAACCATATTAAAAAAAAATTTGCTACGCAACATAGAAATCAAAATTGTGTGTCCCAGAAGGCTTTTAAATTAATAATATTAATACCAATGCACTCATTTTAATTAGATTTAACAATATACATTATTTTTGATCAATAAAATAGACATTAAAATTTAAAAAATGACGTATTTATTAGAAAATACGAATGTATTTTTCAAAACCTTCTAATAGACAAAAATATTTACACCATGTTTGAAGTATGTATGATGGTAAAGCCTTAAACATGTGCAAAAAAAAAAATGTATCATCAGGTTTTTTAGAACGAGATAATATCTATATTTTAAAATTGGAACTGTTGCTGACGTATTTTTTTTTAAATTTTGGTACATTCTTAAGCTCAAATTGGCTCTTCAATATTATAGCGAAAAAAAAATGCAATTAGTAATTAGTCCCGGCTCAAACCGTAAAATGACTGGGCTACGACTCGTGTAAACACCTACGGTAGGTAGTATAATAATGTCTATGGTAAACACGTCGTGCGAATCGCTGGCACGGTTTTCTCAAACAAATCCATTCGCATGCGAACAAATTGGCGCTGGAAATTAGCACCGTGTAAACGAAAGCGTGCCGTGCTTTTTTTCGTGCGAAAAAATTGGCGTCGCGCAATTGTCATCGTCTAAACCTGCCATAAAGGTGGCAGCACCTTCGCAATTCGAACTTCGCAATTGCGTGAACATTTTCGTTCCAATGTCAACTCAATGTGCGAGTTAGGGTTGCCAACCCTACTATATGATATAGTATCCTACTATATTAGGGGCCCTACTACTATAATTCTGAGAAAAATATATAGTAGGCAAAACTACTATATTTTGATTAAAAAATAATTTATAGAGAATTTAAATATATTAGGTCCAATAAAAATGCCCAATAACTTAACATTATTTTAACAATTTTCTTTCTCTTCATCACATTTGTTCCATAAACAATTTTCTACTAAATCTACTACTGAAAAGTGACAACCAGTTTTCCTAAAGACAGATTTATCCAATTTTTTAGAAATTTTATTATTTCTGCAGGTATCGAATCCAGCGACTTCTGCGTTTACCTACAGGATGCATTATTTTCTAAAACGAATACGAAATAGAGAAATGATTTATCCTTAAAAATAAGAACTTGGTATTCAAACCAAAAAGTTGCAAAAAATATCTTTTTGAAAAAAATTTAATTAACAAATTCAAAAAATTACTATATTTTTTCTTATTTTTCCCCGATCTACTATATTTTTTCGGGCACTAAGGCTCGAAATACTATATTTGGTCTAAAAAAAGTTGGCAACCCTAGTGCGAGTAGAGGCCCAGAGCATAGTAAAAATTCGTATTGTGACAAGTCGGTATTTAACAACTTCGACATATGTATTTGCCATTTTTATACCTTATCGTCATTTCTTAGATAAATGATTGGTCCAGCCCTACGTTAAAATCTTAAAATGGCAATTTAAATACTTATATATACAGGTATATAGACAGGTATGACCACCATGATGGTGGCTTAGCACATACAACATTTCAGCACAGATGGAACTTAAAACGCTACAACATTTAGCAAACCTGTCGGAAGACGAACAGACTAAACTACCGTAATCCACATCAAATAACAAAAAACAGCACAAACACAAGATTCATAGTATCACATAGCCACTCGGCTAATAACCAAAATGTCATTAGCATCAGCAGCACAGCCTCTATGACGGCAGTGGCAGCCCGTGGAGCGTGACTCGTGACGAGACGAGAGCATGTAATTTCCAGCGACCGCAGTAAAGGCGCTCTCAAAAGCCTACAATTAGCTTGGAATCATGCTGTGTATACACGGAAAATGAACTCCGGTAATCACGTTCCGGTATGTGCTGAGTTGTGTGCTTTGAGGGTTAAATAATAATTAATATTATAGACCTGTAGGCCTCGCATGCCACCCCCGAGAAAGCGATAAAAATAGAGATGTGCCTCCATCTTTATTATTTTACGTATGCCAGAAAGAGCGCGCATGACGTTTTTCTAGTTTAAACGCTTTGTCGTGAGTGGCATGCTAGCCGTGCTGTAGAGCTAGCATGCCACGCACGACAAAACGATATAACGAGAAAACAGTCAAGCGCGCTCGCTTTCGCCTACGCAAAGTGACAAAGACAGAGGCACGTCTCGATTTTTGTCGTTTTCTAGATGGTGGCATTCTACGCCTCACCTACTCCCTGGTACGGTAATACGCCTTACCTTACCAGGTTTTCTCGCGTACAAGTGACTGGGCTAGTGGAAGACAGGTAAGAAATGTGATACCTTAAAAAGAAATTCAAGTTTTTGGTCAACAATATACAGCTTGCTTTGTTGGCTCAGATCTCCATTCTTCGCTACAAAATTTCCATACAAACTTTCATCCCCGTTTTCACTCCTTTGGAGGTCGAATTGTGATAACCCCTTTTTAGTACACCTAGCACTAGGACATGGATGCCAATAGAAACATTCATGCAACATTTTTACTTTGTAGTCTTTTATGTTTAATGAATATGCGGATTTGCATAGATTCAAGCAAACAGCACAGCACAGCACAGCACAGCACACACAGCACAGCACAGCTTGTCCGGAAATGGTTCAAGTTTCTGCTGCAGCGTGTGCGCTGCGGCTTGCGATCGAATAAATGGTTCCCAACACTCACTTTGGCTTGTGTCATAATTTATTTACTCTATGCTTTGGCTATGCGCAAAGTGGGTGTTGTTGTCCAAAAATACCAGAATAAAATTGGGTGCCATAACGAGCCACCGACGGGAACCAATTTAAAATCGCATTCCATAAACAAACACTGCTCCTCATTTTAAAACGTCAAACAGCTTTATAGAATTTTAACGACCTATCATAAAAACGTTGGCCTTTGAACTCTGCAAACTTAATTCTGGGCACTCAAAGTAATTATGCTAGAATGCGGCAAAAACTCGACATAATCCAAACCACAGCTTCAATTAACAGTCAGGAATAGCGTTTGGACAGGGCCGCATTAGAAAGGGGGGCTATTTCTAGACAGAAATATACCTTGGTCACCCGTGTCACACCCATTTTAGACGGAGAGCTGGCTACGAGTTTTCAAAATGATAAGGTGCAAGGACAATTTTTATGTAAATACCTTCCTTACTAGCTGACAAGTACATTGCACTGACTGGCAGAAGTCTACCCCGGGGAGGGAAGCGGGGGCGGGCGGTCAAAGACGCCAATTTTTAATCAAAATAAAATCATTAGGTGCAAGGCTGAAATTTTGTGTAGTTATAGTTTTTAGTAGTAGAAATAGCGTAAAATTACTGGCAGAAGTCCAGGTCGGGGATAAAGCATCGGCAGAAGTCGATGAAGTTGTCAAAAATTATTGAAATTTTAATGATAAGGTGCACTTCTGCCAATTTCGTTTTCATATAATTGATGGCTTCAAATAGCTGTACACAAATTGGCTGAGGTCAAAATAGTGGCTAAGTATACGAAAAAATGACTTTTAATTGTGGCATTTTTGTACATTTTCTTATAATTTGTTCGACCAAGTATTGAAAATGTTATAGTATGTTACATATTTGTAATCTACTCACAAAGCCCTTTCATTTGATACCCCACATGGTATGTTTCAAAGAGAATTGTTTTCTTCTTTTTACTGCCATCTCTTCATGATGTCACAGTTTCGACCCCCACAGTCTGAGCGCATGTCATCTCATATATTTGTGTTCAGAATTTCGCAAAATCATTGTGGTATAAGTAAACGTTGCCAGAAGTCGATAAAATTGTTGAAAAATTTTGCTGGTGAAGAACAAGGTGCAGTTCCGGCAATTTTGTTATTATATTCTTATGCCTTAAAAAACTGAATGCAAACTTCCAGAAGGCCGTATACATATACAAATAATGAAAATATCACCAGAAGTTTATTTAACGGAAAGCAATTAATTGAAATTAAAATAATAAGGTGCATTTCTGGCAATTTGATTTTTTTATTATTTATACTGTTAGTCAACAGGGTCCTTCTTAATATGCTGACACTTTTTTAAGGGGATGATCAGACCATCAAACTGGCAACTTTCTCTATGAGACCAACAACGAAATCGCGAAAAAAATATCAGCTGTCCCATACATTTGGCTCGAGTAGGTTTGCAGTTTTGTATGGAGGAGAAGATTTTTTTTTCACTATTTTGTTGTTGGTCTCATAGAGAAAAATGTTCAGTTTTACGGTCTGATCATCCCCTTTAAAAATGTCAGCATATTAAAGGACCCAATATTATACAGTTATTTAGTTATACAGCAGTTAGTTATAGCCTGTATACAGGGTATAAAATTAAATGGGACAGATTCTTAAAGGTGTGCTTCAGACCATCAAACTGATCAACTTTTACTATGGGACCAACACTGAAATCGCGAAAAAATATTCTGCAGTTCCATACAAAAATGCAAACATAACTCAACTGAAATGTATGGGACACCAGATTTTTGATTTCAATATTGGTCCCATAGAGAAAGTTGTTCAGTTTAATGTAAGTGACTGTCTCATTTAATTTTACACCCTGTATAATGGCGTGTATGTATACTCTTCCAGAACTATTGTTAATTTTACTGAAACTATCGGCGTTTTAATATTTATATATGTTCTCAGAGTAGGGAAACATACCTACCACTAAAGTTACAGACGAGCGACACCTATGTCGCCGTGGGTCGCAGAGCGTCGCGCTCATACACTTTACGGTCACGCGATAGTCGCGCGACCCTCCGTGACATACGGCGACCGCAAAGTGTCGCTCGTCTGTAAGCGCTCTAAGCGCTCTTATCGGATCATTACGGATATGTCGGTGTTTCGTTTTTATAATGTATGCCGACTTGACGTTGTTGCGTTTTTATTATAATGTATACTTACTATCTTTAAAAACACCAAAAGTGGCCACTTTTGACGGTTTTACTATAGTAACAGCAAACAAACAACATAGCAGTCTGTAATGTTTGGTTAAATCGAAAACCAAGAATAACTGCAATGAAACATTCTTGTTTTTTGAAAATTTTATTTAATTATCTAGAAAGTAAAAAAATAACATTGAGGGCAGCACTGGAGGCTCGGTGATCTCTTGACCAAAAACTGTACTTTACTTATACCACCACAGTGATTTTACGAAATTCTGAACACAAATATATGAGATGACATGCGCTCAGACTGTGGGGGTCGAAACTGTGACGTCATGAAGAGATGGCAGTAAAAAGAAGAAAACATTTCTCTTTGAAACATACCATGTGGGGTATCAAATGAAAGGGCTTTGTGAGTAGATTACAAATATGTAACATACTATAACATTTTCAATACTTGGTCGAACAAATTATAAGAAAATGTACAAAAATGCCACAATTAAAAGTCATTTTTTCGTATACTTAGCCACCATTTTGACTTCTGCCAATTTGTGTACAGCTATTTGAAGCCATCAATTATATGAAAACGAAATTGGCAGAAGTGCACCTTATCATTAAAATTTCAATAATTTTTGACAACTTCGTCGACTTCTGCCGATGCTTTATCCCCGACCTGGACTTCTGCCAATAATTTTACGCTATTTCTACTACTAAAAACTATAACTACACAAAATTTCAGCCTTGCACTAATGATTTTATTTTGATTAAAAATTGGCGTCTTTGACCGCCCGCCCCCGCTTCCCTCCCCGGGGTAGACTTCTGCCAGTCAGTGCAATGTACTTGTCAGCTAGTAAGGAAGGTATTTACATAAAAATTGTCCTTGCACCTTATCATTTTGAAAACTCGTAGCCAGCTCTTAGTCCATTTAGTATAATAATTTCTATGGTCACACCTTGGACACTTAGCTGTCATTTCATACAAATGGGAAACATTTACAAGAGGTAAACATGTGCTCATGTGCGATACTGTAGGCCTCGTGTGCCACCCCCAAGAAAACGATAAAAATCGAGATGTGCCTCCATCGAGATATGAAATAGAAATAGAAATAGAAATCATTTATTTGCCTCAAATAGGGTAAATTTACATTAGGTGTTATCAAAAAATATATCACATAACAATACATTAAGGTCATGCCTATCTAGCCATTTTAAATAGCATGCAAATACAGTAGGTACAAAATTGATAAATTTGATTTGAAAAAGAATACATTTGAATTTTAAAAATTAAATTAGGATGCAATGTCAAACCATATAAAGCCAGAAAGAGCGCGCATGACGCGCTTTGTCGTATGTATACTAGCCGTGCTGGTGAGTGCGAGTGAAACAGGAATACGCAATTGCCAAATTTTTTCGCCACGCTTTCTACCAAGCGAAGGAATTGGTGGGGGGAAGGGAGTGTCTCTATTCCCTACTGTATGTTGTAGGTACTTATACTTTACTAATTGGCTTCCATAATTATGTAATGTTGGACTTCCAAGGGAGGTTTTTTCGTGCCAAACATAAACTTTATAAAAACGCCATGTAAGTACATGAAGACGTGAGCAATGCTACAACTACATTCTTAAACAGAAAGTTGGTAGTTGTAGCAATATTTCTGACTATCCCGAAAGGTATAACGGTCGTGCATTTATGTATGTATGTATTTATGACAATCAATTTCATTGGACAGACATAGACAATGTATAATATAGAGTTCTCATGACATGTCTGCCTCAATTTTAATCCCAGTAGATCTGCTCTCGCTCCAAGTGCTGGAATTTCTAATTGAAGATACATCCCTGCTTAATTCAGTATCTGTAGTCTAATCCTCCACAGGAAATTAAACCCTTTCTACTTAGGTCATCCCGTCTTTAAGAACCATTTTGGCTTTCAATCCACACTTTAAGATTTCACGTCGCTTACCTGATGGCTGTGTAAATTGAATTTAAACTTTACCGCTCGGGTTGAAGGTAGTTTTTAAAAACTTTCCGCGAGCTCAGTATTTCATGTTGGAAGAAAGTCCAGTGTATCGTTGAGATACGATACGGCCAACGGTTGTGCACTTAAGATAGGTCATTGGTTAGGGTTTACACAACGACGTTTTATTAAAATCGTTTGAAGTCTTGATCCCGTAATAATATCTTTTTATTTAGATCCCAATAAAATTACGAAATTGTGAAGTTCATTTAATGCTCTTTCAATAACTTAACCTTACCTTAACTTTCTTCTTCTTATTATGCAAACATAATCTTAATCACGGACCTGAAAAAAAGACGGACGTAATGTCACTCTAATCTAAAAAGAGGTGAAGCATGCAAGGTCCTACAATTTCGTTTGTTCTACAAGGGGCTTACACTCACACAGACGCACCAGTACAAGGCACAGGTCCGACAACCCGCGCCGCCATTATGTACAGCACGCACACTCGTATAAATGGGTGCTTCACTTTTGATTACACGAGATTCCGTTCGTCTTTTTTCAGGTCCATGAACATAATTTGATAACTTTGAAAAATATAGGATTGTTCTGATTGTCATGATTAGATTGATGTTATGATTTTACTTCAAATTTCGTAAAACTTCATTGACTTTTGCCATTATTACTTCGATACTTGCTTTTGCACTATGTTTTTTAATAAACAAAAGTAAGATTATCGTTTCCCTCCGATCGATATATTTAGTGCAGATTTTTCCAAACATTCTTTATTTTTAATCCCTTCATACTTATTTTTAATACAAATTATATCACTTTCCTTCCTGCCTGATCGAACTGGATTTTTTTTTACAAACCTACTTAACGATAAAAAGTTCTCTAATTGCAAATCGCCACCCCTACCACTTCCCCAGTGCAATGCAGTAGTGACCTGAGAGGCACGAGTCACTCGAGTCACTCGACTCGTTTCTCACTCCGATGCACATCACAGTGTCGTGGTTATCGTGCTGTCCTACAAAAGAGTGCATTTTTAGGGTTCCGTAGTTAGACCAACTCCCCTCTTTGTACTTGACGTGCACATCGGTGGGCAGAAGTGATTTTATAATGATATTATGGCTGTTTTGTTTATTGTATTCGCTTTGATCGATGTTTTTGTGGATATGGGGGTAGTAGGTAATTATTTTACAGGAACATTTTATAAACCAGGATCTTATAATTATGTATAAGAAAACCTGCATACGCTGAATAAGAAATTTCGATGCGTATGTAAATGTAAAGTCTACCAAGCCGCATTGGGCACGAAATGCGTGGTGGACTAATAATGCCCATACACCCTAACTGTGGGTAGACCTATGCCCTGGAGTGGGATGTCTATAGGTTGATAATGATGATGATGTAGAACTAGGTATATACTATTACTTATTCTATTATTATGTCAAAAACAGAATAAACTCATAATAATAAGAAAAACTTGACATAGTGTTATAATCTTATTTAATAATGAAATGAAACATGTGGAAACGATCAACTTCATGTTAAAAAAATCAGGTTGAAAGCTTCCTGACTTCAAAAGTCAATGAAGTTTTTGAACTTGTTTTGAACAAATAAAATTCTGACAGCAAATGGATCTTATGATAGGTACCCGAGACCATAAAAATCGCGAAAAATAAACTCTGCGGTTCCATTTGGGTTCCATATAAAACTGCAAGCTTTTCGACCCAAATGTATGGGACAGCTGAATTTTATTGTTGGTCTGATCACGCCCTTAAAAAACTGTCAGCGTATTACGGACCCGTTATAATATGTACTTAATGTTGTTAATCGACAAATTATCCGAAATTTGCCGATTGAAATCATTTTCAAAATCTTCCTGTGATTCATAAAATTATAGGAGCATAATAAATATACCTAAAATATCCTATAAAAGTCTTTGCTGGTACCTTACCTAGTAAATATTGTAAGTCTTTCGAAGTTCGTACAGAAACCAACTGCACTATTATGTTAAACGGACGTCTAGTCTGTATGTCTGTCAGTTGCAAATTGTCGTAATGTCACTACGCTTAGCACGTATTCGAAAATTCTAAATAGAATAGAGACTTGAATACATAGTACTCTGAGTATGGGCAAGTGTGGTGAATTTTTGATTTTCGCAAATAATGCATAACTCACTAAGCTTAGATTTGGTAAATCTAGTTGCATACCTGTTGAGGCGTACTGAAAATCGAAAATAGACGAATAGATTGATATGTAAGTATGTTTTTAGGGTTCCGTACCCAAAGGGTGAAAACGGGACTCTATTACTAAGCCTACGTTGTCCGTCCGTCCGTCCGTGCGTCCGTCCGTCTGTCCTACCTATTTAGGGCTGTAACTTTTGAACCGTAATAGCTAGACAGTTGAAATTTTCTCAGATTATGTGTTATTACGTCGGATTTGTTAACAAATAAAAATGTCAAAAAGTTAAAAATTAAGGAGGGTTCTTAACAAGAAACTAGTTTTTGTCAACGTTTTTTTTTCACGCTTTATCGTGAAAACGGTAATACATACAAGCGTCAAACTTAGTGTGATTATAGAGCAAACTCTACAAAACAACAACAAATACTAAAAACCGTCCAAGTGTGAGTCGGTCTCGCGCTAAAGGTCACGGACAAAAAAGTTTTTTTCCTAAGTTAATAATGTTGTGTTCTGTGGTGGTGTGGTACGGAACCCTCGGTGCGCGATTAGCCCAACTCGCACTTGACCGGTTTTTTATAGATAGGTAATTCGCTTGGGATTATAGGACGTCTAATTATTAGCTTTGCATCTTATTAGCACCAGGGGGACCCACATTGTGAAATAAATTGAAAAAGACGGTCGGCCGATACCAGGACTGTACCCGCACTTTCGATATTCGCTATATCGCCACTGTTTCGGTCCGCACTTCATTGGAATAGAGTTGACATTGGAACGAAAATGTTCACGCAATTGCGAAGTTCGAATGTGCGGGTAGAGGCCCAGGATCGAATCACAACCACCCGAATCGTGAGCTGGTTGTCTAGACCACTAGACTAGACCTGATGAAGCGAATTCTCTCACTACTACAGCGGTGAGGTGTAGCGCGCTATCGCACCAGTTTATATACGAACCCAGATTCAATACATAGGCCTCGATTCGGAGTGTACCACGACTAAACTAAACTAAATGTATTCCTGTCACTTTCTAAAATAAGATTAAGAAAAGAGACAGAAAACCAACAGCTGACTTTAGTGCTGTCAAAGTGACGTTAAATGCGCAAAATAAGATGCCATCATAATGTACGCCATCTTATTTAAGTCATTTTTGGGCGTTTAACGTCACTTTGACAGCACTAAAGTCAGCTGTTGGTTTTCTGTCTCTTTTCTTAATCTTATTTTAGAAAGTGACAGGAATACATTTAGTTTAGTTTAGTCGTGGTATACTCCGAATCGAGGCCATAGTCAAACTACTTATATACTATGACCTATTCTGTGACATAGTGCTTCGACACCATCACCAATAGATTCTTCTTCTTCTTATTGTGTGGGCAGCAAGCCCTGGTGTCAGAGTTTTTTCAGATCGCCTTACTGACGTGGTTTTTATTTAACGACTACTACCACCAAAAGATAGTAGCCGGGGCCCGGGACTAACGGCCCAAAACGTGCCATTCGAAGCACGGAATCATCTTTCTTTTCAGACAATCAGGTGATTCAGCCTGCAATTTCCTAACCAAATGAAGAAAAACGCACAAAGTGTCCCCAGTGGGAATCGAACTCACGACCTCCGTCTCGAGAGCCCAATGCTCTTAACCATTAGACCACGGAGGCTAGTGCCGATGATGTATGTCTGAAGCTGTCTATGGAAAATCAGAGTTCCACTTAGTTTGTGCTAAGATAACATAGCATGCTGAAAATCCTGTGAGAGCAGGTTGATTGTTAACTTTGTCTCCACAAATACGCACTGGGCTTGCGTCATCCATATCTGGGAGAGAGGAGGCCTACGCCCTTTGCCCTGTTGCCTGCGGTGTTGTATACCTATTTGTCTGCCGTTGATCGTCCTTGATTTGCGACCGTCATTTTCATAAGCTATAATCACTATTATGTTGTTATTCTTTCTACAATATAATGATAGTCAATCTGATTTCCAAGTTTTGCGTTCATTGGCTTATAATTAACTAGCGGCCCGTCCCGGCTTCGCACGGGTGGACGTCTGAATGCAGCTTTCTAATGGTGAAAGAATTTTTTAAATCGGCCCAGTACTTTTTGAGCCTATTCATTACAAACATACAAACATACAAAAATAGGTACAAATCTTTCCTCTTTATAATATTAGTATAGATACAGGCTGTAAACTGTCGCCATCGAAGTTTTCTATGCAACAACAACAAACATCTCTATTTCGTTGTTGGCTCCATAGGGATAGTTATTCAGTATGGTTGTATTACGCATTTAAGTTTACACTCTATACAGGGTGTAACAAAACACCCTAGTAATACTTAAGGGGGTGCTTCAGACCATCAAACTGAACAACTTTCACTATGGGGCCAACATCGAGAAAAAATAAAAAAAATCAGCTGTCCCTTACAAAAGTGCAGTACCGACTCGACTAAATTGTATGGGACAGCTGATTTTTTTTATTTTTTCTCGATGTTGGCCCCATAGTGAAAGTTGTTCAGTTTGATGGTCTGAAGCACCCCCTTAAGTATTACTAGGGTGTTTTGTTACACCCTGTATAATTTTTTAAAATAATAAAATATACCTAGATTTTAAAATGCCACCACCCAACTTATCAGTATAGAAGACGTTATCTACACCCTTTATAATGGGGAGATCGAATTTAACGTGCAAATATGTATTAGGGGTCGGTCCGAAGGAGTCCGGTGTAAATTCAGCGCGGATGGTCCGGCCATTGGAAGCACTCGTGTCACCTTACCGGAGCGTTGGCTTTGAGTGGACCTTCCTATTTGTAGTTTAGGTGGTTTGAAGGCAAGATCCTTAGGAGGAAAGATTCTGCGTAGGTACGTCAGTTTCTTAATAAGGCGGCTTAGGGCTGGGTCAGATTCTGTCTGAAGGTTATCCGTGGTTTGGTAAAGGCAACATGCATGGGAGAGTATATAGTAGGCTACAAACTGAAGACTGATATTTGTTACGGCTAAAAGCCGAAGTGGGGTTACACGTAGTTTTAGCCGGCTATAACTAAAACTTAACCTAATCTACCGGCTGCACCTAGTTATAGCCAGTTAAAACTAGGTGTGAACACACATCGACTAGCCATAGTATGTATGCACGGTGAGAAATCAAGCTTTACAAAACCAATATAAGCTGGTCGCGAGACGTTATACGTTGCTCGTCCTACGCGCAGCCAGATTCTTTTGGTTTTGTATATAGCTCGATGTGTCGCCGCGCGTATATAAATTCAAAACAGTTATCTACATTATTATGAATTTCAAACACTGTCTCCCTTGTCTATTTTTGTTCTTTCTTAGGGCAGTTTATACAATAACAGGCTTTATAGGGCTTCTTCACTCTGAAGTTTTTCAATAGTCAAACTGTTTAGAGAGTTTAGATTATTGATTGGGACCATTGGGACTGAAGCTCGCCCAATACACATACACCATCACACACGTTTTTTCTATCAGGTCTAAAAATTACTTCTCTTCGTGTACCTACCTAATAACGGGCACATTCTAACCCATTACGTGCAATTGTTTTGTTCGTAACATAAGCAATAATTTTTTCATAGGATTGTGTTTTTGTAATTCTGGAGCCTCATCCACACTATTCTTTAAGAGTACGTAGATATATACGGCAACACCTCCCTGGTCTCATCCGGCCCCGGGCGGCCGACCACCAGACATTATTTATGCGCCGGCGGCGGCGCCCTAACGTGACATATTTTAAAGCGACCGTTTTAATAAGTCGCCTTCAACCTTGGCTTTTTGAAATAGATGCTGGAAGGGGTGAGAAATTGTTCAAGGAAATAAAAGCTATCTTCACTGCAGGTTATGGGTCCTGGACTGACCATTTTGCGTATAGTTTACCTCATGGTGGAATAAAACAAGGTCTTCTCCTCCCGCAAATTTCCCAGTTTTGAGTCACGATTTGAAATTATGCAGCTTCCAAGAAATCAGACATAAAATAGATCTTGAGATAGATGAGATGTAAACGGGACGAAAAATATTTTCTGTCCTTTGAAAAGCAAAACATGACTAGAGAACATGCCGAGAGAAATAAAAAAATACTTTGTGAACAGTTCTGGGAATGTAATGTGATTATGTGTTATGGTTCCAAGTAGACAATGAATCTTATGTACTTGTATTATAAATACTGGGCTTTATTACACTGGCGAATGGAAAATGTATTATATAATATAAATTGACAAGAAAAGCTTATTGAGCTGGGTTTTGCGTGAAGATTTGTACAAGAGTTGGAAACTACAGGGTGAAATTGATATCGTTAGCATCCTTTTAAACTAAGAGTCTACCCATCAAACTGAACAACTTTTACTATGGGAGCAAACCAATCGGAGCAAAAAAGAAATCAGCTGTTGCATACATTTGTGTCGCGTAGGCTTTGCAGTTTAATATGGAACAGCTGATCTTTTAGATGCTCCGATCGGTTTGCTCCCATAGTGAGAGTTGTTCAGTTTGATGGGTAGACTCTTAGTTTAAAAGGATGCCAATGATATCAATTTCACCCTGTATAATAGAAATTTAGTCTTCTTTAGGGTGCAATGAAAGAGCCTCTAAAGATGACGATGTAACCAATGAATTTTTAAGCCCTTTTTTATTCACATTTGTACAGTTGTACACATAATGGTTTGCAAAAAATTTTACGATTTTCAGGTACTTTTATTTCAGCCTCCAGCAGGCTTCGTTATTTCGTAATTTCACCAATCGATGTAGAATCCAGTCTCTTTATATCTGCGTCCCTCTGTTCCTATATAACTTGTGTGGATTACCCTCGGCACCTCCTAAAATCTGAGAGCTAGTGGCATATGTAACTAATTGACGAGCTCTATGGGGAATAAAAAGTGCTCGATTAGGGCTTTTCGTAGTTATTAAGGTGAGTTTTGGATTGTTGCTTTTTGGGTCAAATTAAACAAATTAGGGACGTTTATTAGGTTCATTTTCCTTATGTTTTTTGGAATGCTGGACGACATTTAGGTCGGATTTGTTTGCTTACTCTATAACACAGTAATTATTAGACTAAAATCTGTTATAGCATAAGGTGTCTGTCTGATATTATTACTGCTTTTGGAGTAAATTCACTTAAAATTTATGCAATTTTTCAGGTGTTTTAGTTTAATAAACTACGACCAGGCAAAGTTATAGTCCCATATCCATGACTACGACTCTATTAATTTTCTGATCGCAAGAAGTTTACTTTCTTGGATTGAGGTAACATTTGACATAGCAGCTGTGAGAATTTTTGTAAAAGAAAACTAAAACAGGCTTCGCAAGAACTTTTCGACGAGAAACCACTGCAAGAACTTCCAAGAAAAATTACTATGGCTCACGAGGCGACGCCACAAGAACATTGAAGGGCATCCACACTCTCGTTCTCAGCCATTTTCAGCGAGAAATGGTTCCTGTATTTGTTTCATGGATTGGATAGTGCTTTAAAGTACTTACTATTACAAAGTATACCTAAATAAAGAACTACTCCATACAGTGCGGAGGCTGAGTTTAGCTGGTTGGATTTGGTTGCATGTCCAGCCCACTTACCTAAAAAAACATTAACATCAACATTCTTGCGAGAGTTTTGCCGCAAGACTAAGACCTGTGCCAAGACCAAGACTGAGAGGATAAGACCAACACAGAGATGAACGATTTTAATGCAAAACCAAGACCAAGTTAACCAATAATTCGTTCTCATCTTGGGTTACATTTTGGGCATCACTACATCTAAAACTAATTTCAAATTGTAATAATTCAGAACTTAACGAAACAATAACTTCGAAATCTTTGCACAAATAACTCTTAATTAGGAACCTAAAATATTGCGTACTTAATAACAAATTTTCATCTTTACTGACCCTAAAACTTCCAAACACTTGTTTTAAAACTTTCGCTACTTTGACCGGAAAGTTCATAATTTAGGGCACCAAAACATTGGCACTTTTGCACTAAATCTTGCATGTTCGAAATCTATAGCGATTCCAAGTGATTTACACTGCAATAAACGTTTTAATTCCGAAGACACATTTCATTATTGAAGTTATATCTTTAGTTTTTGAGCGGAACAGTTTGAAATTAATTACGAAATTGCAAAAGTTTTCATTAAACACGACTTTTATACACATTTTAAATGTTACGAACTCCACAGCCTCCGAAATATTTACAGGAACTCCTGACCAAAAATAAATCTACGAAACGTTATTAAAATGTTAAAGTAAGAATGTTGTCTAGCACTAACTCTCTCAGTTTCAGGATTCCATTCCACACATCTTGCCATGCTATTCTAAGCCGAAAATATTCAGCTTTAAGAGTTAACATGGTGTGTGTTTAGTTGGTGATTCGTAAATAATTCCCATGCAGACACGCTCCAAGGAATGGGTAAGCTGGTTACGTTACCTCCAGAGAATTGAGAGTGACTGATTTCAATTGATCCGGTCTGAATTAGATGAAATTGATAGATAAATCTTGCTTTGTAGATTTGGTACATAGGTATGTACTTGGTTAGTATAGATAGGCACTACAGGGTGTTAGGGTAAACAGTTGCATTACTTTAAGGGGTACCCATGATACTGAACAACTTTACCTAAGACACCGATAGGAAATTCACAAAAAAGAATTTGGATTTCCCGTACTAAATGCAATCAGATGCTGATCAAACGTTTGTATGAAAACTCGAAAAAAAAATCGAATTTGCTATAGGTTTCTTAGGGGAAGTTGTTCAGTATCATAAGTACAATTACCCCTTAAAATAATGCAAACTGTTTACCCTAACACCCTGCATAGGCTTCTGATCAGGTTATAAAAAGACATCGAGATTTAAGTTAATGAAAAAATATGAACGCATAAACTTGGAACCTTTGATTAATAACTTTATCAAAGCTTGGAACTTTTTTTGTCTCTAGAATAATACAGGGTGGACTTAGACGATGCTACAGACCATCAAATCGAACAACTTCCACAATGGACCCAACATTGAGATCGCGAAATAATATCAGCTCTTTCATAGAAAATATCAACGGCTGCTCTACCCATTGAGTGGCTAAGAAGTTTCGTACTAAATAAAACAGATTTTTTCCGTGTTTCCTTATATACCATGTTTTATTTTATTTCCTGGACATGTATGTCCCACAAATCGTAACTCACGCATTCCATAAAATCTTTATTCCTAATCAAATCGACTATAATAAATGGCTCACCCGGGAATTCGGGAATAAAACAACAAACAAAGTCCGGGCAGCAGTTAGGGAAGATCCCAGGCCGTGTTCCGATAAATCCCGTGGAATTCCCGCGCGCGTCATATCGACGCAACAAGTTATGTTTATGCCTTTGAGTATAGGGCTGTGCGTGCTGGGATTTTATGGGGTTATCTAGAAGGGTTTGTATTTATTTATGATACAGCTGCGGTTCTCTTATTAGGGCTTGAGTTATACAGATATCAGAGAGCTCAAATTTTGTAGAAATATTGAATAATATACCTACAAAATTATAATTGGTAGGTAATCTACGTAGATTGACTAAATTAATTGCATTGACTATGCAGATTATGTAATCAACTGATCAGTCATTGTGGTCACCCATGCCAACACCTGCCTATTTAAAAATTTATTTGTTAAGAGAATATTGGTAATTAGGAACTTAGACATTCAACTGAAGTAAGCACCTATATATTACTTCTTAACAACATCACATCACCACAGCCCTTGATTAGTTCGTCTTCGGACATAGTCCTCCTCCATATTTGTCCAAGACGTTTTGTCCCTCGCCCTCTGCATCCAGTTGGGACCCTAATATCATTGACCTATCTTTCTGGTGGGCGGCCGCTACCCCGCGTGGTTTCTCTGGGCTAAGCTGTGTTCTTCCGGTCCAATGCTCGGTACCTATACGTGTAACATGTCTATCTCCACTTCCGGCGTTCTTTAGTGGCTACCACGATCACTACCTTCATGGTTCACGTCATTATTTCTTATTTTTTGGATCATAGTTATAACACTAAAGTTGCCTTTTTATTTTGTTTAACAGCTAGTTGTCACCAATAAATAAGTATAGTACTAACTGAGGATCTAATAATGACGATTTGAATTAATAATATTTAGAATACAAATTGTCGTTAACCCATTAACAAATTTACCGGCGCCTGGGATAACATAGAACGGCCAGCAGAGTTAAATCAATAATCAGCTTACGGACTTTCGGGAATTATTTCGCGTTTAGCTCCGCTTTCTTGCGGTTATTTCTTGGAATGGTCTAAGGGCTATTTATTGGAAGTGCTTTGAGATACCTATTAAGCGTTTACACGCAAGGTTTTATTTACAGAAATCTCTTTTTGTCTTACTGAACAACTATGGGACCAACTTTGAAACCGCGAAAAAAAAGGTTTCATATTTTTTATGGAGTTTTTTGCAATATCTATCTTTGCTCCTTGGTGAAAGTTTTTACTACTACTAATTATGCAAACATCTTTTCAGATTCAGACTACCCATTTTATCCCAAAAAATTGACATTACTGTAAAACGCCCACTTCCATTTACTCAGTTTCTTCAAAATTAATTTTTGTAATTTTATTCTTCTTTTCGTTTTTTTCGTTCTTCGTTCGTTTAATATTAAATTAGGTGAATCTTTTGCGCAAATAAACGTATCATGAATCACGTGTGAAATATTTTATTTAAGGTGAGATATATAAATAAACCGTCGAATCCAACTCGGCTGGGCAGCGTTCGGGAAGCTACGTAGTATCTTCACGTCCCAAATACCGCAGTGTCTTAAAACGAAAGTCTTCGATCAGTGTGTGTTGCCAGTGATGACATATGGAACAGAGACGTGGTCGTTCACTCAAGGCCTCATAAAAAGGCTGAAAGTCACCCAAAGGGCAATGGAGAGGGCTATGCTCGGAGTTTCCCTGCGAGATCGAATCAGAAATGAAGAGATCCGCAGAAGAACCAGAGTAACTGACATAGCCGAAAGAGTTGCTAAACTTAAGTGGCAGTGGGCGGGGCACATTGCTCGCAGAACCGATGGCCGGTGGGGCCGAAAAGTTCTCGAGTGGCGACCGCGTACCGGAAAGCTCAGCGTGGGTAGGCCCCTTACACGGTGGACCGACGACCTGGTGAAGGCGGCGGGAAAACGTTGGATGAGGGCAGCGCAGGACCGGTCTTTATGGCGATCCTTGGGGGAGGCCTATGTCCAGCAGTGGACGTCCATTGGCTGAGATGATGATGATGATGATGATATAAATAATGTCCATGTGGTGTCGCCTAAGAATAGTACCACCTCATTTCCTCCCGAGGGTGTCGTAAAAGGCGACTAAGGGATCTACCGGAGGATGGGCAGCAGCATCCTCTGAGTACACAAATTCAATCCAACTGCAATCGCCAACCCGCCTGCCAAGCGTGGCGATGATGGCAAACCCCCCATTTTGGGGTAGGCCTATGTCCAGCAATGGACGTCTATCGGCTAATATGATGATGATGATATAAATAATGTAAATCTGTGGTTTTATATTGCCATTTGAGAAGGGTGGGCGGTTAAATGTGTCTCTGAAAGTATATGGAATTAGAGTTTCAAGGAAAATGTACGAACATTTTACCTATTATAGACCTTATATTTATTTCCTTATAGTCGTGAGCATATGCTTATGCTATATTCAATTTCTGTGCTTTCGCACAAGTCTAAAACGATAGGTAAAGTTCTTATATTGGTAATTCGTAGTATTTCTAACATCACGGCAAAATCGATAATAAGTTTATCGAGGTGGTTGTGTGGTATTATCCGAGAATTGAACTCAAAACGAATGTTCATTCCTCTCGATATAGAACGATACTTGGGTTGCACTCCAAATATAAGTATGTATTGTTGTTCGAGGTTGGCTGCAATGCAATATACCTAAGATATCCATGTTACGGTTGTTGTTGTTGCATCGTCGATATAAGATGGTCTCTGTATCTCGTTTTTAATCGACTTGTACTTAATTATGAGAGATACGACTTTATGACAACGAACTACTACGAATATGACTTTTTTTAATTTTACAATATGGTTTCTAAGTAATAGTTCCGTCTAGTCGTTCCGTCGGCTGTCATGAAATCGTATACCCAGCTTATCAGTAATTCAGTTTTCATGCAAAAGTTTACTATGAGAAGATGCAAAAAACTTGGTCGGCCGACCCGTATCTTGGTGAGTTTTGTGTAGGAGGGTGATTAAATACAGGGTTTAAGTGACAGCCTAGCAAATACTGAAACGGTGAACTCAGACCACCAAACTGAACAACTTTCACTATGGAGCCTATCTCAGGAATCGCACAAAAAAAATCTGCTGTCCCATACAAAACTACTATACTACCCGACTAAAATGTATGGGACGGCCGTTTTTTTTATCGCGTTTCCTGAGGTGGGCTCCATTGTGAAAGTTGTTCAGTTTGATGGTCTGAGTTCACCGTTTCAGTATTTGCTAGGCTGTCACTTACACCCTGTATGTCGACTTTTCATACAAACGTTCGATCAGCTGTTTGCATTCAGTACGAAAAGTAGGTACAACATTTTTTTCTGGAAATTACCTTATAAATGTTCTTAAGGAATGTTTTTCAGTATCATGGTTACAATCACCCCTAATGCAACTGTTTACCTTAACACCCCGTATAATAATGGTATTCTGACAGAAATAATTGAAATGGAATTTATTTATATAGAAACTGTAGAGAAACAAATACCGAAATAATTGAAATGTACTTTTATTACAGAGTTTTATCGTAAAAACGACTTAGCTAAAAACACGAGGGAAACTAGGGTTGTTTTGTAATGGAAAACCTCGTAAACCATCGCATTTCCATTAACTTTGTTTTTACCTCCAATTTGAACTCAAATATCGGCGCAAAATTAAATTTCAGCAGGAACGTTCCTGCTTGTACTCCGCGACCAAACTTCGGCATTACGTTATTTCAATTTGTAACATGTTTGCATGGCCGTGCATGTAAACACGTGAACCATTTAGCTAAGTGTTTGATGCAGCTCCTATTCCAATATTGAAAACTTCACCGACAACTTTAGATTGGAAGCGGGATAAGATTACCGGATTTTAGGTCATGCCAATATATTGTAGGTAGTAGGTACACATTCATGTGAGTTAGCTGTGGTGGAAAATACGAGAAGTTTGTTTGAGTTCGTTTTAAAAGGACCGATATAATATTAAGTATTATTGTTTCCAACATATTAGATAGCTACTCGATTGGTACTGGTAATTGTGATTTTTTTTCAGACATCGTTTGAATAAATTATCTTGTATTAAAACGCGAAACGCGAAAAAAAAAAACTGCTGTCCCATACAAAACTGCAGACTTACAAGAACCAAATGTATGGGACAGCAGATATTTTTTTCGCGTTTTCGACGTTTTGGTCCCATACAGAAAGTTGTTCAGTTTGACGGTCTGATAATCCCCTTAAAAAAGTGTCAGCATATTAAGAAGGACCCTGTAAGTATAGTGAAATACATCGGTTTTTTGGCTCTACCACAGATTACTATAACCTCTACATAAAGATTTGCACAATTGTAACATGAAAGTGACATTACATTGAACCATTGTAAAGATTCCCCTATTTTTACCATTTGTGAAACGCAATAAAGTATTTAGTGATGATTATGATGATAGATTCTTAGTCGATATTTCGTGTATGGCGACTGGTTATCTTAACAGAAAAGCAGCCAGGTACCTACGCAGGATATTTCGAAGTGCAAAGGTATCGCCTCCCGAGGTAATTGCAACTATGATAATGAGGTAATTGCCAGCACCTGCCTTCAGAAGTCAGACTTTAAAAAAAATTGGTCAAGTGCGAATCAGGCTGCTCGCGCACCGAGGGTTCCGTACCACACCATTACAGAAAACAACATTATTAACTTAGAAAAAAAAACTTTTTTTGTCCGGGACCTTTAGCGCAAGACCGACTCACACTTGGCCGGTTTTTAGTATTTGTTGTTATTCTGTAGAGTTTACTCTATAATCACACTAAGTTTGACGCTTGTATGTATGAAGAAAAAACGTTGATAAAAACTAGTTTCTTGTTGAGAACCCCCTTAATTTTTAACTTTTTGACATTTTTATTATTTGTTAACAAATTCGCCGTAATAACGCACAATCTGAGAAAATTTCAACTATATAGCTGTTACGGTTCAAAAGTTACAGCCCTAAATAGGTAGGACAGACAGACGGACGGACAGACAGACGGACGGACGGACGGACGGACGGACGGACGGACGGACAACGTAGGCTTAGTAATAGGGTCCCGTTTTCACCCTTTGGGTACGGAACCCTAAAAAGCAAAGACCTAATTCGTGATTTATAAGTGCAATTGCTCCATAGTTACAACTATCCCGAGAGATCGTATCTCATTATTCTGTAACTTCACATTTTCAAGTTAGATCCAATGTTATTCTAAACTTCTTCGCTAAGGCATGCAGTTTCGCTTCATTTTCTAAGACCTGACAACGTAAACAAAATTCACAAATCCAATTTTACTCTAACATAGTTTATACGATATTCAAAACTGTTTAGTAACCCACAAAGTACATAATCGGTCCAACCTTCGGCATCGGCCATAGTTCAATCTAGAGGCAGGAAGGAACAAGGAAGCCGCTTCAATTTGCGAGTCCATAAACATGCTTTATGGGCTGGACCTTCGTTGATGGACGAACTGACGACGTAGGTATTACACTGTGTTATGTAGGGAGTGTAGGGAGTTTAGTTGAGCGGTGTGTTAAAGATATTAAGGTTCGTTTGGTGCGAATTGATGCTTGAGGTCTGACAGACATTTTACGTAAAAAAGAAATAGAAACGGGACTTGAAAATGCAGTAGTGAAACAAGAAGCTTATTGTTTAGTTCAATGAGGTTGTCTATATTTTTTCAACTATAGCACAGAATAAAGTTAATAATGCTATAGTATTTATATTGAGTTAAAGCAACTTTTCTCGCTCCGACCTTCTTTACTCTAATCAAAATTAACACAATTAATAAATGCATTAAAAACACGATAAAAAAATAAGACGTGGAAATCAAACGCTACGACCGACTCCAATGACAGAGCTTGGCTTGGAAAAAGTTCAGCAACTATATAAGTGTAACTATAAGTATTTGGATAGGT
Organism: Agonopterix subpropinquella; assembly: GCA_922987775.1. Classification (NCBI taxonomy): domain Eukaryota; kingdom Metazoa; phylum Arthropoda; class Insecta; order Lepidoptera; family Depressariidae; genus Agonopterix; species Agonopterix subpropinquella. The sequence continues at coordinate 16,038,490 of OV277698.1, read as the reverse complement.
ACATTATTTATGTAACAACAACCCCCATAATAACGTTGTAAGTACAATGACATATATATTTTTTAAATATTTTTTGTCTACAGGGTGTAACAAAACACCCTAGTAATACTTAAGGGGGTGCTTCAGACAATCGAACTGAACAACTTTCACTATGGAGCCAACACCGAGAAAAAATAAAAATAATCTGCTGTCCCATACATTTTAGTCGAGACGGTACTGCAGTTTTGTAAGGGACAACTCATTTTTTTTATTTTTTCTCGATGTTGGCTCCATAGTGAAAGTTGTTCTTATCTTATCTTTTTATGGGGGCTGGCAAGCCAGCAACACTTCGACCCAGTGGGATCTTCTGTATTAACCCCTAAATATTTATTTTCCCCTTCCACCGACCTTTGTGCTGAAAGGTTTGCTCCCTTAGTAAGTTTGAGCTTGAAGTGGGAATAGGACATAAGCTATTTATTATTCCGAGAATCTGTGGCCCCCCAGGCAGCAATGACATAATTTGTAACTAAAACTGAACCCTATATTATAATAGCATAGAGTTACTTCTTTGCGAGTCAATCAAAGTTAAGTTTTCAATCAAACAAAATATTTCAAGGTAATTTCTGAGTTTCAATTTAAAACACGTATCTCGCAGATTTATGAAAGTACTTAGTCATGTTATCTTAAACTTTGTATGTCGACATTAATTAAACATACCCTCCGATCGCCCGACGGGGTGTTGACGACCACATCGACCCTTAACCCCATCGGGCCCTCAACTTGGGTGATTTGGCGCTCAATTCAGCGATTAATTTCGATCGAATTATTACCGTTAGGGTTAATATGCCATTTATACGTTATTGGGTCAATTTGCTCACTTGGGTCAATGGGGCTTCGAGCTTTGGATATGAATTAAGAGTTGGCAAGAGTTCGAAGGTACCTTGTGGGTTTAGATGAAAGTAAAATGAATGGATCGGTCTTACGCGAACATTTCATACGAGAAAAATAAGTCAATACAAATCTTATTACCTACGTAGGATGAAAAGGTTTCGAATAAAAGATATAACATTTACCTACAATATTACTTAATGTAATTTAAACTCGAACAAGCAAAATGTTCTGCAAATTTACCGTAAAATAGCAATAATAAATACTTAGTATAACTCTGAAAATTGTATGATTCGAGATGGTCAGAAGTTTGATACAACTGCCATAACCATCTTAGGTGCGATTATAACAGAAAGCATAATGTAACAAAAGGCAGTAACGGAAAACAAATTAGCTGTGTTATGCAATATTTTCTTTTCTTGCCAGATTCTTAGTACATACAAATACATGTATTCAATACAGTTTTTATTATAATCTACTCGTATGTATTGTCATAGGTTTTGAAGTGAAAACATTTTATTAAGTAAGTCAGTGTTATGGTAGAGGTATTGTCTGTTTCTTTCGTTTTCTATCGAAAAAAATATCTATTAAGAGTGTCTTTATAGAACGAAGAATAGGAAACCATTAGTGTTGTTACCATCATGCTTATTATTTCGAAGGTTTCTACGAAATAGGGCTAGGTAGGTACTCTAAAAGCGTAAGAGGGTACCGAATACCGAGCATATAGTGCTGCCCTCAATAATTTTTTTTTTTATTTCTCAACAATTAAACAAAATTTCCAAAAAGAATGTCACATTGTAGTCCTGATGGGCTTTCAATTTATCGAAACATTACGGATATATATATTATGTTTTATGCTTGTAGCTAAACACATTATAAAAACAAATCCGCAGTGACCCGATAAATTATATATCAGCAATGACTACTATGTGACATTCTTGTTTTTTGGAAATATTGTTACAGCACAATAGGCTCGGTGCAGCCTTAACGGAATAAATATGAAGAATTTTAAATAATTACTAGAGTTAACCCGCAACTTCGTCCGCACAAATTATATACCAGATTTTAAGTCAGATGATAAGCTATCAATCAAAAAAGTTTCATCAAAATCGGTTCAGTAGTTTTTGCGTGATACTCGAACAAACAAACACCCAAACAAACAAACAGACAGACAAAAAATCAAAAAATTGGTGATTTGGATTCAGGGACATCTAAAAACCATATCGTAATTTTTTTTTGTTTATTTCTTCAATGTACAGACACACTCCTGTTACAGTTTTATAATAGTTTAGATAGGTACAACTTATTCAGAGATGACCATCATGCAAGTGCTACACTACACTCATAGGAAGGATCTCTTTTTTTATTATTCTAAAGCATAGAGACCGCATCAATTTACGATTGTAGGTTAGTCTCTTTTATCTTATGACGTTCTTTTAATAGTAAAAGGAGACGGAACTATAAATGTTTGTTTATGCGGCTGTCCACTTCTTTTTTGTGCTAGTGTGTGTGAAAAGTGTCCGTAAACATAAGGGCAAATGTCACTTGGTCATCTTTTGTCCATACTACTTGACACCACACACTCAAAAACAATCCTCAAAAAAAGTGGACATTCTTGCAATGGCATGGCTCCCTCTATGCCTTTAAGTATAATCTCTTTGGTGCTACAGCGGACGTCATGCACATTCTAATGTAACAGTTTACAAACTAAACAAGCATAAACCCAAACACACGGGTTGTATCTGAGCAGGTAGGCGATTAATTAGAGGCCGTATCCGCTGTAATCCTGAAATATACCCTGTGTGTTTCCTGCCTGTGCACTATATCTTGCTGGATGGCTATCCTAGACTTGTCTCCGTCTCTAATGATCGTACTATATATGAAGTCACGCTAATCGACCCATTTTGATACTTATCGTCAAGACATAAGAATTAAACCTGGGGTTTTTTATGTTGAATGTACTGTATACTAGACACAGCCAATCACTTACAGAGACAATGGATATTAGAGTTTTCTCTTGTAGTGTTGTTAGGTGTCTCGATTTTTCAGCAAAATCCAGATATTCTTCATTTTTAAAATCTGTCTCCTTTCTTTGGAAAGCGGAAACGGAAACGTTGTAACCCCAAGTCTAAAACCCAAATGTTTTCTAAGTTTTCGTAAGCGCTCTCACAGACGAGCGACACTTTGCGGTCGCCGGGTGTCGCGGAGGGTCGTCAGACCGTAAAATGTATGTGCGCGGCGCTCAGCGACCCACCGCCACAGCAAAGTGCCGCTCATCTGTAAAAGCCCTAAGACGTAAATTCGTAAGACGTAAGATTTTGGGATGGGTAAAAAATGTTAAACTCGCGTCAGGACCGTCACGTCACGTGACAATTCGTAAGAAATAAGATCTCTTAGTTTTCACTTCTGCCGGCACTCCCGCACACAGAAAACTGGTAATAATAAATGACGTGATTTCCGCTTAAAATTGAACTTCAAGTACGGAGCATACTGATATCACCATAAAGTACGATGATAATACTGTTGCTGATAATAACAGCATTTAAGATGACGTGTCACCATGGCTTTAGTAGAACGAGAATCAGGGTTCGAAAAAATCCGATTTTTATAATAAATATCAAAAATCCGATTTTTTGATATAATATATCCGATATATATCGGATTTATATCCAGGCTAAGAAAAAGAAGCGAATTTCATTCTGTAAGGGTATTAAAAACTTAAAAATGTGAAAGAAATTTGTATAGTACTTAAGTGTCAAATTACCACATTTTTTATTTAAAAAAAGTAACAATTTGAAAAAGAATTTTTTAATAAACACTTAAAAAAACAAGTACCTATTATTATTATAATCTTCATTTGTTTGTGAGATATAAATCAACAAATTTTATTAATAATTTGTAAACATAAAAAAGTCGGAGCACCAGGGAATCCCCTTTTTTATTACCTCGTAAAATAAACCTTATACGATATGAATTTAAGGTTGGAATTTCAATAAAAAGCTAGCCGTACTGGTATGTTAAACGGGATTTCCCCAACTTTAAATGAGGTTGCCATTTTGGGAAACAATCTAAATTATTCTGAATTGTAGTTTTTCGCTACGTGTTGCAAGGGGAAACATTAATCTCCAAAAATTTTAATTCAGAAGACAGGAAAAATTCAATTGATATATATCAAGAAAAAAATCAATTGATATATATCGTGATATATATCATGATATATATCCGCTGATATATATCGGCGAACCCTGACGAGAATACATTATATGATTATGTTTCCTACTATTTATCGATGACATCCTCATATCTGCAGTTATGTCCTATTATTTTTCCGACTATTCTCTTAATAAGAAGATTCTGTAATAGTATTTTAGTAGGATTCACATAAAATAATATGACTGTAATATTAAAAAATGGTGCATACTCTAAAAATATAAGTAACTAGCACATAATTTTCTTCATCGTATTTTCAGTGACATTTCTTCATAAATACTATGACACCGTCATTGTCTTTTATAATTATAATCTTAATTATAAATATCATACAAATTTATAGGACAGCGGACCATTTTCTATTACATAGTGTTATTATTTGAAGAAGAAAATATTATTTTACATGACAAATTTTTACGATGATAAGCATCATATCATAATTTTGCATTATTTACCCAACAAATTAGATTCCGTCTTAACATATTTCAATTATAGCGTAATATTGATCTATTATTCTCTTATTTTAGGACAATGTACATTATTTTCGATCAACGTCAGTATATTTTAAGATAACACCAAAATGACATTTCTCTCAGTGCGGAATATAACCCGTTGTTTTTTTTTTTGGGATTTCGATGTTGGTCCCATAGAGAAAGTTGTTCAGGTTCATGGTCTGATCCCCATAAAAAACCGACAGTAGAAAGACCCTGTATATTATTGATAATAATTAATAAAAAATTGTAAGACCTTATTAAGCGTGGTTCAACACGTTTCTTTATTCAATGTACGAATGTTAATAGTACATTACTGCAGAGGCCAGCAACAGAGGCATTGATGGACGAACGTGTAAATGTGGGCCGAGGCGAAGCCGAGGCACACATACGTAAGTCCATCAATGCCTAGTTGTGGCCAAGGCTTGTATAGTACTTTTCTCAAACAATGCGCGGAAATTAAAACAGTAAATTTTCTCAAATAATTCGCGGAAATTAAAACTCTTTTCAAAATCAATGACGAACAACGAACAACAATTTGTTTTTTTTTCAATAAACAGCTTTAAAAAAAAAACATTCAAAATTTTGCAATCCAGTTCGAAATTTAAATAAAACCTTTGATGAGTTACCTCCTTGGTCGCCATGTTTCGGAATAAAAGATCGTTCCATTTTTAAATTACACGACAGATATGAGTTTACTATGTAATTTATTTGGCCGCTAAACACGACAGATATGGATTTTCATACAACATTGCCGGCCGCTGCGCGCATGTATTTGGCCAGTACAGCAATTTCGATTTATCTCGAAGAAGGTTGTCAAAATAATGCTCATATTTCCAAGCATGTTTGAGAAAAAGCTTTCACCTGTTTTAGGTATAAGGTATTCAAATAACCATAATCTGTTATTTACGATATGACTCAGATTTATGTTCAATACATATTCTTATGTTCATATAATACGTATGTGTATTATTATAATATTATTGCACGTATTTGTATTAGTATCACAAGTTTTCTAGCGCCATGATAAATTATAATTGGCTCAGGAATAACGCTTAAATAATTTGGTCACAGAAAAATTTTGTGTTTGGAATCTTCACTTTTGTAAATAATAGTTATAAAATAAAATTCAAACAAAATAATAGTTTTGAAAAAGTTCATGAAAATAATTGGTTTTAAACTAGACTGTGCCGTAATTTAGTGGCGTTGTAGCTATACAGGGTGTAACCAAACACGCCGCAGTAATACTTAAACGGGTAGTTTAGAACAGTAGGTACACTGAACAACTTTAGCTATGGAGCCAACATCGAGAAAAAAATCTACTGTTTCACACTGCGATCAAATCGTCGCTGACGATGCAGACTGGCCTATATCTTGTAAAAAGTCGAAATTGAGTTAAGACACAAAAAAACATTATCTAGGTCGCTGCAAAGGGACTTCTTTCTAACTTAATAAATACTCGAGATAAAATCCAACCCTATCTCAACTAACCCTAAAAAGATCCTAATTCATTTAACAATCGGGGAAGAAAAATGGTTTTTGTGCTATCCTGAACATTTTCAAAAAACGATAAAGTGCATTTTGCATTGTCAGTGACGAAATATAGGTTTCACACAATACTGAAGGACCTACTCATCTCAAATATGTATATGGGAAAGCAATTTTTTTATCGAAAAATATTCTCGAGGTCTAGAAAGAAAGCTTAGGTCCCCCGCGCTCCATTGCACTCTCTCTCACTCACAGCCTATCAACTATTGTATCTACTAAGGGCTCTTACAGACGAGCGACACTTTGCTGTCGCGGTGGGTCGCAGAGCGTCGCGCTCATATATTTTACGGTCGCGCGACCCTCCGCGACACCCGGCGACCGCAAAGTGTCGCTCGTCTGTGAGAGAGAGCGCTTACTAAACTATTAGATACTCTCTCGCTCGCACCTTACCGTGTTATGCAAATCATTGCATAGCCGTGTGGCACGCGTTCCATGCCTGCTTTGCACTTGTAACCCCTCTTATAATGTTCTGTGATCTATCTAAGCCAATTTCCAAACAACAGTCTAGGTCATAGTCTAAAAAAACAGGTCTTCTTTTCCCAGAGTGACACAAGCCTACGTCACAAAAACATTGCCACTTTATTTCAACACTAGCGGCCCGTCCCGGCTTCGCACGGGTGGACGTCTAATCTTTTCTAGCTATAAATATAGCCTATGTTACTCAGGGTGAATGCAGCTTTCTAATGGTGAAAGAATTTTTTAAATCGGCCCAGTACTTTTTGAGCCTATTCATTACAAACATACAAACATACAAAAATAGGTACAAATCTTTCCTCTTTATAATATTAGTGTAGATGTAGATAACATGTTACATGGCGTAGAAAGAGAAGGTACTAGAAGGAAGCACGTGTCTTGTCATATTCACTCAATAAGAGATGCACATAGCAAATTCGATCTAGTTAAAAAAGGAGATCGCTACCTTATTGCTGTCCTTATCGGCGTAACCACTTTTTTGTACTGACTCCAGCTGACTCCAAGGTTGTCATTGTATAGGATTTTATGACTATCGCTATTTCATACCCGGTTACACTGACATTTCGTCTACCAGCGTAAGCGAAAAATTCTTCGTCTATGTTACATGGGTATGATGACGTAGACTTGTGTCAGTCACATGTCAGTCACGTGATCGGAAGAGAGTACCAGGCGGAGTATATTATTGTACCATGGTCTAGGTATTGTTTTTGAAGTGATCAAAGGCTGTAAATCAATCAGCACGGCGGCGCCTCTATCGTTCTATCAGCTACATCATACCCACAATTTAGCAGTTTCCACAGACAAGGTAACTGCAATAAACAAGTAAGATCACGTCCTGCCAATTTGCTGGAGGTAGGTAACGTACGAGGTAAGACCCGACGGGCATGGATTAAGGTTTAGTTTAGATCTTTGGATTGTAGACAGAGAAGTAATCGCTCGCCGCTCTGTTTTTTAGTGTTTCGTACCAAAATTGGCAAAACGGAACACTTATGGCATCACCTTAGTGTCTGTCCGTCCATCTGTTACAGGCATTTTCTCGGAGACCTTAAATAAGACATGGGAAGTATCTTTGTACAGTTTTAGCAATTATTTAATTAATTATTTTCAGGTTAATTGTCCAATATCATAACATAAATAACTGCCTCCGTGGTCTAATGGTTAAGAGCATTGGCTCTCGATACGGAGGTCGTGGGTTCGATTCCCACGGGGGACACCTAGTGATATGTCACTTTGTGCGTTTTTCCCCAGTTGGTTAGGACATTGCAGGCTGAATCACCTGATTGTCTGAAAAGAAAAATGATTCCGTGCTTCGGATGGCACGTTAAGCCGTTGGTCCCGGCTACTATCTCTGATGGTAGTAGTCGTTACATAAAAACCACGTCAGAGGCCGAAAGGCGGTCTGAAAAAACTCTGACACCAGGGCTCTGCCCACACGATAAGAAGATAACATAAATAATAAACCAAAGGAACACGTAAGCTATATAGCAGCTGTACAGTAGCCGCATAAAGGAAAAGACAATGCGGGGTTTGTATGTAAGGTTGGCGCCTTATTTTTCGCCGTTGTTTTTGGCGCGGCCAGCGACCAAACTTGAATATTTTATTTCAGAATAAAGTAACAAACAACACTTATTAACATGTATATCCCTAAACTCAGTCCGGACGGAGATATACAGACTTGAAGTTGAAAATATTACCATTACGAGCACTTCAAGCCTTTATATCTTAGTTCGGACTGAGTTCCGAGATAATAATAATAACAAGTTTTGTTCTTAACTTTATTCTGAACTTTAATATAGAAGTTTGATTGATGACCGCGCTAAAAAAAGAAAAAAGGTGCAATTTTTACCTCCTTTTCCTTTATGCAGCTACTGTGCTGCTGCTATATAGCTTGCATGTTCCTTGAGAAGTTAATAAATATTTACATTGGGGAGGCATTTTTGGGACATAGAAAGGATGAAAAAATTATCTTCAGTTACTATTTTATTAATTATTTACTTAGTTCCGATCAGTTTATAAGTTGTTTTCAACGACCAATGATTGTTAAACAACTGGTAGTATGGAACAATAATTACCCGAGTCCCGACTCACGCTTGGCCGGTATTTTTTTAACAGACATTCAGAATTCAGATCTTCTTTCATGTCAACATGAGTTATATCCATGAGTTAAGTCCAGGAGTCCTATAAATTTTAGCAGAGTCGGTACTGCAGTTTTGTATTTATTTGTGACTGTTCTGACCTGTTTTAAGTAATATTGTGTTTCTCCGATCATCATAGCCATTGTTTGTAACTAATTATTAAGAATCACAAAGAACTGTAAAAATACATTGTCAATTTGATACCGATATTTATAGTAGGTACTCTGTGCCGATATAATCGGATAGTTACACAATAGGCCACAGATCAGGGGTGCTATTTTTGAAAGACACACATCCTGATTCGTATACGAATAATGCATACATTCCATAGAGTTTGGCATCATTTTCATATACGAATTAAGATGTGTGACTTTCAAAAATCGCACTCTTGTTCTAGTCGTTGATATATTTTATTTATTTATTCTTTTTACCTCTCACTTGATGCGTCCCAGTGTCTCGCACAAAACTTGTGCTGTGTCTGTAACGAACCGATCCCAATTGCCGTCGTTTAAACGCCTCTACGTGAGCCTTAATATAGCCGAATTACTAACATACCCGACGCCCGCAGTGTTTTATTGGTCTTTCTTTATTCTCGACACCTCATCTTCGCGTTTGGCAGAAGTTTCATGTTTTGGTTGATGTGTTAATGAAGCCACGTACTAAAAAAAATGCATACCTACTAAAAAGATAGTTGCCATTTCAAATAGTTATTCGATCGCACATGGTTTACATTACACAAATCAATTGTGATGCAACGGGCATATTATACAGGGTGTAAGTAATAGCTTAGCAAATACTGAAACGGTAAACTCAGACCATCAAACTGAACAACTTTCACTATGGAGCCTACCACAGGAAACGCGAAAAAAAAATCAGCTGTCCCATACATTATAGTCATGTAGATACAGTAAGTCTTGTATGGGACACCAGATTTCTTTTCGCGTTTCCCGAGGTAGGCTCTATAGTGGAAGTTGTTCAGTTTGATGGTCTGAGTTCATCGTTTCACGTTTCTAGACTGTCACTTACACCCTGTGTACCTAAGAATTAATTTTTATTTAGCTTGTTGTATATAGGGTGAAATTGATATCTTTAGCATTCTTTTAAACTAAGAGTCTACCCATCAAACTGAACAACTTTTACTATGGGAGCAAACCGATCGGAGCAAAAAAAAGTCAGCTGTTCCATACTAAACTGCAATGCCTACTCGACTCAAATGTATGCAACAGCAGATTATATTTTTGCTCCGATCGGTTTGTTCCCATAGTCAAAGTTGTTCAGTTTGATGGGTAGACTCTTAGTTTAAAAGGATGCTAATGATATCAATTTCACCCTGTATAATATGAGATGCTCTATTAACGATGAAATTTTGAACTACATTTTTTTTCGTGTCAGCATGAGCTATTAGAATATACAACGTGTTAATAAATTAGCGCAAAACCCCATACACCCCAACTGATTTATAACAAACTAGCGGCCCGTCCCGGCTTCGCACGGGTAGACGTCTAATCTTTTCTAGCAATAAATATAGCCTATGTTACTCAGGGTGAATGCAGCTTTCTAGTGGTGAAAGAATTTTTTAAATCGGCCCAGTACTTTTTGAGCCTATTCATTACAAACATACAAACATACAAAAATAGGTACAAATCTTTCCTCTTTATAATATTAGTGTAGAAGAATTAGATTGAAACAATAATTTCATTATTTTGATAGATAGAATTTAAAGTTATTCGCATTTTAAGTTCTGAGGCGAAAATGATTTGTTATCATTTCAGCAATGAATGAAAGCGCTAACGTACTCATGGATACATTTTAATTAGGGATGCAACGATTACGAAGCGGTGCATCGTTTTGCATCTGTAATCGTAATAATCACGATTAATAACGATGCAATGCACCGTAGTAAGAATCGTACGATTATTAAAATGAATTAAAAACGTCAATCATATTGCATTTGTTCACAAATACCAGACCTGAATCCTAGATTCCAGAGCCGAAAAACAACTTTAGAAAAATCGGGTCTTTCGCTGGGGTAAGTAATATTCGATATAAATACAAAGAATATATAGTTTAGGAAATATAACTTCTCTTTCTATAATTTTGTTTGAAATAATGGACACTTGCTATAATAAACGTTAGATATAAATTTAAGAGATATAATTTTTATATAGTATAAAAGACATAGGGTATAATGAACCTTAGGTATAACCATCACATGTTATACAATCCATACAGCATAAAATTTAATAAATATGCATTGGTTTCATCTAATTTTAGAATGTCTAATAATCAATGCTCATAATATAAAAAATTAAAACCGCCTTCAAAAAAACTAAAAAGTTAAAAAATAATATTGCAGCCTTGTACTTTTTCGTTCGCATCATAAGAACATTAATTTGTTTTATTGAAGTCGCTGTCAAGCCGGTACGATTCGCGACATGGCTTGCATTTTTTGGCTTGGCTTGACACCGACTTCTATAAAACAAATTAATGTTCTTATGATGCGAACGAAAAAGTCATAGGCTGCAATATTATTTTTTAACTTTTTAGTTTTTTTGAAGGCGGTTTTAATTTTTTGTTAAAATTTTGTTTATTTCACAATTTTCAGTGGTGAATTCATTAGTTCGATTTAATAGGAGTGCTTTAAATTAAGAAACGCACTAGTCGGCAGTACGATTTTCGAAGGTTCCCCTCGATTTCTCTGGGATGCCATCATCAGATCCTGGTTTCCTTATCATGGGACCACCCTTGGGATATCTCCTTTCCAACAAAAAAAGAATCATTACAATCGGTTCATAAACGAAGAAGTTATCCGCGAACACACATTAAAAAAAAAAAAAAACCTACTCCTTTTTTTGAAGTCGGTTAAAAAGTTTAAAACGCCTACCGAATCTTCAAAAAAAACTTTATTAATAGTAAGAAATACCACAAGCAAATGAGTCAGAAGCGGTATGCAGGGGTCAACCTTGACCTTGATCTTTATGTCAAAAATAGGACCGCTTTCTAAGTGGTCACACTACCTTTTAACCTAACCTAACCTATTGTTTTGAAGCTACCTACCTTTCTGCCCCCCAAGTAACAAGCAAGCAAGTATACAGCGAGCAAGCAAGCATGTAGCATGCAGGGGGCAGGGGGCGTCCGCTCCCCGCACCCACTCGCGGGGGGCGCAGCCCCCTTCACCCCCCAACATGCATATAAGCAAGAATGCAGCAAACAAGCAAGCATGCAGCAAGCAAGGAAGCATGCAGCAAGCAAGCAAGCATGCAGCGAGAAAACAAGCATGCAGCAAGCAAGCAAGCATGCAGAATGCAGGCAAGCATGTTGATGCTCCGCTCGCTTCGCTCGCTCCGCTAAGTGTCTTACATGTTCTAACCTAACCTAACCTACAATTTTAAACACACCAGTTTGTTTTTCTCAGGCAGGGGGCATCCGCCCCCCGCACCCCCCTCGCGGGGGGCGCAGCCCCCCTGCACCCCCAACATGCATACAAGCAAGCAAGCAACAAACAAACAAGACTGCAGCAAGCAAGCAAGCATGCAGCAAGCAAGCAAGCATGCAGTAAGCAAGCAAGCATGCAGCATGCGAGCAAGCATGCATCATGCAGGCAAGCATGTTGATGGGGACGTCCGCCCCCCGTACCCCCTCGCGTGGGGCGCAATCCCCCTTCACCCCCCAACATGCATATAAGCAAGAATGCAGCAAACAAGCAAGCATGCAGCAAGCAAGGAAGCATGCAGCAAGCAAGCAAGCATGCAGCATGCAGGCAAGCATGTTGATGCTCCGCTCGCTTCGCTCGCTCCGCTAAGTGTCTTACATGTTCTAACCTAACCTAACCTACAATTTAAAAAAACACCAGTTTGTTTTTCTCAGGCAGGGGGCATCCGCCCCCCGCACCACCCTCGCGGGGGGCGCGGCCCCCCTGCACCCCCCAACATGCATGCAAGCAAGAATGCAGCAAGCAAGCAAGCATACAGGAAGCAAGGAAGCATGTGACACACGTTTCGCTTGACTCCACTCGCTCACTACGTACGTGGTCTCACTACCTAAATTAACCTAACCTATAGTTTAGAAAGCAATTTACTAGTTATATGTATAATGGTTTTAAAATAATATTTCGTTTTAATTTAATATTATACCTTTGGAGCAATAGATCAAGAGATCGTTATGTCTCATAAAATAACATCAAATGATTGATATATCAAACAAGTTTTATATTGAGTAATTGTTATTGATAATCAACATTAGAAATTTTAAAATTATAGGAAATAACTATTAGAATAAATGTATGTTATGTTTTTTCAATATTATGCTCGTAGTTAGTATTTCTTATGATCATTATATCATTTGAACGTTATAAAAAATGTATTATACCAAATGTTATTATACTAAACGGGACGCACCCCTTTCGCTGTCATTTTAGCTCATTTTGAGCAAAATCGGACTTTTTTATTGGTCAGACTTGACTCTCTTTTTTTTTATTCTACTTATGTCTTTGATTTGAGTTTGAAGTATTTATTACATACATTTTTGTTCTCGCGATATCTCATCCACATTAATTTCAAAAGATTAATCTCCCACGTAAATCGGACGAGATAATTATCGGTTTATTTAACGAGATTATACCTCAAAATCATGTTCAATATTGTGTTTTTCAAAGCAAATTAGCCTCCACGCATCAACGAATCAAAATCCTGGCCAAGTGTACCTTTGACTTCGATCTCAAATTAGTAGTTAAAAGTTACAAAATCTTGGAATTTAAAAACTTTTTTTTTTAATGATTTAACTTTCATTGGAATGCAAAGAAACACTATTAGAACTCATTCTGAGGATAATCTCCACTAAATTTGTTTAAATAATCGTAATGCATCGGTTATCGTAATAAATAACGATTAATATCGTAATCGTAATCGTAATGGCCGAATCGTTGCATCCCTAATTTTAATAATCTTGTTTTGGTAGTAAGTAGGGTGAGTGTGCCCGTGCGGTGGGTTGACATCGGGTTCAGTAAATTTTAAATTTTACGAAAAAAAAATTGAAAAAAATTTCCTATGTTGAAACCATGATAATTCGATTCTGCTCTCGATTTTTAACAAACTACTTTCTAGTTTTGCGTTAATTCATTCGTTGTATATCGCATGACAATCACTCATGCTGTACTGGAAAGATTAGCCAGTCAGCAATGGTCGTATCGAGGCTGACTACCCATGGTGCGCAGACGATCTCAGACCCCCTAGCATGATTTCTCTACTTGCGCGCGACTCAGCTTTTTTCCATACTACAAGTCGCGGCAAGCGCGGCTTTTGCTCTCTGAAAAGCGCGGAAACAGGTTATTTTGTATGCAGCGAAGGCGCGTCGCGCGCGTGTAGAGAAATCATACTACACTAAATATACTAGACATATATACTAGACATATTAGGTATCGTCGATCAGAGACGCTCTTGCCTTGCACCCCTGTTAAGCTACATAATACACACACAATATCAAAAGGATACATTGACTTGATTGACTAGAACCCCCACCGCATCCAAATAATTCGGATCTTATCCAGGATGAAGCAAATATATTATTGTTATTGTATCGCTTGTCTCGGAGTTTCACATCAAAATCCATGAATCCCGTTATTGCCTTTTGTGCGCTCAGTTTGAAATGACGTCGAAAATTTTACAATATACTTACGAATAAATTTCGCATTCACAACCGTTCGTGTATGAATACAATAAAACGAAACAATTTGCATAAAAATAAAAGCGAAACCTATGATTTTTATACAAGAGTTTAATGGTGTTATAAATCAGGACGATAAAACGTAATATCTGATGTCCCACATTCGGGACCCGGCTGTGTGACGTATGGCGTTTTGATTGCATTACGTTATTTTATCTACAAACCTGACTCTGAAGGGTTGAGCCTAATTTATTGTGATCTTGAATTTATTTAATGCATATCATGATTAACATCCTTTCTGTTAATATTTCCCGTATATATTACGTTACTATCTTAACTTTTCTAAAGGAACTTGAGCCCTTATTTAGTAACGTGCTTCTTAATTTAGCCTGAACATTCGACAGAGCGAAAGTAGTTAACCAATAGTTTTGGCGGGGCCCCTGTAAGAGGAAACCATTCATATTGAATAATGTTTCCTCACTGCCCCTTTATTACGTACCTCCATTCTACTGGAAGACATTTGTAGCTAAAGTAGCTTTGGTTCGACGCCCGACAATACGAATTATCCTTTACGAGATGTTTTTTCTCTCAGACAGATATTTTTTTCAACAAACTTTTCCTTTGATAGAGTTTCTGGGCTCGTTTGTTTACAAATTCACGTTGAGTTTTATTTATTCGATGTAAATGATACTATAGATTCCTGATAATCGGTGTCAAAGGAATCATTGAAAAGAATTCCCTTAGGTACCTCTTTGAAACAGTACTGTTTGAGTAGGTAATTTTAGTTTATACTAAGCTAATACTAAGTACAGAAAATACCAATTTGTTACAACATCAAGTATCTAATCTCAGCATATCCAAAACATTTAAAGTCTTATCTAGATATCTGTCATTTGAACACAGCTCATTTAGGTACTTCGTGAAAGACATTTCGGAGGTCTACTTAAAATCAGACGAAACACCGTAAAAATAATTTAAGCCATTAACAGGAAGACTGACAGACAAAAATAAAAGAAATAGTACATTACTGCAGAGGCCAGCAACAGAGGCATTGATGGACGAACGTGTAAATGTGGGCCGAGGCGAAGCCGAGGCACACATACGTAAGTCCATCAATGCCTAGTTGTGGCCAAGGCTTGTATAGTACTTTTCTCAAACAATGCGCGGAAATTAAAACAGTAAATTTTCTCAAATAATTCGCAGAAATTAAAACTCTTTTCAAAATCAATGACGAACAACGAACAACATTTTTTTTTCAATAAACAGCTTTCTATTTGCAAGCCAGTTCGAAATTTAAATAAAACCTTTGATGAATTACCTCCTTGGTCGCCATTTTTCGGAGAAAAAGATCGTTCCATTTTTAAATTACACGACAGATATGAGTTTACTATGTAATTTATTTGGCCGCTAAACACGACAGATATGGATTTTCATACAAACATTGCCGGGTGAAATGCAGAACGGATGTACATAGATACAATTTAAGTTGTCTCGTAAGTTTAAAATAAGATACCGTCTTTTCTCTTTCCTTGATTAAAATTATTTCCATTATTCTGAGCAGTGTATTTATTTCCCAATTAAGCCCATTTTTTATTTTTTTGATGCGCGCAATGAGGCACGAATTATTTTATTTTCAAAATTTAATACTAATATAACTTTCATACAAATTTTATATGTCTCTCCACCACCTTGTCAATTTTGTATATTAGGAAATAATTTTTTCTTAGTTTAATTTAACTTTTTTTTGGTTAAAATGACCACTTAATATCTAAATTGTCAGATTGAAATAGGCTGGAATTAAAAGGAAACGATTTAGTCATAAGATTAGCGTATTAAATGTTTGTCTCCATTTTTGTTAATTTCGTAACTCAGGGTTAGTAACGACATTTTGGGCACAATTACAACAACAATTCTACCATTCGATTGTATTTTTATAAAATGGCATCATTTTCTCAACTTACGTCAAAATATTGACATTAAGATGGCCGTATTTTGCTTCGCAGTTCGAGGTTGGTGTATGACATGCATTTTGTTAAATATCAATATCAGGGTTAATAACGCGATTTTCCTATTTCCGGTAAGTGTAATTTGTCAGTTATTTGCTGATTTTTCTTGCGTAAGAGATATAATTACCGCTGGGATATAAGTTATTGTCAAACCAATAGCGATTTTGGTAGCAAATATTTTTGAAGTTAGGATTTCTCAGTTTATTTTATCAGTTTCGTAACGTTTCGTTACTCAACGAAACTGAGCTCTCAGTTTCGTTACACTAAGGTCTCGTTCATATGAGTTTGTGACATAATACTGTTTTTTTTAACATTAGACATCAAGTAATATCAAAAATAGTAAATAATATGTATTAATTAATTTAATACTAGAAACTAAAAAATATATTTTAATGTTCTATGAAAATAATTTTATAAAATATAATGAGATTATTAAACATAACACAAACTAAATAGCGGCGTCTTCTCCTGGCTGGCAGCATCTTCTCCCTGGCTGGAGCGATGTCGTCTTTCTTGCTGGCGGCATGATTGTTTGCAGATAAGATTGATTTTTGACAAGGTTTTTGCAATTAGTACAAAAATATACAACGTGTTAATGAATTAGCGCAAAACCTCATACACCCCAACTGATTTATAACAAAATAATTAGATTGAAACAATAATTTCATTATTTTGATAGTTAAAATTTAAAGTTATTCGCATTTTAAGTTTCGAGGCAAAAATGATTTATATATCATTTCAGCACTAAAAGAAAGCGCTAACGTACTCATGTATACATTTTAATAATCTTGTTTTGGTAGTAAGTAGGGTGAGTGTGCCCGTGCGGTGGGTTGACATCGGGTTCAGAAAATTTTAAATTTTGCTAACAAATTATTTAACATTTTGAAAAAAATTACCTATGTTGAAACCATGATAATTCGATTTTGCTCTCGATTCTAAACAAACTACTTTCTAGTTTTGCGTTAATTCATTGACACGTTGTAGATGTAAGTTAATTAATAAAGTTGATTTATGCCATAAATATTTTATTTATTTTAATGCTTATGTGATCTCACCCTTACCTTATCAGTTTCGTAACAATTTATCAGTTTCATTACAATCTCAGTTTAATAACGATTTCGTTACGGTACATCTATTCTGCATTTCACCCTGCCGGCCGCTGCGCGCATGTATTTGACCAGTACAGCAATTTCGATTTATCTCGAAGAAGGTTGTCAAAATAATGCTCACATTTCCAAGCATGTTTGAGAAAAGTCATTTTGCGCCCACACCGTGTGATCTACCTACCTACCTTACCTTGACCGTGCACTAATATGATCAGATAACACCACTCACGCGTACCCAGTGTTTCACATAATGACAGACATTGGCCTAATGGGATAAACGGCTGCTTAGCGCAAGGTTGTGACACGCTCGCAGTCCTGCGGGCCCCGAGTGTCGAGCTCGAACACTGCGCGGGCGACACTACGCCGAGCCAATTGTTCTAATGACACCACTCGAACGCGTATCCGTCCAATCTACTCTTAAGACAACAGGATCCTTCAGTCTGCCCCCTGACTCGTGACACTCTGGTACCGCTAACCGCATTACTGAACCGGAACGTGAGAACAAGTGACAGTGATAGGCTGTGTTGTGCGTCTGCGTCAACTGGCTATCTGCCCCATTCCATCATGATGAATGATATCACGTAAGAGTCATTATGGACGAAAGTACTAAGCTAGATTTAGTACAAAAAATGATGATTGCATAACCAGAGAAGTTCTTTAGAGGAATTAATCATGAACGGAATCAGCAATTCCACGGAGAAACCTGTGACAGAAGTGGAGACTCCTGTCAAAGATGAAAAGAAATTCAAGAGAACAAGCGTCAGAGATAAGCTGATGCAGATCAGGGCGAACATAACAGTGGAACCTATCATCGCTTGCTATATTATGTCAAACGTATTCTCCGGGCTTGCCGTTCAGAATTTAAATTTAGAAAAGGCTTGTCGAGTTAATTTGGGATACAGTGACGAGGTATGCTCGGCACTGAATAGACGACAAACCGAAAACTATACATTAGAAGAAGCCGAGGTACAGAAATTGACAGCCTCAGTTCAAGCGTGGAAGAATATAGTACAAACAGCTTTTCCATGTATATTGGTGTTATTCGTTGGCTCATGGAGTGACAAAACTGGAAAGAGAAAAGCGTGTATACTCCTACCGATAGTCGGAGAGGTGTTGTGTTGCACGAGTTTCATCCTAAACACATATTTTTTCTACGAACTGCCTTTGGAGCTGACCGCTCTCTCGGACTTATTTCCTTCTCTTACTGGAGGCTGGATAACCGTGTGCGTTGGTGTATTCAGCTACATAGGTGATGTAACTACAAAAGAAATGAGGACATTTAGAGTCGGAGTGGCCAATTTATGCATGTCTCTCGGTGTACCAATTGGGATGTCGTTGAGTGGTATACTGTTGCAGCAGATCGGTTACTACGGGATATTCTTCATCTCCAATTGTTTGTACCTGACCAGTCTTATATACGGGTACATTAGACTGAAAGATCCGGTTATTCCTCAAGATAGGCATAGAGTAAGTTGCTATGTCTTAAGTTCTTTATTCGACCTCTGCAGGGTGAAATTGATATCGTAAGCATCCTTTTAAACTAAGAGTCTACCCATCAAACTGAACAACTTTCACTATGGGAACAAATCGATCGGGATCAAAAAAACAATCCGCTGTTCCATACTAAACTGCAATGCCTACTCGACTCAAATGTATGCAACAGCTGTTTTTTTTTTGCTCCGATCGGTTTGGTCCGATAGTGAAAGTTGTTCAGTTTTATGGGTAGACTCTTAGTTTAAAAGGATGCTAATGATATCAATTTCACCCTGTATAATTTCTTACTGTATTCACGATTTAATAGTAAAAGTTAAATTATGTTCGGTCGTTCTTATAGTTTTATACTGTGGACCCAATCTATAGAAACAGGGCCGAGATTTTGACTCATGGCCTATGCGGTTGACTATTGTCCCCAGTTCGTTGGCTCTGAAATGCAAGGAAAAATGTCAGTTTAGAGCACTCGAAAATATATGACACGATATAGTTCCTATACGAGTTATGACAGATGGCGCAAATTTTTGTTTCTATGAAGAAGGTTTTTGTAAAATATTCTGACGGGCCTATCCTTACGCTAGTAATATATAAATCTATGCTCTATCGTAATCTTGGCTTAAAGTCTAGGTTTGTGAGTAAATCAGATAGTACCATTAGGGCGACCATACATCATTTCGAGCTACGATCTCGCTCGACAGCGCGGTTAGTCCTATGTCTAAGTGATAAATTGCTCTCAACGCAAATTCGAACGAGGGGGGGACCACGTAAGTTCGCACAATCAATGATTTTACGCGACACGTTTCTAAGAAGTTTGGTTTCAAATGTTTCCATTCAGTAGGCCTACCATGAGTTTTCACTGTACGTTACTACCGTAGTTGCGGCGTCAATTTTGTATGACAGAATCAGTTCTCAATGTAACCACTAGGAGCGCTGTAGGAAATTCTGTACAAAAACTGTAGTTTTTACAGTAGTTTTGCTGTAGTATACTTCATTGTAAACTCATGGTAGGCCTACTGAAGTTTGTCTTGTAAGGTACGAGTATTAGAAAAACGGGACACTCATGATATCACTTCCAGGTTCGTCCAATACATATCCGTCTGTCACACGTGCTTTAAATTCCCTCAAATCGTACATAGGAGGATCCTACTTAACATGCAGGTGGTTTTAAACCCCCGACGCAAAAAGAGGGGTTTTATTTAAAGGGTTAATCAGATCATAAATCTGAACAACTTTCTCTATGGGAACAACATCGAAGGAGCGAAAAAACATCCGAGATCCGACCGTAAAATTATGCACCTATTTCGTAGGCGAACGAAATGTGATTCCTTCTCAATCTGCCGCAACTATAGGGTTGCCAGGTTCAAAGAAGTAATTTTTTAACCTGGCAACCCTATAGTTGCGGCAGATTAAGAGGTGGAAACCCTAGTTTTTCCCGTACTTTAGATCAGTCTCCTTCCGATGGCACCTCATTTACTTCCCTAACAGACATGTGGAAAAAGTTATACCAAAAATCATAATGGAAAAGGTACTTGCGGCATGATTTTTCTAGGCGCCTTGGCGACGTTGAATTAACCCCTGTGTTCATACACTAGAATCACATTTCGTTCGCCTATGAAATAGGTGCATAATTTTAAGGTCGCATCTCGGACTATACGTAGGTTTGCAGTTTTGCTTGGGAACAGCTGATTTTTTTTTGCCATAAAACCAATGCATTTATTTTAACTTCAGGTTACTTGATTCTATTAGTTTATAAGGGGAGATTGTTGAGTATACATATATCTAGGTAGTAAGAATCAATCAAAAAGTTGCAATTTTTGAACAAAATACATCCCAAGAAGATCCAGATTCAGACATTTTTAATCCCATTCCTTTGCAATCCCTATCTCGTGTAATACCAAGACTAGACTACAGATTTAAAAAATAAATAAGGCTTACTTTTTATTTATATGTCAAAAGAAACACAAAATAAAGCCGGGATGATTGTCGGATTGTGACCGAAACGCGATATTGCACTTATGTGTAGGACTTAATGATGTTAATACCCAAAGAGCATATCAACGCTTTTATTTATTGTTACCGAATGTGCGACCACTTTATTTTAAAGGCTATAATCTGTATACGGGGTGTAACTATACTTTAAATGTTGATTGTACTCTTGCCATTTCTTTTACTTTCTTTACTTTGTCTTTATTGGTTATCAAGTTATCAAACAGCATTATATAAAAAAACGGCCAAGTGCGAGTCGGGCTACGCGCGCACCGAGGCCAAGTGTTCCGTACCACCACACAAAATATATTAACTTGGAGCCAGAAAAAAAACGTTAATAACAACTAGTTTCTTGTGGGATTCTTTGTTGTTTTTATTATTTCTCATGAAATCGAATACAAGGAGACAATGTATTCGGTGAACTTCAAGTCGCTACTTATTACGGTCCAGAACATGCAGCCATCTGAAGCTAGGATGAACGGACGGATGGACAGCGTAGGCTTATGAATAGGGCCCCCTTTGCACCCTTTGGGTACGGAACCCTCATAATTTACTTGTTATTCTTAAATGCAATCAGCTGGCCGAACGTTTGTATGAAACGTTGAATAGCTGATATATTTTTTTTGTGACTTCAGGTTTGCTCCCATAGTAAAAGTTGTTCAGTCTGAACAATCTGAGTAACTCGACTCATTTCAATGTCACCCTGTAGTAAGTATCCATCGAAAAATCGAAAAAAAAAATCTGCTGTTCCATACAAAACTGCACTCCTACTCGACCCAAATATACAACGTGTTAATGAATTAACGCAAAACTAGAAAGTAGTTTGTTTAGAATCGAGAGCAGAATCGAATTATCATGTTTTCAACATAGGTAATTTTTTTCATAATATTAAATAATTTGTTTGCAAAATTTAAAATTTTCTGAACCCGATGTCAACCCACCCCACGGGCACACTCACCCTACTTACTACCAAAACAAGATTATAAAAATGTATCAATGAGTACGTTAGCGCTTTTATTAATTGCTGAAATGATAACAAATAATTTTTTCCTCAAAACTTAAAATGCGAATAACGTAAAATTTTAACTATCAAAATAATGAAATTATTGTTTTAATCTAATTATTTTGCTATAAATCAGTTGGGGTGTATGATGTTTTGCGCTAATTCATTAACACGTTGTATATAAATAAGATAAATTAAAATAATATAGTATAAGAGATAGACGTACTTTTTGTTATCATCAGCTGCAAGGCTGATTCAGTATTCATAGGGTGAAGAGCATCTCTGTGATGGGCATGGACCAGGTCTGCCTGCATAACTCCAGTCGGTTTAGGAGTTACAGTCGTTCAAAGGTCAGTTATGGTTGCAAAAAATTAATATGCATGAATATGCAGGTCTTATTGTAATATTCTTTATTAAATAAAGATTTTTTTTTTGAGTCCCTGACTCCCAAAATCGGAAAACCGTGTATTGGGATTATATGTAGGTATGCACTGTAGCTATGCGAACAGTACAAAAACGGACATGGTCTGTCAGTCGGTTTAGGAGATACACTGATACAGCCGTTCAAAGGTCGGACCTTTGATTGAACGGCTGTAACTACTAAACAAACTTGAGTTAAATGCATGCAGGCAGACCTGGTCCATCCCCATCACAAATATGTTCTACACCCTATGAATACTGAATCAGCCTTGCAGCTGATGATAATATAAAGTACTAATACTAAAAGGACAGCTGATTTTTTTCACAAATTTGGCCTTGGTCCCGTAGTAGCCCAGTCATTTTACGGAGTTTTGTTAGGAGGGGTGGGGAGTAATTATTAATGGGACTTTTAAACTGTAACCGGCAACATTTAGTGACAAAAAGACGATCTGAAAACATATTTAAAAAAAAATCGCTACGCAACATAGAAATCAAAATTGTGTATCTCAGAAGGATTTTAACTAATTAATATTATTACCAATGCCAATACCAATTTTTAATTAGATATAATAATATTCATTATTTTTGAGCAATAAAATAGGCATTGAAATTTTAAAAATGAGGTATTCATTAGAAAGTACTAATGTATTTTTCAAAGCCTTCTAAGTAGACAAAAATATTAACACCATGTTTAAACTATGTTTAATGGAAAAGCCTTAAAAATTGTGAAAATAGAAATTTCCATTTGGTTTTTTTGAACGATTTACTTAAATGCTAAATTTTAAATTTGGGGCTGTTGCTGACGTAATTTTATTTCAATTTTGGTACATTTCTAAATTGGCTCTTAAATACTATATCGAAAAAAAAATATCAATTATTAATTAGTCCCGGCTCAAACCGTAAAATGACTGGGCTATAGAAAAAGTTGTTCAGTATGATGATTTGATCATCCCCTAAAAAACCGTCAGCGTATTAAGTTGGATCCTGTATTTTGTTATTGTGCAAAGCCTCCAATATACTCTATCGTCTTCCAGGAGAAGCCGGTTGGCTGCCGAGGATGGGTCAGCTCGTTCTTCGACGCCCGGCACGTGAAGGAGACGCTGACGGTCGCCTTCAGGAGTGGACCACGGCGGAGACGGCTCCGGGTGTCGCTGCTTATAGTAGTTGTATGCGTCATATTTGGACCTTTACATGGTAAGTTTTTGGTTCGTACACTTCTTATGCTTTGGATTCATCATCATCATCATCATCTCAGCCGATGGACGTCCACTGCTGGACATAGGCCTCCCCCAAGGATCGCCATAACGACCGGTCCTGCGCTGCCCTCATCCAACGTTTTCCCGCCACCTTCACCAGGTCGTCGGTCCACCGTGTGAGGGGCCTACCCACGCTGCGCTTTCCGGTACGCGGTCGCCACTCGAGAACTTTTCGGCCCCACCGGCCATCGGTTCTGCGAGCAATGTGCCCCGCCCACTGCCACTTAAGTTTAGCAACTCTTTGGGCTATGTCAGTTACCCTGGTTCTTCTGCGGATCTCTTCATTTCTGATTCGATCTCGCAGGGAAACTCCGAGCATAGCCCTCTCCATTGCCCTTTGGGTGACTTTCAGCCTTTTTATGAGGCCTTGAGTGAACGACCACGTCTCTGTTCCATATGTCATCACTGGCAACACACACTGATCGAAGACTTTCGTTTTAAGACACTGCGGTATTTGGGACGTGAAGATACTACGTAGCTTCCCGAACGCTGCCCAGCCGAGTTGGATTCGACGGTTGATCTCTTTCTCGAAGTTGGACTTACCTAACTGAATAGTTTGTCCCAGGTAAACATAATGGTCAACAACTTCGAGCGCAGAGTTTCCGATCATTACAGGAGTGGGTACAACATGGTCATTTGACATGATCTTCGTCTTGTCCATGTTCATTTTCAGACCAACTCGTTCGGAGGCTCTGCTGAGATCATCGAGCATTTGACTGAGCTCCTCCATAGTCTCCGCCATGATGACTATATCATCGGCAAACCGAAGGTGACTGATGTACTCGCCGTTTATGTTGATGCCTAGCCTTTTCCAGTCCAGAACCTTGAAAACATCTTCCAGTGCAGCGGTGAACAGTTTCGGAGATATAACGTCTCCCTGCCTCACGCCTCGCTGCAGTAGGATAGGTTTCGAGTTCTGGTCCTGTAATCGGACTGACATAGTGGCGTTTTTGTACAAGCATTTCAGCACTTCGATGTACCGGTAGTCTACTTGGCAACGCTGAAGAGACTGCAGTACAGCCCAAGTCTCGATCGAATCAAAGGCTTTCTCGTAGTCCACGTACGCCAAGCAAAGGGGCAGGTTATACTCTTCAGTCTTCTGTATAACTTGCCGAAGCGTATGTATGTGGTCCACAGTGCTAAAGCCCTTTCGGAAACCGGCCTGTTCGGGAGGCTGGAAATCGTCAAACCTGCGCGCGAGACGGTTCGTAATGACTCTCGAAAACAGCTTGTAGACATGGCTAAGAAGGGAAATGGGCCTATAGTTCTTCAACAGGGCATTATCGCCCTTTTTGAAGAAGAGCACCACCAGACTTCTGTTCCATGCCTGCGGCGTTTTGCCCTCGAGTATGACGGAATCGAACAGCTTCTGAAGGGCCTTCAGGACCGGTTTTCCACCCGCCTTCAGAAGCTCGGCCGTAATCCCATCATCACCCGGCGCCTTGTTGTTCTTTAGCTGTTTTAGAGCCATACTAATCTCGTACAGGCTGACGTCCGGAATATCTTCTGTGTAGTGCCGGGTCAATCTAGCTCTTGGGTCGTTAGCCAGATCTGTAGCGGGTCTTCGTGTTGACGTGTATAACTGTCCATAGAACTTCTCAACCTCTCTCAGAAGTTCAGGCTTGGACGATACGATTCTGCCATCCTCAGTCTTCAGCTTTGATAACTGGCTTTGCCCAATAGACAGATCCCTTGCGAAAACTTTGGAGCCTTTGTTCCGCTCTATAGCCTCCTTAATACGCTCGGTGTTAAACCGACGCAGGTCGCAAGTCACGGACTTTGAAATCTGCCTATTGAGCTGCCGGTATTTATTCGCATCATCTGAAGACCGCAGAATCATCTCGCGCCTTTCCTCCATGAGCTTAAGAGTAGGGTCTGAGATTTTCTTAGTTCTATTTGTACGACGGGTCTTAAAGAACTTGGACCCGACCGCATGGACAGTTTCCACAAACCCATCGCTGTAATCGTCCACGCTACTCCCCAGGCAATCAAAACGATTTTGGAGTTCGAGCTGAAAACTACAGGGGTTTTGGATCTGGATCGGTACTGGACGGAGCGTAGACTTCATCAGACGAGATCTTTCGAGCTTGATATTAAGATTCAATGTGCCTCTTACCATACGGTGATCGCTTCCGGTTTTAAACGCGTTTAACACAGAGACATCATTGAATATTTGCTTCTTCGTCGACATGATGAGGTCTATCTCATTTCTTGTACCGGTCGGGCTCAACCAGGTCCACTTTCTGTGCTCCCGCTTCTTAAAGAAGGAGTTCATCATATAGAGTCCCTCCTTCTCCATGAAGCCAGCCAGCAGTTGGCCCCGTTTGTTCCGTCGTCCATACCCAAATTTTCCCACTCGCATCTCTTCACCGTCTCGTTTGCCCAGTTTCGCGTTGAAGTCTCCCATGACCACCGTGAAGTGTGTTTTAGAACTATGCATGGCTCTAGAGATATCCTCATACATAGTTTCTACATCGTCGGCGTATTTCTCTTCTGAAGTCGGGGCGTATACCTGTATAACCTTCAACGAATACCGTTTGGTTATTCTGAGTATAAGGTACACCACCCTATTCGACACACTTTCGATCTTCTCCACGTTGTTCACAAGAGACTTATGGACCATTAGCCCGACACCGTGCTGGGACTTTAGTTCGCCCTCTCGGAAATAGAGCAGGTTACCAGATTTGAGGATTATCGAGTCCTCTCCCTCTCTTCGGACTTCAGATAATCCAACAATATCCCAACGTATCCTGCTCAGTTCCTCCTCGAGTATAGCGAGCGACTCGTCGGTCCGCAGTGAACGTGTGTTGAACGTTGCCAGGTGCAGCTGTTGTCGGTTGTGGTAGCCGGATCTCTTCCGGAGATTCTTCGCACCCCCTGCCCCGCCGTTACCTTGACCGCTACCGTAGCCAGGAATAGCGGGGCCGCCGGGGACTGGGGGCCGTGTTAAGGGCGTACTTGCCATGTTGGGGGGTTTTGCCATAATCGCCACGCTTGGCAGGCGGGTTGGCGATCGCAGTTCGGCTGGATGTGTGTACGCAGAGGATGCTGCTGCCCATCTTCTGGTAGGTCCCTTAGTCGCCTTTTACGACACCCACGGGTAGAAATGGGATGGTGCTATTCTTAGCCGACACCACACGGGCATGCTTTGGATTAAGTACACTTAAATATTAACTATTATGTATACAGGGTGAAATTGATATCCATTAGCATCCTTTTAAACTAAGAGTCTACCCATCAAACTGAACAACTTTTACTATGGAATTAAACCTATCGGAGCAACTAAAAAATCAGCTGTCCCATACTAAACTGCAATGCCTACTCGACTCAAATGAATGCAACAGCTGATTTTGTTTTTGCTCCGATCGGTTTGCTCCCATAGTAAAAGTTGTTCATTTTGATGTGTAGACTCTTAGTTTAAAAGGATGCCAATGATCTCAATTTCACCCTGTAGAGCTTTTGGTACAATATCTTATGCTTTGGATTTCGTAGACACTAATAATAAAGCTGAACAACCCATCTGTATCACTAAGAAGCTTTCTGAATGTAAACACTGCCACTGTAGATATTTGCTAAAATAATATTGGTCTGATGCTGATAGCTTCTTCAGTATACCTACTGTAGGACGTTTGCTGATACTAGTCTAATTTAAATTTTTGGTAAATGTAGGCACATATGAATCATTTACAGTAAGTTTAACCTACCTATGGGTTATCATTATTAATCAACGTTACTGTGATTCATAATATTACAGAGAGGTTACACGCTCAGTATTTCATCAGTCTGGTCAATCGTTGAATGACGCCAGAATGATGCCAGAATGATGAGTGGGTTACACGATCAGTTTCCCATCAGTATTTCATCATTCACAATAGAATGACGGAAATTATTATATTTAATTTTCATCAGTCTGGCTGGACCATCATTCCGTCAGTCCGTGGGTTACACGATCATTCTCCCAACATTCTGACCAGACTGATGGACCAGAATGACGAAATACTGAACGTGTAACCTTAGTCTAACGGATTGTTGCGACACTGTTACTCAGTCAGTGTTCTTATGTCCTCTTATAATTGCAGCCCTTAGAGATGAGGTAGTACACCCTTTACACGCCGGAGTGCCAACGTTTGGTTTCGTAGTTCGGTCATTAGTTGTATGTTTCTGTCGTTGTTGTCTTTTTCATAGAGCGCCGGTGGCGCGTTGCGGAGACGTGTGGAAACTCAATCTTGAGGTCCGGGTTCGAATCCACACGGAAGACATGCCATGTACCAATGAGTTTTTCTAACTTACCGACTGCTCTCAAACTATGAAGGAAAACCGCATCGTGAGGAAATCGGCATACGCTCAAGAAGAAATTCCGATGCTTATGTGAAATTGGGCACACGTGGTGGACTAACGCCCATACACCCTCCCTGAGGGTAGGTATGTGTTCTGCAGTGGGACGTATACCAGGGTGAAATTGATATCAATTAGCATCCTTTTAAACTAAGAGTCTAAACATCAAACTGAGCAACTTTTACTATGGGAGTAAACAGGTCGGAGAAAAAAAAATCTGCTGTTGCATTCATTTGAAAGCTCGCTACATCTTCGACCATCAATACCATCATTGTCCTGAGGACTGGATTGAGGTCAAGAACAAACACATCTTTTATATTAAAAAACACCCTGTATAGGCTGCTGATGATGATGTAAGTCTGGTAGCTTTAGTTTAGGATCAGGAGTGTGATTTTTGAAAGTCATACTTTGAAAGTAGAAATGTATTAGTAAGTAAGTTATTCTCGCTCATAATTTCGAATTCAAAAATAGCACTTCAGACAAAGATAGACAAAATGCTATTTTTGTATTCGAAATCAACTTCATATTTTCTACTGCTGATTTCAAAGTATGACAACGGACCCGAAAAAAAGCCTATGGCTTTCAAAAATCGCACTCCAGGACAATTTTTATGAGCGTTGCATATTTTTTTAGATTTAAACATGTACCACTATTTGTTCTTATAGGTGAGATGAATATCCTATACCTCTTCATGCGCTACCGGTTCAACTGGGACGAGGTCCAGTTCAGCATGTTCTGTACCTACAGCATCATCACCAATTTAGTAGGTATGTCCTCACAAGTTTTCCTCAATATTGTCACATTTAATGCCGGATTAGTTAAAATTCTCATATCTGTTAGGTCATATTGGGTTGGGTTTACGACTAATTGGTCTATTTGTTTGGTGACTATTGAAATATAAGGCGCTGTCCTATTGCCATCGCTCGCGCGATCATGCGTTTTCCGACCAAAATCATTGTGCCACTGTGCACTGTGCAAACATACTATATCTGCGGAATATCCTATAGAAGGTCGTGCTATCATGAGATGCGATCGAATTGTTCTATTTTTATTCAGATATATGTATGTTTAAACGCATAGTGGCGCAATGATTTTCGTCGGACGAACGCATGATCGCGCGAGCGATGGCAATAGGACAGCGCCTAAGGTTAGTATCTAATCTATTGGTGAAAATCTATGCTACTTGTATAGGGACTAGTTACGCGTGTCATTCTACTAACAAACAATGCTACCGCAAGGCCAATCCTTATAATAAATAGTCTGAGGTTTCAGAATATCTCTGACTACTCCATCGGGGAATATAGTCATGAGCATATGCTTATGCTACGCTTCTCAAATCCATTAAGTACATAAAATCCAAAGATGTGGATATTGTTACTCCTTTTATCGACACGAACTAAAAATGCAACAAATAAGCTGCAGAATTTATTGTTGGTTCCGTTTTTTGCTTAGACTAATTATATCCGGACCGGCCTTGCGGTAGCATTTCCCCTCTGCCACGGTATTAGAGCAATTAATCTTGCGCATTTACACCCAATTTTATACCTTATCACTAAACGAGACAGCCTATAATAGCGAAACAATAATTTTGAACTTAGAACGTTTGGGGTTTACACGAGACTACTTTTCATGATTTTGAATATTCAAAATTAGAATCTAAAGTCATAGGGAATAAAATCCAAAGTTGCGGATAACATGTTACCTCAAGTTTGTTAGTAGAATGACACGTGGTTACGCGTCCCGATATAATTAGTCTAAGGTTTTTTGCGATCCTGCTTTCAATTTAAGCGGGATGGCTAATTGCAAACGTTTGTTTATAAGAAAGAGACGCTTGCACTAGTAATACCTGGCATTAAGAAAAAAATTAATTTGTCTCTTGATGGGTGATCCTTCTCTAGGAATAATTAATTACTTGAGAAACACCATGCTTCAGAATCAGAAGGGCCCTATTTGCCATGGAGCGACCACCGACCAACGATAGATGGCGGTATCGGTAGTCGTGAAGCGTACCTACTCTGCCCGCCTCTACCTATACTCAATACTTTAAAGTAATACTGAGGTCTTCTTGATGGTGTAAAAATACTTAGACAGGTACCTAATTCACCACTAATCAATGCGCAGGGCCCGTTTGGTGAAATACTGCCTCTTCTTTTCACCTTCACCAGTAAATAGGCTATGTCCTGCAGTGGGGTCCTATAGCTATCAATTTTTTATTCTTTTATAGCTTTACCTCTGTTTCAGGAACATTGTTCTCAATCAGCGTCTTCAGTGACTTCATGAAGCTCGACGATACGTTGGTTGGCATCATCTCCTGCACCAGCAAGATACTGGCGTCCTTTATCTTTGCCTTCGCTTCGACCACACTTGAGATTTATATCGGTATGTATTATAGGCACGCTAAGCCGTTGGTCCCGGCTACTATCTCTGGTGGTAGTTAGTCGTTACATAAAAACTACGTCAGAGGCCGTAAGTTGGCCGTAAGGCGGTCTGAAAAAACTCTCATACCAGGGCTCTGCCAACACGATAAGAAGAAGAAGATAGGACATTGTTAAACACTTTTCTTTATTCGATGAATACAGACTTATATTGTTTTATTAACAACGAGCTTTTACCCGCAACTTTGACCGCATAAATTATACACCAGATTTTAAGTCAGATGATAAGCTATCAAACAAAAAAGTTTCATCAAAATCGGTTTAGTAGTTTTTGCGTGATACTCGAACAAACAAACACCCAAACAAACAAACAGACAGACAAAAAATCCAAAAATTGGTGATTTGGAATAAAAACCATGTCGTAATTTTTTTTTGTAAATATCTTCAATGTACAGACACATTTCTCATACAGTTTTATAATAGTTTAGATTAGATATGATGTTCAGAAGCTAAATTCAGATAATATATTGTTAGATTTGTGGTTGAATGTCTGTGCGGTAGATAGGTTAACCGCGATCGACATCTCGTCCACCTCCCCTATAATGTAGATAGGTCTACATCATAATATACATATAAGAATATATTATTGTGCCTATGTATATCTATAATATATCACAGATAGTACCTATCTATCTGTTGTTAAGATTTCACTCAACTTCAAAATAATTATTGATATTTTCAGGTGAAAATTGTGCCGCGCAGGTACAATCGAGTATCTTTAAATGCAAAATTTTATACAACGTGTTAATGAATTAACGCAAAACTAGAAAGTAGTTTGTTTAGAATCGAGAGTAGAATCGAATTATCATGGTTTCAACATAGGTAATTTTTTTTCAAAATATTAAATAATTTGTTTGAAAAATTTGAAATTTTCTGAACCCGATGTCAACCCACCGCACGGGCACACTCACCCTACTTACTACCAAAACAAGATTATAAAAATGTATCCATGAGTACGTTAGCGCTTTCTTTCAGTGCTGAAAATGACAACAAATCATTTTTGTGTCAAAACTTAAAATGCGAATAACTTTAAATTTTACGTATCAAAATAATGAAATTATTGTTTCAATCTAATTATTTTGTTATAAATCAGTTGGGGTGTATGAGGTTTTGCGCTAATTCATTAACACGTTGTATAATGTAGGTAGGTATATTCGTCATACATTTCTTGGGAAATCTTTTTTTATTAAGAATTTTTACATTCTCGTTAGCGTGTTTATATAAATACTTATATACCTACTTTCAATATTAAAACAATACCTTTATCTAACAATGCGTGACATAATTTCTTCTCTGTCATGTTATTATTTAATGTATTATTTACGATTGTTCTAGTTAATTAAATACTAATAGAAGAATCATACTTTTAAAACAAACATGCTGTGATGTGATTATGTGGTATTTTCTGTGGTTTGAGGTTTGATCAATCAGCTTAATGCTATGGTGGAGGGAAAATCTGATACATATTATATTTATGTTAGTGAGTTAATTCACACCAAATGAGCCACTGACAAAAAATTTAGGTATGTCAAAACTAGACCGAAATGTAAATTATTTACTTAGTTTTTTTTTAGTTTTTTTGCTAAATTAATAATTACGCTCTTTCATATTATTTTTTTATACAATCTGTATAACATTATAACATAAAGGTAAGCGCATATCGCGTCAGAGGACGTAAGGCGGTCTGAAAAAACTCTGACACCAGGGCTCTGCCCACACGATAAGAAGAAGCGCATATTACGGCGGGTGCCATCGGGGCGGGCCGCCCCCGCGCAAAAACACGTAAAAATCCCTCCAAAATTGCTTCTCTACAATTTATAGGCACTATCGCATACTACGCCGCGCCAGGGCGATGTGGCCCGTCGTAGTGTAGAATCAAGCGGAATTTTTTACAACGTCTGCTGTATTACGTCAAACTAAAAATCCATCAATGCGTTGTGACCAGCTCGCTCTAGTCTGCGAAGCACGCATTTTCCGCTGCGATGCGGTCCGCTCCGGTACAGCCCGTATAATATGCGCATACCTTAACGTAACATTATTAGGCGGTGTCCTATTGAAACGCACGCGCGATGGTGCGATGCGATGTGATCGTACTGATGGGTAATTCTCCGAAATTTTACAAATCGTTGAAATTTTTCCATAGAAAAATTTGAAAATTTTAAAACCCGACACCGCCTTAGATAAAATTCAATCTTTTATTGTATTTCTAGTCCCAACTTCGTGTTTAAAATAAAATAAGTTTTGGTCATTTTGTTTTATGTATTTTATGTTTGTTTATTGTTTATTTTATGTTTGGTTAATTATGTTTGTTTCAGCGCCTCTAGTAGAAATATTCAACGGTACGTCGTTCATCGCGATGCGCTCAATCGCATCTAAATTGGTCACCAGTGAAGAGCTTGGTGAGTCTTTTATCATCCTTCATCTACAGGTTTTACATTATCGCATAGCTGACTTGTAGACCGAGATCCGACCGTAAAATTATGCACCTATTTCATAGGCGAACGAAATATGATTCTAGTGTTTGTTTACACAGGGGTTAATTCAACGCCGCCAAGCTGCCTAGAAAAATCTTGCCGCAAGTACCTTTTACATTATGATTTTTAGTATAACTTTTTCCACTTATCTGTTTGGGAAGTATATGAGGTGCCATCGGAAGGAGACTGATCTAAAGTACTGGAAAAACTAGGGTTGCCACCTCTAAGTTTGCTACAACTACAGGGTTGCCAGCTTCAAAAATGACTTCTTTGAACCTGGCAACCCTATAGTTGCGGTAGATTGAGAGGTGGCAACCCTAGTTTTTCCAGTACTTTAGATCAGTCTCCTTCAGATGGCACCTCATTTACTTCCCAAACAGATAGGTGGAAAAATTTATACCAAAAATCATAATGGAAAAGGTACTTGCGGCAAGATTTTTCTAGGCAACTTGGCGGCGTTGAATTAACCCCTGTGTAAACATACACTAGAATAATATTTCGTTCGCCTATGAAATAGGTGCATAATTTTACGGTCGGATCTCGGACTATTACACTACTTTGCACAAAAACGGCGACGAAATACAGCCTGCATCTTGGGTAAGTAAGTATCCATTCCTCGACATCAACATGGTTTATACTATTTTATGTTTTCTTTCCATCTATTGGTGTGGACAGAACTCTCGTGCAGTTCCTGTATAGTACCTATTTATGTTTACATACAAATACCTACATTTTATCAGTGAGATTCCATTAACTAATGTTTGTTCTTTGTCAATTGGTATAAGAGCGATTCAAAGGTTAAATTGTGGTAATTTTTTCGTAGCGGGTACTCTAGTGATACGCGTTTATCTTTAATATTCAATGTTTAAAATTGTATGCTTCAAGTTGAATGACGCAAAACATTTGTTTTGAAATCGTACAAATGCTTGACGTATATTTTTTAACCGAGAAATAAAATACATAATGATTATTTTCTTTGTCAATTAATACATGATGTCACCACTGTATCCGGTAACCCTTTTCGAGCTGAAAATTTTCTTTTATTATTGTCATCATCATCATCATAGCCTAAAATCGTTGACCGAAAAAAATTTGACTAGTATTCTACAAGAAAAACATAATAATCTAACATTTTCGGAAAGTGGATCGTTTCGTTTTTTAATTTTCGGGAACGCCCCTGAATTAGGAAATACATAGATAGGTACTGGGCGGAACATAAAAGTTTAGTATAATTTATTATGATGTGTCAAATCAAAATGTGTAAACTGTTTAAAAATAGATGTAATTAAAATGTGATCAGTTAACATAGCATAATGCTCTAGTCAGATTTATTCTGAATATTCAGAACATCCACGTTTCACTAGTAGTAGGTACCGAAACTCTGTCCAGTGTGACGGGGAGTGAGCCCGTCGCCACTTGTAATGGACAGTAGGTACAATACATGCCTCGAAATTGAAGCATGTAGGTTTCCTCACGATGTTTTGCTTCACCGAAAAGCCAGTGGTGTTACAAATCGTACATAAATTCTGAAAAACTCATTGGTACGAGTCGGCCTGGACGGGGATCGAACCATCGCTTCCTGCACGGTAGGCAAGGTTACTCGTCACTGGACCACCACGGCTTCTTGTTTCAGTTATCGAGTTATTTATATTGTTTTTAACAACTTGGGATAAATGATTTGTCTTCACTGGGAGCGTTGACAAGAAAAACCATTTACTATCTAAGACCAATAAAAATAATTTAAGATTCAATCAATTAGAGTTGACTCTTAGTTGACTGTATCATATCAAAAGTAAATATTGCTACTCATTACATTACTCTTGTTAGTAATTGTCCTTAATGTTGAAGTAAATAAAACCACAAAGTGGGTTCAATGCGCTTACTTCTATTATAATTTTATTATGTATTAAACTAACAAATATATTCCCGGGGAAAGGAATGTCAGAGATAGTATAAAAATACAGAGTGTTAGGCTGGCTGTCCACCAGAGATGTGTGAAAGCAATCCGAAACTATATAACCACGTCCAACAAAGCTAAGCTTAGCTTCGGCTAAAGCTTAGTTTAGTTACCTAGCTTAGCTAGCGACGTATACAACGTTCTAATGAATTAACGCAAAACTAGAAAGTAGTTTGTTTAGAATCGAGAGCAGAATAGAATTATCTAGGTTTCAACATAGGTATTTTTTTTCAAAATATTAAATAATTTGTTTGTAAAATTTAAAATTTACTGAATCCGATGTCAACCCACCGCATGGGCACACTCACCCTTCTTAATATTAAAATGAGTCCATGAGTACGCTAGCGCATTCATTCATTGCTGAAATGATAATTTGATAGTAAATCATTTTTGACTCAAAACATCAATCAATCGAATATACTTTATTTTACACCAAAACATAAACAGTAAAAGAAATTAAATGAAAATATTGGAAATAATAATAATGGAAATTATTGTTTCAATCGAATTATTTTGTTATAAATCAGTTGGGGTGTATGAGGTTTTGCGCTAATTCATTAACACGTTGTATAGCGCTCTGTGACTGCTCCATTTATTGACTGAGTGAAACCCCGATAGCTCTTTTCTCCTTGCACCCCGTACGCCAAAATCTTCTGGACTGATTTTGATAAATCTTTTAGTGTTTAACAACTTATCATCATCATCGGTCTATCATCATCCACTGCTGAACATAGGCCTCTCCCGTGCCAGGCGCGCCATAAAACTCTATCCTCAGCCTTCCTCATCCAAAGGTCAAAAGCTAGTAAATAATAAAATAGCTAGTTTTTGCTCGTTAATATGTCGTATGTTTGTGCCGTTGTTGTATGGTTCCCATAACAAAGAGCCAAACAAAGGGCTTACTTGGAATCATTAACAATGTATGAGCCTGTGAGCGTTATTTATTTATTTAATAACAAAATTATCTTTAATAATATAAGATACTTCGAACAATGAAACTTAATAATAGTTTAATTACGTCAATACATTCAGGCTTAAGTAATTAAATTACTATGTATGTACCTATGTGCGACCTTGTCGATAACATCGCCTGGAGCTCCTTGGCATTAACATATCGTCCGATCTGAATTTCGGACGGTACATTGAGTCCATGGCGAAAACCGCAGCGAAAAAACTGGGCGTCCTCTCGAAGGTCAGACGGTACTTTACTCCGGGACAGCTTCTACAACTTTATCAAGCACAAGTCCGATCGTGTATGGAGTACTGCTGCCATCTCTGGGACGGGTCTGCCCAATACCAGCTGGCCGCGCTGGACTCAATCGACAGGCGTGCCAGGAAGCTCATAGGTGATCCAACCTCGGTGGCGAAGCTACAAAGTCTTGAGCATCGTCGCAAGGTAGCCTGTCTGTCTGTTTTTTATAGGATACATTTCGGAGAGTGTGCGACTGAATTACACGATCTGATACCACCGTCTCCCTTTCATCTGCGGGGGACGAGACGCAGACTGGGTTTCCACCCCTATGTCGTTGACCTACCAGCAATTCGCACGAAGAAGTTTGCTTCTTCTTTTATAATGCGCACGGCTAAGGAGTGGAATGCCCTGCCTGCGGACCTGTTCCCTGAGCAATACAACCTGGGCCTCTTCAAGGCGAGAGTGAATAGGCATCTTTCTAGGCATAAGCATGCTACATCTTCGGCCTCATCATCACTCAACATCAGGTGAGATTGGGGTCAAATGCTTACCTATCACACATAAAAAAAAAAAAAAAAAAAAAAAACATTCAAAGTGCGCATACGATGGGCCGCATCGCAGCGGAAAATTCGAACTTCGCACACTAGTGCGGGCCGGGTCGCAACGTACACACGGCGACACATCAGGTTACGCACCCTATATACCCATAACTCTACACTACGTACAAAACACAAAATAGTGCGGTAGAGAGCCTGCATAGACGCGGCTGCCGGCGCGGGCGCAGCGTGCTGTGAGACGAAACAACAACAACATACCGCACCCTTTCGCACGATTCGCAGCGTTCAACTTCTAATAGTTCAAAGTCCAAACAGGGTAACCTGACCTGTCGCCGTGTGTACCTATTCACTTTTTATTATAATTTCATAATCGTACGAATCTTCCTACGGTGCATTGCATCGTTATTAACCGTGATTATTACGATTACAGATGCAAAATGATGCACCGCTTCGTAATGGTTGCATCGCTAATTTTTAGTTTGACATAGTAATGCATACGTAAAAGGTCCCGCTTGTTATGGCACACTAACACTGTAACACTCAGTTGCAGAAACGCTCATTAGAGTTAATCTTCCATTTAATCTCTTGCTAGCTTTAAATACGTCAACAAGACAACAAGTGACAGTAAGAGATTTAATGGAGGATTAACTTTAATGAGCGTTTCTGCAACTGGCGGTTAGACGGGCACACTTTTTTAAGAGGATGCCCAGACCATCAAACTGAACAAATTTCTCTATAGAACTAACATTGAAATCGCGAAATAAAAATCAGCTCTTCCATACAAAACTGCAAACCGAGCAAAATGTATGGGACAGCAGATTTTTTTTTTCGCGATTTCGATGTTGGTTCCATAGAGAAAGTTGTTCAGTTTGATGGTCTGGGCATCCCCTTAAAAAAGTGTGTAGGACCCTGTACAAATTGTATAGAAGTGATTTGGGCGCTGCGTGCGGTCCGATCCGATGCGGCCCGTCGCGTTGTCGTCGTAATAATAATTAGCTTATCTTTACACGTGGGACTTGACAAATAGGGTGAAACATTGATGTAATCTTGTAAACACTATTGTACATAACAGGAACACACTGTTATTAACTGGATTAGTGAAGCAGCCAGTGGCTCCGCTGCATTTATACAAGGTGTTAATAAATGTAGTGTGTATATTGTGTTCCAAATTATAGGCGGCATGAGGACTCACTTTCATCATTATTACCATCAGCCTATATTCGTCCCACTGCAGGGCACATGTCTACTCTCATGGAGGGTGTTTGGGCGTTAGGCGGTGTCCTATTGCCATCGCACGCGCGATGGTGCGATGCGATCTCATCGCGCGATGAAACCGATCGCGCGATCAAAAAACGTGTGTCCTAATTTGGTGCGATGCGATCGATCACCCTCCCTTGCTTCGTGTACCTGCACTCAGCGGGACCCTGTGTCCTAGAACGATGCGAGTATGTATGGGATTTAGTTCCGAATTTGTTCTATCGAATTCAATTAGAAATAAAAAAAAACTGTCAAAATGGAAGAATTATATCCAGAACCACCAATGGTCTAGGGCCTAAACGTATAGGAAAGCTGGATTCAGTCTAGCTCGAAAATAGACGCCAAAGTACATCATTTAGCCTCGGTCTTATGACTCAAAGCGATATCTCGACAACGGTTCATGATAGAAAAAGTTTGTCTGAAAAACAATTGTAGACAATGTTATGTTTTACAAGTTTTGTAATAACATTGTTCACGATTTGATGCATACGAAACTTGATATTTACAAAAACGAATTAATTAAAATAGTAATAGACAGATATCTCGAAATTTTTTGATGATAGGAAAAGTTTGTGTTGCATACAATTGTAGACAATGTTATGTTCTACAAGTTTTGTTATAACTTTGTTCACGATTTCATCCATACAAAACGAGATATTTGCAAAAAATTATTAATTAAAATAGTAATAGACAGATATCTCGACAACGGTTCATGATAGAAAAAGTTTCTTAAAGATACAATTGTAGACAATGTTATGTTCTACAAGTTTTGCTCTAACTTTGTTCACGATTTGATGCATACGAAAAGAGATATTTGCAAAAACGAATTAATTAAATAGTAATAGACAGATATCTCGAAAATTGTTGATGATAGGAAAAGTTTGTGTAGCATACAATTGTAGATAATGTTATGTACTACAAGTTTTGTTAAAACTTTGTTCACGATTTGAAGCATGCGAAAAGAGATATTTGCAAAAACGAATAAATTAAAATAGTAATAGACAGATATCTAAAAAATTGTTGATGATAGAAGAAGTTTCTGAAAAATACAATTACAGACAATGTTATGTTTTACAAGTTTTGTTTTAACTTTGTTCACGATTTGATGCATTCGAAAAGAGATATTTGCAAAAACGAATTTATTAAAATAGTAATAGACAGATATCTCGAAAATTGTTGATGATACGAATAGTTTGTGTAGCATACAATTCTAGATAATGTTATGTTTTACAAGTTTTGTAATAACATTGTTCACGATTTGATGCATACGAAACTTGATATTTGCAAAAACGAATTAATTAAAATAGTAATAGACAGATATCTCGAAAATTGTTGATGATAGGAATAATTTGTGTAGCATACAATTGTAGATAATGTTATGAACTACAAGTTTTGTTATAACTTTGTTCACGATTTGATGCATACGAAACGAGATATTTGTAAAACATTATTAATTAAAATAGTAATAGACAGATATCTCGACAACAGTTCATGATAGAAAAAGTTTGTCTGAAAAACAATTGTAGACAATATTATGTTTTACAAGTTTTGTTATAACTTTGTTCACGATTTGAAGCATACGAAAAGAGATATTTGCAAAAATGAATAAATTAAAATAGTAATAGACAGATATCTCGAAAACGGTTCATGATAGAAAAAGTTTTTTTAAAGATACAATTATAGACAATGTTATGTTCTACAAGTTTTGTTATAACTTTGTTCACGATTTGATGCATAGGAAACGAGATATTTGCAAAAAATTATTAATTAAAATAGTAATAGACAGATATCCCGAAAACGGATCATGATAGAAGAATATTGTCTAAAAAAACAATTGTAGACAATATTATGTTTTACAATTTTTTTTAAAACTTTGTTCACGATTTCATCCATACGAAACGAGACATTTGCAAAAAATAATTAATTAAAATAGTAATAGACAGATATCTCGACAACGGTTGATGATAGAAAAAGTTTCTTAAAGATACAATTATAGACAATGTTATGTTCTACATGTTTTATTTTTACTTTGTTCACGATTTGATGCATTCGAAAAGAGACTGTGTTGTTCATAAAACAATGTTGATCAAATTAAACCACTACGGTATTCAAGGCAGGGCTCTGGATCTGTTAGAATCTTACTTGGAAAAGAGAATCCAAAGGGTGTGTATCAATGGAACAAATTCGTCTGGCTCACTAGTAAAAATGGGCGTTCCACAGGGATCTATACTGGGTCCATTTCTCTTTCTGGTTTATATAAACGATTTACCCTACATGGTGCAGAACTTGTCGAACATTGTCTTATTTGCTGATGATACTTCTCTTATTTTCAAAACAAGTAGAAAGGCGCAAGATGTTGATGATATTAATGACAACGTAAATGACACTCTTCGACAAGTTCTGAACTGGTTCAGTGTTAATAATCTTGCTTTAAATGCAAAGAAAACTAAATGTATTAAATTCACTCTACCAAACGTTATAAATAATGAAAATAATATAACTTTAGATAATGATATATTGCATTTCACAAGTAATACTGTATTTTTAGGGATAAAGATTGACTCGAGGCTGCAATGGGGTCCACATATAGAAACCCTAGCGGGTAGGCTGAGCTCGGCAGCTTATGCAGTTCGAAAAATTAGACAGCTAACTGATATAGCTACTGCAAGACTTGTATACTTCAGCTACTTCCACAGTATCATGTCTTATGGTATTTTGCTGTGGGGCCGTGCTACAGACGTCGAGGCTATCTTTATCCTTCAAAAGCGGGCAATTCGAGCCATTTATAATACGTTGTCGAGACTCACTACGAGATCTTTTTAAAGATATCAGTATTTTGACTTTCTACAGTCAATATATTTACGAAAATATTTTATATGTTCGAAAAAATTTGTCTCTCTTTCCCAAAAACAGTGACGTTCATAATTACAATACAAGAAATAAAAATAAATTAGTATTCCCACATTTTCGACTCAGTAAAGTCAACACATCTTTCATGGGGCGCTTTTATAATAAGATACCAGAGGATATTCTAAACTTACCAGACAAAAAGTTTAAGTCTCATGTTAAACAAGTCCTCTGTAAAAAAGGTTACTATAAACTCGATGATTATTTGAATGACCAAAATGTCTGGTCTTGACAATTTTACACTATGTAATGCAATATTGTATTTTAATTGTACTTTGTACATTTTGTTTTGTTTAAAAGATGTGTGTTGTAGAGTTTCTGGCCGCATCTTCTCTCAACGGAACACCTTCCGACGCGGTGGTAGAGTCAAAAAATGACGTCAAAAAGCTATCTATATGATATTATTTTGAATAAAAATTTTGAATTTTGATTTTTTTTTTTGAGATATTTGCACAAACGAATTAATTAAAATAGTAATAGACAGATATCTCGACAACGGTTGATGATAGAAAAAGTTTCTTACCGATACAATTGTAGACAATGTTATGTTCTACAAGTTTTGTTATAACTTTGTTCACGATTTCATCCATACAAAACGAGATATTTGCAAAAAATTATTAATTAAAATAGTAATAGACAGATATCTCGACAACGGTTCATGATAGAAAAAGTTTCTTAAAGATACAATTGTAGACAATGTTATGTTCTACAAGTTTTGTAATAACTTTATTCACGATTTGATGCATACGAAACGAGATATTTGTAAAAAATTATTAATTAAAATAGTAATAGACAGATATCTCGACAACGGTTGATGATAGAAAAAGTTTGTCCATGATACAATTGTAGACAATGTTATGTTCTACTTATGTTCTTACTTGTACAACAGTGGTTGATTATTTTAATAAAACAATTTGAGTTTAATTATTAAGGCCAAAGGTTTTATTTCTCACCTTTATCAAACTTCGATAAAACAAAATATTAATTGTCTTATAGATTCGAACGTAAAAGTCAAACTGAAATATTATTTTTAACTTTTTTACTTTGAAGTCGGTTTTCATTTTTTGTTGTTGAAACTTGAATTCTAGTCGTAAAGACCAAAAAAAATCTTTGCCTATGCCATTCTCCCATTTTGACGGAACACATTTTATTTCTAATTGGATTCGATAGAACAAATTCTAATCAAATTAAAGATTGAAAAATTCAGTCTCGAGCCGGACTTGAACCCGCACCCTTCCAAACCGGGGAAGTGCGTTATCCAATGGCTGTAATATGTTTGAAATCAATAATATTTGAAATTAGAACAAATTCTATAGAACAAGTTCTAGGACACGGGGTCCCGCTGAGTGTAGGTACACCCTTGCCTCGTCGCGCTCCTCGGTCGCGCGATCGAAATTAGGACAGTCAATACTGATTCCTATGTTTGATCGCACGATCGCACGATCGCGCGTCGAAAATCGAACAAATCGATCGCATCGCATGATCGCGCGATCGAAATTAGGACAGTCAGTACTGATTCCTATGTTTGATCGCACGATCGCACGATCATTTTCATCGGACGGACGCATGATCGCGCGTGCGATGACAATAGGACAGCGCCTTAGTCCACCACTCTTGCTCAATGCGGATTGATAGACTTCACATACGAATCAGAAGTTTCTTTTTTAGCGTATACAGGTTTCCTCACCATGTTCTTTCTTTACCGAGTTTTAAGTAAGAAAAACTCATTGGTACACGGCGACGACGCGTTACAAAACCAATAAAAAGCTGGCCGCACGACGTTATAATATGTTACTCGACCACGTGCGGCTAGCTTATTTTGGATTTGTGTAGCTTTATGAAAGAAAGAAAACATTTGATGTTTCTCTTGTGGACTCTTGTGGGGATGGCATGTCGTCCCCATGTCGATTTTGTCAAAAGTGTTAAATCCGAAACCACTTTTGACAAAATTGACATGGGTTAGCATAAATATCGGCAGCATTAGTTTCACCAACTTTTTTATTTGAATCAGATAGAAAGACAAGATCTTCCTTCTCTTGTCTTAGACTTAGTTCAGAATTTAAAAATAAGAGCTTACAATAGGCTAACGAATGCTCCGGGTGAGAACCATCCTATAGGGACATTTATGCTAGCTCGTGCCAATTTTGTGAAAAGTAGTTTCGGTGAACGCTTTAGTGCAATAACGATACACCTGAGACTGCTCGACTGTGAGTAAATTACATTATCATATAATTCATTTAACGATTTTTTTTAGTTCATTTGTGAACACCTTGTATACTTTGTACAGAACATA
Organism: Agonopterix subpropinquella; assembly: GCA_922987775.1. NCBI lineage: Eukaryota > Metazoa > Arthropoda > Insecta > Lepidoptera > Depressariidae > Agonopterix > Agonopterix subpropinquella. Next base: position 15,995,432 of record OV277698.1, on the reverse strand, counting down.
ATAATTATCAAAGTTTCAAAATTAACTTTTTCAAAATATTATCGGTATGTGTATTTTCCTGTATCGGGGCACATTGTTCCTATATTAGATAGAATTTCCGATGTAGAGAAAAGTTTAGCGCTCCGTGTCGCAGTATATCAATCGCAAAACACCATATTCTGACATTTTCTACTGCTGCACGTTGAAAACGTGTGACTTTCAAAATCGCACTACAGCGGCTGTAGTATGGCAGGCTATCGAGCCTTTCGTTCTCTTTCTGTTTGCGCGCGCATGAACAAGATAAAAGGCGTGATACAGCCCTATTTCCGCATCATTCTACGGCCGCCGGTATATACATAATAAAACTCACAGCAAAGACAAGAATTCGTAATAAACCTGAATTAAAATCCGTCTTGCGGTTCATAAGTTAATAATGTTCTTTGTTCCAGGCAAAGTGAACTCGTTGTTCGGCCTTGCGGAAGCGATGATGCCGCTGGTGTACGGGCCCCTGTACTCCAGGGTCTACATGGCGACCCTCAACATTCTCCCCGGAGCCGTCTTCCTGCTGGGAGCTGCCATGACAGTTCCCGCTGTCGCTATTTTTGGGTAAGACCTGTAACAAACTCACCCATCCCCGCTATAACGTAGCTTAGGGTTGCCAACCCTACTATATAATATAGTATCCTACTATATTAGGAGCCCTACTAACTACTATAATTCTGAGAAAAATATATAGTAGGCAAAACTACTATTTTTTTTTTAATTTATAGAGAATTTAAATATATTGGTACATAGGTCCAATAACAAAATGACCAATAACTGAATATTATTTTAACAATTTTCTTTCTCTTCATCACATTTGATATAGGTAAACAATTTTCTATAAAATATACTACCTACTGCAAAGTGACAACAAGTTTTAAGTTAAAAAAAAGTCAGAGATATCTTTTTTTTTAGAAATTGTATTATTTCTGTATCGAATCCAGCGACTTCTGCGTTTACAGGATGCATTATTTTCTATAACGAATACGAAATAGAGAAATGATTGTTCCTTAAAAATAAGAACTTGGTATTCAAACCAAAAAGTAGCAAAAAAATAACTTTTTGAAAAAGTTTAAAGTAATAAATTCGAAAAATACTATATTTTTCTTATTTTTCCCCGATCTACTATATTTTTTCTGCCACTAAGGCTCGAAATACTATATTTGGTCTAAAAAAAGTTGGCAACCCTTAAGAACTATAACTAACTCACCGATCCCCTCTAAAAACGTAGCTCCAGCAACGTCCTATGCCGAGGTCCGTACCCTTCTGGAAGCTGTTAGGTTTTTTGCATAAGTTGATTCACTGTCTCGGTAGACCTTTCGTGGTCCCTCCAATAGTCCGCAGTTATAAACAGTAGTTGCTCCCTGAGAAGTGCTGTAATTGTCAAATCGAAAAAAATATATACAATACTACACCAACTATAACAAGTCAGTGTTTTCCAAAATTAGCATAAATATATGATGAAGAAAAGGTACTTTGTCTTCACCATTCAGAATCTCGGAAGTGTCTGGTAATTGACGATTGTGAACAAGTTGTCTTCAACCGGTTGAAGCAACCACTTTAAAGTTCAGACTTCGGTCAGTTAGGACGTTTGTTTTGCCGGTATACTCGTGTTTATATAACGTTAAAATACTTGAACATTTATATAACTCAATGCGTCAATTTATTAAATGTTTGAATGAATGAACACATAATAATGAGTGTATTGTATTTTCCTGTGACCGCACGATAATGACCATTCATTATTGCAGATGGATGTATTTAGAACAACGCCAGGACAACAAACAAGTGGACGAGGTAGAGAACGTTAATAGAGACGTTTAATTACCGAAACTAAATTAAGTGAAAGTGTTAGTGGACATTTATAAAGAAAGTGTTTTTAATGATAAGTAAATAAAAATTCGGTCAAGTTATTTAGCTCTTTTGATTTAAGTGTTTGCAGAGATAATGATCGGAAGATGATATAATAATATTATGATTCTCTAGATATATACTCCATACCGATCGATTGAGTTGTTTGAATTTAATATCGGCCGTACTGTGTTTATTTTCGATTCCTCCGAGTATGTTTGTAGTCGCATTAAAGACTGATATGGCAACATAAGAGTGTTTGCTTACATAAAACCGAACAATAGAACGCTAGCTTCGTCCGGGCGACGTTGACTCTACAGACATTCAATATTAGATCGTCTATTTGTCTCTGTGGTTGTGTTCGTATAGCCACTGTATCTTCCAACTATGTCGCTATATGTAAGGACTATTCTGAGCTGAAGTTAAAAGGTACAGAACATTTTATTTCTTGACGTAAAAATTGAAATGCCATAATACAATTTTTAAATTATTTTACAAATAACTGTTTCAAAATGGATAAATCAGAGAAAGAAGAGAAAATGCCTCAAGATGAGTTTCCACTCAAGTCGGAAAGAAAGAATGACATACAAAACATGACTTTTATTGAAAAGTTTAAATATATGAAATCTAATATAAGTGTTGAACCAGTTTTAGCTTTGTTTGTCATGCCGAGTGTCCTAGCGATGCTGGCGACACAAAATTTGAATTTAGATAAAGCATGTCGAGTAAATCTTCAATTCGACGATACTATATGCAGCGCCCTCAGATTAAGAAAAAGAGCCAACCACACTTTCGAAGAAGATGAAGTGCAGAAGTTAATAGCGTCAGTGCAGGCATGGAAGAGTGTGATCCATACCGCTGTACCAACTTTATTGATGCTTTTTATTGGAGCCTGGAGTGACAAGACAGGGAAGAGAAAGATCTGCATGCTAATGCCGATCTTTGGTGAAATAATGACGTGCCTTTTAAACATGATAAACACGTATTTTTTCCTCCAAGTTCCGGTGGAGTGGACCGTGTTTATGGAGGTTGTGTTCCCCTCGCTGACAGGCGGATGGTACACTATGTTCCTTGGAACGTTTAGTTACTTGGGCGATATCACTTCAAAGGAAACGAGAACATTTAGGATGGGGATCCTAAGTTTGTGCATGACAGTCGGATTTCCTATAGGCATGGGGTTGAGTGGCGTGCTTTTGAGATATTGGGGATATTACGGAGTTTTTGCTTTATCAGCTTCTTTGCAGTTTGTCAATTTCTGTTACGTTTTGTTCGCTATCGATGATCACACGTGGCTAGAGAATAAAGAAAAGGTTGGTATTTCCTTTTAATATTGTAACTACTAAGAACCGAGAAATATAATACTCATATACAGTTTCCTTCTTAATATGCTGACGGTTTTTTAAAGAGACGATCAGACAGAAATCGCAAAACAAATTCTGCTGTTCCATACAAAACAGCAAACCTAGTCTACATAAATGTACGCCGACAGCCGATTTTTTTTTCATGTTTACCATATTGGTCCCATTGAGAAAGTTGTTCAGTTTGATGGTCTGATCATCCCATTAAAAACCTGTCAGCATATTAAGAACGACTCTGTACATAAATAGATTGTAACTTTAGATTGTTTTTAGGTAAAGAAAACTGGCTGCACGGGATTCCTTGTAGAATTTTTCGACTTCCACAGTCTGAAACAAACATTGGAGATTGCTTTTAAGAAAGGTCCTAAGAACCGGAGGCTGAGGATTTGTCTCATATTGACGGTGGTGTGCTTGACTTTTGGACCTATGTGGGGTATGTATACATCCGGTTCCGTAATAGGTAGTACTTTGTGTCTACAGGGTGAAATTGATATCATTAGCATCACATCAAACCCATCAAACCGAACAAGTTTTACTATGGAAGCAAACCGATGATAGCAAAAAAAAAAAGGGTTGCACTCCGGGAGTGCCGACGGAAGTGAAAACTAAGAGATCTTACGTCTTACGAATTGTCACGTGACGTTACGGTCCGCGGTCCGGTGGGCGGGGCACATTGCTCGCAGAACCGATGGCCGGTGGGGCCGAAAAGTTCTCGAGTGGCGACCGCGTACCGGAAAGCGCAGCGTGGGTACGCCCCTCACACGGTGGACCGACGACCTGGTGAAGGCGGCGGGAAAACGTTGGATGAGGGCAGCGCAGGACCGGTCGTTATGGCGATCCTTGGGGGAGGCCTATGTCCAGCAGTGGACGTCCATCGGCTGTGTCACGTGACGTCACGGTCCTGACGCGAGTTTAACATTTTTTACCCATCCCAAAAAGTGCACAACGCCGCTATAGAAGTTTTCACTTCAAAAAAGTCAGCTGTTGCATATATTAGAGACGAGGAGGCATTAAAACAATTTTTTTTGCTCCATCGGTTTGCTCCCATAGTAAAAATTGTTTAGTTTGATGGGTAGACTCTTAGTTTAAAATGATGTTAATGATATCAATTGGACCCTATATACAAGGCGTAACAAAACAGCCTATAATATTTAATGGGGTGCGGTTTAGACCAAAAAACTGATCATTTTTCACTATGGAGACAAAGTCGAAAAAAAAATTGGGTATCCCGTACATTTTTGAGTCAAGTAGTTTTATACAAAACTGCAGATTTTTTTCGAGTTGTCAAATTTGACTCCGTTGTGAAAGTTATAAACCTTAAACCACCACTTTAAATAGTAGTCGCACTTTGTTACACCTTGTATACCATATCCTAGAAACATTGTGTGTCTTATATAGACTTTTCTTATATTATTATTTAAATAAACATGTTGTGTTTCAAGAAGTAGTAACAACTGACAAGGTTCAAGGTATTTTGTCTCGAAGTTTTTGCCAAATCATTTGGTAGCAAAAAGTACAATCATATTTTTTTTTACATATCAACTTGATATTATTTCATTCTTAAAACTAGCTTAAAAAAGCACAAGAAAAAGTTAAGGTAGCAAAATAAATGAATTTAATTTTTAGTTCCGTCAATTATTATCCAATAGATAGATATAGTATAGTAAAAAACTGCTTCGTAGTGGTTTCGTCTTTTATGTAAAGTCCACTGCACACTAAAGTGTAGAGGCATTCAAAACGATTCACGCAAGACATCCATATATTATTATGTCTGTACAGGGTGTTAGGGTAAACAGTTGCATTACTTTAAGGGTTGAATCTCATCTGGCAGCACCGCATCGCCTTTTTCTGTCGCTCCATCCTTTTCTATCACTCAGGAACGTCATTTGCTAGAGAAAAAGCGACAGAAAAAGGCGATGCGGTGCTGCCAGATGAGGTTCAACCCTAAGGGGTGATTGTACCCATGATACTGAACAACTTTCCCTAAGAAACCTATGGGACATTCGCAAAAAAATTTCGGACTTTCCATACTAAATGGAATCAGCTGATCGAACGTTTGTATGAAAAGTCAACAACAAAAATCTCGAATTTCTCATAGGTTTCTAAAGGAAAGTTGTTCAGTCAGTATCATGGTTACAATAAGGTTACATTCACCCTTTAAAATAATGCAACGGTTTACCCTAACATTCTGTACATAGTGCGGTAGAGAGCCTGCATAGACGCGGCTGCCGGCGCGGGCGCAGCGTGCTGTGAGACGAAACAACAACAACATACCGCACCCTCTCGCACGATTCGCAGCGTTCAACTTCTAATAGTTCAAAGTCCAAACAGGGTAACCTGACCTGTCGCCGTGTGTACTTTAAAATTATTTAGTACGTAGGTGTGTGAATTAATTTCTTTTACTTACAATTCCATTTGGGGTATTATTAGAGAGGTTTCTTCAACTGAGGCAGTGTTTTACAATAATCCGGTGAAAACTTGAAAGTGTTTTGATGAAAACTTTTTTACATTTTGACTAGAGAATGTCCCATGTTCCTGATGTTCCCTAGTTATAAGTAATGTAAAAAACTTACACTATATGCAATCCAACACTAACTTGGTCGGTTTTGGACAAAAATCGTTATGTACTTAGCTGTATTTATTTTAATTAAGTTTTTGTTTACATTTAATAACATTTAAGAGGGCTATCACAGTCCAGTGGCGCTCTCAATAAAGAAAGCGTAAATTAAAAAACAGCTCAACATCAAAACTACAAAAGCCTTCAAGCTATTTTCATAGAATACTTTTATAGGTTTTTTAAAGAAGAACAAATTTTGAAAAAAGAAAAAAAAACGGCCGCTTTTTTTATTCGAAATTGTCTAAAAGTAGAACCTATAAAAGTATTCTATGAAAATAGCTTGAAGGCTTTTGTAGTTTGATGTTGAACACTTTTTTAATTTAGTCTTTATTGAGAAATCTTTTTTAATGTGATGAGGGCGCCACTGGACTGTGATAGCCCTCGGGCCCTCTTAAGAAAGTTCAAATGAACTACAGAATGGTGCTTTGCCAAGTGTTAGCATTACCCTTTGTCAAGGTACAGGACGAACTGATCAAATGCATTTCCATACAATTTTATACCTTTCCACACGAGATTACTTTTTTCATGACTTATCAATCAGAATTAGAATCTAAAGTATAGTATGGAATGAAATCCAAAGTTGGCTAATCATTGTTAAATGGTCTAAGTTATAAGTCTATGAAAATTATAGATTTACTAAACAGTTATTGAATACAATACAATACTATTGTATTCATACAAATTCCAGCGCAAATCATACTTGTTTATGATATTAAAACAATTGAACGTAAATTCTTAGTTGTGTTTTAAGAGTGCTTGAAAAACGTAGTCATTCATTACACATTGTACCTACCTTATTAAGCACTTCACATTGATTCGCTAGTTATAAGAAAATATGGGGTTTTTCCCTAATACACGTTGTGATCTTTAAACAACTAAAAAATTTATTTACGTGCTGGCAATGTTTAAATAGGGTATAACAAAACACCCCAGTACCTAATATTTAAAGGGGTGGTTAGGACCATCAAACTGAAAAAATTTTACTATTACGACGATCAGAACATCAAACTGAAAAAATTTTACTATTACGACGATCAGAACATCAAATTGAAAAACTTTCTCTAAAGGACTAAAATCGTAATCGAGAGAAAAAAAACAACTATGTAATACGTAATCTTACTCGGCCCAAATGTATGTAAATAGTTTTTATTTTCGCGATTTCGAAATTAGTCCCGTAAAGAAAATTGCTGAGTTTCATTATTCTGATCCTATTACAAAACCATCAGCATATTAATTTGGACCTGGAGTGCGATTTTTGAATCTCATTCGCTGAGTTCAGCAATTGAAAATGTCAAAATTACTATGGAAATACGCATCTTTCTACTGCTGATTTGACTTTCAAAAATCGCACTCCTGAAGTATGATTTTTGAAAGTCAAATCAGCAGTAGAAAGATGCATATCTCTACAGTAATTTTGACATTTTCAACTGCTGAACTCAGCGAATGAGATTCAAAAATCGCACTCCAGTACACATTCAATGTTGCTACCTTGGGAAGCTTCCAGTGAGGACACACCTTTAGCTAAAACATCTTAATATCTCTGCCTCAATAGGAAATATTCGTTGGTATATACATGTAACGGGTCATGGGCCATAAACCCGGCATATAACAGTAATTACTGTCGAATGTCACATCTCACTTAGGTGCATGTAACATGGTGCATTGCGTTGTTGACATTACACAAGGCAAACACGTCGGTGGACGCGTATAAATCATTCTCTCCCTCTCCCGTACCGTTACTATAAGTATAGGTATGGTATGTCAAGGTACAGAATAGGTAATAGTACAGCCAACAGCAAAAGTAAATGAATTTTGGGGAAATTAAAAATGAAATCAATCTGTGAAATTTTACAAAGTGAAAGAGCGTTAAAAATCTTTACCTAAAGTTAAAAATTAAATTACTAGCACAAATACAAAGTCATATAATAACTTTGAAAGTTTCATTCACAGTACATTATTTTTGATGTTGACCTTACTAATTTAGAAGGGACAACAAGATGAAATATTATTAAAATAATATTATACATACAGGGTCCCTCTTAATATGCTGACAGTTTTTTAAGCGGATGCTCAGACCATCAAACTGAACAACTTTCTCTATGGGAACAACATCGAAATAGCGAAAAAAAAAGCTGTCCCGTACATTTGGCTCGAGTAGATTTGCAATTTTGTATGGACGAGCAAATTTTTTTTTGATCATCCCCTTAAAAAAGTGTCAGCATATGACACTTTTTTAAGAGGATGATGACCAGACCGTCAAACTGAACAACTTTCTCTATGGCACCAACAGCAACATCGAAATCGCGAAAAAAACGTAGCGACTCCATATTATAATAGTAGTCGGAGATATTACAAAAATATAACAGTAGTAGTAATTAAATGTAGCAAAGTCGGAATATCAATAGCAGTGCCCATATTCTGTCGGTGACAGGTATTGAGCCCGTCGCCTCTTCAAATAGATATAGTGGACATAATAATAACACCTCGAATTCACGATGTTTTCCGTCCCCAGCGAGCTAAACAAAAACACCGATTTTGACGTAACTTACGAATAATAAATAAATAAATAATAAATATCTTGGACAATGTCACACAAATTATCTAGTATCAGAATCTAGCCTGAACTTGTATTATGATGACTAGACAACGATATAGATTACATATATTAGATACAAACATCTATGACTCGGGTACAAATATTCATATTCATCATACAAAATATTTGTCCCTTACGGGATTCGAACCCGCGACCCTCGGCACAGCAGGCAGGTTCACTACCAACTGTGCTGCCGAGCTGTCAATGGATCAACGAATGGATCCATTCATAATTATGAATAAATTCAATCATCATCATCATCGCAGCCGATGGACGTCCACTGCTTGAAATAGGCCTCCCCAAGGATCGCCACAACGACTGGTCCTGCGCTGCCCTCATCCAACGGGTTCCACCGCCTTCACCAGGTTGTCGGTCCACCTTGTGGGGGCATTTTTTACTTTATTTCTTGCTAAGGATTCATAACAATAAGATCTCTAAGTGTAATATCATGTTATTTATGATTATGTAATTTCATAAAAATAAAATGTCTAAAGTTTCTAAATATTCCGAGAGATAAGATACTTTTTGCAACCATCAGCAGCAAGGCTGATTCAATGTTTATGGGGTGTAGAGCTTCTCTGTAATGGGGATGGACCAGGTCTGCCTGCATTACTCCAGTCGGTTTAGGAGTTACTGATGATTAAAGGTCTGTAAAAAATTTACGATCAGCTGCAAGGCTGATCGTATGTTATTGTTGTAGTATTCACAGTAGCTATGTAAACAGTACAAAAACTGACATGGTTCATCAGTCGGTTTAGGAGATACAGCCGTTCAAAGGTCGGAACTTTGACTGGCTGTATCTCCTAAACCAACTGACAGAACTTGTCAGTTTTTGTACTGTTCACATAGCTACAGTGCATACTACACCAATATCATACGATACGATCAGCCATGCAGCTGATCGTTAATTTTTTACAGACCTTTAATCATCCGTAACTCCTAAACCGACTGGAGTAATGCAGGCAGACCTGGTCCGTCCCCATTACAGAGAAGCTCTACACCCCATAAACACTGAATCAGCCTTGCTGCTGATGGTTGCAAAAAGTACACTTATCTCTTATACTAAAATAGAAATGTCCTTACAACGCTGTCTCAAAATAATACTTCATGGAATAGAACTAAATCGTAAATATTGACATTCAATATTTGCAAACATTACGTATATTTACAAATTCGTTATGTTGATAGTCAGTCCGGGGAAATACCTTATTTTAAGCAAATTGTAGACTTATCAGGTTATCAGCCGTCACTGTACCCGTGTACCTGGAAGTACCTTCTCATCAACACCACTTCAAATCTCAATTGATTTCTTCCTCTTTAGGTACGGGTACCTAATTTAAATCTACCAAGTATTTTTAGAAAATTGGTATACAGGGTATCAACTTAAATGCGTTACATATCGAACAGGGTGCTTCAGACCATCAAACCGAATAAATACTGTAGGACTTAAGGGGAGCAACTTTGAAATCTCGATAAAAGAAATCAGTTCATGCACTTTGTTCGAGTAGCTATATTTGTTAATTTACTAAACATTATTGTTGTCATGCATGTATCAATAAATAAATATTATATTTAAAAGCTTTTTTAAATTCGCGTTTTTCTTTTCGCGTTTTTGATCCTGGCTCTACGGGTGGTAGGGTAACCAGTTGCATTACATTAAGGGATGATTTTACCCATGATACTGAACAACTTTCCCTAAGCAACCTATAGGAAATTCGCAAATTTTTTTTAGACATCTGCTGCCTACTAAATGCAATCAACCTGATTGTCTGAAAAGAAAAATGATTCCGTGCTTCGGATGGCACGTTAAGCCGTTGGTCTCGGCTACTATCTCTGGTGGTAGTAGTCGTTACATAAAAACCACGTCAGAGGCCGAAAGGCGGTCTGAAAAAACTCTGACACCAGGGCTCTGCCCACACGATAAGAAGAAGCAGATAGATTGTTTGTATAAATAAAGACGTTTTTTTTTTCTAATTTTAATAGATATCCGCAAAGAAAAATTTCGTCTTTTTATACAAACAATCTATCTGCTGATTGCATTTAGTAGGCATGGGATGTCTAAAAAAAATTTTGCGTATTTCCTATAGCTTTCTTAGGGAAAGTTGTTCAGTATCATGGGTACAATCACCCCTTAAAGTAATGCAACTATTTACCCTAACACCTTGTATAGGTTGTGATAGTTGTGTCTGTTCGATATATTATAATTATAACCCATTTAATTTTACACTCTGTATTTATATAAATGTATAAGTGAATATATGTTAATTTATAACTTACTAAGCATTTACACGCATGTACACTGAAAAAAATGATCAACCAAACTAGTGTTAAATATAAACCGAGTGACTTCCCAACTGTTTTGTAGTATATAAACAAACTTTCGGCTATAAATAGCAAAACCTGTTGCTATTTAACACTAGTTCGGTTGATAATTTTTTTCAGTGTAATTTTTTACATAAAACCGTTTTTTATACCGTGTAACTATGTACGTTCCAAGGACTTAGTATATATTCTTTTTTACGTTTTAATAATATGACGTTATTGTCCATTGTCCATAACGCAATAAAGGTGTACATAATAGCACCGCTGTTAATGTTACTACAAATTCACAGTGGCTGTCCATTCATGTCAGTTTATATTAAGTAATTGAGTATCAACCGAACGCGCATCTCCGTGTGAATTTTGATGAATGGAAACTGACACATGGTCTTTATTTAATGGTAACAAGTCAACGCTCCATCTTCCACTTTTTAGCTCCCATTTTTTAGCAATCGTGGTCCACCTCCACTTAGTCTTTTCAGAGACGTTGTTCAGCATATGTGTGTTCAGTAAGAAATTGAAAGTAGACGATGCAGTTCTAGGCATTATATCAGCAAGTAGTAAAATATGCGGGTGTCTCGTCTTGGCCTTTGCGGATGCATGCATGCGGACGGATTCAGTTAATAATTTGCCGCATGCGGACGGATGCATGCGGCAAATTATTAATTTATTCATGGATAAATCATGGGTGGAGTGTACGATTGATTACACATGGTGATAAGTGGTTTAGTCTGAGTTGGATGCCAATGTATATTTCAAGTGGTTTTATTGATAATTTGGTTACGATGACAAGTTCACGTACAGATTGTGAAGTACCATTGAGACTTCAGTAATAATTATGTATTATGTATGACATCATAAAATCGTCTTCGAGATTTAAGATTATTTATACTTACCTACTTGAATATGGAACTGAAAATTTTATCGAATGACAATTTTAAATTTTTATTAGTATGAGCAATCCCATCCAATGAATTGTAACAAGGTAATTGGTACTAATTTCATAACGAATAATATTATCAGTTTGCCATAGATGGAAGACTTGAAGACTTTCAGAGAGTGACGAGTGTAGGTAGCGATAGTTAACAGTCAGCTGCCGCCTTTACGCCTTTTATCTCTTTCGTTCGCGCGTAAGTAGAAAGAGAGGGAAGGCGCGATGGCGTTTTATCACGCTGCCATACTACGGCCGCTAATGCTGCTGCTGTGTTCTGTAAAATATAAGCATAAGCCACGACTATATTCCCCGAGGGGGTTGTCAGAGATATTCTAAAACCTCAGAACATCCACGTTTCATTAGTTCGTACCGTTCTCTAAAATATAATGTCAAATTATTAGTAAAATGTGTGGAGTGGATGAATAAACTACCTACTTTTTAAGTATGTTTTGTATTTTATAAAAAATCTATTGGCTGGACTGGACTTACGCCGTCTTATCTTTAGATCTCTGAATAAACAAAAGTATTTTAAAAATAATTTTTACTTTCAGGTGAATTAAGCATTATGTACATATTTGCACGATACAGATTTAACTGGGACGAGCTCAAATATAGTATTTACTCAACTTACAGTCTTATCACACATTCAATAGGTAAGTAATCTATTGACAAATACAATTCTGTTGACATTTACCTGTTCTACCTACTATACTTACTACATCACGCTTTAAAAATAGTTTTGGAGGAGGCGATAAGCCAAATCACGGGATAAAACATAGACTGAGAATTGAGATAAAATTACTTGGCCGTCCGTCCGTCTGTCCTACCTATTTAGGGCTGTAACTTTTGAACCGTAATAGCTGTCTCAGATTATGCGTTATTACGGCGGATTTGTTAACAAGTAATAAAAATGACAAAAAGTAAAAAATTAAGGGAACCCCCTTAATATTTAACTTTTTGACATTTTTATTACTTGTTAACAAACTTTAACGTTACTCAACAAGAAACTAGTCTTCACGCTCTATCGTAAAAACGGTAATACATACAAGCGTCAAACTCAGTTTGTATATAGAGCAAACTCTACAGAATAACAACAAATACTGAAAACCGGCCAAGTGTGAGTCGGTCTCGAGCCCCGGACAAAAAAAGTTTTTTCTAAGTTAATTATGTTTTGTTCTGGAGTGCGATTTTTTAATCTCATTCGGTGAGTTCAGCAGTTGAAAATGTCAAAATTACTATGGAGATACGCATCTTTCTACTGCTGATTTGACTTTCAAAAATCGCACTCCTGAAGTATGATTTTTGAAAGTCAAATCAGCAGTAGAAAGATGCATATCTCCACAGTAATTTTTACATTTTCAACTGCTGAACTCAGCAAATGAGATTCAAAAATCGCACTCCTGTGGTGGTGTGGTACGGAACCCTCGGTGCGCGAGTAGCCCGACTCGCACTTGACCGGTTTTATTTTAACTTAGTTTCTGCTTTTTAAAGCAATTTTAATTGCAATTTTCAAAGGAAAGTAATGAAGCTTGAAAACTGTCCCAATCGTAATTAAACGATAATTAACGACATACTAAAAAATATCGTATCGTAATTAGTCAATTAACTTCATTAAATCTAACTTCTTCTTCCTTTTCGTGTCAGATTGAGTCGACCGTTGCTGACTGGCTAATCTTTATATTACCTACAGCATATTGTGTTATTGTCATGTGTTATGCCGGCTCTTCATTCTCGCCGAGAACGGGTGAGACAGGCCGAGAACGAGAGTGTAGATGCTCTTTTGTTCTCGTGGCGTCGTAAGCCATAGTAATTTTCCTTGAAAGTTCTCAGAGTGAAGTGCGGGCTTTATAGATAATTCATATTTGAACGTCTTTTCAGGGACATTGTTCAGCATAAGTGTGTTCAGTAAGAAGTTGAAAGTAGACGATGCAGTTCTAGGCATTATATCAGCAAGTAGTAAAATATGCGGCTGTCTTGTCTTGGCCTTTGCTAGAAACGACGTCGAAGTATACATGGGTTTGTATATTAAATATTTATTCAGTCTTTGTTTCAAGCTAATAATGTGATACATATAACACTTTAGTGTTCGCGTATTATGAAGAACTAATAATAAATCTGTGAAAATCTCAATAGACTTGAACAACACAATCACATTCCGTAATGCAGTCATAACCGTATTACCGTACCCATACCATAAGAATAGATAATAATAGTTACACTATAGAAGCGAAACTCTCGCGACAAACACGTTCGACCAACGTTGGTTCAAATGTCGGTTTAACCAACTAGTCAGTCAGGTTGCATATCTGGCAAAAGTTGATCTGACAAACGATTAAATGGGTTGGTGGTGTGTGAGGGGTACATGGGGTGTCATTAGGTTAGGGGTTCATTGGTTCATTAGGGGTAAATTAGGGGTCCATTCTAATGGACCCCCCCCATTCTAATGAATCCCCCTCCCCTTTCCCCCCCCCCCCTTTTTTTTTTTTGTTTTTTTTTTTTTTTTTTATTATTTTTTTTTTTAGACCTCTAGGTCTAACTATTATTATCTATCTCTTATGCCCATACTACCATAACGGTAGTCATTATTAAACAAATAATAAAATTACCGATTTTATTAACCAATTCTCGAGGCCTTTGCCTAGAAGGTGGCCCAATCGCGTTAATTTAAAACATCGAAGTTCAATCCTAATTCAATTTGAGTTCAAATCACGTTGCAATCCAGTTACTATTTAGTATACAACTGTGCTGAATTCCGTGTCGCGCTAATCTTGACTTATGAATTGTTTTCTGTTTCAGCTCCACTTGCAGAAATACTCAATGGAACGTCCGCGATTGCCTTGAGGTCTATTGCTTCAAAATTGGTCTCTTACCAAGAATTAGGTAAATATTTCGGAATTTTATTACGTGTTTTATTACAATGGCCTCGATTCGGACTGTGACACGACTTAACTTAACTAAATTTATTCCTGTCACTTTCTAAAATAAGATTAAGAAAAGAGACAGAAAACCAACAGCTGACTTTAGTGCTGTCAAAGTGACGTTAAACGCCCAAAAACGCTTTAAATAAGATGGCGTACATTATGATGGCATCTTATTTTGCGCATTTAACGTCACTTTGACAGCACTAAAGTCAGCTGTTGGTTTTCTGTCTCTTTTCATAATCTTATTTTAGAAAGTGACAGGAATAATTTTATTTTAGTTAAGTCGTGGTACACTCCGAATCGAGGCCAATATTGCCTCTTTTTATATTTCCGTGTAAAATTTGAATTGGCCTATATTCTTTATTGAAGCTTGATTATAAGCTAATTACTCTACTCTGTGATAAGAGTATAGAAGATTATATACATCAAAGGAATATTAAGGACAACAAAATTATCATTGATTGAACAAAATGTGGGAAACTGTTCATGTCATCAACTTTTTCTAACAATTTAAAAATATTTCTTTTTATTATAAGATCATACTGGATGGATAAGGTAAGGATCGGTGGTTCTTTGAATTTTTTGTAAGTAAAGCAAAGAAGGAAATCCCACGCAGTTTTTCCACGCTATTATTATACAAATAAATAAGTAGGTTTGTGAATGCGAGGCAATCGATGTTTTAAAAGTCTATTTTTTAGAATAATATGATTCCCAGCCTGATTTTCGTCAAACAATTAATAGGGTGGAAGATAGTGTACAGTACTCCACCACTTAGCTCTGATGTGTTCTAGTGGAGGCAACTTACAGAGGTCTCTTAAGAGGGCTATCACAGTCCAGTGGCGCCCTCATCACATTAAAAAAGATTTCTCAATAAAGAAAGCCTAAATTAAAAAAGTGCTCAACATCAAAACTACAAAAGCCTTCAAGCCATTGTTATACAAAAGGTTCTAAACATTCCACTTTTAAACAATTTCGAATAAAAGCGGCCGTTTTTTTTTCTTTTTTCAAAATGTGTATGTTTAGACAAAAACCTATAAAAGTATTCTATGAAAATAGCTTGAAGGCTTTTGTAGTTTTGATGTTGAGCACTTTTTTAATTTAGGCTTTCTTTATTAAGAAATCTTTTTTAATGTGATGAGGGCGCCACTGGACTGTGATAACCCTCTTATGTGATAATTACTTACGTTCCTACTATTATCTCTTTGTACTAGCAAATAATGTTGTTACCTGAATGTGAAGATTTGTTAATAGCTTATGTAAACTTATATCTTTAACTAATGTAATGATACTATTTGTTTGTAAATCTTCCAGAAAGCAAATTAAATAAAAAAACGATTTATCCTAATACATATTTGTAAATGCTGATCTACTCTGTAATAGTTTATCTTTATTTAGTTTGTATTCGGCGTAAGGTACCTACAAACCGGGCGAATTAACTAGGCACCTGGCTCGCACGTGGCTCGGAATTTGACACCCCTCCTGCTACCCCCCGCGGGACCCCGCCGCCGCCGTGCGAGGCCGAAGCATAGCATTTCAGTTACCGTTGCACGTGCCCCTGCGCTTTAGCATTTTCGAATTATTCTTTCCGAGTTTTCCGAGTTTTTTATTCCGAGCCACGTGCGAGCCAGGAGCCAAGTTAATTCGCCCGCTTGTACCAGCGGTAGCTATTCAAATAAAAGTCGAAAATTTTTAGTCACCTAAGGTAGGTTCCGACATTTTTGAACACCACGATAAAGGAGCAACAAAGTAAAACACAAAGAAATGTTCACCAGATGTTCATGAAAATTAATATTAGATCCACCAGGTAATAAATCCTTGTAAAACATACATACATAAACTCACGCCTTTTTTGCAGGGGTGGCAGAAACAATGAATCTCCCCTTTGGGCGGTTCTGACACACCTCTCATGCTTCCTCTAGGGTCCATACATCTTGTCATACATTCCCGTCGATTTCGTCTACTTTTAAATTTTTTACTTTTAAAACAAATCTTCCAAATCCCCAGGTAAGGTGTACTCATTGTTCGGTGTGGCCGAGACGGTGATGCCGCTGATCTTCGCGCCTCTCTACTCCAGGGTCTACATCCTCACGTTACGGGTGCTGCCTGGTGCCGCATTCCTCTTGAGCGTTGTTGCTACTTTACCCGCTCTTGGGATATTTGCGTAAGCTACAATTGTTTTAATATTTGTATTTGGAAGAGTTCTCGGTCTGTCCTACCTATTTAGGGCTGTAACTTTTGAACCGTGACAGCTAGATAGTTGAAATTTTCACAGATTATGCGTTATTAGGGCTGATTTGTTAAAAAATAATAAAAATGTCAAAAAGTTAAAAATTAGGGGGGGTTCTCAACAAGAAACTAGTTTTTATCAACGTTTTTTTCTTCACGCTCTATCGTAAAAACGGTAATACATACAAGCGTCAAACTTAGTGTGATTATAGAACAAACTCTACAGAACAACAACAAATACTAAAAACCGGCCAAGAGTCGGTCTTGCGCTAAAGGTCCCGCACAATAAAAGTTTTTTTTTCTAAGTTAATAATGTTGTGTTCTGTGGTGGTGGTGGTTGGTGGTGGTACGTAACCCTCGGTGCGCGAGTAGCCCAACTCGCACTTGACCGGTTTTATTCTTTCTTTATCATAATTGTAACGACAACTTAGAAATTTAGGCCCAAAGATGTACCTATCGTGGTCCAGCATTGTCCTTTTTGAAATTATGTTTTAATTGAGAAAACAGAAGACGTACAAAGTATTACAGTATTAGGCTGCCTGTCCACTGATGCGAGCTGGCTGGGCGAGCTGTGTAAATATTAGATAATCAGGAGCTCGGCCGATCTCGGTCGGATCTCTGATTGGTTAATATTTACACAGCTACACAGCTCGCACAGCCAGCTCGCGTCAATGGACAGGCAGCCTTACGAAGGCTGTATTCACAATACTTTTTTTATACAGTTATCTGAATTGTAAATAACTGTGCCAACCGAACCAAAGTGAAGGATTAGTATCTAATACAGAATCCGGTTATAATGGAAAACAACTCTTCTGACCTGGGCAATTCCATACCGGTATTTTGTTATTAGGTTAGTGACCTTCAATGTCAAACCACATAATGGATTGTTTATAAATCGTATTAATGAAAGAACGCAAAACTAGAAAGTAGTTTGTTTAGTCGAGAGCAGTATCGAATCATTTTTCAAAATATTAAATAATTTGTATAAAACTTACTGAACTCGATATCAACCCACCGGCACCGCTTGGGCACACTCACCCTTTTTACTACCAAAACAAGATTCTTTCAATGTATCCATGAGCACGCTAGCGCTTTCATTCATTACTGAAATACTTAATAACAAAATAATCATTTTTGCATGAACACTTTAAATGCAAAGAAGCATTGTAAAATAATATACTGCGCCTGGTATTCTCTTCCGACCACGTGACTGACCACGTGACTGACACAAGCCTACGTCATCATACCCTTTTACCATGTTTAGCGGCCATTTTTTTGTGACGTAGGCTTGTGTCACTCTGGGAATAGAAGACCTTGTTTTTTTAGACTATGCAAAGAAGTTAAAATTTTAATTAATACAATAATGAAATTATTGTTTCAATGCAATTATTTCCTTATAAATCAGTTGGGGTGTATGAGGTTTTGCGCTTATTCTTGCGGATCCGGATATCTTTTAACTATCGCGTGTCCTTCATAGTTCGCGGTTTACAATATGTGGAAAAATCTAAATAAAACTTGTCTTATGTACAGGTATTTACGAGTAGCTAACAGTTACGAGCTCAGAAAAGAATATTTGTCTTCTTTGCTACATAATTCTCTAGAGTTTTTTACTCTATTTTAGGCATGGATGGTTAACCTATAAAAAATGATGGCTACTTATAAAAAATATAGGTACCTACAGTTTTTAAATATGGCGGCATACCGTTATTTTCTATAGTAGCATACAAATATGGGAGATGTATATTACTATATTTGATATTCTTATTATGAAAGTACTGACACTATTCTAATAAAGATTTGAAAAAAATTCAACTATCTAGCTATTACGGTTCAAAAGTTACAGCCCTAAATAGGTAGGACTGACGGACGGACGGATAACGTAGGCTTAGTAATAGGGTCCCGTTTTCACCCTTTGGGTACGGAACCCTAAAAAGTACTGATATAGGTACATTTTGAAATATTCGAATGGACCTTGTTGGACCGATTTATACTGCTACAATCATAAAAGTCCCTGATTATGATTATAGGATGAACTTGGAACGCGATCCATTAGACGTTTTTCACTACAAATAAACACTACCTACATGTAATTATTTTTCTGTCAGATTAATTCGAGTGGATTCTCTTAATACATTATTATTTTGTCTTCGATTCTATGATATATGGAGTATATCTTTCCCGCAGGTGGTTCTACCACGAGCACAAGAAAGACAGAAGAGAGAAGAGACTCGAGATCCCGAATACACCACCTGTGCCGGTGGATCCACCTGTCGTATGCACGTGATAATTTAGGTCTTCCAATTAAATTATATTATTTGGTAGTTTTTTTATCTAGTAAATAAAAATTTGTTAAAAAAAATAGGTGTTTGCTCAAAACTGAGGATGTGATTTTTGTTAGATTGTAATCTTTGTCAGACGATTAGTTGTTTCCTAGTAGATCCGTTATAAAATCGAATGTATATTTTGTTCGGTAATTTAATAAACTATTTACTACTCCTAGTTAAAGCAAGCTTATCTTGTACACATACATATAAATAATTATATAATATAAAGAATAGTCAGGTAGCATGGATATTTCTACCTATAGCATCCTTTTAAACTAAGAGTCTAACCATCAAACTGAACAACTTTTACTATGGGAGCAAACCGATCGGAGCAACAAAAAAATCAGATGTTCCATACTAAACTGCCATGCCTACTCGACTCAAATGTATGCAACAGCTGATTTTCTTTTTATACCCCGGTCCCCGATCGATTTGCTCCCATAGTGAAAGTTATTCAGTTTGATGGGTAGACTAAGGGTAGACTCCTAGTTTAAAAGGATGCTAATGATATCAATTTCACTGTGTATAGAGGACTTATAAGGCAAAACATTTTTTAGAGCCGTAGAGCCGTGGTGGTCCAGTGGCGAGTAACCTTGCCTGCCGTGCAGGAGGCGATGGTTCGATCCCCGTCCAGGCCGACTCGTACCAATGAGTTTTTCGGAATTTATGTACGATTTGTAACACCACTGGCTTTTCGGTGAAGGAAAACATCGTGAGGAAACCTGCATGCTTCAATTTCGAGGCATGTATTGTACCTACTGTCCATTACAAGTGGCGACGGGCTCACTCCCCGTCACACTAGACAGAGTTTCGGTACTACTAATGAAACGTGGATGTTCTGAAGTTTCAGAATATCTCTGACTACCCCCTCGGGGAATATAGTCGTGAGCAAGATTATGCTAGATTTTTTAGAGATACTTTCTTTTGGTGGTAGAAAGTGATGTCAAACATTCTTAAGAGTACTATCTCCGACAGTTCTTATAATTTCGTCATCATCAGCCTATAAATACGTCCCACTCTAAAAGGGTATGTGCATTAGTCCAGTACGCGTTCTCAATGCGTATTGGTAGACTTTATACGCATCTCAATTTCTTCTGCAATGTATGATACGCATCCTCACGATGTTTTCCTTCAGTGTTTGTCAGAGCAGTCTGTATTACGTACGTAGAAAATTATTAATATTATATGATTAAATACAATTAACTAGAGGTTGGAGAGGTCATACGAGGTTGCGATCAACGTGACTATGGGCGATGACTTGCTTGACTTGTTTATGTAACTGCTAACTCCAGAATATTATGTAGTTAGAACAGAGTAAATGACCTTCAACAATCTCAAATCGCTCTTCTCTAAATTCAATTGAAATTTATGGAGAAAACGAACATAATAACTCATCGTGGAATACTAGTTAATTAACTCCGCGTACCGAAGGAGTATGGAAAATACACTTTATAGCCCTTATTGTTTATACAGTAAGGCTGGTAACACATTTAATATAGAGTAGATCAGGATTATGATGTAGATTAGGTAACCATAAAGAGTAAAGAAGGATGTCAACTTTTTACCTGTCAAATAATTTAACAACTTATTCCTCATTATCAAATTAAAATAAATTATTGCCGATGTAAATGGAATCAACCTATAGTTTTCTTTTATCAATATAACTGTATACTTCAACCTTTGAGTATTATACGACTTCAGCTAAATAAAAAATAGTTTGACAGGTAAACGAATGTATGAGAAGTGGTCGTTCTTCTTTATGAGTGTCGGCCATGAGCACACTCATACTCTGCTTATGGCGGGGCTTCAATTTTGAAAAGGATCAACTCTGTTAAATAACGACTGCTAGTCGACTAGCCGAGACACAGCACAGAGGTGCTATCGATAGCACCCCTGTGAGTCTGTGCTTCAAAGAGTACGTAGACGTGGGTCCCGTAAATCGTAAAGGAATCGTAGTCTATTATTCTCCTTCCATTTACGAGAAAAATAATAATCTGCAGATAGCGAGACAGAAATTAGTAACGAGGCGGTGGTCCTGCAGAGGATGAATAAGAGAGTAGAAGCCCTGAAAACCATAAGAACTCGGAAACTTCAGTACCTTGGTCACATTATCAGAAGTGAAAAATACAAACTTAAGATTAAAATTCATGTGAAAATTTTGGGAAGACGAATGCCTGGCAAAAAGTCTTCCTGGCTCAAGAACCTGTGTGAATGGTTCGATATGAACACCACCTCACTGTTCAGGGTAGAAGTCTAGAAGTCCGATTAGCCCTAATGTTAGCCAACCTCCGATAGGAGATGGCACTACAAGAAGTGGCGTTAGTAAATTTGACAAAAAACCTGTATAAAAATACAAAATTATTTATTCGTGAACACAGGTAACGGTGGTGATAAATGGTGTTACAGTATATTATTGGAATCTCTGCGGTCTGTCAGACAGCTGGCTTACGAATACAACATAAAAATATTGAAATTATTAAATAAAAGTAGTAAATTAAGATTGAAAAATAAATTGGTTAGTTTATTGGTTGGTGGTTGGTTGGGAGAAAAACACGGACCGCAGTATATGTGTACGGAACACTGTCGATTGGACAGCTTAATTTTTAAGAATAGAACTCCATCCTTCCAATTTCACTTAAGTATTTTTAGGGTACCGTAGCCAAGAACCCTTATACTTTCGTCCATTCTGTCTGTCTGTACTAGCTCATTTTTGCACCTATTGACTAGATTTTTTTTAATGAATATTCTTCATTGTAGGCGTCGATTTTTGTGATTTTATAAAAGTCATTCATCTAAATATTGCTCTTTAACGGATAAGCGGATCTATTGTAGATCAAAGAAGTACTTCTTATTTCTACGTTAGATACCATCGAACAATTTGAATCATTTCTCACCATAATAAAAAGCAAACTATTTCCTGTCACGTTTGAGGGAAGTTTAATGACGTTTATATACCTACGTGACCACCACAAGGTTCTACGATAGGTCATGAACTCATGATTCAAATCGGTCGATCGTACAAGCGGATGATATTTGCATCAATTCAAATGTTTTATTATAAAATCAGAAGTCAAGATGATGTATTACCACCCTTACGTAACCCCTTGCTCCTAAACCAGAAAGAGCAAGACAAGCCAAAAACTCGGAAGACAAACGACACGAGTGTAAGTGAAAAGCAATGTTTTGCGCGGACTGATTTGCCTAAATCTAAATAATGGGTGCCGTTACGTACAATTATAAATTCGAGCCGTTGTTTTGCGGAGTCGGGAATTAATACCGACAACTTTACAGTGCTGAACTCCAGTTCTAAGAGCGGACTTATTCTGGAAGACGAATCGGAAGGGGAACGATATCGTATTAGTTTTAAATCGAATAGGCCTGTAAAAGCACAAGTTAATTACTAATATCGTATCGAATACTACTTTGTTTATACAGGGCTCTTAATATGCTTACACATTTTTAAGCTGATGATCAGACCATCAAACTGAACAACTTTCTATATGGCACCAACATCGAAATCGCGAAAAAAAATCAGCTCGTCCATACAAAACTGCAAACCTACTCGAGCCAAATGTTTGGGACAGCAGTTTTTTTTTCGCGATTGCGATGTTGGTCCCATAGAGAAAGTTGTTCAGTTTGATGGTCTGATCATCCCCTTAAAAAAGTGTCAGCATATTAAGAAGGACCCTGTAAGTGTACAACATCTTTTTGGTCGTACAATGAAGTAACAATTTTGACGCATGCGACTGCATTGCATGCGAGTGCTCAGGTCATCAAACTGAATAATGGGACCAACATTGAAATCGCGAAAAACAAATCAGTTGTTACATACATTTGGGTCGATTGATTGACGTTTTCTATTTGAGATTCCTTTTTTGGTCCCATAGTGATCGTTGTTCAGTTTGATGATGCGTACATTTAGGGGGTGCTTCAACCCCCTAAATGTATGTATGTAACGCATTTAAGATTTAAGTTTACACCCTGTGTATGTGCTGCTTTTAAGTAATTATTATGTAGGCTACTGATTTAGGCAGTTCTTTGTTATGTCCAGAATCTCCAATGATGACCGCGTAAATTACGAAGGTAATAGGCTACTTGACAACTAGTCAAATCAGCTACTCTTTATCGGACGTCAAAACATGCGTTTTGTATGAAAAATTGTACTAAATAATGAGTTGTGACGTCATCAACATTTCATTACTTTTTAAAGTTTATCTTTTTATTAAAAATAGTATTCAAGCTAAAAACTCAATGAAAATGGGAGTTTAGCTTTATTTTCTTACCTTTTTTTTATTGAGAAGATAAAAATAAAATATAATTGTATGTAGTCAAATACCCAATTCCTGGGAAGCTGGGATTCGGTAGCTATTATTGCAAACCACTTTCTTCATTAACCTATTCTCGAAAAGAAGGCTTCAGCTTCTATGTTGTATATCGTAATTCTATACCTAATAACATTTATATTGTTAATAAAAAGGTATGCTTCGGTGTTCCACGAATCGTACCTATGTGGTCTTAGACCAAAAAAAGCAGTAGCCCAAAATAAAGCAACAAACTCAGATTGCAATATTCAAAACCACTCCAAATACGTAGGGATACGATGGGGATATTCGAAACGGGATTCCATCCACACATTATAATTGCGAGCGAAGTCCGTGGATATCGTTAAATGCGCCAGTGCATACCCGACTTAAATTCGGTAACAGAACGCTCTTATAAGCTAACTCTATTTAACATGCCGGTGTATTCGCGTTATTACTTCACAGTACCTATTTTAACTTAGTATGTTATTATCTAGTTTCCTTTTACATCCATGTTTAACAAGGTTGTAATTGAGAATAGAGAATTAAACATTTGTTCATATGTGAGGGACTCGTAGTAATACTAATACCACAGTATTAAGAAAGAGTATCTATTACTAGATACAGTACACTCCCTTCCTCCCACCAGCTTTTTACCTCACCCCCTCTATCGCCCTCTGGTTACCACGCACTGGTTCCTCGTTACCTAAGAAGAAGACAAAAGGTTCAATTTCTTTGGTTTCGCATGTGACGTCATCTTGTCAAATTCAATTTTTTGTATGCAGTGGCCGGGCTGTGCTAATACCCTGTGTGGTGCCGGCCCACCACATAGGTATTGCACCACCCCAGCCCATCCCGTGGTTGTCGTAAAAGGCGAGTAAAGGGATTAACCGGAGGATGGGCAGCAGCGTTCCCCGAGTATATTAACATCCAACTGCAATCGCCAATCCGTCTGCCAAGCGTGGCGATTATGGCAAAACCTCCCTGTTGGAAAAGGCCTATGTCCAGCAGTGGACGTATAAAAATGGCTGAAATAATGAGTAGGTAGCAGGGACTGAAAGCGGTTACGGTACACGGTACCAGTACCGTAAAAACGTAAAGGTACCGTAATGCTATAAAGGTAAGGCATAACAGTACCGTTATCTTACTCTTTTCCACTGCCGTAAAAACGTAACGGTACCGTAATGCTATAAAGGTACCGTACCGTTAAGTTATAAAATTGAAAAAAGCGGCTGGCCGTTGTTGCTGCCACGTAGCGAATGAAACGAATAGAAGCACTGAAGCATGGTAGAAGCGCGGCGCGGCAATTTACCAAAGAAAACTTTTATTCATAAAGGTTAGGTACCGGTATTTTAAGGTACCTTTATTTTCCGGTACCGTAATTTATTTCGGTATTGAAATTATTCGGTACCCAGAATTTATCGGTATGACGTCATACCGTTAACCGTTTGTACCTTAATTTTTCGGTAATTCAGTCCCTGGTAGGTAGTAGTAGAATAAATCCCTATACCTGAATATACCTGAGTTCCTCTGGCGTACCCTGGGCAGCAGCTTCGATACGACTATTGCTGACTGGTCAATCTTTCCACTACAGCTTGAGTGATTGGCATGCGCTAGGTATACCTAGCTCATGCGGGCACGAAAGAAGAAGAGATAGAATAATAGTAAATTATGATATAAGTGAGCTAACTGGCCATTACACTCCAGAGGCTGCAAAATATCAGGCATTTCCCGTGGTACACCCAATTTGGTTCACCTGGTGGACCACGGGCAGACATTTTTACCCGTGGTACACCTGATAAATTTTATTTATGAAAAATGGCGGGCCTGCTGCATTATGAACCTAAAAACATTGCAATAAGAGCCACTTAATATTAAAAAGGACCCTATAATAACGTCCTACGGCTTATTGATTGAACGGGGTTGATTAAGCTTAAAGTCGACAACGTTTTATTTCTTTCTAGAATGATTACAATGCTTCTGTTTTTACAATCTCCCTGCAACATGCATAAACTTCTTCGGTTAAAGCTTCTCTCTGAGTGAATCAGTAAATTTCGGTCGAGAATCTGATCCAGATTCAATCACAAGCAGCAACTTCTGACCCTATTCCTATCCGAATAGAGTTGATTGCAGTGAAACAAACTTAGTTACCGTCTGTACCCATTAGCAGATAATGTTATCCATAAAGTTAGAATCTATTTCAATTAAACTAAACAAAGTTTGGAACTCTGCTTTGGGCTACTTGTCTCGTAGTTAAGGCTTATTTACAAAACGATAGTGGTTCCTAGGATGCTAGCTAGGTTATAGCTTATATGGTAATCTAACATCTTTATTACTCATTGACGCATCCACTGCTAAGGAATGGTCTCAATTGTATTGTATTTTTGTTGACTCAATTTTATTGTATGCTAGCCCTGCAGCAGGGCATGCAACGTACAGTCAAGAGCACGTCAAGCTTGACACTTTGGACTTTTTTTTTTTTCTTCAATATTACGTACCAAAGGAACGTTTAAAAAAAGTTTCAAAACTCCGGAAATTATTTCTTCTGATTTATCTAATTTTACTGGGTTAATACATTTCAGTCGAGTTATGTTTGCAGTTTTGTATGGGAGAGCGGAATTTTTTAAAATACATACACCCTGTATAAGAAAAATACATGTATTTTTCTTATACAGGGTGTACAATAAAATGGGACAACTACTTAAAGGGGTGCTTCAGACCATCAAACTGAACAACTTTCTCTATGGGACCAATATCGAAATCGCGAAAAAAAATTCCGCTCTCCCATACAAAACTGCAAACATAACTCGACTGAAATGTATTAACCCAGTAAAATTAGATAAATCAGAAGAAATAATTTCCGGAGTTTTGAAACTTTTTTTAAACGTTCCTTTGGTACGTAATATTGAAGAAAAAAAAAAGTCCTGGTGAGGGGGGGGGTGAGCTCGAGGAAGGGGGGGCTCTAAAGGTGACTTTTTTCAGTTTTTCGCTTATTTCTCGAAATCTGAAAGTCGTATCGAAATACTTTGTATAAACAAATTAAACCTGACAAAATTTCCTACAAAACAAGTAGTATGCATTTTTGTCATAGGACTTAACCTTTGAGGGCTACGGGGCCGAGAAAGTATCAGCATTTCAAAAATTATGAAATTTGTATGGCGACCCTCATGACAGTTGAAGATAAAAACAAAATGATTTCATATTCTTAATCAGCAGGCCCGAAAACTCCCACATACAAATTTTCAGTCGGTTCGGGGAACCCATAAAAGCTGCATTGGCGTTTGAAATTTCCATGGCAGCCATCTTGGATATCGAAATTTTGGATTTTTTTCACCGCCAACCAAATCTGACCAGGGTCCTCTATAATATTTGTTCGAGGTCCATAACCCTATCTGTCGTAGTTTCCGCGGGCTGTTGACCTCATCCATCAGGA
Source organism: Agonopterix subpropinquella (assembly GCA_922987775.1). Taxonomy (NCBI): domain Eukaryota; kingdom Metazoa; phylum Arthropoda; class Insecta; order Lepidoptera; family Depressariidae; genus Agonopterix; species Agonopterix subpropinquella. The sequence goes on along the minus strand of OV277698.1, from coordinate 15,968,531 downwards.
GTCGACCTTCCGAGGAAGTCAAAGTTTTCCCTGTATCACCAAGGCATCCATATGATGATCCCCAAATGTCATACTTGTACCGTAAGGGGAACCCGGAGATAAATTGGAGGTATCAGGTGGTATATTTGTGATTGTGTTATGATTGGTATATTTCAGCTTAATTTTACTGGGTTATATGGGACAGCAGACTTTTTTTTTCGCGATTTCGATATTGGTCCCATAGAGAAAGTTGTTCAGTTTGATGGTCTGAAGCACCTCTTTAAGTAGCTGTCCTATTTTAATTTACACCCTGTATAGTGCGCCATAAGCGTTAGAGGGAAGTTACACGGTCAGTATTTCATCAGTCTGGTCATGTATTTATTTGAAGGGAAACTGACTCGAGATTGACCCGACTAACATGGTGCTTCAGTATATCAGTTTCCCTTCAAATCAAATAAACATGACCAGACTGATGGATCAGAATGACGAAATACTGAACGTGTAACCTCCCTCTTACAATCAAACTGCATGATGTGCTCTTGACTGTACGACTACGATAAAGCGACAAAACGAGAAAACAGTCATGCGCGCTCACTTTCGCATTCGCAAAGTACCTAACGCGTCTCGATTTTTGTCGTTTTCTCGGGGGTGGTAAAATGGCATCCTAGGCCCTTTGGTGAATATAGACAACTAGTAACAAGACGCAGCAGTCGTAAGGATGTAAGCCATCAATTTTATTGGAGTGTAATTTACTACCTTCCAGTCGAAAGGACGTATTTCCAACTCGGTGAGAGCCTGTAACGAGCGAACGCCCGTAAAAACTTGTATACCGTTGTAATTAATGCCTTTCCTCGTTCTATGGACACAATGATAATTATGTAACTATACTCTACCTAAAAAAATAAATGAATGTATCGCATTCTGGCCGCATTTTCTCAACAGTGATAACACGTTTCGACGCGGTGGTATACATAGAGAATTCACACGCTCATGGTGGTATAGCTTCAAAAAAAGATTTGAAGTTAAATATGTGAGGTTCAAGTTCCTGTAGAGTTCCTGTATTGAATACTTAAATTTTTTTTGTGTGTTTGAGTTTGATTTTGAGTTTGACACTTCTATTTTTTATACTGAACGTAACGAACAAAAATCTTTCTCGAATTCGAAGTCGATGGGACATCTGCTAGAATGTCCGTTGTGTTCGAACACCTGCACGAGAGAGGACTTAAATACAGCTACAGCTGCCGTTATCAGACTTGCTGAATACCTGGCCAGTAAAATAAAATTCATAATGTTGATTTGTTTGGGTAAATTTTTCACATATTTAAATTCCGATCCCATCATGCCATTGGACTTTCGCACACTGTATTTTGAATTACAGGATAAATAAATGTTATGACCATTACAGATTACAGTTATTTTCGTCGCCTTACCTCGTCACAACCCTCTAAGCACCTCCTGTAACACGGCCACGAACAAAGCGCCATTCAGCCAGGATCGTTAATTATTTTCTAAACAGCCTTTAAAATTTCAAAACCTCATTAAGATACGCACGAGGCGGCACATAAAGGGTTTTGGAATAATACAAAAGGTAATTTTCGCTTATTCATTTAACGTAATTAAAAGGGGAGCGATAATGACGGGAACTCGACAAAATTAATATTATGCAGAATAACGGTGGGTTAGTGGTATGTTCAGGTTTGTGGTAACGATTGACCATCCATCTTGTTTTTGATGATTTTGCCAATGCAACTAGCAATTTATGTGCTTGACGTTGTAGGTACGGAAGGTTATAAATATTTGGTGACTACAACGGGTTGTTTTTAGAAAAAAAAAAGGCCAAGTACGAGTTGGGACTCGGGTAATTAGTGTTCCGTACTACCAGTTGTTTAACATGGGTCATATAACCACTATAAATTGACACTTAGTATGTGGTCGCATAGTAACTGAAGATCATTTTATACTGGTCTCACTGGTGTTTGTTTTTTAGGTATAGAAAAAAAAGTTATCCAAGTTAGAACCACCCTGACAATTTTCCCGCCGTCTTCACGTTATTTCTGATGTTCATGATTTTTTTCAGATCTTATACGGCTATATTTTTTGAAATAGAGAATATAATTGAAAATTTTGTTAAACAAAGTTTTTATAAAAAAATTAAAAAGTTATTTTTAGACTCGTATTTTCATAAGCTTTCAATAGATACCCCACACCATAGGGTAGATTTTTTTTTTAAATTTACCCTTTCTTACTCCCCAAATTGCCCCCCAATATAAAAATTTAGCTTTTTTTACGTATTTATGATATTGGACCAGCAATTGCTATATCTGTACCGAATTTCAACTTCCTATGTCTTACGGTCTCTAAGAAAAATGCCTGTGGCAGACGGACGGACGGACAGACACCGCGCTGATTCCATAAGTGTTCCGTTTTGCCAATTTTGGTACGGAACACTAAAAACATCTTGTGCCATCATACAATTGGAGCTTTATTGCAGGTCGGGGAGGGACATGATTTTGCGCGTTATCTGGCAACACGATCTGATGTGAAACGTAGCTGAGGATAATCCTCGCAGCGCCCTCCATACAAACGATTTTGATTCTATTTTTAATACCGACCAAATTAAAGATAATGATACTTTTTAAACATAATCTGGATACTAATGACGACACGAAACGACGACGACCTGTAGGTCTAGTATGATTTCTCTACACGCGCGCGACGCGCTTCGCTGCATACAAAATAAACTCTTCCCGCGCTTTTAGGAGAGCGAAAGCCGCGCGTGCCGCGACTTGTAGTATGGGAAAAAGCCGAGTCGCGCGCAAGTAGAAAAATCATGCTAGAGGGTCTGGTTGTCTCCTGGTTGGTGTAATGGTTACTACGCCGGACTGCCAAACCAGGGTCCTGGGTTCGAATCCCGGTTCAGTCATGGATGTTATATGTTTGTGCTGTTGTTGTATGATTCCCATTACAATGTATGTGCCTGTGAGCGTTATTTATTTATTTATTTATTTAATCTTTGTGCTTGTGGTTTATCAAGTTTTCGCTATAATTTTTTTTTTCTATGAATAGGTAACATAATAGTGGTAGGAAAAATTTCTTCTATTCAGCTAACAATGGTAGCATGCAAATTTAGAGATCACATGTCACAAAGTTAAAAATATTATTAATTAAATAATTACAGGGCATTATCATTACATTATTGCAAATATTCGAGATTAGAACATGTCACAAAGTTATCTCACTAATATTATAAATGCGAAAGTTTGTGACGATGTTTGGATGTTTGGATGTTTGGATGTTTGTGTGTTTGTGGCTCAATCACGCCTAAACGGCTGAACGGATTTAGATATATATATATATATAATATAATAATATAATATATAATATAATATATATATATATTATATATATATATATATATATTATATATATATATATATATATATTATATATAATATTATAAATGCGAATGTTTGTGACGATGTTTGGATGTTTGGATGTTTGTGTGTTTGTGGCTCAATCACGCCTAAACGGCTGAACGGATTTAGATGAAATTTGGCATGCAGATAGAATGTGTTCTAGATTAACACATAGGATACTTTTTATCCCAGCAATGGGTTACTGTGGGAGTCTGTGGGATAATTTCCAATGTTTTATCATGCTCACTAGCGCCGACTTGACGCTGACAGATGTATTTGGGTAGATTCCAGTAGTAAATAGTGGTTGCTTTTTTCAACACTTCTCTCAAGAGCTGTGTAGCGTAGTTGGGAAATGGTCAGATTTTCGCGCAAGAGGTTGGAGGTTCGATTCTTGGGTGAGATTTTTTTTTTAAACTTTTATCCATTTTTCAACGGATTTGACAGAAGCAATTTGCTGACCTAAATAATATCCTGAGATTAGATCAGATCCAATTTTAGGACAGTACGTTTTCTTTGGCTTTTTTCTTATTAAGTTATTGTAGTACGTTTTCATCTTAATGGCGTGAGGCGTTTTTTAAAAGCAAGTGTGCAACAATAAAATTATTTATTCCAAAACCTAGCTAGCAGGAGCTTAATTTAGTTGATTAAATCCCTGATCTCAAAGTTCATACATTTCGACCATACTTGCACTTACTCGTAACTCACGCTCAAGGCGTCTCAGAAATTAGGTCTTCCAGATTTGATTGTAAAGTAACTTACCGGTGAATTGAAAAATAATTAATAAATAACGCTCACAGTCACATACATTGTAATGATCCGAAGCAAGTAGTATAGGCTTTTTATTATAGAAACCATACAACAACGGCACAAACATATTACATCCATGACCGAACCGGGATTCGAACCCAGGACCCTGGTTTGGCAGTCCGGCGTGGTAACCATTACACCAAACGGGTCGTCAAATATTTTTCTTTCTTTTAACCTTTTCTAAAGTTATTGTAGTATCGTTTTCATCTTCATAGATATCGTTAGGCGTATTTTTAACTCTAGCAGGAGCTTACAAATTGATTGAATACATCTTTTTATTTAAATATAATGGTAGTTTGAGCCCAATCTGAGCCAATTCTACGGTATAATAATTTTGTTGCAGAAAATTTTGCCAAATATTAGTTTTGTTTGATTTTCGGTTCAATTATGATTTCTTGAGGATTTGTGTAGCTTAACTATAGAACATCAATCTACCACAATCTATGAAAAGATAGGTACCTACTTATCTAAAAAGTCCTTATAACACCACAGTTTGGTAATGTGCCTAAGTACTTACATAATAGCTAAGTAAGGTTAGAGATTAACAAATGTGGCTTGAAAATAATTCTTTTAACAAGTTGACCATTTGCTTGCTAGAATATTATCGTTTTAGCTCTTGCCTCCACCATTGTGCACTAGCCCGCGTGGTAGAGTATCCTCTATCATCATCATCATCTCAGCCGATGGACGTCCACTGCTGACATAGGCCTCCCCCAAGGATCGCCATAACGACCGGTCCTGCGCTGCCCTCATCCAACGTTTTCCCGCCGCCTTCACCAGGTCGTCGGTCCACCGTGTGAGGGGCCTACCCACGCTGCGCTTTCCGCTTATCCTCTATCCTCTAACGTTTATTTGTGAGTGGAGGTCTGTGATCCGCAGTGGGTCGTAAGATGATTATTATGCTGCTCGACATAAATAAAACACTAATAACCGACGAACAGTAGAAATGAAGAGTTTTTTTTTTCATTCAAGTGATGGATCTGTGAATGACTTTTTTTTATACCTACATACTTAATTAATGTAGGTACTTTCTGATTTTGATTCAGCTCAAGTTCATGACTATTATCCTATTCTTATCCTATTATGGGGGCTGGCAAGCCAGCAACACATCAACCCAATGGTACCTATCTTTTGTGTTGACTCCTACTTAATATTTATTTTCTTCACCATTGAAAAACGTGGAAAATGAGAGAGGCAATAGTGTTCAGGGGAAGAAACCTGTAATCTCCCAGTTTTGAATAACCATCTCTCAGTCTCAGACACATACGTTTAGCCACCAAGACATCGCAGTCACACAGTATAAATGATCCATGGTTTCCTCCTCCTCTCCGCACGCTCGGCAACTGGGATCTAGGGTGAGCTTTATCATGCCTGTGAGGCGTAGTACCCGGTGAGAGCTCCAACGATAGCACGAGCTTTGCTCCTGCTGTTGTTCAGTATGAACTGTGGGATTCGTGGTGTTATATTGCTGATGAATTTCCTGCAATGTTGCAGACCCGAGAAGCCAGAGCATTCTAGCATGTGTATTTTATCAGCCCATTCCTTAATAGCCATTTTAATGTTACATGCCTGGGTTTCTAGACTTGGTTCTGACCATGACCTTCATGACCCTTAGACGAGACATGAGACAAAATCACATGTCCACGCAGACGAAGTCGCGGGCAACAGCTAGTAGTAGATATAGTACAGTAGGATAAATTAAAGCCACTGTAACTTTGAAACTTCTGACAAGCCACGGGCAGAGATTAGTTTCTGGAAAGTATTTAAATAAAACCGGTCAAGTGCGAGTCGGGCTACTCGCGCACCGAGGGTTCCGTACCACACCACCAGAGAAGACAGCATTATTAACTTAGAAAAAAAACTTTTTTTGTCCGGGAACTTTAGCGCGAGACCGACTCACACTTGGCCGGTTTTTAGTATTTGTTGTTATTCTGTGCAGTTTGCTCTATAATCACACTAAGTTTGACGCTTGTATGTATTACCGTTTTTACCATAGAGCGTGAAGAAAAAACGTTGATAAAAACTAGTTTCTTGTTGAGAACCCCCCTTAATTTTATTTTTTTTGTCATTTTTATTATTTGTTAACAAATTCGCCGCAATAACGCATAAAATCTGAGAAAATTTCAACTATCTAGCTATTACGGTTCAAAAGTTACAGCCCTAAATAGGTAGGACAGACGGACGGACGGACGGACGGACAACGTAGGCTTAGTAATAGGGTCCCGTTTTCACCCTTTGGGTACGGAACCCTAAACATTTGGTGGACTATTGGTAATCCAAAATATAATCATACTTCGTTTGTATGGAGCTCGCCGCAAGGGCGTCACAATGGTCACGTTTTACCTTTCATTAAACTACGTTTTACGTCGCAATTGCTGATTAGTGAATACTTAAGCAATGAACTGTGCTAAGTATGCGTGTGATGTGCTTTTTGCTTGCTTGATACTTACCTAGTACTACAAAACATATCATCATCATCATCATCAGCCTGGTAAACCCCACTGCTGGGTATAGGCCTCTTCATTTTCACGCCAACCAGAACGGTCCCACGCTAGTCTCATCCAATTTTTACCGGCTACTTTGCAAATGTCATCCGACCACCTGGCCGCTGGTCTGCCCACTGACCGTTACAAAACATATACAAAATTTTTTATTTCCTTGCCATTCTGAAACTCAAAGATTAAATGTTTTGAAGCTAACCTCCTCGCCGGTAATCCTTTCAATAAGAAACCACACAAACTAATTCAAGAGCTGAATAAATTACAACAAGAACAAGGGGAACTCTAGAAAATCTTCGTTTAGTTTTCTTTGTTAAATTACTTCATTAATTTCCTAGAAAGTGCTGAGTTTACTCCTACTTTGCGTTCCCGTAGATTCTTTAATTGGATCCAATGTAAATTCTTTTGAAAACCTTCAAGGGAAGTTAATTTTTGTTTTTCAGTTGAATGTCAAATAGATGCTTTGAAATTGATTTTTAGGTTGAAAATGCTAGTGGTAGACTCAGAGCAGGCGTGGTAAGGTAAAAATGTAGGATTAATATTTTTTTAAACATGTCCTATATTATAAGGTATATAGTATCAAAATTCTGTATGAAATGTTAGGATACAATAATATCTCATATTATGTTTGCAGAAATAGTACTTTCAGATCTGGAGTGCGATTTTTGAATCTCATTCGCTGAGTTCGGCAGTTGAAAATGTCAAAATTACTGTGGAGATACGCACCTTTCTACTGCTGATTTGACTTTCAAAAATAATACTTCAGGAGTGCGATTTTTGAAAGTCAAATCAGCAGTAGAAAGATGCGTATGATGATGATGATGATGATGATGATGATATTTTTTATTTTTTGAATAGAGGACAGCAATTTTTCTGAGTTAATTGAATTTTTTTTGACTTCATTTATGATATTGAACTATAAATTCTTATATCTGTGCCAAGCTTCAGTGACAGACGGATGGACGGACGGATGGACGGACAGATACCGAGATGATTCCATAAGTGTTCAGTTTTGCCAATTTTGGTACGGAACACTAAAAACATTTCATGTCGGTTAAAAACGAAATGAAATGAGGGATTATCAACGTCATCAAAACAGAATCTTGTATTTCTTCTAGGGTCTCTAGAGAGCTCTTGTTGGGACTCTACTCGTAGATGTCTCTATCTGTAGGGCACGTTAATGAGGGGCGCATTCAATGTAATGCCTAGATGCAGCCAGCGCGCTGAAAGTCTGAATTAACGACGAGTACGGACAAAAGTTGCACACACACAGGTACAGTTAAAGTTTAGTGTACACCGCATGTTTCGGTAGTTTAGGCACAGTATAATATTCCGAGAGATAAGTGTACTTTTTGCAACCATCAGCAGCAAGGCTGATTCAGTGTTTATGGGGTGTAGAGCTTCTCTGTGATGGGGATGGACCAGGTCTGCCTGCATAACTCCAGTCGGTTTAGGAGTTACTGGATGATTAAAGGTCTGTAAAAAATTAACGATCAGCTGCAACTGCAAGGCTGATCGTATGTTATTATTGTAGTATGCATTGTAGCTGTGTTGTAGCTTCGGGTTTGCTGGAAGAAATCTCTTTAGAGATAAGCTCGCCCTTTGTAATTGTCTATTATGTTGTTTTTCATGTATATTTCCGTGTGTACAATAAAGTATTAAAATAAATAAATAAAATAAAGTAGCTATGTGAGCAGTACAAAAACTGACATGGTTCATCAGTCGGTTTAGTTAGGAGATACAGCCGTTCAAAGGTCGGAACTTTGACTTGTTGTATCTCCTAAACCGACTAACAGAACTTGACAGTTTTTTTTTACTGTTCACATAGCTACGGTACATACTACAACAATATCATACGATCAGCCTTGCAGCTGATAGTTAATTTTTTACAGACCTTTAATCATTAGTAACTCCTAAACCGACTGGAGTTATGAAGGCAGACTAGGTCCATCCCCATCACAAAGATGCTCTACACACCATAAACACTGATTCAGCTTTGCTGCTGATGGTTGCAAAAAGTACACTTATCTCTTATACTATAAGAAAGAGTATGGTACTATTAAAAGGGTTTAGACAGGGCCGGATTTAGTGGTGTGGAGGCCTCGGGACAACAAAGGAGTGGAGGCCCCCTGGCCCCAAATTATTTTCCAAGTAAAATGGGTAATTTTTGTCAGTCGAGTTTTCCAATAAATAATTTATTGTGAAACCAAGTCCAGATTCTTTTATTATTTAACAAATATAAATATAATCTGAAACAAGAATTATCCATTTTTTTTCGCGTCATCGAACGAATTGATGATTTTGGTAATACAAATACAAATTATGAAACGAATGTTGTGAAAAAAACAATTATTTGTTATTTGTTGATCAAATATGTTTGGTAATTAATTGAATCAGGCGTTACTTTGCGGAAATTCATTATAAGCTAATGTAAATGACATGGGTATATACAATTGAAACAACAAAAGTAAAGAGTTGAGACACGGAATCGAATACCCACCACCGAGGCTGCGGGCGAGTACCACCTCACTCAGCCATTGAGCCATTGGGATACTCCCTCAAGATGGGGAGTAAATTGCAAGTGCTTATCAGGGCCATTTGGGAAATTGAGATTTTGATATTTTACTGATTGCCTCATTGGAGTGAACAAATATATATCGATGATTTCTGTTCATATTTAATATAAATATAAATAAATTGAAGTAGAGTCGTTCTACTTTTTAAAAGGAGTCCTAAGTGTGAGTAAATACCTCCTCCGTACCATTCGCACACTGAAAAAAAAAGTTGCATAAATGTATCCGAACTATAGTATCAACCGAATTTTTATTGTAACATCAAACCAAACTTACGGTTACAATTACAAATAGCACAGAGTATTTAAATTATACACAACAGAGGGTCAATGCCCATACTAAGAAAGCTGCCACCTTCTGAGTTGCCAACTCGCGCAAGTACAGCTGCGGTGGTGAGTAACGGTAGGTACTACAGCAATGTTTAGGTAATTACGTTTAGATACGTGTTAAACATTATTAAAATTTACGTACGTTATTAAAATTTTTAAGAAAATTATTCTATATAATTTATTTCCGTGGAACAAAACTCAAATAATAGTGATCTACTATCGTTTAATTAAGATTTATCTCTCGTTCAGGCCAGATGATACTCGTAGCGACATCTGAATTGCCAAGACTATACTAAAATATATGGAACTGACCAGACATGCAAATTGTAAACAGTTTTACTATGTTACTTATATGTAATTGTATTAATTTATTTCACAACTAAAATTATAATAAAATTAATTTATTAAACAAAAAATTAACTAAATTTACAAAATGTCAGAATAAGCAACGTAGATTTCGTCAATTATAATAATATGTATAACTAGCGGCCCGTCCCGGCTTCGCACGGGTGGACGTCTAATCTTTTCTAGCAATAAATATGGCCTATGTTACTCAGGGTGAATGCAGCTTTCTAATGGTGAAAGAATTTTTTAAATCGGCCCAGTACTTTTTGAGCCTATTCATTACAAACATACAAAAATAGGTACAAATCTTTCCTCTTTATAATATTAGTGTAGATAGATAAAAGAAACAGGAGACTTAAAACTAACGACGACTAATGTTATACAGGTTGTAACAAAATTACGTTGATCATTAAAATGAACAACGTTCACTATAAACCAACTCCGAAGAAAAAACCAGCTGTTTCATATAAAACTACAGTACTCGACTCAAATGCATGAGACAGCAGATTTTTTTTTTCTGCTGGGTCCCAAATAATCCCGTCTTCACTTTGATGTTGTAAACCACCCCTGTAAATATTACTAGGGTGTTTTGTTATAACCTAAACTTATATACAATTTTACAAAGTAAAAAAAAATTACTAAGCCAAAATTAATGATTTGTATAAATCAATACATAAAATTCAGTCTCGTGGATTTTTCAGTAAACAAAAAATGCAATTTTAAAATCATAAAGCATAAAGAATATGCCCACGACCATATTCCCCGAGGGGGTAGTCAGAGATATTCTGGAACCTCAGAACATCCACGTTTCACTAGTAGTAAAGAGTGACGGGGAGTGAGCCCGTTGCCACTTGTAATGGACAATGGGTACAATTTTATTTTTATTTTATTTTATTTTATATTTTATTATAAGAAAGAGTATCTATTACTAGATACAGTACGGAAACTTCCTTCCTCCTACCAACTTTTTACCTCACCCCCTCTATCGGTTTCGAATGTGCTGACGTCATCTTGTCAATTTCATCTTTTTGTATGCAGTGTCCGGGCTTTAAAAAAAATAAAAAAAAAATAAAAATAAAAATCATTTATTTCAGGAAACCAGGCTTGCTAAGAGTCTACCCATTAAACAGAACAACTTTTACTATGGGAGCAAATTGATCGGAGTAAAAAAAAACAGGTTGTTGCATACATTGTATAAGAAAAACTTAAAACTAACATAGTCTACAACACATCGATATCGTATCGAGAGATGCTGGTTGGAAAGAGCCAGCCTACAGGTTTCCAATCGATTCTACCAGGTACCTACTTGGAAAGGTCTTAAAAGGTTATAATTCGGAGCGTGCTCCAGTAATCATTTATTTGCTTTTGAACAGTAATACAAACAAACGAAGTCCGGTTATCTTTTCAATACTAAATTTTTTCAGGAACAATCTAGAAACTATGCTAGTCAGATTTTCGATAAAATGTAAAGTTTTAAAGTTACAGTGCCTCAAAGATTTCCATTCAAATCTTAAATTAATCCTAGCTGAATCTGTATATTTTAACGAAAATATGACAACATACAAGCATAGAAATTAGTTTCTGGATTGTTTCTAAAAAAAACATCATTTACTAAAAATATTAACAGTCTTATCTGGAGCGCACTCCGAACATTTTTTAAATGATATTTGTATTGATGATAGATATTTTTGGAAGACGAATGCCTGGTAGAAGAAGGACATCCTTAAAAACCTATTTGAATGATTCGATATGAATGCTACCCACAGATTGTCTGTGATGCCACCTCACTGTTCAGGGCTACAGTCTCCAGGGTCCGAATAGCTCTAATGATATCCAACCTCCAATAGGAGATGGTACCACAAGAAGAAGGGGAAGATATTTAACAATTTAATGAGGGATATCTACATTTAAATAATTCAATTATTTCATAGTTTTTCAGCTTCTGTTACCTTTAAAGCTTCGTTTCTTCTTAAATCTTTCTTTTGTTCAAAGTACAACCATCTGTAAACAAAAGAATGTTCTTTGAAAAAAAATAATTAAACTTTTAATTATAGTAAAATAAATAAAAATCTTAACTATTATATAACTGTAACAGAAGTGTGTCTGTACATTGAAGATATTTACAAAAAAAAGATTACGATATGGTCTTTAGATGTCCCGATTCCAAATCACAAATTTTTGGATTTTTTGTCTGTCTGTTTGTTTGTGTGTTTGTTTGTTCGAGCATCACGCAAAAACTACTGAACCGATTTTGATGAAACTTTTTTTGTTTTTGATAGCTTATGATCTGACTTAAAATCTGGTATATAATTTATGCGGACAAAGTCGCGGTTAATTACTTATATTATTCGTTATGGTAACGCAGCGAGAGTTGAGGCGAATAACACGCGCCTAGGTACTAAAATCATATCCCTCCTTTTTTATTTGTATGAGGTGAACCATAAGTGGGTCAATCAACTATTTTTTGTCCTGTTGTACTGTTTTAAAAAGTTTTTAGTTCTTTTTTCTTGACATTCATTATTTTAGAAAGATATACAACGTGTTAATGAATTAACGCAAAACTAGAAAGTAGTTTGTATAGAATCGAGAGCAGAATCCAAATATCATGGTTTCAACATAGGTAATTTTTTTTTAAATATTAAATAATTTGTTTGCAAAATTTAAAATTTTCTGAACCCGATATCAACCCACCCCACGGGAACACTCACCCTACTTACTACCAAAACAAGATTATAAAAATGTATCCATGAGTACTTTAGCGCTTTCTTTCGGTGCTGAAATGATAACAAATCATTTTCGCCTCAAAACTTAAAATGCGAATAACTTAAAATTTTAACTACCAAAATAATTAAATTATTGTTTCAATCTAATTATTTTGTTATAAATCAGTTGGGGTGTATGAGGTTTTGCGCTAATTCATTAACACGTTGTATAATTTACTTGGAGTTTTCAAGGTTGTTCAAAGCGTAAGGTTTTTTGTTTTTTACCCAAAAATAACAATAGAAGGCAGAGTAAGTACAGCTCCCAGCAGGAAGACGGCTCCGGGGAGAATGTCGAGGGTCGCCATGTAGACCCTGGAGTACAGGGGCCCGTATATCAGCGGCATTGTTGCTTCTGCTAGTCCGAACAGGGAGTTCACTTTACCTGCAAAAATTTACAAAAAAAAAACGATTAAAAAAAGAATGCAAAATGATGATTTCTAATATTCGGTTTTACTTTCAAAACAATAACGTATTATTGGGTAAGCGTATTCCTTTTGTTTCATCTTCGCTTATTCATCAGGTGTCACAGGCGACACAAAAATCATTGAAAAAGTAATGGAAAAATGAAAACCATTTGTGACAAATATAATTTTTTTCTTCGTTTTTGGGCCGGCACTTTCACTTTTTGGACCAAATCGGATGACGTCTTTAGTCACGAAGACAGATAAATATAGTTCCTAGTCATTACTTTCTATGAAAATTATAACGAACAGAAACATTTTGTTCTGCCATCGCCACCACAATAAATTACTTACCAAATTCATCTCCACTAACAAGTTTTGTTGCTATGGAGCGCATTGCTATGAAGGATGTGCCGTTTAAGATCTCCAGAAGAGGCGCTGAAAGAAATATAATATTAATAATCCAGTTGAATAGTAGATCTTTTTTTTTATCGTTTGGGTTTGCTCTTGACCTCAATGCAGTCCTCAGGACGAAAATGTAGCGAGCTTACCCAGAACAAGCCTATTCACTCGTACTGTAAAGGAACTCGGGTTGTAAGCGCTCGGAAATACTGACGCAGGCAGGGCATTCCACTCCTTGGCTGTGCGCATTATAAAAGAATCGGAATGGCGCTTGGTGCGGATATGTGGGATGTCAACCAAAAAGGGATGATATCCCGCGGTGCGTCTGGATCTATGTTAAAATAACTGCTTGGTAATTACAAAGTGCAAAAGTAGCAAAAACAGTATATCACACGCAACAACAAAATGTACAGTTTTCTAAGACGTTAATTAAGGGTAGGAGGAGGGGGGGGGGGGGAGGGGTTTGTTGTGTCACCTATTGTTACTTAGAGGGGGAAGGGGTTTAAACAAATATCACGTGATATTTTGTGATTTAGTATACATCCAACCCAATTCTGCTAAAAACTATACCCGAATGCAGCTCAGTCAAAATTCAATCAAAAATGTGTCACGTGATTTATGGATGTCCTCTTACATAAAATGTATGATTATAACTTATAACATAACACGAATATGCATAAAATAATACTTATAATCCCTGTTTGGCTCACAGTCGTAAACAGAGAGCCAAGTTCTAACTTTGTTGAACAGTTGCAAGCTACAAAGTTACGGCTATCCAACTTACACTGGGTAACAACACTACGGTTAATGAATTAAATTTAAGTTATTTACTTAGTTTTATGGGTTAATTAAGAATGTTTTAGGATAAATATGAGCATTGAGCCGAAACTATTGTAGTTAGGAAAGCAAAAAAAAAAACGTAAAAACTTTGTTTTATTGTATGTGAACAATAAATACACAGTACAACGTGTTTATGAATTAACGCAAAACCTCATACACCCCAACTGATTTATAACAAAATAATTAAATTGAAACAATAATTTCATTATTTTGATAGTTAAAATTGAAGCTAGTAACTTTTTATTACGTAACAATGTCACAAATTACAATCATAAATTACAAAAAAATTCATAGTTAAAATTTAATGTTATTCGCATTTTAAGTTTTGAGGCAAAAATGATTTGTTATCATTTCAGCAATGAATGAAAGCGCTAACGTGCTCATGGATACATTTTAATAATTTTGTTTTGGTAGTAAGTAGGGTGAGCGTGCCCTGTGCGGTCGGTTGACTTCGGGTTCAGTAAATTTAAAATTTTAAAAACAAATTATTTAATATTTTGAAAAAAATTACCTATGTTGAAACCATGATAATTCGATTCTGCTCTCGATTCTAAACAAACTACTTTCTAGTTTTGCGTTAATTCATTAATACGTTGTATAATAATTTAGGAAAATGTTTGTCAGATACAGTAAAAAAGAAAAGCCAATGCCTGAAAGTGACGCCTTTTTTCTATTCGCCTATTTTTTTAGCGCGGCCATCAATCAAACTCGTATATAGTGCAAAACAAACAATTAACGCAAAACTAGTGTTCAGAATAAAGAAAAAAAAAAACTTAAATATTATTACATGTATATAGCATGTATATCACTAAACTCAGTCCGAACGGCTTGAAGTAAATGTTGTTATTGTTGTTGTCCTAAGGTACCCCGATGGTACAGAGGGCCCTCGTGAGACGCCGCCACCTCTCCCTGTCCTGCGCCTGGTGTTCTATTTCGCACCAACTCAACCCGGCTGCTCGTAGCTCAGCGTCGACGGTGCGCCGCCACGTGTGTGCGGGTCGCCCTGGTCGTCTGCTTCCACCAGGCTCCCACGTGAAGGCGACTCTGGCGGAGTTGTCCTCTTCTCTCCGAAGCGTATGCCCGATCCACTTCCACTTGCGTTGAGCAATTTCTTGCTTAATGGGGGTTTGTTGGCATCGGGCCCACATGACAGCTCTTCGTTGCTGATTGTGTTCGGCCAGTAAATGCGCAGGATGGATCTCAGGCTTTAGTTGACGAAGACTTGTACTTTGCTCGTCAGTCCCTTTGTTTCCTTCCACGTCTCGCAGCCGAACAGCAAGACAGACTTCACTATGGATTCGAAGAGAGAGATCTTGATACGCCGCGTGAGGATTAAATTAATTAATAATTGAAGTAAATGTGATGCATATATTTTCAATTATATCTCCTTTCGGACTGAGTTTATACAACGTGTTAATGAATTAACGCAAAACTAGAAAGTATTTTGTTTAGAATCGAGAGCAGAATCGAATTATCATGGTTTTTACATAGGTATTTTTTTTCAAAATATTAAATAATTTGTTTGCAAAATTTAAAATTTTCGGAACCAGATGTCAACCCACCGCACGGGCACACTCATCCTATTTACTAACAAAACAAGATTATAAAAATGTATCAATGAGTACGTTAGCACTTTCATTCAGTGCTGAAATGATAACAAATCATTTTTGCCTCAAAACTTAAAATGTGAATAACATTAAATTTTAACTATCAAAATAATGAAATTATTGTTTCAATCTAATTATTTTGTTATAAATCAGTTGGGGTGTATGAGGTTTTGCGCTAATTCATTAACACGTTGTATACATGTAATAACAAGTATTGTTTGTTTCTTTATTCTGAATTAAAATATTCAAGTTTGTTTGATGGCCGCGCAAAAAACAACGACGAAAAATAAGGCACCAACCTTCCATGACAAAACCCGGTCTTTTTATGCAACCTTCTTCCAACCCACAGAAAAATCGTCCGATCTTATATATTACTCGAGAATACTTTATTCACTTACCCAAATAAATCTCGAAGTCAGTTCTAGCGAACGCATAAGCGAAAGCGGCCACTATCTTGCTTACGTTTGAAATAATACCCAATAAGGTGTCATCCAGTTTTAGATAACTACTGAATAGGCTTATGGAGAACAGTGTACCTGGAAAAATTTTTGAGGTTTCAAATTATTAATCTTATAATATAAGAGATAAGTGTACTTTTTGCAACCATCAGCAGCAGGGCTGATTCAGTGTTTATGGGTGTATAGCATGTCTGTGATGGGGATGGACCAGGTCTGCCTGCATAACTCCAGTCGTTTTAGGAGTTACTGATGATTAAAGGTCTGTAAAAAATTTACGATAAGCTGCACGGCCGATCGTATAATATTGTTGTAGTATGCACTGTAGCTATGTGAACAGTACAAAAACTGTCAAGTTCTGTCAGTCGGTTTAGGAGATACAGCCAGTCAAAGTTCCGACCTTTGAACGGCTGTATCTCCTAAACCGACTGATGAACCATGTCAGTTTTTGTTCTGTTCCCATAGCTACAGTACATACTACAACAATAACATACGATCAGCCTTGCAGCTGATCGCTAATTTTTTACAGACCTTTAATCATCAGTAACTCCTTAATCGACTGGAGTTATGCAGGCAGACCTGGTCCATCCCCATCACAGAGAAGCTCTACACCCCATAAACACTGAATCAGCCTTGCTGCTGATGGTTGCAAAAAGGACACTTATCTCTCGGAATATTAAGACGCTCCCACTATTTATGTTGCACTTCAGGATAAACCTCCGATGTTTTTTGGAAGATCAATAATTGTCAAATCGTTTGTAATTATTCATACAATAAATAAATAAAAAAAATTAAAAAGTATATTATAGAGATATTTTATCGTAGGTATACTACGATAAAAGACGCTGTCGATTGTTGGATGTCCTTAGATGATGTAATGGAATTCTACAAAATTACCTCACTTAGAACTTCAGTTGATAACATAGGTACATAGTTATAAATGTTATAATATAACAATAAACAAACTATGCTTAACTTGACAAACAATAACAATAATAGGTTTTGTATCTTAAAAATCATTCTACTTTCTGAAGTTTTATTAAACACAAAGATAAGAACAACATTACTAATCTGTCAACCACTTTTTGTGTAAAGAAATATGCGTAGACTATTTGTTTAGAAGGACAGAAAATCTTTTCGAAGTTCATTGTATGATTGTTTGTAGCTAACTGTCCACAATCAGATATTTGAATGACTTACCTAATAAATTGGTAACAATGCCGTAAGTAGACCACATACTGAACTGCACTTCATCCCAGTTGAATCTGTACCTTGTGAACAGGTACAAAACGGTGTATTCGCCTGAAAGAGAGTAAAAAGAAACAATTTATCTATTAGACATTCATCACGTCAATATGTATAAAAATATTATTTTGTTGATCAACATTATCTATTCATTAACATCCTAATAGGACTAACATAACCTCAGGATTAAAAGCCCCCATATAAATAAATAAAGAACAAAAAAACGAATAGGTACATTATGTTGTAGCGAGAGGGAGAGAAAGAGAGAAGGAGAGTGGGAAAGAGAGAGAGAGAGAGAGAGAGAGAGAGAGAGAGAGAGAGAGAGAGGAAGAGAGAGGAAGAGAGAGCGGGTCATACCTACTCCAGGTTATTATCTAATTAAGGTAGTCTTTTATTTACAAATAATCACATATATTTGGCACAACGCACCGTTTTGTTGTTTACAAACAACAAAACTGTCCGTCCCACGTGACATGGTCCCAAGCTTGTCCCGTGCTAATTTGTTGGCAAAGGAAGCTGACATATCACACGAGACAGTCACCAATGGTTTGGTGGATACCTACGCACGAAAATTTAAATGGTATTATGTAGATGTAGGATTAAGTTACAGTGACAATAAGTCAGTTATATAATAGTTACCATGCATGGGTCCAAATACAACGCAGACAACTATGAGTAGCAGAGAAACTCGGAGTCTTCGGTTACCATCTCCTTTCCTGAACGCAACCCTGAAGGTTTCCATCACCAGGTTGACATCGAAGAATTCTTTAAGAAATCCTGAACAGCCTGCACTTTGCTGCAAAGGTTATAAATAGACTGCTTTAGAGACGGCACAAATAGGACGCGCTGGTGTAAATCCAAGAATAGGTAATCGATCACGTGCTTGACATCTGACACGAGAAAAGAGTGTATCGGTGTATTATCTGAAGTTTCATTATACCCGCAGCTGTATATTTTACATAGGTAAAATACCAAACCAAAACCAAAACCAAATTAGAGAATAGAATAGATAGAATAGAGTATAGACTCTATTAGATAATTTGGTACTGAATACAAACGATGACAATGCATTCAAAAATCTCAATTTATCAAGACATTACTTACACTTTTTTTAATCTTGCTCCTTTTAGGATCTTCCAAGTAATAGTACCCATAAGCCAAACTAAACATATAAAGTAATGCTGAAACGGAAAAAATCCCGTAGTATCCTATCCAAGTTAGCAGGACGCCACTCAGCGCGCTCCCTATGGGGTATCCCAGAGACATACATAGGTTAACAATGCCCACTCTGTATGTCCTGTTTTCCTCCGTCGTTATATCACCTATGTAACTGAAAACACCAATGAAGTTCGTGAACCAGCCTCCTGTTATTGCAGGAAATATTGATTCAGTCAATGCTGCTACTTCACAGGGAAGCTCGTAGAAGAAGTAAGTGTTAATAATAAATCCGATGCATGTTAGAAATTCACCAACTATAGGCATTAAGATGCAAGCTTTCCTTCTACCAGTCTTATCGCTCCAAGCGCCTACAAATAGAATTAGCGTCACTGGTATCGCTGTTTGAACAACGTTCTTCCAACCTTGTATACTTGCTATTAAAGTCTGAACTTGCTTTTCTTCCATTGTGTAGTTTTCCGTTTGCCTCAGGGTTAAAGCGTCACAAATATCACTACTAATATTAAGATTAACACGACAAGCTTTTTCTAAATTTAGATTTTGAACAGCTAGCGATGCTAAAATACTGGGCATTATGTAGCAAGCCATAATAGGCTCTACCGTAGTATTATCTTTGATCAATTTAAATCTTTCCGAGTACGTTAGCTTCTTTTTGACTTTCTTTACCGGAGTGTCATGTTTATCTTCTTTTAATGGCTTCAAAGGTGATAGTTCATTTGCATGGTTTCCTTCTTGTATTTCCTTCTCATGTTTGTTTTCGCTTTCGACCTGTGAATCCATTTTGTTATAATCTTTGTTTATATATTTCTTAACTGTCTTTGTTGGTCTTCATTTAAGAGATTGGAATAGCAATATGTGATTTTAATTTAACGATTTCACATTTCAATTAATTTTATTAAAGTAACAATTTTATAAACGTTGGATTTGAATGCAAGTTTACTTAATACTAAACAATATCTTATTGCGCTCTTTTTGTATATATTTCTGTTATTTGTCTGATAGTTCCATACTGATACGAATAATATAATAATGTGTGTCTGTTTCTAATTCAATATTGACTAAGACATTATAAGTGGCGTCTTGTTTTTTGATAAGAGAATGATCAAGTTAACTTTTAAGGCTTGTAACACACGTAAAAACATATATTTTTATACTTCATGTAAAGTTGTATGACAATGTCACAGAATAGGTGTTCACATCAACTTCCATACTTTGCACTCGGAACACACTATTAAAATTTTTATGGTAATTCAAAATAGTGGTGTAGACGACGAAAATATGTGCTTGAAGTAGGTCAAGCCACTGGCGGACTAAGGGGGGGGGGCGGAGGGGCGGTCCGCCCCGGGCCCCCAGTCCTGGGGGGCCTCCGAATCTCGAGAAGAGAATCCCTTTTTAATCAAATCCAAAATAATGACGTTTGTATAGTAAGTAAAGACAGTTTGGAGTTGGAGGCCCGGGCCTCAGGATGCCAGAACAGGTTCTGGGACTGCAGTTTGAAGTTGGAGGCCCCGTACGTTAGTCATTGAAAGTCAAAGAAAGAAATAGAGTCAAAAATATTGCGAATTTGCGAGCTCGCTTCGCTCACTCAATCTTTTTCAAGTTGTTATGCAGTTAGCATAATTATGAGTTCGCTTCGCTCGCTCAGGAGGCCCGGGCCTCCGGTACTGGGACTGCAGTTTGAAGTTGGAGGCCTCGTACGTTAGTCATTGAAAGTCAAAGAAGGAAATAGAGTCCAAAATATTGCGAATTTGACATCTTTGACAACTTGAAATCTTTTTCAAGTTGTTATGCAGTTAGCATAATTATGAGCTCGCTTCTTGAAAAGTCAATGTGGTTGGAATTAGAATGTATTTCGAAAATTTGAGCTTGCTTCGCTCGCTTGACTTTTTTGAGCTTTCTGTACTTTGAGACAGAGTTCTTGCTACAGACCAGTCATACATAATTATAGAACTCTATTCGTTCGCTCCGGTTTTATTTTATACACGAATATACTACACTATTTCAAGATGAGCTCTACAATAGAGTTATTATAAGCATAAGCTCATTTCAGTTATTTGTTTACATCAATCGCCTTGATTTCGGCATGAGCTGAAAAAATCGAGTTATAATGAAGAAAAATCTCGAGCTTGCTTCGCTTGCTCCAGAATTCAGTGAAATCTCGAGCTCGCTTCGCTCGCTCTAGGTTTTGGATGGTATGTCTTTTTCTTTTCATAGTATAGTTAAATCTTGAGCTTACTTTATTCGTTCCAGATTTTAGGTCGTAAAAAAACTAGCTCGCTACGCTCACTCCAGGATTTAAATCTTATTCCACTGATCTCATTATATTGCAGTAAAATCTCGAACTCACTTAGCTTCGCTCGCTCCAGAATTCAGTGAAATCTCGAGCTCGCTTCGCTCGTTCTAGGTTTTCTGTCCGATATATTTTCATATTGCTTTAAAATCTCGACTTTACTTTGCTCGCTCTAGATTTTACATTGTACGAATCTCGGGCTCGCTTCGCTCGCTCCATATTGTAGGACCTATTATAGATATCCCTGGGACAAAATAAATGCTACCTACAAGTTTTTGCCACGGCTCAAAAGAATTGTAGATATCAATTTCTGGAAAGACCGGGGGACCTCATTTAGTTTTGCCGCCCCGGGCCTCCGACGGGCTTAGTCCGCCACTGGGTCAAGCACACATTATACACACAGGTTCACCACTATTATTTAATTAACATAAACATTTTAAGGGTGTGGTCAGATAATAAAACTAAACCACTTTCCTTAAGGAACGTGGGTCTGAAAACAAGAAAATTTTTAGGTCCTCCTTTAAAAAAATCAATCGGCTGATCCTTACTTTTGTATAGTGTAAGAGATAATTGTACTTTTTGCAACCAACAGCAGCAAGGCTGATTCAGTGTTTATGGGGTGTAGAGTATCTCTGTGATGGGGATGGACCAGGTCTGCCTGCATAACTCCAGTCGGTTTAGGAGTAACTGATGATTAAAGTTCTGTAAAAAATTAACGATCAGCTGCACGGCTAATCGTATGATATTGTTGTAGTATGCACTGTAGCTATGTGAACAGTATAAAAACTGTCAAGTTCTGTCAGTCGGTTTAGGAGATACAGCCAGTCAAAATTTCGACCTTTGAACGGCTGTATCTCCTAAACCGACTGATGAACATGTCAGTTTTTGTAATGTTGACATAGCTACAGTGCATACTACAACAATAACATACGATCAGCCTTGCAGCTGATCGTTAACTTTTTACAGACATTTAATCATCAGTAACTCCTAAACCGACTGGAGTTATACAGGCAGACCTGGTCCATCCTGGTCCATCACAGAAAAGCACTACACCCCATAAACACTGAATCAGCCTTGCTGCTGATGGTTGCTAAAAGTACACTTATCTCTCGGAATAGTATGGAAGGACCAAAAATATGGGTCTATAGATCGTACTAAAACTGACATAATAATAGTAATCATTTTACTAGGTTTTATAAATGCTATTACCTGCGAACCGTCAACAGAACTTTACTGTTTTAAGTTAACGCATTCGATAATTATGATAGTAATGATATTTGAACTATACATAAGCAGATAGTTACTTTAGACAAAATATTCTCAAAAATATTAAATCAAATTGTCATGGTCTGCATTACGCTTTGTGCAAATTGTGTTCGATCAACTATCATGTAAGTATAAGGAAAATAAAATTACAACGTGGAATCTAGTATAAAGTAACCAACATAGGTAAAACGTAAACAATCACACCACAAAACGGTGGTTCATTATCAAGATTGTGTGTTAGCCTTAATGTTAGTAAGGCAACTCTGTCAAGGTTCAAAATAGTTCGATTGAAGGCACGTCTCATTCGATGTAAGCGACGCCGACGGTGCATGATAGGTACCTACTTTATTTATAGGTTTCCACGTAGTTACCTATCGCAGAACGTGTTTTATTACAACCAATTAAAATTTATGAAAATCAATTCAGAATCCTTCAACCGTTCAGAAATCAAGAAAACTAAAGTACTATTTAAATAAAGTGTTACTCTAACTTTAGGCATTACAAAAGTCTTAAAGCTGTATTAATTTATACAATACTTTTGGTTGTTTTATAGGACGCTGTGGTGGTCCAGAGCCGAGTAACCTTGCTTGCTGTGCAGGAGGTGAGATGGTTTGATCCCCGTCCAGGCCGACTCGTACCAATGAGTTTTTCAGAATTTATCTACGACACCACTGGCTTTTCGGTAAAAGAAACCTGTAGGCCTACCATGAGTTTACACTGTAATATACTACAGTAAAACTTTTTTAGTAAACTACAGGTTTTGTATTGAATTTCGTACAGCGCTCCCAGTGGTTACATTGAGAACTAATTTGGTCATACAAAAGTGGTGACGCAACTACAGTAGTAAAGTACAGTGAAAACTCATGGTTGCATGCTTCAATTTCGAGGCATGTAATGTACCCACTGTCCATTACAAGTGGTGGCATGACGGGATCCCCGTCAAATTGGACAGAGTTTCGAAAACATGGATGTTCAGTTTTCAGAATGTATCTGACTACCCCCTCGCGGAATAGAGTCTTGAGCATTATGCTATGCTTTATAGGTTTAAACTCTGACACCAGAGCTTGCTGCCCACATGATAAGAAGAAGATAGGTTTTGATGAAAAAATATCTGCCAGTTTAGAATCCATAAAAACAGCCTTCAGGGTTTTGTATTAGATAGATAGATAGATAGATAAACAATTTATTTGCAAAAGTAACACACACATAATATTACAGTTCACAACAATTTTAAAAACAAGAATACAACGAGACATAGAATAGAAATTAGAACAACATGTAATTTATTGTATGCTACAGCAGCAAACAGGTCCCAGCTCAACATAGACCTTGCCCGAGAGCAGGGTGTTGGTTTTCAGATGAAACCTTTTTGGTGGCAGTCAGACGCAGCAACCAAAGAAGTGAAGTGAAAGAATAAATAATTAAATAATTAAATGTAAGTTGAAATGAAATACAGTTACGGAACATAGTGTAAAAAAGTGTAAAAAAGAATCTGAAAAATACTATAATATACTATAATATAAGTAACTATGTATAGCCTAAAATTCGTTACCTAGTGAGACAAACTATGACACAAAAGGTGCGTTAGCGTAGCTATCAGGCAAGCCAATAATTTGTTTTTTCAGGATAAATTCCCTCAATTTTCTCTTGAACGTGAAACCTGACTTGAGTGATCTCAGTGGTGGGGGAATATTGTTCCAGCACTTGGTTGCCTGATAGCGAAAGCTGCCCTCAAACGCTACCGTTTTGTGTATTTGACACGATAATAAAAACCTTGTCGGCCTTGTGGGGTATCTGTTATGGAAGGGTGATCGTTTGAGCTTTGAGAATAGATAATCCGGTTTCTGACTCTTTAGCGTACTGAAAACCAAATTTTCCAGATGCAGATGCCTGCGTGACGTCATGTTTAGCATAGCAGCACTGTTTATATAAGGGGAGACATGAGTCCGCGGGGGTATTTTAAAGCAGAACCTGCAACACGCATTCTGAACCCGTTGAATTAATCGACTGGACTTGGACAAGAGTCGTGGTCCGTACACCAGATCACCGTAATTAAGAATAGACAGGATAAGGGATTCACAAAGTTTGATTCGTACGTTCTCACTCAGCAAGTCCCGAATCTTATACAGAATCTTTAGTCTGTAAAAACAGTTACGTACCAGGTTCACAATGTGTCCTTCAAACCGCAGATGACTGTCAAACTGGATGCCCAGGTTTCGTGCCTCTTCAACCTTTAAAATTTGTTGCCCCGAGATATGTACGCTGGGCTGGAGATCCGAAATATCCTATTAAGTTGGAGTAGGTACCTATTACTTTTCATTTTGGGTTTTTATTATTGAGAAATCTTTAATATTGTGATGATGATGAGGGCATTGTGTTAAGTGGCGTTGCGTTTTACCATTGTAAAAGTATCTTAAAAGCATTTTTTGGAGTTCACTGGGGCGGGCGGCGGGGCTATCTGTCTATAGTATACTATACACAACCACGGAAAGCATTCAGCAAAATTTTAACAAAAAATTAAAACCGCCTTCAAAAAACTAAAAAGTTAAAAAATAATATTGCAGCCTATGACTTTTTCGTTCGCATCATAAGAACATTAATTTGTTTTATTGAAGTCGCTGTCAAGCCGGTACGATTGGCGACAGGGCTTGCATTTTTTGGCTTGGCTTGACACCGACTTCTATAAAACAAATTAATGTTCTTATGATGCGAACGAAAAAGTCATCGGCTGCAATATAATTTTTCAACTTTTTAGTTTTTTTGAAGGCGGTTTAAATTTTTCAGTGGTGAATTCACTAGTTCGATTTAATAGGCGCACTAGTCGGCACTACGATTTTCGAAGGTTCCTCTCGATTTCTCTGAGATGCCATCATCAGATCCTGGTTTCCTTATCATGGTACTATCCTCGGGACATCTACTTTCCAACAAAAAAAGAATCATCAAAATCGGTTCATAAACGACGAAGTTATCCGCGAACACACATAAAAAAAATATATATATATACGGTCGACTGAGAAACCTCCTCCTTTTTTGAAGTCGGTTAAAAAGCATGCGAAAATATTTATGATACATGGGTACTTTGGAACTACGCAGGAATTACTATATACGTACATAATACTCACGCTTATTTTACCTTATTGGGGAGAGCAGAGAATCACCCACTTGTAGATCAAAGCGTACACAGAAGCCACTTTTGATAAATCTGGCATGATCTACCATGTTCTAAATGCCCCTATTGTATTTTATACTAAAGAAAAACACAAGAATTAATTTATTAATAAAATTATTTCTTAATACTTATTTATTTGATTTGTGACCTTAAATAACAAATAGAATACTAGGTATTATAATCTACATGAGTATTTTCACCGTTCAACGATTGCGTCATTCTTTTCAGTTGCGTGTGAGATCTTCTCTAGCCTTAAGTCTTTTCTGTGCTCATAGTAGAGCCATCTGTAAATTAATTACATTGTACAATTAAACTTTTTATATATACAGGGTGAATTTGATATCATTGACATCCTTTTAAACTAAGAGTCTTCCCATCAAACTGAACAACTTTTACTATGGGAGCAAATCGATCGGAGCAACTAAAAAATCAGCTGTCCCATACTAAATTGCAATGCCTACTCAATTCAAATGTATGCAACAGCAGATTTTTTTTTTGCTCCGATCTATTTTCTCCCATAGTTAAAGTTGTTCAGTTTGATGGGTAGACTCTTAGTTTAAAAGGATGACATCAATGATATCAATTTCACCCTGTATAATTAAACTTTTTGACAAAGTTCTTAGAGTAGTAAAAATGAAACTCGAAACAAAGTTCGAGTCGCTGTGAACGATTCTTTTTAAGAGCGAACATTCATTGCCAACAAAATATAGGTATAAGATAACTAAAGCGGCTTTAACACATTGTTATTTTGATTTCCGTCCGATATTCTGTGTGACAAAAGACGAATAATATAAAGAAATCCAGTCCCCTTACTCGGACTTCCGCATTTCGGTAAGTATATCATGATCGTTTTTGTCGGATCTTCATTGTAATAGAATTGACATTTGAACGATTTATTTACACATTGTTTGTTTGTACACATTAAGTTTGCCTTGTAATTATTAACTTGCGGGTCTGCTGGAAGTAATCTCTATAGAGAAAAGCTCGCCCTTTCTACAATGTACCTACATGTTTACTCAACTACAGTATTTTATTATGTCTCTGTGTAAAATAAAGTGTTATAATAATCGTTTATGTAGGAACTTCATTGAAACAGAGTTGATATTTAAAAACGAAATCATTGACGACGTATCGAAATGAAAATTGAAAATGGATTTCGCATGCCACCCCCGAGAAAACGACAAAAATCGTGCGACGTGCTTCGTTTCTGTTACTTTTCGTATGCGAAAGTGAGGGCACATGACGGTTTTCTCGTTTCATCATTTTGTCGTGGGTGTGGGTGGTTTGCTAGTCGTACAGTAGGCCTCGCATGACACCCCCGAGAAAACGATAAAAATCGAGATGTGCTTCTATCCTTATTATTTTACGTATACCAGAAAGAGCGCGCATAACGTTTTTCTCCTTTAAACGCTTTGTCATGTCAGGTGGCATGCTAGCCGTGCAGATCCACCACACGCTCTCGTCCGAAGTTGGTAAGTTTAACAGGCGCTTAAAGTGCCCTTTAGACGGACAATCGATTATGTGTTTTCTGTCAAGACCAAATAGCAAAAATGGTTGGAGCAGCGCGCGCTCCCTTTTGGAGACCAAGTTTCCGTTCGTGCGATTGGTTAGACGTGCAATTTTGCTGCCGGGCAATTCAGCCTTGGCAAAAAGCATGCGATCAGCGGAGCTAGTACGCCAACACGCGATAGCGTGATATAGCGCTATCACGCTTCCGCTCTCTATCTATTTGCGCGCGAGCGAACGAGATAAAATACTATTTTTGACAAATGGATGTGTTAAATGTCGCTATCGTGGGTTGGCGTACTAGCCCCCCAGTAGTTGCCCGTCCAAAGGGTACTTAAATCAATAGATTCTAGATGACGCATACCCAAAAATGGAAACGGAAAACACCGTAAGCCCAGCTCCGACCAGGAATACAGCGCCAGGCAACACACTGAGAGTTGCCATGTAGATACTGGCATACAACGGCCCATATATTAGCGGCATCATTACTTCTGCTAGACCTAATAGAGAGTTTATTTTACCTGAAATTAGATACGTCATAACTATAGATCGGCAACTATTGTGCGATTCGCAGCATTTTCAGTGTTGGTAACATGAGAGTTTTTTGTGGCCTTGAGTTTTTATTATTATTCTTACAATTCATGTTCTAATCGGCGTGCCATTTCAATTATGTTATAAAATTACCAATATGATACATAGATATAGTAGAGAACACGTCAAGTTCGACACCTTGATCTTCGTACTGTTCTTACGCCTTTCGTATGAAAAACAATATCGCACTTCAAATCTCAAGCTTGACGTGGTATTGACTGCACATGGCTGTATGGGTTTGTTCCCTTTGCCTTTCACAACCAGAAAAAAAATAAAAATGAGAAACGTGAAAATAACTCTAATTTGGGGCCGCATTATAAAAAAACTAAAAGAAAACGAGATGATTTAGTAACATTGTAATTCTTAACCAATGATATGTGTTACTACTGTCACCCCTAGAGTTTGTTACCGATCACTAGTCATAACATAATAAAAACATGTTTTTAACAATGACATGAAGAGATAAAATATTGTATGCAAAGAATTTTTTTGGTCTATACTACTTGATTGTATGAATAAGGATGCAGCGGAAATACACAAACATGACGTATCATAAACTAAAGGGCTTATTGTCTAATTTAATTACTATTATATTAATTACAGGTAAATAAATAGGTACCACATATTATGTATGTAACAGTTAGTACTATTAACTATTCTGTAGTACCTATCAGAATTGTAGCTTGTTGTGAAATGATGAGCTGTATTCTCTGCATGCCGTGTACCTAACGGAGTATTTGTATTTATGTAGTATAATCTGATTTGTTGCAAAATAGAACTACAAATAACAATTAAACACGTCAATATAGATTATCATCTGAGCTTATGTTTGATGAATGAGGTTAGCTAACATCAGCTACCAGTTTAATTTGTACATTACGAATATTTTGATTTAAACCTCTCGCCCGATCAGAGCCTTGTGCTATGAGTAAAAGCGTTGGAATGTAACTTTGTATCAGTATATACCTACGAGTATATTGGTATATGTATAAAATATCTAATGGACAAAGTCTTGCGATGACGACGTTATCAAAATGTACCTAGATAAGATTTAGGAACTTCCCTGTTATTTGTATTTTATAGTTTATAGGAGACAACCGGAGAGACAAAATTATCGGGCACTTGATACGACACGATAACTTGAAACTATATTGGAAGGAAAAGTTGTATTGAGGGGAAGAGAGACAGAGGATGACCTAGATAGAGTTACCTAGTACAAGTGAACGAAAAGGTTGATGTTATGTAGTATCAGGAAGTTAAGTAAATGGCCGAAAAGAGACTGCATTGGCGAATACTCCACTGACAAGAGCGTAGCTTTTAAATAAGATGATGATGAAGGCCTACTCAGTACAGGCTAAAAGTCTGAACATGATCTGGTAGCATATTTGCAGTACTGCCGAATGCTCCGATGGCAACCGGTGAAGAACTATCGTCCGAACCCTAAACCCACATACAGGAACACGGTGACAGGAAGAGACGAAGAGAAGAGAAGTAAGTGCAAAATAAACACAATGCACATAATGCAAACACAATGTAAGGTTATCCATGAATAAATGAATCAGGATCAGAATCTAAAGACTGGGAGTAGAAGTAGAGTAGTAGAGGGCAAGCTATTTTTAGAATATGCAGTTACCTTTGGTAACCGTAGTCACACTTACCAATTTCTTCGCTGTTTACAAGTTTGGAAGCTAAAGCGCGTGTTGCTATGTATGCTGTTCCGTTAAATATCTCGATCAGAGGGGCTGAAAGAAAATCAAAGTTGTTCTCTTTCTTTTTCCGCCTTTTTCCGCCCTTGTTTCTACAGGGTGTCACAAAACACGCTAGTAATATTTTTTGGCGATTTTGATGTTGCCTCCACAGTGAAAGTTGTTCAGTTTGGTAGTCTTAACGACCCATTTAAATATTACTTGGGCGTATCGAAAAAAACCCATTAAATTATCTTTTACACATGAAAGTACCAATGATTAAGACACTCTCAGCTGACCAACACCAATACAGGAGTGCGATTTTTGAATCTCATTTGCTGAGTTCAGCAGTTGTAAATGTCAAAATTATTATGGAGATATGCATCTTTCTACTGATGATTTGACTTTAAAAAATCAAACTACAGCATGTCGTGCTATTTTTGAAAGTCAAATCAGCAGTAGAAAGTTGCGTATCTCCATAGTAATTATGACATTTTCAACTGCTGAACTCAGCGAATGAGATTCAAAAATAGCACTCCTGCATGTCTAGTATGATTTCTCTACACGCGCGCGACTCGCCTTCGCTGCATACAAAATAACCTGTTCCCGCGCTTTTCGGAGAGTGCAAGCCGCGCTTGCCGCGACTTGTAGTATGGAAAAAAGCAGAGTCGCGCGCGTGTAGAGAAATCATGTTAGACCCTTGGTCATGGGTTGTGGATCACTCTTTCCCACCTTCACTAGTGTAAGAGGGATTATGATCTGACTTTCTCCATTACTCATGATAATCAACATTTTATGTTTATAGATCGTGGAATGTTATAGTACATTACTGCAGCGGCCAGCAACAGAGGCATTGATGGACGAACGTGTAAATGTGGGCCGAGGCGAAGCCGAGGGACACATTGTATGTCCATCAATGCCTAGTTGTGGCCAAGGCTTGTATAGTACTTTTCTCAAATAATGCGCGGAAATTAAAACAGTAAATTTTCTCAAATAATTCGCAGAAATTAAAACTCTTTTCAAAATCAATGACGAACAACGAACAACAATTTGTTTTTTTTTTTTCAATAAACAGCTTTCTATTTGCAAGCCAGTTCGAAATTTAAATAAAACCTTTGATGAGTTACCTCCTTGATCGCCATGTTTCGGAGAAAAAGATCGTTCCATTTTTAAATTACACGACAGATATGAGTTAACTATGTAATTTATTTGACCGCTAAACACGACAGATACCTATGGATTTTCATACAAACATTGCCGGCCGCTGCGCGCATGTATTTGGCCAGTACAGCAATTTCGATTTATCTCGAAGAAGGTTGTCAAAATAATGCTCACATTTCCAAGCATGTTTGAGAAAAGAAATATTTCACGATGATCAACAATAACTTACTTAAATAAATCTCCCAATTTGTTTTAGCGAACGCATAGCCGAAAGCAGCAAAGATTTTGCTTGCATTGGAAATGATCCCCAATAAGCTGTCATCCAATTTCAAGTAGCCACTGAATAGGCTCATGGAAAACAGTGTACCTGGAAAGTTATGTGGTATTAAATTATCAAGCACTAAGTATCTAAACTATTATAAAACTGGAAAAGAAGTGTGTCTGTATATTGAAGACTATTACAAGAAAAAGATTATATAGTTCTTTGTTTTTTCGAGCATCACATCAAAACTATTGAACCGATTTTGACGAAACTGTTTTCGTTTGAAAGGTTTGGTTTGACTTAACACGTTCCGGGGCGGTGAACGAGACACAATAGAACTTTTATTGTTATTACTGCTCTATTGCACTCGGTCACTGTCCATGAACGTGTTAAATTCTAGTATATATGTGCGAACGAAGGTGTGGGTAATAATAGCTCTTAATCGTAATAAATAATAGCATAGTTATGTCGTATGAGGTGCAATATTGTATCGTAGTGGAGTTTTGGTGTTCGAAACGATCATCAAAGGTAAACCAAACCAACGAAATATCTTACGCGACCATGTTTTTTAAATTTCGTTGTCTTTGTATACTTCATCATAATCAGCAGCCTATCATCGTCCACTGTTGAACATAGGCCTTTCAGGCGCACCACAAAACTCTATCCTCTGCCTTCCTCATCCAGTCGTTCCCCGCTAGTTACCTTTTTTAGGTCGTCGGTCTATTAGAGAGCATCCCCGTAGCTGCCTGCCGATTCATGGTCTCCGCTCTAGAACTCTGACTCCCCATCGGTTTGTCAGTTCTTTGGCAGATATAACCAGCCCATGGCCACTTTAGACGGTGCTAATTTACTGAGCTTTGAAACCACTTTAGAGCTTTCAATAGTACAAAAGACATACTTACCAATCAAATTAGTAACAGTGCTGTAGGTGGACCACATGCTGAACTGTATTTCATTCCAATTGAATGTAAACCTTGTGTATAGGTACAGTATGGTCATTTCACCTGTAATATAAAGAAATTATGCAGGCATGACTTTTATAAAAAATCAAACTTCACGACCAGAAACGCCAGAAACGTTCGACACGGTCAGAAAGGTAGGGGGGTAAGGTTAGGTACATGATATGACTTGTCAAGTGGTGATAGGTACTAAGGTAGAAAATGCAAGAGTAAAATGAATGTCATATACACAGGGTGTTACAAGACATGCTAGTAAACTATATAAAGGGTTGTTTAGACCATAAAGCTGAAAATAAATTACTATGAAGCCAAGATAGAAGACAGAATAAACTTTTAGAAAACAGAATAGAGAGTCGAGTAGGTGAGTAGGTACTGCAGTTTTGTATGAAACAGCAGCTTCTTTGCTTTGATGGTCTAATCTAAACTAAACCACCACCCCTTTAAATATTACTAGCATGTTTTGTGCCACTCTGAAAATCAAATTTTAAATAAATAATTACAATAAATTTATTCATTCTGATTATTAATCACAAAAATATAGTAGTCAGCACAAGCGTCAATAACAAAGATACACAAACAGACATAAATTAGCAACATGCTTCGTGAAAACAATGAAATACAAGCTCAGTCAAATAACCCGCCCCTTGTTGATCCCGGCGCAAAGGAGCCCATAATACAAGCAGCGTTGCCTCGTTGAATTTCTATGGATAGCCTCTGCACCAGAAACGACCCGGTACGGGGTCACAATTTTGCTCCCTCAGTCGACGGCCAACCTCCGCAACGAAGGTCTTAACCTTGACACCCCACACCCCCGTAGTCTCAACGGCCACAGGTACAAAAAGATAATTGGCCACCAGGGCCGAGTACGTGTCCCACTTCCTAACGGCAGCCAGCTCCGCGGCTGCTCCAGGCGTCCGCGACATGCGACTTAGGTAGCTGGCGGCGAAAGTGCCGAGTGAAGAAATTAATAAATAGGTATATAATTCATACTTGCCATACCATGGTCCAAACACAAGGCATACAACTATAAGCAGAAGTGATATCCTTAGTCTTCTGTTACGACCAGCTCCTTTCTTGAAAACAACTCTAAACGTGTCTGCCACCAGGTCGAAGTCAAAGAATTCTCTAAAGAATCCTGAACGTCCAGTATTTTCCTGAAATCGTAAATTATCAGTTGTCTGTTGATCAGCTCGGTTTTTTCTTTATAGCAATACATAAGTTCACGAAGCAAAAGTAGATAGTAACTCACATCTGTGTTAACATTTTTCCTCTTAGGATCTTCTAAATAGATATATCCGTACAACAAACCAAACAAATATAGAGACGCTGAAATGGAATATATTCCGTAGTATCCTATAAGTGACAACAGCACACCGCTCAAAGCATTCCCCAGAGGAATCCCTAGCGTCATACACAAATTAACAATACCCAATCTATACGTTCTATTCTCATCAGTAGTTATATCTCCTATGTAACTGAAAATCCCGACGGCATTTGTAAACCATCCACCAGTCAAAGCAGGGAAAATCGATTCAGTCACTGCTGCAACTTCCACTGGCAATTCGTTGAAGAAGTAGGTATTAATAATAAATCCGATGCAGGTAAGAAGCTCTCCAACTATGGGTAACAGAATGCATGCTTTTCGTCTTCCTGTCTTGTCACTCCAGGCGCCCACGAAAAGGATTATCAGGAACGGTATCGATGTTTGAATAACGTTTTTCCATCTTTGAACACCAGCCACAACAGTTTGAATTTGTTCTTCATATTCCGTGTAGTTTTCCATTTGACCTTGACACAACGCGTCACATATTTCACTGCTTATGTTAAGATTCACTCTACACGCTTTTTCTAAATTAAGATTTTGTGTAGCAAGTGATGCTAAAATACTGGGCATCACGTAACAAACCATTATAGGCTCTACCGTCGTATTATCCTTAATCAACTTAAGTCTTTCCAAGAATGTTATTTTCTTCTTAGTTTCATTTTGTTCTACTTCAGTTTCTTTTTCATTTGGTGGTTTTAATGGCGACAATTCGTTAACAGCATTTGCTTCTTCCACGTTTATTACTTCTTTTTTTTCATCGACCGTTGGTTGATCCATATTTGCGATAGCTTTGTATTTTATATGTTTCCGTAAATACTTTACCTGTTCTACCACATTTTTTATTCCAAATTCGCGTCTGGCACTTTTGAGTGGTAATATTTGACAAATACGATTTTCATAAATGAACACTTTATATACTTATATTATTTCTCAAATAACCATAATGATAGTACTCAGTAGTAGGTGGTTGTAAAATCCATTCAAATATTGACCAAGATATTATGAGAGCGTGTTTTTGATAAGATTGCAATGATCTTGTTAAATTGCTTAGTTGGTAAGTCAGTATTTTTGCTTGATAATGTTAATATGGAGGAAACATTGTTTTATCAGGTATGTACATAATGCGTAATACCCAGCCGCTCATTAGGCGTTTTAAGATGCGATTGCAAACAGTTTCAACAGAGTATTACTATAAGCCTGAGCAGTATGCAGAGCAGTAATAATTTTACAAAATAAATGACTATGACTATGACTATGGCAACGCTCTTGATGGAAGGCAATGCAAAATTTTTCATACAGATTTTTGGGATGCGACCCCCGCCGCCCGCTTCCCCGCAAGGCCCCCTCCGTTGCTCTGCGCAAGTACTAACATCCGTTGCCGTATTGTAAGGACTATATTTGTATAGTTATGCTGTGGTATTAATTATACTGGTTACTGGATTTCCTTTTTTTTAAACAAAATAAATACAATTATAAACACAAAACCAATATTAAAAAATAACATCAACACTCAAGATAAATAATTTATTACTTTATAATATTTACAAAATTACACGATTAACCGAAACGCAATGCATTGTGGATATACAATGGGTTGTGTGTGTGTGTGTAGTTTCACTTATTGTACACTATAACCATATAATACACAGGGGGTGCTTCAGACCATAATTCTGAACAACTTCCACTATGAGACCAACATTCAAATCGAGAAAATAAAATCAGCTGTTTCATAAAAATGGTAAAAGGTGACTCGACCCAAATGACGGAATAGCTGATTTTTTCTCGCGATTTCCATGTTGGTCACATAGTTTAAATTGTTCAGTTTGATGGTCTGAAGCGCTCTTACCTTGTATTTTTAAAAAGACATTCACGTAATCATAAATCAATTAACTAGATTAATTATTTTCTACGAGATTTATTGATTTTTCATTCGCCGGTGATTCAGTATCATTTTCGCGTTTTGTCCTCAAAATATTTCTTCTGTACTCGTAATATAGCCAGCTGTAACAAAACATTCAATTGTTACTACAATACTCTTTGTGTAAGGATGGTTAAAATAATTCGAAAATAAGTAAATTAATATTTATTACAGAGAAATATGGTACAATACAATCCGATATATAAGATAGAAAATTCTACACGTGCTACCACGTTAACGTTGTTAAATAAAACGTGTATAGTGAAGAAATTATTTGGTGGGCAGGTTGTATTGCATAACGTAATATAACGTTGTCTAAGTAAGTTATTAGAAGCGGAGGTATTAGAATCATGTTATTTACCTATTATATAAAAAAAAAGAGAAAATAAGTCTCCAACATTGAGTGTAAATTTTTTATTTATAATCTTCTATTTGGCTTATGCTAAATAGATGATATTATGCTCGAAGCTGCTTCGAGCATAATATCATCTAGTTAACATAAGCCAAATAGAAGATTATAAATACGACACTCTTGTGTCGACGACGCTGGCAGCATTATCTCGCTAGATAGCAATTTGATATGCTTTGCCCGAGGTAAGCGCCAGCTCTTCGGTCTCCGGACCCTTCGACCAATCGCGACGACAACTTCTTGTAGAGTTGTCGGGCGTCCGCTCCCCATGGCCCCAGGGCCTCTACATCGAAAGGTGCAAATAAGTATTAATTTTAACTCACATAAATACGACAACACCAGGTAATGTCAAGGCTGCTCCCATGAGGAACACAGCTCCGGGCAGCACCTCCATGGTGGACTTGTATACGTTGGTGTATAGAGGGACGAATAGCAGCGGCATCAGGTTCTCAGTTAGACCGAATATTGAGTTCACTTTACCTGTAAAATACTTTTGAATTAAATAGGGATCTTAGTAACTCCGAACCATATCGTAATAACTATAATAGTGGAACTGCAGCTCAGCGGTCGTGGCAGGTAAATCGAGCACGGTGTGCGTGGGACGGGTGTACCCTAATTGAATTCGTTGTTAGGGTACGCGCTCGATTGACCTGTCGCGACCGCGGAGTTTTTCCACAATAGTAAGGATTTCTTAAATACAGGATACTTTTTAAACTGAACAACTTTCTCTATGGGACCAATATCGAATTGGCGAAAAATAATCATCTGTCCCATGCATTTGGCTCGACTAGGTTTGCTAGGTTTTTGTATGGAACAGCATATTTTTTACGGGTATATAACAAGATTTTTAACATTTTAAACTCAAGCAGTCACATGCATGTGTGCGCTTCACAAACAAGATTTTAAGTCTTACGTCACGTGAAGTTACGGTCCTGACCCGAGTTTAACATTTTTTACCCATACCCAAAAAGTGCATACCGCCGCTAAAAATGTTTTCACTTAAAAAAAACGACCAAGTGTGTGAAGGTGTAGGGTAGGTGTAGGGAAGGACAAATGGCAAGACAACGTCTGCCGGGTCAGCTAGTATTTAATATAACACATTAATGAACCTTCAGAATAACAAAAGATTTAAAAAGAGAAAAGGAATTTTGGATAGTCAAAATGGAACAAAAATACAAACCTAATTCATGAGGCTCCACCAATTTGGACACGATCGATCTCATTGCAAGCAGCGACGTTCCGTTTAGAATTTCGATCAGTGGAGCTGAAAAATATAATTATAATTTTTTAATATATCAATTATAATTGCGAAACAGCGAGGTAACGCCGGCGACGCCAGCGTCCTGGGCACTCTCCCGCACGACAGCGACTTCGAATGCATTTTCTATCTGTCGTAAGATAGATATTGGTCTATGCTAGTAATATTTAAAGGTGTGGTTTAGGCTATAAAACTGAACAACTTTTAATCCAGCATCGCAAAACAGAATCTGCTCTTTGATACAAAACTGCGGTAGGTTCGACTCAAATGTATGGGACAACAGATTTCTTTTTCTATTTTGGCTCCTCGTATACAGATTTCACTATGGCGATAAAATTAATGGTTAAAAAAAACTACTGTCCCATACATTTGAGTTGAGGAGGTAGGTATTGCAGTTTTATAAAAAGAATCAGCATTTTTTTCTTATTATTATTCAGCTGGAAATTGCCATAAGAAATTTTGAAACCCCGTTTACTATATAATAAAAGTGCTTCTATCTTAGTAAAACGATAAGATAAAACTAAATACCGTGTCTAATCGGCAACCAAACAAATATTTTTAAAAGAATACCAGTTGAACCAAAACGTTAATAATTTTTGAAGAGAAATATTTACAGGGTGAAATTAGTATCATTAGTTTTTAAACTAAGAGTCATCATCCATCCTTCATTCAGTCCATCAAACTGAACAACTTTTTTTATGAGAGCAAAATGATCGGAGCAAAAAAAAACTGCTGCATCTAAACCACACTAAACTGCAATTACTTACTCGACTCAAATGTATGCAACAGCTGATTTTTTTCGCTCTGATCGGTTTGTTCACATAGTAAAAATTGGGTAGTCTTAGTTGAAAAGGATGCTAATGATATCAATTTCACCCTGTATAGGCGCGTCATGGCAGTAAACTCGTATGCCGGCCGAGACGGAAATTGATCTCACGCCATTTGACGGTGGTGAGTTGTGCGTTATTTTTGTCTGTTTCACATCTGCCGGGCGTGCCGCGGCGGCCACTTTTCTTATAATCTTCTTAACAGTGACTCCAATTAGAAATGGACCACTAACATTTAAATTTTGATAATTATTTACCTTTCAAATGATGGTATATTCAGAAGAAATGGTGTACGGTGATTCTTTTAATAAAACTGGTTATAAATCTGAAATCGAACTTACTTTTCTCCTCTTTTATATCAATAAAATTTAATAGAATCGTGTTTTCAACGGTTAGATTAACTGCACAAAGAACTTATCTACACTGTTATGTGAACTATAATAATTTGGTTACAAAAAATCGGTTCGAAAACAGACAAAATAGGTTCCACCCCCTCTTAAATCAAACTTACCTATAAAAAATATTCTCTCGTTGGGCGCGAAGCAATATACGAAGGAAGATGCTATTTTGCTGACCGTGGATATAATACCCAGGATAGAGTCGTGCCACTGTAAGTACTTGCTCAGCACTGTTATTGAAAATATCGTACCTGGAAAACGAAAGGTAAACCAATTTGTGTTTATTTTCTTGGAATCCCACCTGGATGATACGTACATTATCATCATCATCAGCCAAAACAAAGTAACTTCTGGGTACGCGCCTGTATGTCTAGTTTTCTGACAGCTAGTAAAACGTAGTTCCCACATACTGCGATAGATGGCGTTGTCGCGAGTTGGATGCGAAGGCCGAAATGATAACATCCTAATCGGGCCATTTTTGTACTACCGAATATTACACAGTGGGCGTCATAAAAATATGGTAACAATAGTTTACATAAAAATCATAAAATATAGGTATTACTAAAACTTTATATTTCAACGATTGGTATATTATTTTGACGTACAAACGAGGTTTCTTGAATTTCATGATGGATCTTTTTGTTCTAAAATGTAAAAAAATGGTATACGTCTAAAGGCAACTATTTAGTAGAAATATAGTTTTTGTTTAATATTGCTAACTGCGCTATTTGTAATTACTTCGAGCTGTCATAATTATAATATTACTTTGAATATTTTGTAACACGAAACTATTTTATTTGTAGCTATTATTGCAATTTGACTGTATTTCTATAATATTAGTCTATATTACAATGCGTATATTATATAAAAGCTTTTACGTGTATATCACTATTTGCCCGAACTCCCCGTACATCTTGCATGATCTCATTTAGGCTAAAATGTAAGCAAAAAAATGCGAGTCACTCTTGTCAGGCGCATCCGTTGACGAAGTAGGTGTACATGTACCTATGTTCATATTTTTCTGCTTACTTCTGCTGCTAATCACGCAAAATGTTTATATTTTATTTTTATTTTGTTATCTGTCGTCAACTACATCTATCGAGCCATTTCGTACTACTTTTTCTTTTTTAATGGCTTTCGGAAAATCCCTCACTGGCACTCTTTTGTTTTTGTGTCAATTATTGGACGATAGATCTATTGTATTTGGCAAGTATTGTAGAGAAATTGAATATGACATTGAAAATAACAGAAATGATAGTGTCGAACAAATCGTGATTTCAAAAAGTACAGACAAGAGTAGGCATTCGATATTATACAGGGTGTTAGGGTAAAAAGTTGCAATAATTTAAGTTTTATGGGTATGAAACCCTATGAAACCTGTAGGAAATGAGCAAAAAACCTTTTGGACTTTCCATACAAATGCAATCATCTAATCGGACGTTTGAGTGTGATAAGTCGATTTTTTTGCGAACTCCCCTTATAATCTTTTAGGAAAGTTGTTCAGTAGTTATTATCATGAGTACAATCACTCATTAGATACAGTAATACGTGTGAATATAATGTAATAATAGGACATCGCAAGAACTTTGACATTTACATACCAACAGTATGCGTGACAAAATTGAACGTCTGAAATATACTGAACTTGACTTCATCCCAATTGAATCGATACCTTGTTGATAAATATAATATCGATATTTCACCTGAAACAAATACATCTTGGATTAAAGCCGATTCTTTAAGTAACCTATTTGTTTATCTACAATTTTATTACTCAAAAATAATACAACAAAGAATAAACTAAACACAAAAACATCTATACTTATTATCTACACACAATACATAAACTCCCTTCCCTTAATTTATATAAATATACAGGGTGTTATGGTAAACAGTTGCATTACTTTAAGGGGTGATTAATTGTACCCATGATACTGAACAACTTTCCCTAAGAAACCTATACGAAATTAGCAAAAACTAAAATTGACTTTACATACAAACGTTCGATTAGCTGATTGTATTTAGTATAGAAAGTCCAATTTTTTTTTTCGAATTTCCTATAGGTTTTTTTGGGAAAGTTGTTCAGAATCATGGGTACAAATGGTACAATCACCCCTTAAAGTAATGCAATTGTTTACCCTAACACCCTGTATTTATTTCAAATTGTTGTTATGTTATAACAAGTGTTGTTGTGTTGTTAGTGCTATTACTTACCATACATAGGTCCAAACAATATGCAGACGATCAACATCATTATACACATGCGCAGGCGACGATTATTAGGGCCATTTTTGAAAACAACTCTCAGTGCCTCTTTCACATTGGACAGATCGAAGAACGTACTCAAGTAATAGCGTAAACCATTATCTTTCTGGAAAAAGAAACTAAATCAAAGAAAGATTTTGAATCATTTGGTTCCAGGAACATGAAGGTGATGTGACTGTAAGACAAGAATAATTTTATTTATTTCGGTCAGTAAAAGTCCATGTACACACGGCGACACATCAAGCTATACAAAACCAACATAAGCTGGGCGCCGCGCGACGTTATACGTTAATCGACCTACGCGCGGCCAGCTTATATTGGTTTTGTACAGCTTGATGTGTCGCCATGCGTACACACGGCGACAGATCAACCTACGCATAGTTGACCTCTATGTTCATAGACATAGAGTTCGTGTGTACCTACACATAATATAAAATACGCAATAAAAAATAGCCCCCCTTACCCCTCGGGGAATATTGTCGTGAGCATATGCATGCATAAAAAATAAAGTGCCTTTTCGCGATATTTATTTTATTTATTATTAACATGCATGCATACATACATAAATACTCATGACCGTAATCCCTTTATAGTCCGAGATCCGACCGTAAAATTATGCACCTATTTCATAGGCGAACGAAATGTGATTTTAGTGTAAGTTTACTCAGGGGTTAATTCAACGCCGCCAAGTTGCCTAGAAAAATCTTGCCGCAAGTACCTTTTCCATTATGATTTTTGGCATAACTTTTTCCACCTGTCTGTTAGGGAAGTAAATGAGGTGCCATTGGCGGTGTCCTATTGCCATCGCACGCGCGATGGTGCGATGCGATGTGATCGTACTGATGGGTAATTCTCCGAAATTTTTCAAATTTTCACATTTTTCTATGGAAAAATTTCAACGATTTGTAAAATTTCGGAGAATTACCCATCAGTACGATCACATCGCATCGCACCATCGCGCGTGCGATGGCAATAGGACACCGCCATTGGAAGGAGACTGATACTATAGGGTTGCCAGGTTCAAAGAAGGTATTTTTTAACCTGGCAACCCTATAGTTGCGGCAGATTGAGAGGTGGCAACCTTAGTTTTTCCAGTACTTTAGATCAGTCTCCTTCCAATGGCACCTCATTTACTTCCCTAACAGACAGGTGGAAAAAGTTATGCCAAAAATCATAATGGAATAATGGAAATCAATTAATGGAAAAGGTACTTGCGGGAAGATTTTTCTAGGCAACTTGGCGGCGTTGAATTAACCCCTGAGTAAACATATACTAGAATCACATTTCGTTCGCCTATGAAATAGGTGCATAATTTTACGGTCGGATCTCGGTCTATTAAGGGATACAACTACCAACTTTCTGTTTAAAATGTAGTTGTAGTAATGCTCACATTTAGCCATTTAAGTTTCAGGATAGAATGACGTGTCAAGTGGTGAGAGGTGGCTATTCGCTGACATAGACACTGCATAAGAAACCTTGAATCCCTTAGTCGCCTTGTACAACACCCATGGAAAGAATTAGGGAGGTCCATTTTAAGCCGGAACTACACGGCTTTATTATTTATACAGGGTCCAGTTAAAAATTTTGGAAAATGAAGGTAATGACCTCATGCTTACCTCTTCTTGTAATCTTTCACAAATTTTTTATATGGAACGACAGTTAAGTGTTCACGGTGTGACAGTGTTGGGGTCAAATTTTGAATACAGTCCATAGAAATATTAATTTACTAATACAGTCATATCAAAAATGTTGTCACTTATCGATTCTGTAGCTATGTCGAGAGTAAACTGGCGCTACACACAACACCTTACCACTTTTAAAATTCGTTTAATTGACTGAAGACACAATAAATGCTTCGAATTTGAAGCACGTAGGTTTCCTCACGAAGTTTTCCTTCATCGAAAAGCAAGCGATGCGTACAATAAGATGCTAAAAACTTTTCAGTACAAGTAGATATGAGCGAGGATCGAACCGCTAGTCGGCTACCCCTGTAATAATATATTATTTCAAAGCATTGGAATGCAACATGACCAAATCAAAACTATGGTAAAAAGAATGGAGAAAATAATTCGGTTCATTTATTATCGCTGATGTTATGCTTTTTGAAGCATGAAATCAGCGATAAAAAGTAAATTAGGAATAGTCCTTCACCTCAATGCAAGCAGTGCTAACAGATATTAATATCGTGAATTAGATTATTTAATTGTAATGGTATTGGATAAATTAAGTTCCAGTAATTTAAAACATATACCTACATAAATTGGAATATTTCAGTATTTATGAAGTAATTTGAAGCATACGAGGAGGATGTAGAAAGAAATGCAAATGTGTCATTTTTTTATTTCTAGCATCATACTGTTGATTATACAATGATATTTATAATTTACAAACTAAATTATAAAATTTCTTAATTGACGAAGCTAAAGAGAACGATACCGTCGCCGCAGCCATACATAATATTTTATTTTAACAGTGTATTTTTTTTTGATGAGGAAATATTAGAATAGAATTTAGTTGTAATTTAAGAGAGTTCCTTATAGCTTGTTGCACTAGTTGTTATAATCGCTATAAACATAAACAAAACTTACCCGTTTCTGCTCAATACTTCTTTCAGCGTCTTTAAACCAGAAGATATTATACAAGAAATTAATAGTGTGCAAACACGCCGCTAGGCTATAGCAGCCATAATATCCATAGTTCTTTAACATGACCCCACTAATCCCCATTCCTATCGGGAACCCCACGGTCATACTGAAGCTCACCAGGCCCATTCTGAATGTTCTTGTTTGCTCCGTCGTCACAGCACTTATATACGCATATACAGAAATCAACAATAAACACCAGCCACCAGTGAATCCCTCTAGAATAGCATCGCTAAATATTAACACACCTAAATTGAGTTCCATGAAAAAATATGTATTGATCATGTTGTTGATGCAGCAAAGAATTTGTCCAAAGATAGGTATAATTATAAATATTTTTCTGTAGCCAGTTTTATCTGAAAAAGAGCCAGCGAATAGAGCAAGGAGACAGGGTACTGTTGCCGATATATACGTCCTGGCTGATAGGTACTTTGTTAGTAACTTCTGTGTTAACATTTCATATTCATCCTGGCTCCCTACCTTCTGTAGTTTCAGCGCTTGACATATTTCTTCATCGAAGTTCAAGTTTACTCGACATGCTTTTTGTAAACTCAGATTCTGTGTCGTTAGGTATGTTAGTATGAATGATAGCACAAACAACGAAGTACTCGGCTCCACTGTCACATTTTTTAGCACATGCGAGCACTTTTCACGGAAACTTCTCTTTTCGTTTGTTTCAGTAACTTCATTGCTTTGATTAAGTGGTTTTTCTTCTTCAACCTCATCTGTTCTATCTCCATGGGACACTGTCACTGCCATTTTAATAAGAGTTACTACTACTTAACCATTTAATATGAATATATTTCATAAAATAACTGATAACATGAGATTATAAAACAAAATGCGTTGGATTAATGAAGACGTTTGACAGAAATACGACCGATAATCACAAAGTTTTCATAGAATGATTATTATTTATATCGTAAATATAAATTGAACTTATCAGCTATGATTCCGATACCAAGTAGTGGTGTCAACAACA
Source organism: Agonopterix subpropinquella (assembly GCA_922987775.1). Classification (NCBI taxonomy): domain Eukaryota; kingdom Metazoa; phylum Arthropoda; class Insecta; order Lepidoptera; family Depressariidae; genus Agonopterix; species Agonopterix subpropinquella. Next base: position 15,924,784 of record OV277698.1, on the reverse strand, counting down.
GTTTAATATTGCTTTTGTTTGTTGTATGATTGTTACAAATTAATGATTGTGGAACTGAGTGCAAGTTAAACAAACAAAGGGAATTGTAACTTTGAAAGTGGCGATTATTAATTTAGGTATTTTCTACAGCTTAGTCTCAGTTCGTCTCAATAAATTGTTACTAACACAATAATGGATTTATGATCTGATCTGTCGAAATCTATACATATCATAAAATTCTAAACTTGGTGTGGACGGAGGATGTACGCACGGCGACACATCAAGCTATACAAAACCAACATAAGCTGACCGCGCGACGTTATTCGTTACTCGACCAACGCGACCAAAAATTATCTATTTTCTTGACGGTGACGTCTTTGAAAATAAATAAGATTAATAAAAACACAATAATCATTTAAAATCAAAGATACCTAGTCCCTAAATAAATATATTACAATAAAAAAATACCATAATATTTGTATACTAACTAAAAAAACCTTATCTTATCAGAGTAATATGATTCGGTATGGTATATTATTCAATTTTCCGATCCATTAGAGTAATACAGTTTTTGAGAGTTACGCGGTTATTATTTAATCTAGAATTAAACATTTTAACGGGTTCTTACTGCGTTTTGGTAATTGTGAGTTCCCGATATTTCGGCAGTGTTACAACTGCCATGATCATGGGATGACTGAGGAACTGCAGAGCCATTAGAGTAGTTTAGATAAGATCACAAAAAGTAATTTTTACCATTGTTTCTAACGAGTAGGTACATCAGTACATAATAAATAAACATACGAATGTGTTCCATTTCGAGATAGACAGAAACAAAACTACAACTACCAACAGTGTAGGGCCAAGTTCAAAATATCACTAAGTCCGAAAACTGACAATCGGAGAAATCGCATGTAAACTATTTGATTGCGTCCTGAAATATCAATGTATGTTCTGGAGGAGAATAAAATGTATTCAGTAATGTCAAAACAATGTCTTTTAATAAATATATATATATAAATAACCACAAGAGCCATCATTTACAACATACAGACATAGTTAAAACGAGTGCGTTAAAACGTGGTTCAAATTGCTGGACTTAGTGATTTCTTACTTGAACTTAGGTATTTTTTCATGGACTTATGGGGTTTATAAGTAAAACGCAAGGACTTTGTGAAATTATTATGATCATCTTTTGAAAAAAACGAACATAGAAATACAGTTTTTTTTAAATGATTTTAATCATAATATTTGGACACATACTATTCCTTGTTAACTATGAAATGATAGGGAAAATTTTCCTAAAAAAGATGGACTTAGTGATATTTTCTTCAATCTTATGGACTTAGATATTTAGCAGGAGTCAAGAAAACCAACTTATAGTTATTTTGAAATGACATTAAATACACCGTTCGATAGAGAATGCTCTGATTTTTAACAATATGATGCTGGATCAAAAAATCACTAAGTGTGACTTAGTGATTTTTTTATCTGGACCATCCGTCCCTATATCTTAATACGAATCAAAATTATGCTATTCGAGCTTAACTAATTTTTAAATTTCTTTGGATAGAAGTCCCATTATGCATTATCAAGAATTTGACGCATGACATGACCTGCTTAATTGTAATAATAAAATAACATTTAATAGTTTATTTAGTCTTTTAAGGGTTTAATTTTTAATAGTTCATTCGTTTCATGTAATTCTGTACCATTTTCCTTGTGTAGTATTTTCTGCCTCTCGCCTTTCCGATGCTCGTGTAGAAGCCAGCTGGAAACAAAATGAATATTATTGTACGTTAAAATGTTGTACAGCTTGTAAGTGACAGCCTGGTCAATATTGGAACGGTAAATTCAGACCATCAATCTGAACAAGTTTCACTATGGAGCCACCTCCAGGAAACGCGAAAAAAATCTGCTGCTCCATACATAACTGTTTTTTACTCCTGTTACTACCAAGTTTTACTACCAGTGGTAAGACGGGAAATTCATTTTACCGTGTTTGATGACAATTGTTTGATGGTCTGAATTCAATGTTTTTGCCAGGCTGTCACTTACACCCTGTACAACTACCGACTATAGAATAAACAGATCCTTCCTCTGAGCTACCGACACGTTTTGTCAATGTTTTTTTTTAAAAAACGGACAAAGCTTGCTCGGACTCGCTTATGATAAGGTACCCGAAAAAATCAAATAAGGGGCTATTCGAGCTCAGTGGCGCCCTCGTCACAATAATAAAGATTTCACAATAAAGAAAGCCTAAATTAAAAAAGTGTCCACTAGATAAACTACAAAAGCCTTCAAGCTATTTTCATATAATACTTTTATACTTTAGGTTTTTTAAAGGTCTGATTGGTCGTCTGAACATAGAAATTGTGAAAAAAGAAAAAAAAAACGACCGCTTTTGTTTTTATTCGAAATTATCTAAAAGTGGAATGTTTAGAACTTGAAGGCTTTTGTGGTTATCTAGTGGGCACTTTTTTGGGTTCCGTACCCATAGGGTGAAAACGGGACCCTATTACTAAGCCTACGTTGTCCGTCCGTCCGTCTGTCCGACCTATTTAGGGCTGTAACTTTTGAACCGTAAAAGCTAGATAGTTCAAATTTTCACAGAATGTGCGTCGTTACGGCGGATTTGTTAACAAATAATAAAAATGTCAAAAAGTTAAAAATTAAGGGGGGTTCTAAACAAGAAACTAGTTTTTATCGACGTTTTTTCTTCACGCTCTATCGTAAAAACGGTAATACACATAAGCGTCAAACTTAGTGTGATTATAGAGAAAACTCTACAGAATAACAACAAATACTAAAAACCGGCTAAGTGTGAGTCGGTCTTGCGCTAAAGGTCCCGGACAAAAAAAGTTTTTTTTCTATGTTAATAATGTTGTGTTCTGTGGTGGTGTGGTACGGAACCCTCGGTGCGCGAGTAGCCCGACTCGCACTTGACTGGTTTTTTAATGTAGGCTTTCTCTATTGAGAAATCTTTATTATTGTGACGAGGGCGCCACTGAGCTCAAATAGCCCTCTTAAGCGCCATCTATTTTTGAATTTGATAATTTTGATATAGCTTTAGTTTTTACTTACTAACAAAATTTTAAGGGTGTATTCAGAAGATGAAATTAAACAACTTTCCCTAAGGAACATGGAACAAAAAGGAAAAAAATATTTTGGACTACCATCCGCAGTTTTGTATCCACAAAATTTTCTCCATTTGTAGTTGTAGATTTTCACCTTCTGAATACATCTTTATGTTAGTTATTCAAAGTGTACCTATAGGTATGTTATAAAAATCCAGGAGCTTAATAACAGCGCTTTAAAATTTTAAACCTTTTCGTTTAAACAAGATGAAAATACTTTACGAGGGGAATGACGGCGTTTAAACTCCCTGATTATTTACCTAGGATACAGAATATGCAATACAAAAAGATACTCACATGAATACGACAACAGCGGGTAATGTCATGGCTGCGCCCATGAGGAACACAGCTCCGGGCAGCACCTCCATGGTCGACTTGTATACGTTGGTGTAGAGAGGGACGTACACCAGCGGCATCAGGTTCTCAGCCAGAGCGAATATTGAGTTCACTTTACCTGTCATCAAAAGTTTAGCTAATTTAAGAGGAAACGCGGTCTGCCAGACATTGGAAGAACAGGTTTTTGATCCCTAGCCACCGAACTACCTGTGCGAAAGAGACAACTTAAGCTCGACTGGTTTTACATACATCTAGCTCGTATTCCCCCGTTTCCTCATCCAAAACTACACTGATTTAAAATTTTTTTTTCTATAGTAATAATAATATGAGAAAAACTTTGGTTATGTTTTGTTAGGTTTTTCTTTTATTAACCGACTTCAAAAAAGGAGGAGGTTTCTCAATTCGACCGTATATACAGGGCGTAACAAAACACCCTAGTAATAATGGGGGTGCTTCAGACCATCAAACTGAACAACTTTCACTATGGAGCCAACATCGAGAAAATAAAAAAAATCTGCTGTCCCATACAAAAGTGCAGTACCGACTCGACTAAAATGTATGGGACAGCAGAATTTTTGATTTTTTCTCGATGTTGGCTCCATAGTGAAAGTTGTTCAGTTTGATGGTCTGAAGCACCCCCTTAAGTATTACTAGGGTGTTTTGTTACACCCTGTATATAAATATATATTTTTTTAATGTTTGTTCGCGTATAACTTCGTCGCTTATGAACCGATTTTGATGATTCTTTTTTTATTGTTTATTTTCGTAAACATTTAACTCAATTTAGGAAGTTCCTAGTAAATTCCTGATATTTATTTATTAATTTATCGACGAAAAAAAACAGAGGAAATTGTTCTAGTTCCAGGAAAGAAACGGGAATACGTTTGTGTGGACGAAACGGCTCCCGCATTTCCTCTCAAAATGAAAATATTTCTTATCTTAAAATAATTTATTTTTTGTGTTGTTTTTGTATTGAGATCCACCCTTCGAGCATGTTAAAATGTTTATATTGAAACTCGCATCATCCCATAGCTACGTATATTATACATAACATTAAGACAAGCTAAAAGGGAACAATTTCAAAAAGTAGTAGTAGGTATAGTTAATTCTTTAAATCTACAAAGAGCTGTACAAACAAATCTGCCTCTTAAGTAGGACACTACAATTAAGAGGCAGATTTGTTTGTATAGCTCTTAGAAAATGTCCCGGGGGCGGCACTTTACTAGGGGCGGCCCATTCGGGAAAAATATTGATTGATTAAGCTCTATCTAAAACCGATTCGTAGAGCGGAAAAAAGTTGAGCTCGTTCTAAGTTTTTATTTAATTACTGGGCACGTAATCCAAAATAGTTCTAATCACAGCTAAGGCGTTGCTAATAATTTCGAGCTCGCTCCATCCATAGCTTTTAAAGAAAGACCTTTGGCTACAACCGATACATATTGAGAAGAAAAGTCATGCTTGATTCGCTTGCTCATCTTCTTTTTTTGCATGGATAAACCAAACGTTGTTTTGTTTGAGTAGTTGTGCTGAAAAATGTTGAGCTCGCTTCGCCCGCTCAATTTTTTTCCTAAAAAGGGGCGGCAAAATCGGTCTGTGCCCCGGGCGATAGAAACCCACGCTACGTCACTGTATTTAATTATTGAATCGACGCATCCGTTTAGATAGAAAATTATCATCTTAACCCGATCTATACTGTTGTGACCTTTCAGATAAGAGTAACAGTATTCGCAATGCTGACAATGTCAGAATAGTGATATTATTGTCTACTATTCTAGGGATGGAGTTACAATTTTGAGATTAGAACAAAATCTTTTGATTTAATGTTATACTAGCGTATACAGGGTGACCATATTATAATAACTTTTTATGACCCGTGTTGAAAATTATTTCCATAGTTCAAGTTTTACAATTAAATTAAGAAAAGAATTTGATATGTTCTAGTGGATAGATAAGATTAGTTGATGAGTATTTCAAAGGAAAGGGTGTCACAGGAATGGGAAAAAATTCAGCTGTCCCATACAAAACTGCTGTACCTACCCGACTCAAATATGATTTTTTTTCGCGTTTACTGATGTAGGCTCCATAGTGAAAGTTGTTCAGTTTGATGGTCTGAGAGTTCACCGTTTCAGTATTTGCTAGGCTGGCACTTACACCCTGTATATGTCGGGATATCGATTTAAGCTCCATACCTACTGAAAATTGTTTAGTTTAACACATTCGCGGACAGTGACCGGCTATAGCAATGATAACAATAAAAGTTATATTGTGTCTCGTTCACTGTCCGCGAATGTGTTAATGGTTTGCAGCACCCTTTATTTAAAAGGGTGGACTACACCTTCCTGTGACACCCTTTCCTTTGTAATACTCATCAACTAATCTTATCTATCCACTAGAACATATCAAATTCTTTTCTTAATTTAATTGTAAAACTTGAACTATGGAAATAATTTTCAAAACGGGTCATAAAAAGTTTTTTTTAATATGGTCGTGCTAGTATTTTGTTTGTTGGAAAAGATCATTATACCTACCTCCCATATACCAAGTTCCATTAGGCTAAAAAACATTTGAAGGAATTTATAATTCAGACCAATACTTTTGGTAAATGAATGGTGATGATGCATTGATCACGCAACTTCAGTCTGGTTTTGGGCATAGGTCTTTAAATTAGTCTTAGTAACAGCGACTGATCAAGAGTTCTATTTTATTTATTTTATTTTATTTTATTTAATATGGCACACATATGGTATGGTATACATATTTAAACATTTACAATATCAAAGAAACACTACAAATCTATCCGCCCGCCCTAGCCACCCTAGTCCGAGTTCTGACCGCCCTAGGCTAATTATGAGGACGCGCCCCCGCCAGGTATGTTACGGTCGGCCTAAAAAGTAGTAGGTATATTAGTTTTGACTTTGTTTACTAGTGTGACAATTTTAACATGGTTCATACTGCCTACAAAAGTTTTCAGATCGATCTGCAAGCGAAACTAGCGTTGCGTTGTCCTTTAATCTGCCTGAAATTCAACCTTAGGGTGCAAACCATTTTTTCGCTCGACCACCGAGCGATTATTCGAGTGACAAGTCAGTGTTTCTTTTACGCGCGCTTTTTAAAATTTCAAAGAATTTGGGCGAATTTGAACCCAGCCATTTTTACGAAAACTAAAAGCTCTTCCGCTTGGCGGTCATAATTATTATAAACAGAAAAAATTAAGGCATTTTTTAAAAAACTTTCACATCTCCAGAAGTCTGGGTTCAAAATTAGAAATTACTAGTAAAATAGACAAATCTTCCAAAAAGCAGTATCAAGACGCAACCACGACAGCTATTTTCATCGAATATTATCACTGAGGTATTTTTTGGTCGTTACGGAATGTATTTGGCTTGGTTCAACTGATTGTTCGTGATTTCGTTTTCTTCCATTATTATAATATTATCGTGAATTTGCATGAAAATAAACATAACGAATCCATAGAAGATTGAGTGGACCATCTAATAAGAAAGATTATGAGTTTCACACACTACTACAAAAGGTACCATAAGGAAAAATACCTCCCCCCCAACTTCTACAGATTACAACCAATTTACATTTTTGTTAGTTTTGTTTCACTCTACACCTATTACTAAGTTTCATTCATGTATGGGTCCTCCATGTCTGGGTCTCAAATTATATGGCCGTCCGCCAAATTTCTTTCAAAATTTATTGTTAATCCCAAGCGAAGTGTTAGTGTTTTGTCTCGGTCTAGTTGAAATATGTACATAACATAGTATATTAGTGCATGCGAAGACACGATTTCAGCGCGCCCCCCCGATCCTCGCGCCCTAGGCTGCAGCTTAATTAGCCTAAGGGTTAATCAGGCCCTGCTTAGTAAAAGCACTTACCTAATTCATTAGGCTCTACTAATTTAGAGACTATAGATCTCATTGCAAGCAATGCTGTTCCATTCAAGATTTCCACCAACGGAGCTGAAAATGGTAAAAAAATGTGTAAAGACTGTGGAAATTTACATTTTGTTTGAACATAAATTAGTAAAACTAGATTATCATATATTTATTGTTATTTGTTTTTGAACTCATGCTATTTAAAAAGTTTTCCTTTGATGATTCGATTTCAGGCACAAATACGAAACCTCAAAACACTAAACCCTAACGTGGCGGGTTTAGGCTGGGAAATCTAGGATTTTTTTTATGGAGTAGGTTGTATTAATTGCACTTTAGGTGATAATTTGGAATATAGTAGATACAATACCTGAAAAACATAAATTCTCAATAATCCCCGATTTTATATTGTGCATTATTGAATAACTAAGACATTTAAGGTATGAAAAAAAAAGGAAAACTGGTGATTTTGTAAAGGACGGCTTCATTTAATAAGTTTTACTTATAAAAATAATAATCCCCGGTAAATATCGTAAATTAGAGTAGATATTTAATATTTTGTAAGTATTCCAAAATTATAACCTCAAAACTAAATTATTTACTGTTTCTTTGTACACATTAAATTTGTCTTGTGTTAGTTAACTGTCTCTCTTGTTGGTATGCCGGAAGAAACATCTTTAGAAATAAGCTTGCCCTTTGTACATTTGTATCGATTTAAAGGTATTTCTCAGGGTCTTCAGCATATACAACGTGTTAACGAATTAACGCAAAACTAGAAAGTAGTTTGTTTAAAATCGAGAGCAGAATCGAATTATCATGGTTTCAACATAGGTAATTTTTTTCAAAATATTAAATACTTTTTTTGCATAATTTAAAATTTACTGAACCCGATGACAACCCACCGCACGGGCACACTCACCCTACTTACTACCAAAAAAAGATAATAAAAATGTATCCATGAGTACCTACGTTAGCGCTTTTTTTTAGTGCTGAAATGATAAAAAATAATTTTTGCCTCAAAACTTAAAATGTGAATAACTTCTAAATTTTAAGTATCAAAATAATTAAATTATTGGTGCAATCTAATTGTTTTGTTATAAATCAGTTGGGGTGTATGAGGTTTTGCGCTAATTCATTAACACGTTGTATAACCACGAAATCACGAGAAAAGTATTATGAACTAACAGTAATATAAGTTCAAACACCATTTACTAAAGTGTATTTAATGCAATCTCAAACCGTATTTTTCCTAGACTAGTTGAGCCACATATTTTTGTCACATTATATTTTTGTGCCAAATTCTACTTTCAATCAAGTTTACACTTTTACACCAGAAACAATAACAAGAGTTTTTTGTTTCCTTAAAAATTGTGTAGTAAACATATTTATAATCGTTATCCCGATACATAGTTTAATGATAATCTACGTCTACGTTTGATACCTAACACATTTGTGGTTAACGTAAAATATAAGATAACATCCCTGATAATTAAACAGTGCTAAAAAGATAATTGATAAGTTGTAGATACCGTCGGCTTAATTGGCAGACTTCGTACCTTTGTCAGACACAATTTTACAGGCGGCACAAACGTTATCACAAAATTATTTATAACTTATTTCCGCTATCTGGTACGTACTGCGCGGAGAGATACGGGGTCTGCCTGGAGGTCTGGAGTTGTGAGGTTGTGCGATATTTGTCAGTCAGTCAGTCACGGAACTCTTTTATATCAAATCCTATACTAAATCAAAATCCTGATTCGGAATTCCGTATGTGTGTAGCACGTCTACCAAACCAACTGTTAACCCTTAAATGTCGAAATTTTCTCAGATAATGCGTTAGTACGGCGCGGATTTGTTAACTAATAATAAAAATGTCAAAAAATTAAAAATTAAGGGGGTTTCTCAACAAGAAACTAGTTTTTATCAACGTTTCTTCTTCACGCTCTATCATCTCTCTGTCAAACTTAGTGTGATTATAGAGCAAGCTCTACAGAATAACAACAAATACTAAAAACCGGCCAAGTGTGAGTCGGTCTTGCGCTAAAGGTCCCGGACAAAAAAAGTTTTTTTTTCGAAGTTAATAATGTTGTGTTCTGTGGTGGTGTGGTACGGAACCCTCGGTGCGCGAGTAGCCCGACTCACACTTGACCGGTTTTATTTATAATTTATCATATAATTTATTAAAATTTTTTGGAGAAAGTAGATAAGTATTATTTAATTATTCAGTCTCATCGTAATCTCGTTATCATTATCAAACATGAAAAAAATAAATTTAGTTCATCCAAACGCATATGAAAGTACACAGCTACAAGTTGTACAAGTTGTTGTTGTTCTTGTTTATAAAATTGTTGTGAACTGTAATATTATGTGTGTGTTACTTTTGCAAATAAATTGTTAATCTATCTATCTATCTATCTTAACTTTTTTTGATGGCCTGTCCACCCCTGAAAGATTCGGAACAAAATCATCCGGTATATATGCGTTTAGACAGATAGCACATTTCATGCGTTTATTTATACGTGTATCTCTACAAAAATCGGCATAAGTATGTTTTAGCAAAGAAGAAGAAATTTCAAAATAACCAAATAATAAATGAATTAAGAAAATATCAAGTAAAATCAGCTTACCTATATAAAATATCCTCTCGTTGGGCGCGAAGCAATATACGAAAGAAGCTGCTATTTTGCTGACTGTAGATATAATACCCAGGATAGAGTCGTGCCACTGTAAGTACTTGCTCAGCACTGTTATTGAAAATATCGTACCTGCAATTTTTGGTATAAATTATTATCGATTGGTCGAGCCTATACAGGGTGAAATTGATATCATTAGCATCCCTTTAAGGGAATATGATTCGGAGCGCGCTCCATACAAACGAAGTCTGGTGATACGGAAGGCACGTATTGGAAGATTTTAGAAGGGTCAGCTTATGAAACCCTAGTTGGAAGCAAATACATACAAATAATAGGTATAATAATTTAAACTTACCAATTGTGTGTGTCACAAAGTTGTATGTCTGAAATATACTGAATTTGACCTCGTCCCAATTAAATCTATATCTCGTAGATAAGTACAAAATGGCAATTTCACCTGAAATTGTAAATTTTTCCATTAGCTTTATTTTGGTAAGTTTTTTTTATTTTGGTATAATAAATGGTATCATCATCATCATCATCAGCCTATAAACGTCCCACTGCAGGGCACAGGCCTACCCTCAGGGAGGTGTATGTAATAAATGGTATACAGGTTGTAAATGTAGACATAATTTTATTGATAAAAGAAAACTTTATTAGTAGGAACATTAATCCTTAAATATTATAAATATTAATGTGAGTTTGTTTGTTCGTTTGTTACGCTTTCACGCGTAAACTACTCAACCACTCATCATGAAATTTTGTACACTTATTTTCAAGGGTAGTAAAGGACATAGGTGACTTAAAAAAATATATGAGTTATCTTTGAAAAAATTATCATATTCGAATGCGAGTTTGTTTGTTTGTTAATACGCTAGTAGCTACAGTGGATGTGAAATGAAGACGTGAAGATCTTCAATAATAATATTATGCATCTAAACTATTATAAAACTGTAACAGAAGTGTGTCTGTACATTGAAGATATTTACTAAAAAAAGATAAAGATATGATTTTTAGATGTCCCTGATTCCAAATCACCAATTTTTAGATTTTTTGGCTGTCTGTTTGTTTGTTTGTTTGTTTGTTTGTTTATTTGTTTGTTTGTTTGGGTGTTTGTTTGTTCGAGTATCACGCAAAAACTACTGAACCGATTTTGATGAAACTTTTTTTGTTTGATAGCTTATCATTTGACTTAAAATCTGGCATATAATTTATGCGAACGAAGTCGCGGGTAAAAGCTCGTTACATAATATTTTTTACTAATAATCATTATAATTATAATATAGCACGGTAAATTAGAGCGAATTGTATACGTATAGGTAGCTGTAATTTTAAATATGCATGCCGACTCATTTTGCTACAAAAATAAAATAAATTAAATACCTAATATCGAAACTACAATACTAACCAAATATAGGTCCGAACAGTATGCTGACCACCACCATCATGATACAAATGCGTAAGCGACGTCTGTTGGGACCGTTTTTAAAGACAACCCGTATGGTCTCTCTTATGTTGGAAAAGTCGAAGAAAGTCCGAGAGAAATGTTTGAAGCCTTTTTTGTCATGCTGTGGAAAAACAACTATATAATAAAGAAAATATATTATTAGTTATGGAGTAGAAGTAGTTAGTATAATAGTGGTAACGTCTTTAGTGGTATTTTTTATCATTTTAAGCGCCTTCGTACTTCCGAAGGAACGTTAGGTATGGAATATCATCGCGAGATGGTGGTATTCGTAAGGTGACGTGACGCGGACGTTACGCGGGCTGGGTGCGGCAGTATAAAGCTTATAACAACAACAACAACATGTTGCTTATGGCAACATTTCCCTATAGTGTCATTCCCCCTGCGGGCTTTGCGACAGTATGGGAACCGTGGAATGCCATGGTTTTTAGAGGGCCTCGCGACAGTATCGGGGTTTTTGACGGAAACCCGCAATGGGCCTCATGACAGCAAAGAGGATATAGTACGCGGCATAGCAGTGTTGCCAGACCCACGGATTTATCAGTAGATCTACGGATTTTTGGCCTGGCCTACGGATCTACGGATTTCTATGGCAAAACAAAGGATTTTTAGAAATCTTCTGAATTCCTGTCAATTTGCTGCATAAAATGTTACCCAGCAAATAAATCAATTCAAGTCCACTTTTTTCATGTATATGGACTGTGTTTCCTAAAATATGTCTCGTCCCTCTCTACTCTTTTCCATCTATCTCCTTCCTTCTTCTGTCAGTCCATACACGATAGAAATATTTAACTGTAAAATTTATGATAACAATTACTGTTATCATAAATTTTACAGTTAACTAGTTAGTTAGTTATTTTTCTGTGTCATTACGACACAGAAAAATCGGTGATCATGAAAATAATGAAACAGAAAGTTAAATTATAACGGAAAAGAAAAAGTAAATTTTACTGATTTTCATGTTGTCTGCGCTTAAAATTGTCAAAGTTTCTCATTTCCTCTTAAATTTAGAGCGATTTTTCAAATCAGGAGTCCGATTGTGCTAATTTAAAACATCGAAGTTCTATTCTTATCCAATTTCAGTTCTAATCACATTGCAATCCAATTACTATTCAACTGTGCTGAATTCCGCATCGCGCTAAACTCTATCTGTCAAAACGGCTGTCTTGAGCTGTACCGCGATTAGCGCAATACCAATTGTGTCAAAAGTTATGGTTCGTACGTAATCCAATTCGGTTCCATCAACGAATATTTACCGTGATTGCAGCCCAGTTCACTCTAAAATAGTCAGATAAAGCATTAAAAAAAGTCTGTACATCTACAGATTTTTTAAGAAGTGATCTACGGATTTCTACGGATTTTTCAACCTTGATCTACGGATTTCTGAAAATTTGATCTGGAAACACTGCGGCATAGCATCGTTTGGAGAATTACGCCCGCGCCTCCAGGCGACGTCGCGTGGTGGCGTGGGCGCGATTCTCCAAACGACAAAAACGACGCTATGCTGCGTACTATAAGGTTGAATATTATGTTACTTTGACTATCCGCCACCGCTACGCGTGTCTCCTGTATAAACAGCACCTTAGACCGAGTCGTGTTGTGTCGGATTGAAAATATTTTTATTGCAAGTTGATCAATAACCTGCCTTTTGCCATTTAAACCTTTCTTTCTCATATGGATATCGGAGTTATGTCGATGTCTTTAGTTATACAGGGTGCAACTTAATATGCAGACGGTTTTATAAAAGAATTATCAGACCATCGATCGACTTGAATAATTTTCTCTATTAGAACAAGATCAAAATCGCGACGAATAAAATCAGCTGTGCTAAACGTTTTTGATCGAGTAGGATTGCAGTTTTTGATGGAACAGGAGATTTTTTTCGCGATTTTGACCTTGTTCCCATAGAGAAAGTTCTTCAGTTTGACGGTCTGAAGATAATCCCGTATAAATCGTCAGCATATTAAGCACCCTGTAGATAACCAAGCCAACCCTGAAAATGTTCAACCTGTGATCCACATATTACCCTGCAGATCGTACATACCTAATGTTATAATCTTATCACGTTTTTTTGGTACGGGCCAAACATGGTTTAATAAAGATAGTTTCTTATTAAAATGATTATTAACGTTTCCTGATAGTTATCATCCTATAAAGTGTAATCGTTCGACTAATAAAACGAAACCAGCCGTAAAATTAGCCTAATCCATTAATTAATTGAATCAGGCGTTACTTTGCGGAAATCAATGATAACGCGATTGTATCCAGACTTCCGCTTCTAAAAGCTGAGGTCTCCATAATTTGTTTCTTAATTTCGGAAATGTTTTAGCGCTGTAAGCATTTATATTCGACGTAATTCCTCGTTTCATACTAACCAGTCCTATACAGGGTGTAACAAAACACCCTAGTAATACTTAAGGGGGTGCTTCAGACCATCAAACTGAACAACTTTCACTATGGGGCCAACATCGAGGAAAAATTAAAAAATCTGCTGTCCCATACATTTTAGTCGAGTCAGTACTGCAGTTTTTTATGGGACAGCAGTTTTTTTATTTTTTCTCGATGTTGGCCCCTTAGTGAAAGTTGTTCAGTATGATGGTCTGAAGCAGTATTACTGGGTGTTTTGTTACACCCTGTATAGGGTCCTAGGGTTTTAATGTTGACAGTTTTTTAAGGGGATAGTCACACCATCAAACTGAACAACTTTCTCTATGGGACCAATATTAGAAAGTTATTCAGTTTGATGGTCTGTCCCCCTTAAAAAGTGTCAGCATATTAAGAAGGACCCTGTATATAGGTTTTCATCACTTCTGGTATACAGGCTCTAACTTAATAATATGCAGAAGGTTTTTTAAAAGGCAGAGCATTAAATTGAACCACTTTCTCTTTGGGCCCAACGTTGACATCTCGAAAAAATCAGCTGTCCCATAATATTAAGAAGGTTGTTAAACCAGAATGTTACAATAATGAACATTATTTCCGGAATATTTGATGTATTTTATATGATTTATTAATTCTTCTATACGTTTAACATTTTGACTATTCATATTTGGAAATAATACCTACCTACTGGTATCTTACAAATGATCGAATTTGCTAAAACTATTTTTGTTAAATTGTTGAGACCTTGTTGTTTTGTGAAAATTAAAATTTAAATAATAATATTATTTACCTCTTTCTGTTCAGGCGTTCTCTGCGGATCCTTCAACCAGAAGATATTGTACAGTAAATTGATGGTTTGTAATGCTATCACTAACCCATAGCTGCCATAATATCCGCCGTTCTTCAATAGCACCCCACTGATCCCCATTCCTATCGGGAACCCTACCGTCATACTAAAGTTAATGAGCCCCATCCTAAACGTTCTTGTCTCTTCTGTTGTTATTGAACTTATGTACGCAAACATTGTTAAAAAGGGTAAACACCATCCTCCGCTGAAACTTTCAAATACAGCCTCAGTGAACACCAGGACTTCTAATCTCAACTCAAGAAAAAAGTAATAATTGACAATGTTGCTTATGCCAGCTAGAATCTGACCTATAATCGATATAATTATGAATATCTTCCTGTGTCCTGTTTTGTCAGACCAAGAGCCGACGAGCAGTGCCAGTAAGCAAGGTATTGTCGCAGTTAAGTATGTTCTTGCTGCTATGTATTTGGTTAACAACTGCTGTGTTGCTTTTTCATATTCATTCTGGCTTTCTATATTATCCTGCATTTTTAGTGAGTGACAGATCTCTTCCGTGAAGTTTAAGTTCACGCGACATGCTTTTTCTAAACTCAAGTTTTGCGTGGTCAGCATCATAAGTATACTAGATAGAATAAATAAACCACAAGAAGGTTCTACTGTTATGTTTTTGAATACGTAGGCACATGTTTCTGAACAACTTCTTTTCCGTTCTTTCTCTTCTTTTTCTTCGTTTTGTTTGAGAGGATCATTCTCTGTGTACTCGTCTTGTGGATTTGGTGCTGAAGTCATTTTATGTTTGGTTTTATTGATGTTTACAACAAATTTTCACTACACTATTTCATGCTAGATTTTATAAAATTTTAAAATACCTATGTATGTTCTTTGGCGGTAACAAAGATACAAATGTCAGTGTGTCAACGGCTCATGGCGCAGTAGTTATCGAAATATTATTTACCTATTTATTGCTCATTTATAATCATTAATGATTTAGATAACGCAAGTTAACTCTTATATCAGCTATAAAATTTACATTGTTATACATAATGTTTGGCTTTTTAGTGTGCCAGCGTAAAATTTGATTTTGTTTCAAAATTTGCCAACATTGCCAAATAGACAAGCTAGTCCCCTGTAAATGTTTTTTTTATTGATTTTTATGACCTATCAACTGCTGCATTACTGGAACTTCATTAACAAAAACACAATTTTATAGTACCTACCTGCCCAGTAGAACTTAAGAAGTAGCTAACTTTGATGGATGGATAGATTGCGTGGATACGCACTTTGTACTTTTCGTTTTAATAAATTAACGGACAATCTATAAAAATATCATCTATAGTTGTGTAATAATAGATAACATTAAAATATATACCTACAGAACTAAATAAAGGAGCATAATATTATCAATCAATAAATCAAAAATTTTATTTGTATTTTTGAAAAGTATGAAGTTTATGTATCATGATGATTAATTCAATGAAATGAATTTCCACTGTGATCCAAACGTCGTAAAATGACTGGCCTACAATGACTATACAGGATGTATTTATTATTGCTGAGTGGATTGAGCTTATTGCAAGTTTACCCCAAGCTCAGCCATATTTTTTTACACTTATATCCGAACTTATGGTATTTTCTTGACAGGTTTCCTCACGATGTTTTCCTTCACCGCCGGCGCCGAGCAATTAATAATGACGAATACAACCGTTTATAAATTCCGCAATACTTAGTGGGGCAGACAAGTACGTCTACCATGAGTTGTGATAGTAAAATCAACTGACGTGGCTACATTCGTAAGAGTGAAGACGTTGAGCGAATAGATAACATTAAATTCGCACCATGAGTTTCATCGCACGCAACGAAAATCGTTAACGTATAGACGACAGGCACTGTAGCTCATGGCGTTCCATGACTCACTTCACACTTAATCGATGTGTCTCTTTCTTATTGCCTATTAGAAACAAGGATAGCAGAATTAGCTAAAAAAAATTTGAGTCCAAGCCAAAAAAAGCTAATTTAAAAAGTATAGTGTCAATACCGTAAAGTAATACGTTTAAAATAAAAAGGTTTGTTACTGTAAGCATTGCACTGGAGTTGTTTACGTTTTTATTCTTACAGTGTTATGTGTTTGATTGAAGCGGGTTTTATAGATGTATTTAAATTTCTTTCGCAAGAATATTAAGAAAATATGATATTTATTAATCTCGAACATTGTCACACAGATTATCTAGTCGCATTTATAGTATCATTACATTAGGTTCATCCGTAAAGCGGTCACAGACAGGCTCCAAGTTTTCATCAACAAATGCCTCTGGCAAATCTTGAAGATCTTCTGACCAAACACCATCTCAAACGAGGAGCTATGGAGACGGACGGGTGAGCAGTGTCATAGCGTAATTATAACAATAGTGGGTGCGCTTAGCGGTCGCGGTGGATCTATGCTTGCGCGGTGTGCTGGGGGGTGAAGCACCGGCAGTATTGGTACCGGGACACGCTTCCCCCGGGCCTCCGCTCACCGCGCACGATTGGCCTGTCGCGGCCGCCGAGCGCGCTCACTAGTTTGATTACACTATGGCAGTGTATAGAGAAAGTGATCCTTAAACGAAAGTGGCAGTAGCTAGGCCATGCATTAAGGAGGCCTGATGATCACCCAACCATGACACCCACCTGGCAAACGAAATAGAGGCCGTCCTAAAATAACCTGGCGCCGCCGCTCTGTGGAAGTTGAGGCCAAAAGCCTTAACATGACCTGAGGGGATATCTACAGTGCTGTCCAAGATCGCAACCGGTGGAGAGCCCTAAATGTACCCCACGTGGGGGTGACAGGAAGAGAAGATTTAAAGTAGCAGAATCTAGCCGGACTTACAATCAAAAAGACAAAAAGAAGATGAGGTCTAGTGAATCACAGTTTGATCTATGGCGTGACTGTGTGATAGTTAGAACAGTAACATGCTTCTAGAACCATTCATGGAATTGTACAAATCGCGAAATTGTACCGATGGCGATGCTTCCATATTTTGAGTGATTTGGTCGAAACGCATTTAATTTTCTTTTTATTATTGTATGTAAATAATAAAGCTTTTATCTATAATAGAGCCGTTTATTAAATAGGTAAGTCTTAATTAAATTAAAAATTAAATTAAATCACATCATTTATTATTGAAATAACTCAGATGCATAATAACAGTGATAACAATAACAATAGTAACAATGATATTACAAACTATGTTAGTTATAAATAAAAACCTGTCAAGTGCGAGTCGGGCTACTCGCGCACCGAGGGCTCCGTAACACACAACAATAACTTACAAAAATGTTTTTTTCTCCGGGGCCTTTAGCACGAGACTGAGTAACACTTGGCCGGTTTTTATTATTTGTTGCTATACTGTAGAGTTTGTTCTATAATCACACCAAGTTTGATACTTGCATGTATTACCGTTTTTACGATAGAGCGAGAAGAATAAACGTTGATAAAAACTAGTCTCTTGTATGAGGAGAGGACACAGTGGCGTAGAGTGTGTTTCTGCCGCCCGGGGTTCCAGTTTTGCCGCCCCCTTAGTATCCCCCTTAATTTTATTTTTTCATTTTTATTATTTGTTAATCACACCAACTTTCCACTATCTAGCTATTACGGTTCAAAAGTTTCAGCCCTAAATAGGTAGACTGACGGACGGACGGACGGACGTAGGCTTAGTATTAGGGTCCCGTTTATCGATGTGTCTCTTTCTTATTGTCTATTAGAAACAAGGATAGCAGTACGTCTACTTTATTCGTTTTCGTAAATTATTTGTATTGAATTCCATACAGCGCCTCTGGCGGATAGTTATGTAACTAAAATCTGCACCATGAGTAAAGTTCCTGTAGTTGACTATCGCCGTTAATGTAACTAAAACGACACTACACTTATTGTAGTTCTCAAACAATTTCGGCACCATGAGTTACATATTTGACAGATGTCATAGTAATTTACTACAACGAAAGTAGTTGCGGCTGTCACCTTAATTTTTCTCCGTGACATGGTAACTATTTGTAGGAAATCGGTCAAGTGCGAGTCGGGCTATACGCGCATCGAGGCCGAGGATTCCGTACCACACCACTACAACATATTAACGTAAAAAAATTTTTTTTTTATTCCGGCACCTTTATCGCGAGACCGACACACTTGGCCGGTTTTTATTATTTTTTTGTTATACTGTAGAGCTTGCTCTATAACACACCAAGTTTGACGCTTGCATACAGGGTGTCCCGTAAACCGACGTCAACCAGGTGGATGTTGATAGGTTAGTTCACGCCTAACCAGAATACACTAAAATAAAAAAAATCTGTCAATCAATCAATCAGTCTGTCAACATTTGACTTTAGGAAATGGTACTTAGTTTTCGAGATAAGGACAGTTTTATGAAATTCGTGAAACTCTTTACCTTATTCACTATTTTGAGTGCCACCCCGCTACAAATTGTCTATGCAGTATCTGTGTTAAAACTGTCAATATCTCGAAAACTAAGCCACTTTTACCAAAGCCAAATTTTGATACTCCGCTTAGTCATGGCCTAACCTACCAGCATGCGCCGGGTTGACGTCGCGTCGGTTTATGGGACACCCTGTATATTACCGTTTTTACCATAGAGCGAGAAGAAAAAACGATGATAACAACTAGTTTCTTGTTGAGAACCCCCCTTAATTTTAAACTTTTTGACATTTTTATTATTTGTTAGCAAATCCGCAAACGCACATTCTGTGAAAATTTTAACTAAGTATCTAGCTCTTTTGGTTTAAAAGTTACAGCCCTAAATAGGTCGGACAGACGGACGGACGGACGGACGGACGGACGCACGGACGGACGGACAACGTAGGCTTAGTACCGTCAGTACCTAATAGGGTCCCGTTTTTACCCTTTGGGTACGGAACCCTAAAAACGTAAACAACTCCATGCCATGCTTACATAGTAACGAACCTCTTTAATTTAATCGTAGGTGTACTATATGTTATGTATGGTGTTGACACAATACGTTTTAACCCTAGAGTAGTCGCGTCCTGCCGTGAAACGCGAGTGATCGCGTGGGGAGCATTTTGCCGCTCATATAGAAAATGATTTTTATGTTACAACCTACCTACCTACTTAAATGAAATAAAATTTAACATTTTTAACGTGCCTTTTGGTTTTTGGAATAATAAATGCTTATACGGACAAGTTCTAACAGAATATAGCATTATTTTTTGTTGGCCGGCACTTTGAAATTTGGACCAAAAATGTATAAAATGCCGATGAGTTCCTTTCTTGAATTTTAGTAACATCTTTATCTCAATCCGCATAAAATAAAAAAATATTTGAGCCTAATAAGAAAATTAAATGTTTTCTTCATCTACGGCATGTGTTTCAGTAAAATAGTCCTGACACATGTACACACGGCAACAGGTCAGGTTACCCGGTTTGGACTTTGAACTATTAAAAGTTGATCGTTGCGAATCGTGCGAAAGGGTGCGGTATGTTGTTGTTGTTTCGTCTTACAGCACGCTGCGCCCGCGTCGGCAGCCGCGTCTATGCAGGCTCTCTTCCGCACTATTTTGTGTTTTGTACGTAGTGTAGTTATGGGTATATGGGGTGCGTAACCTGATGTGTCGCCGTGTGTACATAAAGTGTTCGTTGCACAGTAACTTTGCGCATCTATTGCACTCTTTTTTGGTCCTTCTATTTTTCTTGGATGGACCACTGCACATATTATATACCTTCTCTTTCTGATGGTATTTTCAGATGTTCCGATGGTAAAAATAAATTTCTCATTGGTTTCTGTAACATGCTTAAGTATTAGTATCGACTTCTTATACCTCACACGTCAATCACCTATTTTTTTTAAATCAACTAATTAAAACAAAAACACCCAACCAGAATAACCTAAATAAATATATTATTATTATATTTACATCAAAAAAACAACAAACACGATGAAACTAATAATAATTAAACGTACTGTAAAAAACCATACATGAATTTTACTTACGAGCGTAGTCGCGCAGTGAGTAATTTGCCGCCAAACGCGACACACCTATAACAACCCTTTCTTCGTGAGGTAACCCGCGCACTCAATTTCTTCTAATTTCTAAAATGGGGAGGTGAGATATGTAATGTAGGGGCAGCTACTGGGACGCTTGACTTTGACAAATGCATCGTTTACAAAATACCATTAATTTTTTGACGCAAGCGGCAAAATGCTCATAGCGCGAGCACTCTAGGGTTAAATTTACTTTTTTTTGGCTTGGGTTCAAAAGATTTTGGCCTGTTTTGCTATCCTTGTTTCTAATAGGCAATTAGAAAGAGACACATCGATAAGTGTGAAGTGAGTCATGGAACGCCATGAGCTACAGTGCCTGTCGTCTATACGTTAACGATTTTCGTTGCGTGCGATGAAACTCATGGTGAGAATTATATGTTATCTATTCGCTCAACGTCTTCACTATTACGACTTATTGCATCAAAGCCAGTGTCTAAACACATTATGCCGAAAGTACGCGACCGAAGTTCGGCACGATTACGCCAGCAATGCTATTTGAATGAACGACGACACATTATGCCGAAATTACGTTGCGTTATAGCGTACAGCCGAACTTCGGTCGGGCGTAAGTTCAGCGGCAACTTAGTCTGTAGTGCACACATTATACGCGAGTTTACGCGACCGAAGTTCGGTTCGATTGCCGACGAAAATCCGGGGGCGGGGTGCAGCGGGGAGGCAGTAATGCCCGCCCGAGCCCCGCACCCCGCGTGTCTCTTGCTCGCTCGTTCATTTCGCTGCTTCTGTCTGCGCATGACACACGTGCGAACACCACCGCGCATGCGCGATCTTGTTTACTTTACTTTACTTAGTTACCGTTGCATCTCAAAAAATATAAGCTTCGAATTGTACTTGCGATCATTATTGTGTAGTATCCTACACCTACGTCATGTTTGATTCAGAAAAATTAATTATCGCGGTTGAGTCGCGACCGTGTTTATGGAACAATGGAGATGCAAGCTATAGTAATCGATCAATGAGAAAAATTGCTTGGGAACAAATAGGTGAAGAATTCTACGAAGATTGGAGTACTTATAGTGCCAAAAAGAAAAATGAAACAAGTAAGTTTATAGATTTTATTAAATATTTTTATTATTTATCACAAGCAATCAATGTACAATGCGGTCCTGCCAAACTACCCGCCCCTCATTGTTAAAATATTCCGTAAACTTTTGCCTAACATTAGTGGCATTAGTGATATTCTGATGTGACGATTGTGATGATATTGTTTCTAAGTCGTCTACAAATAATTGATCCTTAAAGTTGTATCCATCACGTTTTCTGACGAAGTTGTGAAGTACGCAAACTGCTTTTACAATGTGAGTTGCAAAATCAGGATAAGTCAAAATTGGAGTATGTAGGATTCTCCATTTATTACACAAAACACCAAATGTACATTCTACACACCTTCGTGCCCTGCTGAGACGATAGTTAAACGTGCGTTTTTCTCTGGTTAAATTATTACCTGGAAATGGTCTCATTAAATGTTTGTCAAGAGCAAACGCTTCATCGCCTACTATTACAAATGGAAGCTTTGGTTCATTTGTGTTAGGTAGTTCTCTATTAACTGGTAAATTTAATGTTCCACTTCCCAAATCGTATTCCCAAATTTGATCTTTTGAAAATGGCACTGTCTCCCTCCCTGCCGTAAGCACCTACATCAACTACAATGAAATTTAGATTGGCATCAGCAAGTGCCAATAAAACAATTGAAAAATATTTTTTATAATTGAAAAAACGAGAACCTGATAGTGCTGGGCACTCAATCCGCACGTGCTTGCCGTCTAGGGCGCCAATGCAGTTTGGAAAATTGGTTGTAGAAAAAAAAATTTCTGCTATGTCGAGCCACATTTCCTTGGTAGGTTCAGGCATTTCAATTGGTTGTAATATCTTCCAAATTACAACACACGTTTCTTTAATTATATGAGCAATAGTTGATCGGCCTATTAAAAAATCTTCTGATAAACTTTGGAAGGTCATTCCAGTTGACAAGTACCTGTGAACAAAAAATAAAATTATTTTTTTCATTTCAGTTGATGACTTACAAAAGAAATGGAAACATTTGAGAGATTACTACATAAGAGAGAAGAAAAAAGACAGTTTAAAGAGTGGTAGTGCCGCGCCAGCCAAGAAAAGAAACACTTCATATTTTCAGATGTTGTCTTTTTTGGATATTACTATAGAACATCGAAATAATGATAGCAACCTCAGTTTACCCGAAGATGAAAATAGTACCAGTTGTGATACGCTACCACCAACTACTAGTCCACCGCTAGTCACTAGTTCGCCATCTCTACCGTCGAACGCACTGACCAATTCTGAGCGTAGGAATAAGAATTTGACACCATTTCAAAAATCTATATTAAATAGAATGTCTGTCAATGAAGAAAATGATCCCGATAAAAATTTTTTGCTTTCATTATTACCTGACATGAAAACAATGACAGACAGTGAAAAATTCGATTTTAAATTTGAAATTATGACTGCAATAAAAAGAATAAAGTATAGCAAACCTACATCATTGTCATCAACTCCATCTACCAGTGCATATGAATATAATCCTTCAAAAATTAGCTCCAACAACAATTCAGATAATTATGGTTATACGACTCGTACTCATGATTACGTAGACGATAGTATCGACTCACCCGCACATTCGCATTATTCAACTGAAGACATTGAAGATATATTACAAACTCATAATATTGAAACTCAATCAGGCTTATTGCCTAATAACAACTCTGATGAAAGCGAATCGTAAATTGCTGCATTTAATAAGCACTCATAATGTCTAGGAGTAATATGAATATAATAATATAAGTGTATACCTATAAATAAATGAAGATTTGCAAATATGGATCATTAATTTACTTACCTTATAGTGACCATCAATCGTTCTGCAGGTGAAATGGAATCTCTGAATGTAGTATCTTTTTTCAAAATGTTGTTACTGATGAGAAATAACAGTTCATCAAAAGATTGTATCGTCATGCGAAAATAATTGAAAAACCTATCGGGAAAGGCTCTGTACTTTGCATAACGTTGAAACTGGCCATCTTGTAGTCTCGTAGAATTCAATGGGTGCACCCAATATTCTTTCCTGTATTTGTCTTCTTCTAAAGCCTCAGCAATTGCTATTACTGTAAAATAGTCCATTTTTCGTTTTTCGCACATCAAAAGTAATAACGGAACCAACGCAAGATCACTTTGTTTCCCCGTCTGTCTGTCCGTGTAGAAATACGGCACAACGCCACGACAGCGCTAGAGACACTGAACAAAGTTACGCAAGTTTACGCAACTGAATTTCTGCCGCGTAAGTTCGGCGCTTATGGTGTGTCATATTACCCGAATACGTCGGAACATGGTCGGAACGTAAACTCAGCCGCGGATCTTCGGTCGCGTACTTTCGGTATAGTGTGTTTAGACACTAAGAGGAAGGAGTCTCTTTGGCTTGGAATAAAGAGACTCCTTCCTCTTAGATCAAAGCCAAAAAAAGTCAATTTAAAAAGTATTGTGTTAATACCATAAAAGGTCAGCGTAAGCGAAAAGTTTTTAATCTAAGATTAAAGGGGTATGGGTAATATTGGCGTCTTTTTTTTTTTCATGCAGCCAGTTACCAAATGTTGTGAGTATTTTAGGGCTATTATTATCTTACATTCTGCTTACATGATTATCAAAAAAAAAATTGTCCTACGGTGTAACGTTTCGGAGATATTTAATATTAAAGTTTTAAAAAATCACTCTAATAAGATCATTAAAAGTTACTCATTTAGGTTTTTTTACCACTTTATTTGTTTTTATAGCCCAGAATTATTAGTTCCAATTATTTGTGACTGATGTGTCGTTTTTGGCGTGATGATTCACGCATATTTTGTGCAGGAACGCACCGCAATCCTCGCTAATTGGCGGTCGCTCGTTTGAATTAGTATAAGTTTCTACGAACTAAATATTGTGGGTACTTAAGTGGGTAAGACTAATAATTCTGGGCTATAAAAATAAATAAAGTAGTAAAGAAACCTAAATGGGTAACAATTAATGAGCTTTTTAGAGTGATTTTTTTTAAACTTTAACATTAAATATCTCCGAAACGTTACACCGTAGGACAATTTTTTTTGGATAATAATGTAAGGTAATAATAGCCCTAAAATACCCGCAACATTTGGTAACTGGCCGCTTCAAAAAAAAAGACTCCAACTTCTATACAAAAATTACCCATAGGCCTTAAAAAGGTTTGTTACTGTAAGCATTGCATGGAGTTTTTTACGTTTTAGTGTTATGTCAGTACATATATTAAAACGTAGTGATTATATTCTCTTTGACATATATAGTGATCTGTGAGTGTTGTGTTTTGATTGAAACCGGATTTATAGTTCAATTTCAATTTATTTCGCAAGAATATTATGACAGACTCCAAGTTTTCATCAACAAATGCATCAGGCAAATCTTGAAGATCTTCTTAACAAACACCATCTCAAACGAGGAGTTATGGAGACGGACGAGTGAGCAGTGTATAGAGAAAGTGATCCTTGCCTGAAGGTGGCAGTAGCTAGGCCATGCATTAAGGAGACGATCACCCATCCATGACACCCACCCCCACCAGGCAAACGAAATAGAGGCTGTCCTAAAATAACCTGGCGCCGCCGCTCGGTGAAAGTTGAAGCCAAAAGCCTTAACATGACCTGAGGGGATATCTACAGTGCTGTCCAAGATCGCAACCGGTGGAGAGCTATTATCCAAGCCCTAAATATACCCCACAGTGACAGGAAGAGAAGAAGATTTAAAGTAGCAGTAGCAGACTTTAAGAATCTACTTAAAAACAGCGCAATGCAAAAGTATATTTTATTTATCTGACAATCTGACATGACAAAACACACGGTTGCTAAGTTACACTAAGAACCATAAAGGAAGAGTCATGCGACCTTCTTAACATCCCCTCTATTTAAATAAAGGCTCCTGCCATATTGCATAGCTTCTGAAGCCGAGGTTTGAAGAGAGGCTTTGTAAGGAAGTCAGCCAGTTGATCGCTGGAGTCTACCTTCTCAACCGTCAGATCCATTTCTAGGACACACTGCCTCACAAAGAAATGTCTGAGCTTGATGTGCTTTGTCCTCTGGTGGGTCTCGTACGGTGGATCATGAGCCAACCTTAATGCAGATTCACTGTCTATGTACAGTGTTGGTATTTTTCTTTTACCTTCATTCTGCATAAATTTTATAATGCGAGTGAGCCATATAATTTCCCTTGCAGCCTCGCTAGCAGCTACAATTTCTGCTTCTGTAGAGGAAATGGCAACGGTAGATTGTCTTTTACTCTGCCACGCTATAGCGCCATTGGCGTAGAGACATATCATGCCGCTTGTTGAGCGACCAGTAGAGCTGTCACCTCCGTGATCAGCATCACTGTAGCACTTTAAACTCTGGAGTGCAGTGGAAGGCTTGTACATAATTCCATAGTTCATTGTGCCTTTAATATAGCGTAGGATTCTTTTCACTTTTCCTACATCTTCAGCTGTTGGCTTATCGAGTTTTCGGGACACTACTCCGACAGCAAACGCTATGTCTGGTCTTGTACCAACCATTAGGTAAGAGAGTGCACCAACTGCTTGACGATATGGAAAGTTATCGACTTCATTGTTATCCTTTGGGAATATCACATCATCTTTCACTATTGGCGTTACAGCTGCTTTGCAGTCCTGCATACCGAATCGTTCTAGTAGCCGTTTTGCGTATCCTTTCTGATCAATTTTTATAGATCCATCAGCTTTTTGATCTATTTCAATTCCTAGAAAATACGAGCCGTTTTTTGTTGTTATTTTAAAACGTTGCCTCATCTCATTCATAAATTTGTCTGTTTCGTCTGGGCTTGCAGAAGCAATAAGACCGTCATCGACGTATAGGGCTAGTATCAGCTTGTGTTTCCCCTCTCCTCTTTTGAACAGACAGGGATCGCTCTCACTTTGTTTGAATCCAATTTTGAGGATGTGCTCGGTAATGGTGCTGTTCCAACAGCGTGGAGCTTGCTTTAAGCCATATAAACTTTTTGTAAGCTTGCAAATTTTTCCGTCATTCTTTGAGTATCCTTCAGGAGGTTTCATGTAAATTTCTTCTTTCAATGTTCCATACAAAAATGCTGTTGAGACATCGAATTGAGAAAGTGAAAGTTTTTCTTGAGCAGCAATGCTGAGTACCGCTCTTATTGTGCTTGTCTTAGCGACAGGACTAAACGTCTCGTCATAATCTAATCCTTTCTTCTGTGAATAACCCTTAATAACAAGACGGGCTTTATATTTTTCTATTGTGCCATCAGGGCCTGTCTTAATCCGGAAAACCCATTTACAGGGTATGGCTTTTCTTCCTTTCGGCAAGTCTACCATTTCCCAGGTTTTATTTTCCTTTAAGGAACTGATCTCGCTATCCATTGCCTTACGCCATTGGTCAGAATCTTTGGATGTCATTGCTTCTTTGAAGGTGCTAGGATCTGTAAGAGGTTGGTCGCATATCGAATTCACGTTGAAACAAACGTTGCAGACAAAATCTGTGTATCTGGCTGGTGGCTTTAGGTTTGAGCGATTTCGTAGCGTCATCCTGCCTTCTGCCTCGATCTCAGATATAGAAAGTGGTGAACCAGTTCTATCTATCTCGCTTTCTGCATCATACATTTGATCTTCTTCGATTATGTCATTTGCCTCTAAATCCTGTAATGGCTCATCCATAGTTTGTTCTGGCTCTGGTGTATCTGCCACAGGCAATCGCGCCTCAAACGCAGGTTCATCTTGTGTTGACGATGGTTCAGTCTCATCTTGTTGATTGTTTAACTTACTATCTCTATCAGCTGGACATTCATCTTGACTTGTTGATGGTTGCTGGTCATCGTGGCTGTCATAAACTGGCAATCCGAAGTTGAAGTTGCTTCGCGGGGCATTGGGTTCTTTGGTCTCTGCAATATGGTCCAGTATGGGATTTTCATCGAAGACAACATCTCTCGACCGTATTAGTTTGCAGGTATCGCTGTTCCATATACGATAGCCCTCATCAGAGTCGTAGCCAATCAGGACACCCTTTTGTGCCTTTTTATCCAACTTCTTCCTTCGTTGTTTTGGAACATGCGGATAACAGTTTGATCCAATTATTCTTAAATGACTTAGTCTCGGCTTCTTATGGTGCCATAGTTCATACGGCGACTTTCCATCGATACTGGTGGGTCCTGATCTATTCAGGATGTACACCGCTGTTGAAACCATTTCAGCCCATAGTGCCGTACAGATATTGGCATGTGCATGCATAAGACTTCGTGCCATTTCCACAACAGTTCTGTTTTCCCTCTCTGTAGGATTCTGCTGTGGGGTATAGGGCATTGTGAGTCGTTGCTTGATGCCTTCTTTGTCGAGTATAGCGTGTACTTTGCCGTTGTCGAACTCGCCGCCATTGTCGCTTAGCAGTTCCTTAATTACAACGCCAGCTGCTTTCACTTCAGACAGCATAAGTGACAGCTTCGCATGTACTTCAGCTTTTTCTCGCATAAAATATACAAATCTGTACCGAGTGTAGTCATCTTTGAAGAGAACAAAATATCTGTACTTTGAAATTGAGTATGGGAAAGGTCCACAGACATCAGCGTATACCAATTCTCCAGGTCGTGTTGCTTTCTCTCTGGTTCCAAACTTTAATACGTGAGATTTACCATAGATGCAACCTTCACAGAGCTCCTTGGTTACTTCCACTTTAATGTCGAACTCTCTTTCTATCAACTTCTTGACGTGATTTTTGTTTTGATGTCCAAATCTTTCATGATAGATTTGCAACAGGTTGGACGTTGTCAGTTGGTTTACATCCAAATTGGGTTTCAGGCATCTAATTTTCAGTTTAAATAACCCTCCAAATTTTTCACGAGTGCCAACAACTTTTGTCTGTCCATCCACTTCCAATGAGCATTCCAATCTGGTGGATTTAAAAATGCTTTTGTCTAATTTATCATGGGCAGCGAGGACTGAGAATAAATTCTTGGTAATGCTGGGTACGTACCAAACATCTTGTAAAAGAATCGGCTCTACTTTGCCTTTCACATCAGCCTCTATAAGAATATTACCACTGCCTATGGCTTTAATACATACGCCATTCGCGCCGGTCACTGTGTGCTGGCTTTTGAAATAGCTAAAGCTTTGGAACATGTCTCCTCGATTGGTGACGTGACTGGTGCAACCATTGTCTACGTACCAGTTCTGGATATCTTTTGTTTCTCCAATTAATGCTTCTGTTGTATGTACCGTCATTGCTGTCAGATTATTCGTCTTTACATTATTGGGTTCCTTGGGCGGTCTGCCATCTAGAATCCACTTTTTACAGCTTCTGACTCTATGTCCCTTTTCTTTGCAATAATTGCACTTTAGGTCCTTCTTGGTAAAATTCTTTTTGTGACCCTTATCGTTCTTTGCATACAAAGCTTCTACATTAGTCTCGTCTTCTGTGACAGCTAAGTCATTCTGACGTAGAACTCTTTCATGTGCGCATAACTGACTTGTCAAATTTTCAACTGAGCGTTCCTTTTTCGAAATCAACAGCCAACTAGATTTGAATCCAAGATATTCTGAGGGTAGGGTGTCTAGGATTTTACATATGAGGAGAATTTCGGGCAATTTGGCCTCATTTTGTATTTCCACACTCATTTCACTCCAGATATTCTTTAAAGCTGACACATGTGATATTATGTCATGATCCTTATCTTTCTTGTAGCTGAAGAATTTCAGGCATAGGTCGTAGGTTTTATCCACACAAGTACCTCCAAATAGGCGCTCTAGTTCATCCCACATGTCTTTGGCTTTGTCAAAGCGTAGAACTTTTTGCAAAATTTCGTCGGACATATTTGTCGTAAATAAAATTAAAATTGCGCTATTCAAGCTTTCAAATTTCTGTAGATCTCCTTCAAATTTAGCCTTTTCATCGGCTGTTGCTGTCGGCGCCAAGGCTGGCTGTGAAATTTTTCCTTCTAAAATTTCCACACATCCCGGCATTGCCTTAAGCACTATTTGAATTTTGTATCTCCAGGTTTTGTAATTCTTGTCAGTCAGGTTTGCAACCTGAACCTTGGAAGCGTTTAATATCGCTTTTTCCATGACTCTGCTACCACTTTAAGAATTTACTTAAAAACAGCGCAATGCAAAAGTATATTTTATTTATCTGACAATCTGACATGACAAAACACACGGTTGCTAAGTTACACTAAGAACCATAAAGGAAGAGTCATGCGACCTTCTTAACAGCAGAATCTAGCTGGACTTGCAATCAAAAAGACAAAAAGAAAATAAGGTGCAGTGAATCACAGTTTGATCTATGGCGTGACTTTGTGAGACTTAGCACCATTTGCATTTTGAGTGATTTGGTGGAAACGCATATAATGCTCTTTTTATCGTATGTAAAATAATAAAACTTTTATCTATAATAATAAGTCATTTATTTAATAGGAAAGTCTTAATTAAATAGAAAATTAAATTATTATTCAGATAACCCAGAACCAGATGCATATAAGTAATGTTAGTAACAATGATCTTACAAACTATTTTAGTTATAAATAAATAAATCCGGTCAAGTACCAGTCAGGCTACTCGCGCACCGAGGGTTCCATACCACACCACCAACATACAAAAACATTTTTTTCTCCGGAACCTTTAGCACGAGACCGACTCACACTTGGCCGGTTTTTATTATTAGTTGTTATAAATTGTAGAGTTTGCTCTATAATCACACCAAGTTTGATACTTGCACCTATTACCGTTTTTACGATTGAGCGAAACGTTGATAAAAACTAGTCTCTTGTATGAGGACCCCCCTTAATTTTAAACTTTTTGTCATTTTTATTATTTGTTAGCAAATCCGCCGCAATAACGCATATTTCGTGAAAATTTCAACTAACTAGCTTTTACGGTTCATAAGTTACAGCCCGAAATAGGTAGAACAAAGGGACTGACGGGCGCACGGACGGACAATGTAGGCTTAGTAATAGGTAATAATAAAAACGGATCCCTGAAAAACAATAATAACAAAAGATTCCCTATCAAACAATGATGTGGGTAGTTACAAGGTGGCATGCAAGCGCACCCATTGCTGCAGCATTGGGGAGTACCATATGTCTGCCAACGCGCGCAGGTTGTGGCTATTAGGGCTGCAGCGCAAACGGCCCAGCTGAGATGCACAGCTTTTGCATTATCGCGTGGAACCCATCACTGTGCGCCTCCGTAAACATATTGGAAGCACTACGGAACATTGGCAGCCCCATCAGTACCCTCAGTTGTTATACTGCACACTTAATGAATTTCACGAGGTGAGGGGGCGAAAAGGGTCCTTTTGACTTTGTGCGCGCATATGAACACTGTAGCTCCTTTGCATATTCCATTCGTCTTCAGATTCAGCTTCTGCTAACATTCTCCAAGCAAAATATACTCTTGTAGACATATTTGAAAAAAAAACTCAACAAATAAAACTGTTTCACGGAGAAAAATTTAGGTGACAGCCGCAACTACTTTCGTTATAGTAAATTACTATGACATCTGTCAAATATGTAACTCATGGTGCCGAAATTGTATGGGAACTACAATAAGTGTAGTGTCATTTTAGTTACATTAACGGCGATAGTCAACTACAGCAACTCATGGTGCGGATTTTAGTCAAATTTTAGTTACATAACTATCCGCCAGAGGCGCTGTACTGAATTCAATACAAATAATTTACGAAAACGAATTTAGTTGCGTTTAATGAATTTACTATAGCAACTCATGGTAGCCCTACAGGAATCGAACCGCTGCCTCGTAATTGAGTTTGCTTGCTCTCTTTCGTGTGGGCTATCATTTCTAAGACCGTCAAACTCACAGATTACCCCCAATAGATACCGCATGATGAAAATTTTGTACACGCCCGAAGTCACCATTTTTGGCGGTAGGCGCGGGTAGCGGGGCACGAAACGATGCAACGTGATTGGCCATTTTAAGGTCGCTCGCGCTGCAAAATCATAGATGTTTGGCGCGCGTCGGCGGCCTTGTATGCGGTATCTATTGGGGGTAATTTGTGAAACTGAACTAATTTCACTATGGAGCTAACATAGAGAAAAAATTTAAAAATCTGCTGCTTCATACCAAACTGCAGTAACTATCTACCTGCTCGATTGAAATGTATAGGAAAGGAGATTCTTTTTGACCTTGTTGTGTGATCATCTAAACAACCCCTTTAAATATTACTAGGGTGTTTAATTACACCTTATAGGTAGATAGATATCGACCAGACGACAACGAATTTAAAATAATTTTGAATGAAGGAATAATTTTATCATTTTTGCTCTTATTTCTCAAAGTTAACTGTATTTAGTTACTGATTCGTACCTAAATGAGGAAGTTATTGACTGGTTGAAAAAAATTATCATTTACACTATGTGATGCTGGATCAATTTACGTAAATTATATAATAATTTGACCGTCCAGGTAAAACTATGAATTAACCGATGGATTTTAAAATCGTACGATTAATGATTTAGTACACAGTTTGATAATAGCAATCGTTTTATCTTTATGAGTTTATAACATATTTTAGGATTCCGTAGTCAAACAAGGAACCCTTATATTTTCATCCTTTCTGTCTGTATGCCCCGCCTCAATTACTCCCTTATTTTCGAACATTAATGAATCGAAAAATTACAGATTATAAACACAAAAACATAAATATGGTACTTAAGTTTTCGACTTTGCTCCAATACAACGAAAAAAGATATCGCGCTATCGTTTCGTTTCAAACTATCCTAAAGCTGCGATTACATTTCCCTACGTATAGGGTCAATTTCGGTAAACATTGCTTGCTTTGATTGCTACACTTTAAATAAAATAGAAAGAACTAATCAGGCAATGTACCCCGAAATCGGCCCTAGATGTATGGTAATGTAAACGCAACTTTAAGTAATTTAGGCTACTGAGTATCTGGTGGCCGGCGTCTGCATCACTCACTACTTATCAATGAATAGGTATACTACTCTGCTTAACTATACAATGGCCTCGATTCGAACTGCCCAAGGAACACGTAAGCTATATAGCAGCTGTACAGTAGCCGCATAAAGGAAATTTCCTTTATGCAGCTACTGTGCTGCTGCTATATAGCTTGCGTGTTCCTTGAGTGTGCCACGACATAACTTAACTAATTTATTCCTGTCACTTCCTAAAATAAGATTAAGAAAAGAGACAGAAAACCAACAGCTGACTTTAGTGCTGTCAAAGTGACGTGACACGCCCAAAAACGCCTTAAATAAGATGGCGTACATTATGATGGCACGCATTATGGTGTAACGTCACTTTGACAGCACTTAAGTCAGCTTTTGGTTTTCTGTCTCTTTTCTTAATCTTATTTTAGAAAGTGACAGGAATAAATTTAGTTAAGTTAAGTCGTGGCACAGTCCGAATCGGTACCAATGACTACGTAACCCTATTACGGGCAAGTCCAACACGCTCTTGGCCGGTTTTTCAGGTTGTTTTTCCGTGTTCTTTTGTTTAACTGATTAAATATAGGTAGCATTTCTCAATGTACTTACTTATCTGTTTCTTGTGTGTTTGTGTATTGTCACCATGATATGTAGAACTATATACTACTAGCTTTTGCCCGCGACTTCGTCCGCGTTGAGTTTGGAAAACCCCAAGCATCCTATGTTACTTCTAATACCTCCAAGAATATGTGTACAAAGTTTCGTGATGATCGGTTAAGTAGTTTTCGCGTGAAAGCCTAACAAACAAACTTACTTTCACATTTATAATATTAGGGATTACCTATTCTGTGACCATGATACCATGCAACTTCTTGTTTGTCACCTTCGAGTGTTAGGTATCATTATAACCTAATCTATTCATGGACTTTGTATAGTAGCTTATTTGAATAAACTTCAAATTCTTCTTCTTATCGTGTTGGCAGAGCCCTGGTGTCAGAGTTTTTTCAGACCGCCTTACGGCCTCTGACGTGGTTTTTATGTAACGACTACTACCACCAGAGAAACAAGAAGTTCACATTAGATTATATTTTCTCTGGCTAAGTATCTCAAGGAGCTGGCGACAATATTATTTTATATTTCTCCGCCATTTAAATAAGACTATTATAAAACCGCAAGCTCGCTCCATACCATAATTATGATGTTTGTCTGTGTGTTGTCAGATTTTCATTAAAATGTTAGTTTTTAAGTTACTATAATGGCTCAAAGATTTC
The DNA here is from genome assembly GCA_922987775.1 of Agonopterix subpropinquella. Lineage (NCBI taxonomy): Eukaryota > Metazoa > Arthropoda > Insecta > Lepidoptera > Depressariidae > Agonopterix > Agonopterix subpropinquella. The sequence continues at coordinate 15,890,905 of OV277698.1, read as the reverse complement.
CATACAAATCTTAAATTAATCATTGAAACTAGTTATATCTAGTAGGAAATCTGACAAACCACAGAGTTGTTGGCTCCTTTGTGGGGGTTGGTCAGTTTGATTGTGTGAGGCACCCTGTTCGATACGTAATTCTATTGTAGTAATCACTTTTTAACTGTCATTTATAATATTTTTTATATCTCTTATCTAAGGGCCTGTTTCACCACTTCTGAGTAAGTTCTTGTTAGCTTATCAGACAGATAGTTTGACATATTTTGTATGAAAGATATGTCAAAATATCTGTCGGATAAGCTAATAAGAACTTACTAAGAAGTGGTGAAACAGGCCTTAAATATAATACCTAATTGTTACATGACTTTTGTAACATGGGGTTAAAAATTATATTTTGCAGTATACTTTTAACTTTATAAAATCGTTCGTTCTTGTTTTGTCTCTGTGTATGTAATTATAAATATACATGATATGTATACAAGTTTAACAAAAAATTATGGTGAAATGTGTAAATAAATTTTCTGATTTGTTACTTAGGTACTCTAACAGTTTGGATGAGGAAAATAATATTATACCACATATAACTTTGTAAATTTTACATTTATTTTTTAACCAAACTTAACTAACATTTTATTATTCTTAATATTCAATCACAAATCACTTTATATACAAAATTATTCCATTCGTTTTTCTTCGAATAATAAACAAGATTAACATTACAAGGTGATACCAAATGAACGCAAAATCAGAAATTAAACAAAATAACATAACAGATCAAAACAGGATTATTTTGCAATAATATAATTTCGTAGGTAATTAAAATGTATACTATCTTATTCACCAGCTAGCTACCTAAATCCACTCCATACTTCATTGAATCCTGAATCATACATAATTATGATTAGTAGAGGCGTTTAGGCACAAGTGAGTAAAATTTTGATAAAAGCAAACCACTTGGCATGGGTGTTCCTTAGGTCAATAGAAGCCGATTAAGATCGGTAGGCCGCGGGAGTCCCCCCTCTGGTCCGGTAGGGGGGGGTTCAAAGATGCGCTCCGACCGGCCACATTCCACTACTAATAACAGAATTAGTTTCGATAGTAGGTCAAGTTTGGTATCGTTTTCGGATAAATTGAGGATGTACAATTCGTTTCTGATATAAAAAATGGTAGTATGTAGAATGGTTTTTGAGATATTAAAAAAAAAAACGAAATCGCAAGTAAAAATTTATTCTTCAAGTCATCATAACTATTAATGGGGCTTCATTTTCGGAACACAAAAAATACGCCATAATAGCCCGGTTAATACAGATTATGAAAAATATAACTTATTACCATCTCTTCATACAATAAATTGTAGAAAAATTTTTTGAATGTCGTGCGCCGTTTAATTTTTTGTCACTCGCTATGTTATGACGAGCACCCGACGTTCCTACTGTGAACGTAAATTAAGCTAAAAATTGGTTAGAATAGTGGGTTTGGATCGGTTGAGCAAAATAAGCCTTGATTTTTACCCCCTAGGGATTCAATTTGGGGAAATACCTTCTCCGTAAGCCTGCAAAATCGTAACATACTCGGGTATTTTACTGCCAGTTTAGCTAATAGGACAAGTTTGATATCCTTTTTGAGTAATTTTTGGATAAAGAATTCATTTTTTATATCAAAAGTCTTTTATAGAATCTATCTTTTTAGAACCATTGGTGAAGCAGTTTGAGTTATATTTATAACTAGCGGCCCGTCCCGGCTTCGCACGGGTGGACGTCTAATCTTTTCTAGCAATAAATATAGCCTATGTTACTCAGGGTGAATGCAGCTTTCTAATGGTGAAAGAATTTTTTAAATCGGCCCAGTACTTTTTGAGCCTATTCATTACAAACATACAAACATACAAAAATAGGTACTAATCTTTCCTCTTTACAATATTAGTGTAGATATAAAAATTCTAGATTTTTGTCTTTTGAGTCTTCGTAATTTTTACAAAAGCCGAAATTGTACATAGCTATAAAAAAATACTTGATGAATGCTTGTTTAACACAGATTTAATAAAAATATAACTTTTTAGAACCATTTCTATCGAGATAAGTATTGCAGAAAAATAAATGTTAACACCGCGCAAGTTAGTATTTTCACCCCTTTCATTTCAACCGACGCCGACGATCCACACTTCAACTGGACATTACATTATAAATTTAAAATCTGCTTAAATTTATCATAATAGGAGGAAGCCTTTTCTCTTTATAAACCTAATTTTTGCGCTTTAGTGGTTTATTTTGTAGAAGTAGCCGATGAACTAAGTAATACGACCGAATGTTTTCTTTTTCTTAGTTAAACTTCTTCAAGACATACAAACTTGTGTTAAATAGTTTGTTTTTGTATTTCCGATTTATTCGAGCTAGTAAATATTATGGTATCTAAGTTTATTACTATGAAATTATGAAAGCTACATACATACATACATAAGCTCACGCCATTCCCAAGGGGGTAGGCAGAGAGCACGGACCGCCACACGCTACGACTCTGACATACTTCTTTAGCCTCATTGACATCATACATATTTTCATGCTGCTTTCATTGAGGGTGCTACGCACTTGTCCTTTTCGGAAAAGATCATTGATTTGATCGTGGTATGTTTTCCTCGGACGGCCCCTCCCAACACTTCCGCTCACCTGTGCTCGATAAATTTCATTCGTAAGCCTTTTTTCATTCATTCTGAATGAATTATGAAAGCTAGTAAGATTAAAATCTGAATTCAGATTGTAAAATAAAAATATTGTAAGCATTTAAAAAAAATACATACAAACATTCATCATTAACCAAACCTAAACTCGATAAATAGTAACATCTAATATAAACCCATGCCACACCCCGGACACTGCCTACAAAAAACTGAAGACATCCGAACTGAGAATAGTAAAATATTCGGCCGTAGCGTAGGTACCAATGTACCCCTAACTTAAGGATAATAAAAACGAGTGTAATAAAGAAAAATAGCTTCATCCGAGTCTACTATTATTATGATTTTTAATAGATTTTACATTCATACAATTATAATCATTCATTACAAGTTGAAGTATGGATGGTGATTAAATGTGGTGAAAAATAATAACTTGCGCGGTGTTAACATAAATTTTATTGCAATGTCTTGATAATATATCTGTGTACAAGCATTCCTCAAGTATTTTTATAGCTAGATACCTATGTAAAATTTCGGCTTCTTTAAGGCTATTCTACCGTTGGCGCGCTCCATACAAACGTAGTATGGTGATATTTTCAATACTATCTAATTAAAGTAAATAACCGAGTATGTTACGATTTTGCAGGCTTACGGAGAAGGTATGTCCCGAAATTGAACCCCTAGGGAGTAAAAATCAAGGCTCATTTTGCTTAGCCGATCCTAATCCACTATTCTAAATAATTTTTATCTGAATTTATGTTCTCAGTAGCAACATCGTGTGCTCGTCATAACATAGCGAGTGACTCAAATGCAAGCGGCGCGCGACCTTCAAAAAATTTTTTCTTCTATTTTTTGTATGAAGAGATGCTAATAAGTTATATTTTTCATAATCTGTATTAAACAGGCTATTATGGCATATTTTTTGTGTTTCAAAAATGAAGCCCTTTTAACAATTACGATGGCTTGAAGAATAAATTTTTACTCGCGATTTCGATTTTTTTTAAATATCTCAAAAACTATTCTACATACTACCATTTTTTATATCAGAAACGAATTGTACACCCTCAATTTATCCGAAAACGATACCAAACTTGACCTACTATCGAAACTAATTCTGTTATTAGTAGTGGAATGTGGCCGGTCGGAGCGCATCTTTGAACCCCCCCCTACCGGACCAGAGGGGGGACTCCCGCGGCCTACCGATCTTAATCGGCTTCTATTGACCTAAGGAACACCCATGCCAAGTGGTTTGCTTTTATCAAAAATTGCAAACTTGAGCTGTTTTTCGATCTAAACAACCCAACTAGATTAAATTGATTAAATAGAACATTATACACCACTAGTTTTCAATTACTAACAATGAAACTAAAAGGAACAAGGGTCGGAAAACGAGAAAAATTGATGGGTCTCCGATAGAAAATCGATCCTCTGATCCGCACATGTTTTAAGTGAAGGTCCAAAAAAATTCCTTCTTTCTGTGACCCATGGTTCTTAGGGGTAGTTGTTTAGTTTCATTGTCTCCAATCAACATCTCCTCTTAATTAAGTGAATATTTGCATGCCATATAATTTAGCTGGATAGAAAAAACTTTGTACCTACCTATTATTGTAACACCCTATTGTACCTACCTATTCAATGCAAATAAACAATTTCAATTTCAATTTCAATTTCAATTTCATAAACTCTTAAATCTATGGTAGTAATTTAAAATTTGTGGTGTATACTTGAATCCTTCTCCCTCGCGAAAGTGGTATATTGCAACTACCTATACTCATAATTTTGTTTGGTTAGATTCTGTCAAATATATTTTTAGCACATTTCATGTGCATGTGTAAGTATAGGAAACCCTAAATAACACTACTTATACTAAATTAAGGTCCTGTTTCACCACTTCTTAGTAAGTTCTTATTAGCTTATCCGACAGATATTTTGACATATCTTTCATACAAAATATGTCAAATTATCTGTCGGATAAGCTAACAAGAACTTACTTAGAAGTGGTGAAACAGGCCCTTAACCTATAAGAATTATATTAAATGGTATTTACATACATAAAAAATCTCACTAAAATAATTCCTTACGTGGTGCTTAGAATCCTTCCACGAGGGAATGAGGGGCTCGGTGGTGTTTGATGGCGAAACATCGGAACCGTTCGACGTTTGTAGGGGCGTCCGCCAGGGGTGTGTTCTCGCACCGACCCTCTTTGGAGTATTTTTCTCATTGCTCCTTAGAACAGCATTCGGTGGCGAGCAGCACGGTATTCACCTTCACACCAGACGGGACGGGAAGCTTTTTAACATCTCCCTTCTGCGGTCGAAGGGGAAACGTGACGATGCGTTTATCGACTCGCTCCTGTTCGCCGACGATGCTGCTTTTGTAGCCGAATCTCCGCTTGAGCTCCAATCCCAGCTGGACAAATTTGCTTCTGCATGTTCTCTCTTCTCCATGTCCATAAATGCCAAAAAGACCGTTGTGCTGGCGCAGGGAATTGACTGTACTCCAATGATCCTGTTGGACGGATCGCCCCTGGAGGTCGTCGATCGATTCTGTTATCTTGGGTCGACCGTGTCGAACAATCTCTCACTGGACGTGGAGATCGGTTCTCGTATCGGCAAGGCGGCCACGACGTTCGGAAAATTCAGTGCAAGAGTATGGGATAATAAACATCTAACTACCAAGACTAAGATGGGCGTGTACCAGACATGCATCTTGAGTGTACTCTTGTACGGAGCTGAGACCTGGACGTCGTATGCAAAACAGGAGAGACGGCTGAACACCTTCCACATGCGCTGCCTTCGGAGTATCTTGGGCATACGTTGGCAGGATAAGGTGACAAACGAGAGGGTACTTCAGGTTGCACAGCTGCCTAGTATCACCGCTCTTCTCAAGGAGAGGCGGCTTAGGTGGTTGGGGCACGTACATCGTATGGATGACTCTCGTTTGCCAAGGCGCATCCTTCTTGGTGAGGTCGCAGATAAGAAGAGGCCAGTCGGAAGACCCATGCTGCGATTTAAGGACTGCGTCAAGAGAGACCTGACCGCTTTCGGAATCAGCCCCACAAATTGGGAAGAGCACGCGGAAAATAGAGGAGGCTGGAGAGGGAAAACAAGAGAGGGTCGGACTACTCATGACGAAGCCTGGTTCGCACACCTGGCTGAGAAACGTGACAAAAGGCATAATGCTGCCACAATCCCTTCGTCATCCACCGGCGTACAGTTCTATTGTAGAGGCTGTGGACGTGTATGCGGCTCTCGTATAGGACTGTACAGCCATGAGAAAAAGTGCTTCTCCAAAAACACTGATTAAATCATCTGCAACAGATGTAAAGGCCTATGATGATATACTCATAATTTTGTTTGGTTAGATTCTGTCAAATATATTTTTAGCACATTTCATGTGCATGTGTAAGTATAGGAAACCCTAAATAACACTACTTATACTAAATTAAGGTCCTGTTTCACCACTTCTTAGTAAGTTCTTATTAGCTTATCCGACAGATATTTTGACATATCTTTCATACAAAATATGTCAAATTATCTGTCGGATAAGCTAACAAGAACTTACTTAGAAGTGGTGAAACAGGCCCTTAACCTATAAGAATTATATTAAATGGTATTTACATACATAAAAAATCTCACTAAAATAATTCCTTACGTGGTGCTTAGAAACTTTGCTATTCACAACACTAATGTCCTGTTTCACCACTTTTGGATAATTTCTTGTTAGCTCATCTTCTGGCAGCTCGTTTGATATATTTTGTATAGAAATATGTCAAATGAACCTGTCAGATAAACTAACAAGAACTTACCAAGAAGTGATGAAGTGGTGAAGTCGGTTGATGCTCCAACGTTAATAACAATATTTTGATTTATTCCGTAGCTTGTATTGTAAGACCTTGCTTCTTGCCAAATTTCATGATTCAAGGTCAAAGGGGTCCTATAGGTTTTGATTTGTAAGTTGCGAGTATCAAAATATTACATAATAAATAGCCGTATCATTTACCTAACTTTAATTTTTTACACCTCCAACCTCCAAGGTTACGATACCTTAGTAGACCCTAGTAGTTCATCACCCGTTTCCGAGAAAAAGGTTCTTGACGGACAGACAACCAGACACACAGACAACAAATTAGTCCTTTAAGGGGCCATAGGTTCAGACGAATATTTTCTATGAGAAACGCGATTGCCCAGCCCGCCGAAAAGTACGTGCGGGTGCCATATTTTCGATTAAAAAGAGTTAACAAAAGTACTTTTAACAGATTTTTTTTATGATTTCACTAGATAAACTAATAGTGAATATGTGAGTATAAATACCAAAAATCTGAAACTATTTTAAGTTCTTCTCAGGTGAGAAAAATGGTTAAAAATACATGAAAATACGTCATCTTTGTGACGATTATCTAACGAGCGAAGTAATTCCAATCGTGTATTCAATATTTATGATTTCACTAGATAAACTATCCAAGAATACTGAGGTATGATTTTGGTTTCGGTAAATTGTATAAATCTAGTCGAAACATGAAAAATAAAAGATGCCTCCAAGGCGTTTTGTCCTACCATAGCGTCTTAAGGATTCAATTTTTTTCCTTTGGAGGTATGGAACCCTAAAAAAAGCCTCGGTGCACTGCTTTAATAGCTAAACATTTTTTAACCATCGATAGGTACTTTTAAACGAAAAAAATCAAAGTTTTGTTTTATAAGTGGTGGTTTCAGGGACGGTCTCATTGTTTTCACTTTTTTCATTATTTGGTGGAGCATAATACTGATCCAGAGCTTCTAGCTTCTTCGATATTGCTGTCTCTTTCCTCTCTTCTGTTTCTAGTGCTTTCTTTCTCGACTGACTTAGTTCTCTTCTGTGCTGGATAAAGAAAGACCTGTAAAAAAAAGAACACTGCTTTAATAATCATGTGTTTGGTTATATAAAACCATTTATTTAATTTCGAATATTCCTGGGTAAAATCTAAACAGTGGACCTAGCATGCCAACCCCGAGAAAGCGACAAAAATCGAAACGAACGTGCCTCTGTCTTTGTTACTTTGCGTATGTGAAAGCGAACACACATGACCGTTTTCTCGCTTTGTGTTTCTGGACATGCTAGCCCTACAGCACAGCTCGGTTACTGCATATAAAAAATTGAATTTGACAAGATGACGTCAGCACATGCGAAACCAAAGAAATGTGCGAAGTAACCAGAGGGTTATTTATTCGTAGTTTCTAAACAATTAAACATTTCCAAAAAACTAGAATGTCACATTGTATTCATGATTCGCTTTCAATTTATCGAAACAATACGGATTATTATGTATTATGCTTGTAGTTATTATTGTTAAAAAGGCAGTTTTAAAGATAATAACTACAAACGTTATAAAAACAAATCCGCAGTGACTCGATAAATTGAAAATCTGCAATTACTATAATGTGACATTCTTGTTTTTTTAATAATGTTCTTTAATTGATAAGAAATAAAAAAATACGATTGAGGGCAGCACAATAGGCTCGACCTGGGTAAAGAATTCTTTTGGGGCAATGCATTTGAAGTAGATATTTTATGCCAATTTTCTTTTAAGGTAAAATTATTAGCAATCTTGTAAAGAACGGTTTGACTTACGAAAGTATAAAACTTGCAGGAATTATAAGCGCTGCACTAATGAGGAACACTGTGCCAGGGAACACCTGGAGCGTTTTCATATACAGCCAGGAGTACAATGGATGGAAGAGCAGGGATGCCAGCGTCTCCGTCAGGGAGAAGAGGGAGTTCATTTTAGCTGTAACAGAGAACGAATCAGTTAAAACAATGAACAATACACAAGAAGCAATTCTGAGCGTTCGGGGGCTCGTTGCGGTGAAATATGGATTCTCAATTATGATAGTCTGGGTTTGAATCCGCACGGACGACATGCCATGTACCAATGAGTTTTTCTAACTTACGCACTGCCAACTGCATGTCTAGTATGATTTCTCTATACGCGCGCGACATGCCTTCGCTGCATACAAAATAACTTGTTCCCGCGCTTTTCGGAGAGCGAAAGCCGCGCTTGCCGCGACTTGTAGTATGGAAAATAGCCGAGTCGCGCGCAAGTAGAGAAATCATGCTAGGGGGTCTGTTCCCACGCTTTTCGGAGAGCGAAAGCCGCGCTTGCCGCGACTTGTAGTATGGAAAAAAGCCGAGTCACGCGTTATTAGAGAAATCATGCTAGGGGGTCTGTTCCCGCGCTTTTCGGAGAGCGAAAGCCGCGCTTGCCGCAACTTGTAGTATGGAAAATAGCCGAGTCGCGCGCAAGTAGAAAAATCATGCTAGGGGGTCTGCTCTCCCACGGTGAAGGAAAACATCGTAAGGACTGCATACACTGAAGAAGAAATTGTGATGCGTATGTAATGTGAAGTCTACTAACCCGCATTGGAAGCGGATTAACGCCTATACAACCTCCTTGCGGGTAGGCCTGTGCTCTGCAGTGGGACATTATGTACGCTGATGATGATGAAACAATTCCGTACACGAAATATTTTCACCGTGTATCTTCATAGAGTATAGAGCTCCATTATTTATTATTATTTATGGTTTTGGGCCTTGACAGGCTTGCTAAGCCTGTGCCACGTAGACCATCGCTTGTCCTTTATGAACGCCCTTTTTAAAATTCCTTACCAATCCCCACTGCGGCCAGAAATCGCGTATCTCATCTGGTGTCAGCACCTGCCTACCCAGATGAGTACTGCGTTTGTACATCAGGGGGCCACAGTCACATAGGAGGTGCAGAGGAGGTTCCATCTCCTCCTTGCAGAATCTGCAGCCTTGCGAAGGGCAAGCTAGAGCTCCATGCGTGCGGTTTATTTTTACGGACATTTCAGCAGAGCGGTCTGTCGTCTGCGCAAGGCCTTACAGATTTAGAGATGCTTTATGCTTCAACGAAAATAGAAATTCCTTGACCCTGTGTCTATCTAACTCATAACCTCACCTTTAGATAAAGGAGCAAAACCATTCATGTTGTAGTCTGCTACGAAAAAACTCTACGAAAATAATTTTAAGAGTCAATGTTAAGAGGATATAAATGTTAGCGCGCTCCATACAAACGAAGTTAAAATATATTTTGGGTATTAACTAATCAAAGTCAATGAATATGTTTTAAACACGATCTGGAAACTAATATCCGTGCATGTGGTTCGTCAGATTTTCGTTAAAATGTAAAGTTTCAAAGTAACAGTGGCTCAAAGATTCCTATACACATGTTAAATTAATTATAGCATTGCGACTGCAAATTTTAACGGAAATCTGACCAACCAGAGGCACAGAGACGTGTTTAAAATATTTCATTGACTTTAATTGGTTGTTATTGAAAATAGGATCTAACTTCGTGTGTATGCAGCGCGCACGCTCCGGTACTATGTATAAAGCGTAAGAGAGGATAGACGTTTGTTATAATTATGTTGAGAAGAACCTTACCAGTTTCCTGCTTCTCCACCAACTTGGATATTATTGAACGTAGTGACGTGAATGTTGTTGCGTTGAAGATCTCAACAAGAGGCACTGAAAATTTTAATTAAATTGGGTTAGGAAATAGAAGAATTATAGAAGCTGAGGTAATACTATAAAAATACAATTGATAGGTACCTATTAAAACATAAAAAAATGCCTGCATATTTTCAGGTTCTTAGGGCTGTAAAATGGAATAAAATTTTGAACAGAGAAATATGTTATGTGTTGTTTTGTGCATAGTTTTCAATAACAATTTTTACCCGCAACTAAGGCTTTTATTTGAATTTATTATACATTATACGCATGGAGAGAACGGAGGGAGGCCTTTGCCCAACAATGGGACAACGACGGCTGATATAATAATAATAATAATATTGCTGAGGAGTACATTAGTGGATATTACATTTTGTATTGGTTTTGTGGGTATTTCATTGTTATTTAACTTGGCGCATTGATATAGCGTTGAGTGGCGAGGGATTTAGGATCGGGGTTCCAAGACAATGACAAAAATACTAACCCAAGAACATTTCTAGATCTGTCCTCACAAATGCTATCCAGACATCACCGATAAACTTGCTGGTCACTGATATCAAACACAGCATAGAGTCGTCGATTTGCAGTTTTTTACTCAGCACCGTTATTGAGAACATAGCTCCTGGAATAATAAAGAGAACTGGTCAAATGTGCGATATAAGGACTTGAAAAGAGGTAGAATAGCTTATGTTTGCCATCGAGAAAATGGATCCATAGTACAAATTATTTAATAATGGTACATAAACAATAAACACTATAAAATTAATCTAAATAATACCTAACGTAAAACATAAAAGCAGATGAGCATACTAAACCTAAAAATTACAGATAATACACGCACGTTATACGTCGGGCTCTTGTCTCAGCGAACATTCCGGCAAAGTCCGAACCATACGGAATTGTCCGCACTGATGGCAGGAGGCCCGACGGGTTAACGCTCATTCCTTGGCGACAGGGGAAAAGCTTGGTGTGGGATGTGACTTGCGTGGACACCCTAGCTCCGTCTCACGTCCAGGCCACTTCTGAGCGCGCTGGTGCTGCTGCTGCGGGTGCTGAGGTCGAGAAGTGTCGAAAGTACCGCGATCTGGCCGGCAGCTACATATTCACGCCAATAGGTTTTGAGACGCTGGGTCCTTGGGGCCCAGAGGCCAAAGCATTCCTTGCAGACCTATCGGGGCGTCTCAATGAGTCCTCTGGTGACTGCAGAGCTGGTAGCTTCCTGGCACAAAGAATCAGCCTCACCATCCAGAGGGGGAATGCTGCTAGCCTGTTGGGCACCATGTCTTGCGGCGACGCTCTGGAGTGCGTGTATTATCTGTAATTTTTAGGTTTAGTATGCTCATCTGCTTTTATGTTTTACGTACAAATTGTTAAAATTGTAGCATTCCTATGTTAGGAACTTTAACTTTAAAAAGGGCGATGACAAAGGACCAGCGGTGGTCTACGTGGCACAGGCTTAGCAAGCCTGTCAAGGCCCAAAACACCCAAATTATAATAATAGGAACGCTGGTCTAGCTGATCTTAGAGCGATGCTCAAACTCAAAATCATTTATTCAATATTATTGAGCTCCTAAATCTTTTTTTGAAGCTACCACCGCACCGCGTCGGAACGTGTTGTCGCTGTAGAGAAGATACGGTCAGAAACTCTACAACATGAACATGATACGACTTATTAACTAATAAATTCTTAAGCTAAGGTTATGCAGAATGCTGGTATGCAGGATGACTTATCGTCGGGACAAGATTTAATAAAGTATTGAAGCAGAACTGCTGCAATAATTATTACTTTGGTTCGCGGCTTAGATCAAGAATGAAATTTAACAAGGTACACAATCCATGATCGAAAAATTACAGATTCAAAAGTATTCAAAAGATGTTCTGAGAGAACTTTTGTCTGCTTCATGCTTCATCTCGCTGACAGTACTTAATCATGTCAATTCGGATCAAAACTTATTTAACACGAGGCTATTTATAATACTCGTATTAGTTTGCATATTTGATCAATGATTCGCGGCTATTTTCTTGCTAAATAAAATACATGCTTTAACCCGATTATATTCCATCTTTAAAATTAAACCTCATTAACTAAGTAGGTACCTAGGTACCTATATGGTAATTTCCATTTTGTGTTTGTTACATTATTTATTCTTTTGAATTTAAACCTCATTAATTATGATCTACCTATTAGGCTTTAAACGTTTATTTTGTTATTGTTGTGTTTTCGTAACTAGGATTGCATAAATAAAGAATAATATGCTAATTATGCTTGCTTATCTTTTTGAATTTCCTATGAAGTAGTGCTTTCTTTTTTGTTTCACGTGTGTCCTTAAATGATCAGCCAAATAAATTGTTTAAACATAAGCTTTGCTTTCGAATAGGGATAGCAAATTAAAGTTGTAGGGGCTTACAAAGGAACATGGAGGCTTAGCTGGTGTAACTACTAGCATAATAGTTGTATAGCGCCTAAAGTACAAAGTCCTGTTGACATTTGATAGCACATTTAATAACTACAGTATTTATTTAATAACTGTACTTGACAATGCAGTTTGTCTTTATCGTTTTTGTTTGCTTTTGCAAACCACTAACCCATATTTATTGTGTACGCAGTAAGGTGATCATCAAACGTAGTTACACACATACTCGTAGGTACTTTATACATTAAATCTAAAAGCGCACACAGGAGAAGGTTTTTAGCACCTCATTTTTCAATTTTTTACTGTGGTAGCGGTAATTTGTGTCTAAATTTAAATGCGGTTAGGCTAATTTAATTGCTACGCCAAATTTCAAGTTCTTGACAAAAATCTATAGATAAAATAAAAACCGCAATAAAAACACAGACAGATAGACAAATGCATCATCTTTAAAGTTTTGTTTTAAATAGTTGTAGTTCGGAAAATAAATTAAATAGATTAGTTAGACAAAGAGTCTAAAATACATAATCTCACGGTTAAATGCACTTTAGGGGTGGTCAGAAACATTACTACAACTGTCAACTGTGTTTTAAACAGGCAGTTGTTCCGTGACTGACTGAATGACTGACTGACTGACTGACTGACTTACTGACTGACTGACTGACAGACAAAGACAACGCCTAAACCGCTGAATATATAAACATGCCATTTGAAATATATATTTTACAGAGGATGTAGGATGCACTAAGAAAGGATTTTTCGAACATCTACCCCTAATATTATAATAGGTATTCCATGCGGAAGAAGTCGCGGGTCAAAATCTCGTCTAGATATAACTTTTAAAAATATATATTTGTTTCTAAAGTATTAATAAAACCGGTCAAGTGCGAGTCGGGCTACTCGCGCACCGAGAGTTCCGTACTACACCACCACAGAACACAACATTATTAACAAAGAAAAAAAAAACTTTTTTTGTCGGGACCTTTAGCGCAAGATCAACTCACACTTGGCCCGTTTTTAGTAATTGTTGTTATTCTGTAGAGTTTGCTCTAAAATCACACTAAGTTCGACGCTTGTATGTATTACCGTTTTTACGATAGAGCGTGAAGAAAAAAACGTTGATAAAAATTAGTTTCTTGTTGAGAACCCCCCTTAATTTTTAACTTTTTGTCATTTTTATTATTTGCTAACAAATCCGCCGTAATAACGCATAATCTGAGAAAATTTCAACTATCTAGCTATTACGGTTCAAGAGTTACAGCCCTAAATAAGTAGGACGGACGGACGGACGGACAACTTAGGCTTAGTAATTGGTCCCGTTTTCACCCTTTGGGTACGGAACCCTAAAAATTATATCATTATTCCTAAAAGGACCCTTGCCAAAGTCAAGTGCCCGTTGCACTTGAACTAGATTTACATGTGGGTCATTTTAAACTGTTATAGTACTTATATAATTATAATTAACCGACGAAAAAACAAAAGACGGAGGAGGTTCTCAAGTCGACGCGTATATTTGTTTTTTTTTTATGTATGAACACGCATAACTTTGTACAGAGTAGTCCGATTTCGATAATTTTTTTTTTGTTTAGTAGGTCATACTTCAGAGGTGGTCCCATTTTAATTTGGTGAAGATCTGGTAAAGGGCTTCGGAGATAGACAATAAAACTCCGCAAAAAATCTATGACATATCATCGACGATTGAAATAAATGATCCGATAACTTCTTACAGAGTAGTCCGATATTGATAATTTTTTTTTGTTTGGTAGGTCGTACTTCAGAGGTGGTCCCATTTCAATTTGGTAAAGATCTGGTAAAGGGATTCGGAGATAGACAATAGAACTCCCCTAAGATCTATAGCATATCATCGACTATGGAAATAAATGATTCGTGTTCATGTTCCCTTTTAGGTCATACTTCAGAGCTGGTCCAATTTTAATTTGGTGAAGATCTGGTAAAGGGCTTCGGAGATAGACAATAGAACTCCTCAAAGATCTAGAGCATATCATCGACTATTGAAAGAAATGATTCGTGTTCATGTTCCCTTTTAGGTCATACTTCAGAGGTGGTCCCATTTTAATTTGGTGAAGATCTGGTAAAGGGCTTCGGAGATAGACAATAGAACTCCTCAAAGATCTAGAGCATATCATCTACTATTGAAAGAAATGATTCGTGTTCATGTTCCATTTTAGGTCATACTTCAGAGGTGGTCCCATTCTAATTTGGTGAAGATCTGGTAAAGGGAGATATACAATAGAACTCCTCAAAAATCTATAGCATATCATCGGCGATTGAAATAAATGATTCGTGTTCATGCTCCCTTTACATTTACAATGAATATGTTAACCCAATATAACACCAACACTGAAAATTTTGAAATAAAAAATTTACTTCAAAACTAAAAAGTACCTACTAAATAATAATATAACCAGCGTATTTTAAATTCGCATCTATCAGAACATTAATTTGTTTTTTGGATTCTAAAACAATAAATTACTGTAATTTTTAAAGAAAAAACATATTTTTTACGAAATTTTATTGTTTTATTTGGTAGGTAGGCTACCAAATTTTACACGTAAATTACAGAATTTTTATAAATTGCTAATAAAGTTACATTAATACATTTTGTTCTTACAAGTTAACAAAACAACTTCCTTATATAGTTACATAATTTGCCATAAGGCCAGAGGGTACGCAGAGATTTGTTGCATATGAGTGCACAGTGCACGCTAAAGCGCGCTCGTGTGTTGGTGTGTTTGTTTATAATTTGCTAATAAAGTTACATTAATACATTTTGTTCTTACAAGTTAACAAAACAATTTTTGGTTTTGTATTTTAATTTTACTCAATCTTACTCAGCTGCTGATGCTTAAAAAGTAAAACTGTGATTAAAGCATCAGCTTCCTTATACAACGTGTTAATAAATTAGCGCAAAACCTCATACACCCCAACTGATTAATAACAAAAGAATTGGATTGAAACAATAATTTCATTATTTTGATACTTAAAATTTAGAGTTATTCACATTTTAAGTTCTGAGGCAAAAATGATTTGTTATCATTTCAGCAATGAATGAGAGCGCTAACGTACTCATGGATACATTTTAATAATCTTGTTTTGGTAGTAAGTAAGGTGAGTGTGCCCGTGCGGTGGGTTGACATAGGGTTCAGTAAATTTTAAATTATACGAAAAAATTATTTAAAGTTTTGAAAAAAATTACCTTTGTTGAAACCATGATAATTCGATTTTCCTCTCGATTCTAAACAAACTACTTTCTAGTTTTGCGTTAATTCGTTAACACGTTGTATAGTTACATACTTTGCCATAAGGCCAGAGGGTACGCAGAGATCTGCTGCATATGAGTGCACAGTGCACGCTAAAGCGCGCTCATGTGTTGGTGTGTTTGGATGTGTTTGTGTTTGTGTGTGTGGGGGTGTGTGTGAGTGTGGGGGTGTGTTTGTGGGTGTGTGTAGGCAGGGGTTGGATGAATACGTGTGACAAAATAATTATAATAAAATGTTTATGTGCACCCACTTATCCAGCCCTACGACTTACGTCTTGGGATCACTTTATAAGCACATGGATAAGTGGATCACAAGTGGAGGATAGGAGGAAAAAATATTCAACTAAACTTCTTACTCGCATGCGTGAACCGTCCCTCAATCGTATACAACGTGTTAATGAATTAACGCAAAACTAGAAAGTAGTTTGTTTAAAATCGAGAGCAGAATCGAATTATCATGGTTTCAACATAGGTAATTTTTTTCAAAATATTAAATAATTTTAAAGCAAAATTTAAAATTTTCTGAACCCGATGTCAACCCACCGCACGGGCACACCCACCCTACTTACTACCAAAACAAGATTATAAAAATGTATCCATGAGTACGTTAGCGCTTTCTTTCAGTGCTGAAATGATAACAAATCATTTTTGCCTCAAAACTTAAAATGCGAATAACTTTAAATTTTAATTATCAAAATAATTAAATTATTATTTCAATGTTATTATTTTGTTATAAATCAGTTGGGGTGTATGAGGTTTTGCGCTAATTCATTAACACGTTGTATATCTTATTCTTATAGGCTCATCATCAGGTTCTCTCAGTTCGATATCACCATCTTCCTCACTCCACATACTATTTGGAATCGTTTCGTATCGCACAGCAAATTCTGCCAGACTTATATTTTCTAGCTCATCAGGCCTCAACACAGGGTGTAACAAAACTCGCCGGCGGGGGACAGGACGTAAAGGCTCTGCTGGTCTCCCAGTCCCCTGCCATCCGGGCGAAGATGGAGTGCCGCTGGGTTATTTTAGTGGGTATACCGGTGACACGCACCGGGGAGTCCCACATACCCCTCCCATCCCCCAACGGGAGGGGATACATAATGCATTTTTTCCCAGCGTCAAAAAAAAAAAGGTTGTAACAAAACACAGGTAATTGCCGAGGTAACCAGAGGCGGTGAGGTAAAAAGTTGGTGGGAGGCAGGGAGGCTATGGACAATACTGTATGTGGTAATATATACTCTTTCTTATACTGTGGTTAAAAGGTAGGTAGCTATTTTAAAAGTAATCGAAAATTATGCATGTAGTACCTAATTAGAAGATTATAGCCACAAAAAATTATAAAATAAAAGCTTTTTAACAAAAAAATTCAACCGCCGAAAAAACTGAAAAGCAAAAAATAATAATTAATTTTACCTTAATAACTAAATTCTTAAACTAATGTAAGTAAGTATATCAAAGTATATAATATTATTTTGCAATTATATTGAGTTTTTAATTAACCTTAATAACTAAGTTCTTAAACGAATGCAAGTATACCTAAGTAATTTTGAGTCGGCGCCAAACAATCCATGAACAAAGATCACTAAATAACCTTAAATTTAAAGAAATAACCAAAATGAAATTAACAATGCAAGCTCTCCGCACGACCACTAGCAACCAGACGGGACGTATGCACCTGGGCCTCTACTCGGACATTCGAACTTCACGATTACGTGAACGTTTTCGTTCCAATGTCAACTCTATTACAATGAAGTCCGGACCGAAACAGTCGCGATATATCGAAAATCGAAAGTCCGGGTACAGGGCCTGTGTGGATAGTGATGTTATATTGGTTACGTTACGTGGTGTGTGCCCGTTCGGGTTGCTGGCGCGCATCACGCAATTAATTAATTTTCTTGTTTGGCGCCGACTCAAAATTACTTAGGTATACTTGCATTCGTTTAAGAACTTAGTTATTAAGGTTAATTAAAAACTCAAAATAATTGCAAAATAATATTATATACTTTGATATACTTACTTACATTAGTTTAAGAATTTAGTTATTAAGGTAAAATTAATTATTATTTTTTGCTTTTCAGTTTTTTCGGCGGTTGAATTTTTTTGTTAAAAAGCTTTTCTTATTCAAGGTGAAACAGATGTGTTTCAATCAAAGACATTTATATTAGTAATATATAAATCTATGGTTTTAATATACATTGTATTTAAATTATTGCATTGTATATTTTGGTGTAAAAATTAATAATTTATGTGTGTTTATGTTATGTTATTCATCGGAATAAAGTGGTAATTTTATTTTGTGTTATGTTATTCTTGTGCAGTGCACACTTTCACAGTATTGTACTCTGCTCTATCTATCTCTGCTTAATACCCACTATGTTAATTAAAAATCAACAGATTCTCAATTAAATCACGGTTTTAGTGCACTGAAAAAAAAATTGTTTACTTCAACCAACATCTTGTTTATGATAATCATACATCATGAATCCCTATGAGCCTATCAACATCATGACTTCTCTGACTAAGAGAACTTTGTTAAACGAATTCGGCTTGCTTTTACAACTACCATCTTTTGTTTTTAGTAAACAATAATAATGTCATTTCAATTATTTTAGTTAAGAGAAAATACTTCTTAGTTGGATCGCATTTTTCTCAGTGTGGTATCTGTACATCATCATTCGTTTTCGGATTGAGCAATACAGCATTATTCAGGGAGCATAGAATGCATAATACTGCCGACTATGTGGGGAGGCACCCTGGTAGGTCTACCGAACCAATGTATGAACTTAAGCAACCTGCCCAAGGGGCACCCGCCTGCAAGGGCAACTGCCTCCGTGGTCTAATGGTTAAGAGCTTTGGCTCTCGACACGGAGGTCGTGGGTTCGATTCCCACGGGGGACACCTAGTGATATGTCACTTTGTGCGTTTTTCCCCAGTTGGTTAGGACATAGCAGGCTGAATCACCTGATTGTCTGAAAATAAAAATGATTCCGTGCTTCGGATGGCACGTTAAGCCATTAGTCCCGGCGACTATCTCTGGTGGTAGTAGTCGTTACATAAAAACCACGTCAGAGGCCGTAAGGCGGTCTGAAAAAACTCTGACACCAGGGCTCTGCCCACACGATAAGAAGAAGAAGGGGCACCCCTAAAGGGTACGGACCTCGGCAATGGGCGTTGCTGGGACTACGTGGATTACGATTGGGTATTGGGGATCGGTGAGAGGTATATAGCATCAAGCCTCGTATCCACTAGGCAACAATAAATTGACGCGCAACATGTAGTGGATGGCTTAAACATGTTGTGCAACATGTCGCGCGCCAAATCAGGATTCGAGGATCGAAGATTGAAATTATAATTTTATTATCGTTATATTCTCATAGGCACTAGACGTTTCATGAGAATCGATTATGTAGAGAAGTTAATTAAAAAGCTGTCACAAAATTTGAAAACAAACGCATAATAGCCATAAAATTATGGAGAATCGACGTTGAATGTTCCTCCATCGGAAAACGGAAGATCTTCCGCCAGGCTAGGTGTGATGCCTGGGGATCGCCGTGTTGTACCTTGTATACAATAATTTATATCGAATCTGTGTGATTATTTATCTTGCGTGATTTATGTCTTGAAGTCAATTAGTAAACAAGAATGGACAGGCCTTACGTGAACATTTCAAACCAGAAAAATGAGGCAAAACAATTGTCAGTTTTACTCCGAAAATGTACTGAGATGACAGACCAAGTACCCTAATTTGTATTGAAGTGCCCTAGTTTTACGTGCTTCAACTTAAAGCAGATCTTGAAGTGTGCGACGTTGATAGTGTCTTTGTATGAATTGTGACAGCTAACGCCATCTGTTGGCTTCGTCGCTATAACTTGTGGTGTTGTGGATTTTTACAAATAGTGCCACCTGTGGCAAAATTCCACAAAATAAATAAATAAACAAAGAAACGGAGTGAAGCAAAATAAAACCGAAAAGTGTAACTTACCAAATGAATGCAAGACGATAGAATAACTGGTGAAGAGCCCGTACTTCACCATATCCCAGTTCAGTTGATTCCTGACGTACAGGTATAACACACCATGCTCAGCTGTAAATTAACATTTTAGAATATTGTTTAATTGTTAATTTAAAAAAACTGTGATACAATGTGTTAACCGATGCGTATGTGAAGTGTACACACGGCGACACAGGTTACGCACCCTATATACCCATAACTACAGTACGTACAAAACACAAAATAGTGCGGTAGAGAGCCTGCATAGACGTGGCTGCCGGCGCGGGCGCAGCGTGCTGTGAGACGAAACAACAACAACATACCGCACCCTCTCGCACGATTCGCAGCGTTCAACTTCTAATAGTTCAAAGTCCAAACATGGTAACCTGACCTGTCGCCGTGTGTACACGGACGTGAATCTAGGTACTTACATTGAGTTGGTCCGTAGAGTATAAACACTACGAATAGAGTAAGTATAACCTTAACCCTTTTACTGCCTGCTCGCTTTTTGAACGCAACGGTGACAGTTTCCATAACGTGAGAGATGTCGAAAAATGATACATTTTTTGTATTCGCTTTGCGATCTTCCTGAGGACAAAGTTTGTTGTAATTAATATTTTAAATCTATGTAGGTACATTTATGGTATGGTTTTGGAATTATACAGGGTCCTTCTTAATATGCTGAAACTTTTTTAAGGGAATGATCCTTAGCCAATTTAATAGTATGGACGCGTAACGCGTGTCATTCTCCTATCAAAATTTTCTGCCACTTTTTGCGGGGGGCGAGGTAACATGAAATCCGCAACTTTGGATTGTATTCCCTATAACTTTAGATTCTAATTTTGAATGTTAAAAATCATGAAAGTAGTCTCGTGTGAAACGTTCTAAGTTCAAAATTATTGTTTCGCTATTATAGGCTGTCAAGTTTAGTGATAAAGTATAAAATTGAGTGTAAATGCGCAAGATTAATTGATCTAATACCGTGGCAGAGGGGAAATGCTACCGCAAGGCCAGTCCTTACTATAGAATTGTCTAAGGAATGATCAGACCATCAAACTGAACAACTTTCTCTATGGCACCAACATCAAATCGCAAAAAAAAATCTGCTGTTTCTGTTCCATATAAGACTGCAAATCTACTCGAGCCAAATATATGAGACAGATAATTTTTTCTTTCGAATTCGATGTCGGTCCCATAGAGAAAATTGTTCAGTTTGATGGTCTGATCATCTCCTTAAAAAAGTGTCAGCATATTAAGAAGGACCCTGTACAGGGTTTAAGTGACAGCCTAGCAAATACTAAAACGGTGAACTCAGACCATCAAAATGAACAACTTTCACTATGGAGCCCACCTCAGGAAACGCGAAAAAAAATCTGCTGTCCCATACAAAACTGCTGTACCTACCCGACTAAAATGTATGGAACAGCTGATAAAACTCTGACACCAGGGCTCTCATCTGCCCACACGATAAGAAGAAGAAGCTAGTAAGTGCTATCGTTTTATTTGTAGATAATGAACGACTACATGTTTTTACAAAACGGTTTGTATATTTTGTACATCAAAATTTGGAGGATTACTGTTTCATTTTAGAAATTACAAAACACTTTGTCTTAACTGTGACGTCATCGTTTTGAGAATTAGTATTGCACGTTAACAATTACTAAAAGCTCACTACACTAATTACTAAATACAATAACTAAAAACGACTCCTTATTATTACAAAACTTTTGTTGTCGTGGGATCTGCAAATATTTATTTAATAATTAGTGAATTTTTGTAATAACAAATGAAGTTTTCTCTCAGTGAGGTAGGCTCCATAGTGAATATTGTTCAGTTTGATGGCCTGAGTGCACCGTTTTAGTATTTGCTAGGCTGTCACTTACATCCTGAATAACATTTTATTATATTAGGTGACATTTTCTCTGCCTCTCGATCAATTCTACCAATCGGAATTATTAATAAGGCATTATTATACTTAGATGCTCATTATACTTATTGTTAAGATAAAAATCAAGAGTTGCAGTGATGGCGGTTGCTTTTGAATACAATGAAGACTTCAATGTATAAATTACAGTAGTGACAATAAAAACATGCATACTACAGGTTCGTATCTGGCGGGACATAAAGCACGCTCTACGCAGTGTTATGGAAGGCTCATTTTACCGTTTATTGGCGCCCTCACAATATTTAAGATTTCTCAATCAAGAAAGTCTAAATTCATAAAATTGCTACTCCAAGAAACTGCAAAAGTTTTAAAGCTTTAATTATACAGTACTTTAATAGGTTTTTTATAGGACTAAATATACAAATATTAAAAAGAAATAAAAATAAATGCCACTTTAACATTTATTTTGATTACTAAAAGTGGAATGTTTAGAATATTAATAAAAATAGCTTTTAGGCTTTTGTAGAAAGATTGAGAAGCGCTTTTGTATGTTGGGTTTTCATTATTGATCAATCTGAGCGCCACTAAACTGTAAAAGGACTCTTCAGTGAACGGGATTCGATGTGTGCGCCGAAGCTCTATGTAGTTAATTATTTAATTTAAATTATTTCGATCACACGGTGTCACTACTGCTTGATTCGTGCAGTCAGGATTTTTGGGAAAAGCCATGTGATTTTTTTTTAATTCGTGAATGATAGATGAATGAGGTGGACAATGGTATGGTTTTCCTTTGTTATAGCTGTGACAAGATAGGATAGGGTTTAAAAATCATAGCGTGAAGATATATAATTGTGTTCGTTACATTGTTATTGTGAATATAACGGAAGTTTCATGAGTCGGCAAGGTCGAGCTTGATCAAAAAATATCTATATGTGACAACAACAAATATTAACAGATTTTTTACTAGAAAATTTGTCGTTATAAATAAAATTCATTCAATTATAGCATTTCGTAAACTTAAGTAACTTTTTTTATATCGGCTATAAATAAGCACAATAAAAATGCCGTTTCAGTTTAAAAACACTAATAGTTAAGGGAACACCGAGCCTCCGGTGCTGTCGTAAATTCTATTTGTTTTTATTTCTAAATAATTGTACAACATTTCTAAATTGTAGTCATTGCTTATTCTTAATGTTAAATCGGGTCATTATGTATTTGTTATTATAAAGTTTGTCGTTTTTTCGTTAAAACAGCCAAAAGGGACCACTTTTGCCGGTTTTAAAGATAACTACAAACATAAAACACGCATCCGTAATGTTCCGGTAAATTAAAAAAAAAACAACATTGATTACAATGTGACATACTTGTTTTTGAAAATGAATTATTTAGAAATAAAAAAAAGTGGCGGTCGCGGGACGCCGGTTGATGTGAAATAATGAAATACCACATTCTCCCGATGTTACGATCTTTTTTCGACCGCAGCTGTCAATACCGAATTTTCGAAAATTTTGAAATTCCGTAGTTGTGAAAATGAGCGTGAGATCGATTTCCGTCCCGGCATAAAAGTCGATTTTACTGCCAAGGCGTGCCAATAGATATTTCACATAAAAAAATATAATCGAGGGCAGCACTGAAGGCTCGTTACCCTCTTAATAGTAACATGATTTTAGTCGTACTATATCTCTTTAGGATAATAATAACACTAACGGTAATGCTTGTGACAATATAATTTAAGTACCTATTTCTTTGTGTGATAGAAATCAGCATTGTTAAAATTAGCGTCATCAACTATTGTTTAAAATTCAAATAGATAAAGGACTTTATTATTGTATAGACATACGATTATTATTATTACAATGCTGTTGAAAATGCTTGGTAATTAATTATTTATATACAGGGTGTAAAATTTAAAGGGACACTTACTTAAAGGGGTGCTTCAGACCATCAAACTGAACAACTTTTACTATGGGACCAACACAGAAAATTCCGCTGTCAATATAACTCGACTGAAATCTATGGGACAGCAGATTTTTTTTCGTGAACTCCCATACAAAAAGTTGTTCAGTTTGATGGTCTGAAGCACCGCCTTAAGTAAGTGTCCCATTAAATTTTACACTCTGTAGATCAAGGTAATAAAATGAACGTAAAACTAGGAATAACTAAATTAAAAGAAACATGCAAATTGGCCGTGTTCTTTTTTGTGATGAATTGTGGAAAAAATTATAATATAGCGAATAGATCGTTTGTTCAGTTATTGCTTCTGTGGTATTTTTTTAATTCGGGTAGATTCCATGCCAGTGCGATCGAAGCAGTATGAATTCAACCTAGGTACCTAGTCGAAACGTTGATAGGTACTAGGGGGTGCAGTACCGGTTTTATCTCAAGAACCGGGACTGGGTTTCCGGTACTGGACTTGGAACCGGGATTTCCCGGGAATTTCGGTACTAACGGTACTCGAAAATAATATTTAAAAATCGCGATTTGGTTAAAGAAAAAGACTTTACATTATGTCGAAAAAATTATTAGTGATCAATGGAGTGCTCGAAAAATTGATTAATTAGTTACAGTTGTATTTTTCATTAGATTTCTGCATTATTTTATTATTTAATAAATATAGCCGAATATCGCTCCCGACAAGGGAGTAGCATGGATGATTATAGGAAAGGGCTTGTGGTCAGGTTCAAGTTCATTGAGACCCACATAATTAATCTCATGGAAGAAAAGTGCAAAATGATTCCAGAATGATGTAAATAAGTACCATAGGCAGATCTCAGACTCTTTTTCCGATGCTGTAGAGCGGACCAAAGACTCTAAGGATATGTCTTTTGGGCAAAGCCAGCTAACGAAGACCGAATAAGGCAGGATCGTGTCGTCCAGGTCAGAGACTTTGAGAGAGTTCGATAAATTATAATTATACTGTACACAACACAAATCTGGCTAACGACCCAAGATTTAGATTGAGCGGGCTCTATACCGAAGCTATCCCGGACAATAGCTGTTAAGTTCTGTCATAAACGAAGAAAAAACGCCGCAGGCACGGAACAGAAGTCTGAAGCGACTCGCTTCAGACTCCTCTGTTTCGTGCCTGTTCCGCCGCTTAAACAGGGCGAGAATGCCCTGCTGAAGCACTAAGCTGCTGAGGCTCATCTCGCTTTTTAGCCATGAGCTGTTGAGAGTAATTACGAACAGGTACGATCAAGTCGAGTTCCGAAAAGGTTACAGCACCGTAGATCACATACACACGCTCTGGCAGATTATACAATAGACCGAAGAGTATAACTTGCCATTTTCTTTAGCGTTCATGGATCAAATCTAAAGCTTTCTCGTAGAAGAAACTTGAGCTGTGCTCCAGCCTCTCTAGTGACGCCCAGTTGACCGGTACATCGAAGTGCTGAAATCCACGTAAAAAACGCCACTATATGTCAGTTCAAATACAGAACCAGAACTCGAAAGCTAGCCTGTTGCAGAGAGATGTGAGACAGGGAGATGTTATTTCTCCAAAATCGTTCACTCACCGTTGCACTGAGAGACTTTTTCAAGATTTTGGTCTGGAAAGCGCTAGGCATCAACAGCAACGGCGAGAACATAACTTACCTTTGACTTGCCGTAGATATGGTTGTCATGGTCCAATCCAATGCTTAGGCTATGGATGACCTCAGTAGAATGCTCGATGACCTTAGCAGAGCGACCAAACTAGTTGATTAAAAAATGAACATGGACAAGACAACAATCATGTCTAATGTAGAACGTAAAAGGGACATTGTACCGCATTCTCTGTATCAAAACTAAAGTCTTTGACCAGAGATGTCATACGGAACTGAGACGTGATCGCTCACTAAAGGCCTCATGACAGGGCTATAAGTCACTCAAAGGCCAATTATGAGGGAGCTTCCCTGCTAGACGAAATCAGAAATGAGCTTCGCAGAAGACCCAAGATAGCCGATAAAAAGGGGCTAAGGTCAAGGGGGCCAAATAGTTCTTGAGTGGCGACTGCATACCGGAAGCAGTGTGCAGTCCCTTACAAGATCGATCGACGACCTGGTGAAGGTGACGGAAACCCATTGGATAAGGGCAAGGGACCGCAGGACCGGTCGTTGTGACGATCTTTAGGAGAGGCCTATGTCCAGCTCGATATTTTTCGACTGTCATGATGATGATTAATATGAAAATTCTAAAAGTTAGAAGAGGGAATCATAATTTTATTCGATTATTTTAAAATTTACGTTTAAAGTATTACTAAATCTACTTAAAGAACGATATTAGCTAGTATTTTAATTATAAATTAATTAAATTGTTGAGTACCGAAAGTATCGAAAGAACCGGGATTTATTTCCCGAAGTACCGGTGCTAGATAGCCTCAGAAATCCCGGGAATTCCCGGTATTTTCGGTACCGGGATTTCCCGGGAGCATGCCCTAATAGGTACACACGGCGACACATCAGGTTACGCACCCTATACAGGGTGTATAATAAAATAGGACAGTTACTTAAAGGGCTGCTTTAGACCATCAAACTGAACAACTTTTACTATGGGACCAACACTGAAATCGCGAAAAAAAAATCTGCTGTCCCATACAAAAGTGCAAGCATAACTCGACTGAAATGTATGGGACAGCAGATTTTTTATCGCGATTTCGATATTGGTCCCATAGAGAAAGTTGTTCAGTTTGACGGTCTAAAGCACCCCTTTAAGTAGCTGTCCTATTTAATGTTAGACCCTGTATACCCATAACTACACTACGTACAAAACACCAAATAGTGCGGTAGAGAGCCTGCATAGACGCGGCTGCCGGCGCGGGCGCAGCGTGCTGTTAGACGAAATAACAACAACATACCGCACTCTCTCGCACGATTCGCAGCGTTCAACTTCTAATAGTTCAAAGTCCAAACAGGGTAACCTGACCTGTCGCCGTGTGTACCTTTAGGATATGAAATAGGTACCTAGTAAAATGTATAGTACCTATTTCATTTCCTACTATAAAAAACAAGCATTTTTTTAAAGAGATTATAAAATCTCTTTAAAAAAATGCTTGTTTTTCTATAATAACATAGAAATACTCGTATTACCTACTCATCAAAATATACCGTAAAGAAATAGAGAACATACAAAACAAGGCAGTCTTAGCGCTAAAAAGCGATTTCTTAGAATCTTAGAAGTTATTTTGTATCTAAAATAGCACAGCTCCGATGCGGCCTAGCAAAATGGTCTAAGGTCCTCTAAAAACTAAAGTATGTAAGTTTTATTACTGGCCGGTCAACAACAAAAAATGTAAATTTTTCTCCATATAATTACTTACCCATTACTCATTTGGCTTATTGTTATCTTTATTTATCAATAATAAACGATAATGCTAATTTGGGGTAACATTCGAAAGAATAGCAGAATTCAAATGCTCTCATTATTATAATAGATATCACAAAATCTTGCTGATAATAAAAATAGATAATACGGATAGAGCTATATTTACATTTAACTACCGAGTTATTTTAAAAGAAATACTGTTAAAAGTAAACACCCTATTTACAGATATAGAAGCACATAAGAAGGGTTAAGTTATTTCAGACCTGTAGGGTCATTATCATTAAATAATTGTAAAAAAAATGGTAGCTTTGTTCAGGAATTTACAGAGTAACTGCCTGGCATACGTTGGTATGCCGCTGTTTTTTTGTTTTTGTTCAAAACCTTTGTGGGCTCGAGCATAATAACACACCAATGTTCCATCGCAATCGGACTAGCGGTATAGGAACGCATAAGGGACAAAGAAACATTAATTTTTGGACTGTACGGACAGAGTCCTCCAAATGATCAAATGACTTTAAGATGAATAGGTATAGCTGTAATTTCCTCGTACTAAAAGTTTTTTACGTTGTTAACAAGTACGATATGGTTTTAGCTTCTAATTATAACCATAATTTGCACTGAATGAAACTACCTACACTAAAACATAGGTATTATTCTAAGTTACATAAAACTTTTTTTTGGTGATTGGCAGCTACACAGTCTTTTCTTAAGCAATCGGCGAATGATAAACCAGTAGAAAAAGGAGAGGTTTGGGGTGGTGTCTTCATAAGAAGTTTAGGTTAATTACAAATTAGTATATCAGATGAAACTTTGAACCCATAACGAAAATGTCTTAGTAATATAGTTAAAACGATTGAATTTATTCCTCAACACAAAACAATATTACCTACAGGAAAGCGAGTTAGCTTCAATACAATGGTTAGTTAGATTAAGAAACACTTACCACAGGGAGGCCTCTTTCCTTCAGTAACTGATCAGTATCTTTCAAGCACAAACATCCATATGTAAACACCAAAGTGAACATGACAGTTGTCATCGAGAAGATTGCATAGTATCCCAACCTTTGTAGCAAGAAACCGCTCAGACCTATCCCGATCGGTAATCCCACTGTCATACAGAAGTTCACTAAGCCAACTCTGAAGGTCCTGTCTTCCTCAGAAGTGATATCACTAATGTAGCTAAAGACTCCAAGGAACATTGTCACCCAACCTCCGGTCAAAGCACCAAATATTGTCTCCATGAAAACTGTTACGTGAACGGGAATCTCATAGTAGAAATACACGTTGATAATGTTGCTTATTGACGTTAATAGTTCACCAAATATTGGGAGAAGAATAATTAATTTTCTCTTTCCTGTTCTGTCGCTCCACGCTCCCAAGAACATTATAATGAGACATGGTATCAAAGTACGTATAACGCTTCTCCAAATATCTATAGACGAAATTAATTTCTGTACTTCTCTCTCATATTCTGAGAAGTTATTGCTAGTTCTTTTAACTAGTGCATCACAAATTTCATCTCCAAATGCCAAATTGACTCTACATGCTTTATCCAAATTCAAATTGGCCATAGCAAACATTGAGATTACGCTAGGTATAATAAGCCCAGCAAGTAACGGTTCGACGGTTATATTATCCTTTATGTGAGCCAATCGTTCAATGAAAGTCTTGTCCTTAATTACTGTCTGTATCACATCTCTGTTTAATGGTTTTTCTTCTCTCGGATCTTCAAGTTTTGGTTTAGATTTTTCTTCTGACATCTTGATTGGCTTTAGTTTTACGTACCTATGCAATATTTGCTATAACTTTTAGTTTATTGCTTTGCACCCATTGTCGGTGTCCGTTAGCACTGCGCTTGATCGAACGACTGTGTCTTTTGATATATTTAGTTTTACATTATGAATGGCGATGTTAACGACACAATAATTACTGCTATTTACTCGTCCGATCTTATTTGTTCGATACCAATGATAAAGATAAATACGAAGACAGTGTAGATAAACGTCGGTTTTGTATTTGTATCATTAGCACGCGTTTTGTTCATGATTATGTTTACTCAATTTAGGTCGATTTCGTTAAGTACTTCCTTTACCTTCTGGTTAATCCATAAGCAAAATAATTAATTACTTTTGTTTACCTGACCGGTTAGCGGGTTCTATACAAAAGTACTTAATCATAATATTTGATAAACGGATGAGGAAGAAGAATCTTAGTATTTTCATGTGGTGCGTCCACATGCGTTCTAAAAAACCCGACGATAAATTTTGTTTGCCCAATTTACCATTATACATACTTCAAACATGGTGTTAATATTTTTATCTAGTTGTAAGGCTTTGAAAAATACTATACTAATATATATATTAGAATTAGTATTTTCTAATAAATACCGTATTTCTAAAATTTCAGTGCCTATTTTATTCCTCAGAAATAATTTATATTGTAAGGTACTTAAATCAAATTTAAATGAGTGCTTGGTATTCATATTATTAATTAAAAATAATGTTTTTTCCCGGATCCTTTACGCAAGTCCGACACACACTTGACCGGTTTTTATTATTTGGTCTTTTACCATAGCACTATAATGTTACTAAGTTTGACGCTTGTAGGTATTGCTGTTTTTACGATAAAGCAAAAGCAATAAACCTTGAAAAAACTCATTTCTTGTATGGAGGCAGACCCACCTTAACTTTTAACTTTTTGTATTTTTATTATTTGCCATCAAATGGAATATAGTGATACATATCCTGGGAAAATTTTTAACTGGCCACCTATTACGGTTCACAAGATACAGCCGTCTAAATCTAGGACGGAAAATCGCAAAAATCAACCCCTACCTCCTTAGCATTTGCGTTAGGTACGAGTACCTACTGGAATTTTGAGAAAATATTTTAATAGCAAATAAATAACTCAATCTAGAGCCTGGATACCTTATCTCTTCGTCATGATTAACATTCATTAACTCAGTAAAGTTGTTCTCAGATTGATCATTCATCAGCCCGTATCCACACACTACAGGGTATACTCCATTTTGCCATACTTCTCGGTTCTACGCCAATCGCATCCAGAGCCCTATTTAGTAATCATCATAGCCTTATACGTCCCACTGCAGGGCACAGGCACCTTCAGGGAGGGTGTGTATGGGCGACTTCACGTACACATTGGAAATTTTTCTTTAGCGTATGCAGGTTTCCTCGCTATGTTTTCCTTCACCATATGAGAGCAGTCGGTATTACGTATTTAAGTTAGAAATACTCATTGGTACATGGCATGTTATCTGAGCGGATTCGAACCCTGGACGTCATGTTTGAGTTTCCATAGCAAGTTCGGAAGCCTTTCATGGCATCAGCTGTCAATACCTACCCGT
This sequence comes from Agonopterix subpropinquella, assembly GCA_922987775.1. Taxonomy (NCBI): domain Eukaryota; kingdom Metazoa; phylum Arthropoda; class Insecta; order Lepidoptera; family Depressariidae; genus Agonopterix; species Agonopterix subpropinquella. The sequence goes on along the minus strand of OV277698.1, from coordinate 15,860,506 downwards.
AGCTTAATATATTTTGTAGTGCATCAATATTTGGTCGATATCAATTCGTCTGTACAACTTTTAGTGATTTTAGTGTTTTTAGAACACTTATGGAATCACCTCGGTGTCAGTTCGTCCACGTTTCTGAGACTGTAAGACATACGAAGCTGAAACTTGGCACAATTTATGGTTCAATAACATTTAAATGAAGTTAAAAAAGCTTTATTTTTTTAATGTTATCATTTGAAATCTTATGAAAATGCGAGTCTAGAAAAAAAAAATTCAAGTTTCTATTTAGAACTTTTTTCAACAATTTTTTCAATTAACTCCGAAAAACTGCTGTCCCCAGCCATTTTATATAGCCAAATAAAATCTGAAAAAATTATAAAAATTAGAAATAACGTGTAGCTGGCGGGAAAATTATCAGGCTAGCACTAAACTGGATAGTTTTATTTCTATACGCAAAAAAATACCACCAGTGTTAATGATCTTCGGCTACCAAGTACCAGTTTCGTAGTAAGTATCAGTTTATAGTGGTTGTAATCAATGACCCATGTGAAACAACTTGTAGTTCGGAACACTAACTGCCCAAGTCCCGACTCGCACTTCGCCGGTTTTTATTCTTATTAAATAAGGGTCAAGTCTGTCCTCGGATTGCGCGATTTATATTAAAGTTATTGCAGGCAAAGTGCCTAAATTGTTATCGATGTTGTTGATTCGAGTGACCAATCGTAAAACATTTTTATTGACGGATTATTTCTACAAGGTTACTTTACTAGTAGTACCAAAAGTCACGTGTATACTAAATTATGTAGGAATGAAAGTGATGCTTATTTAGAATGATACGTCGAAACAATTTCCTTTGGTTAAACGTGAATGCAAGAGTAACCGCGACGCGACAGTTTTTAGGGCTCTGTACCCAAAGGGTGCCAATGGGACCCTATTCATAAGACTAGATTAAATATAATTTATGAGAAAACTAGATGATATTTTTTTCTCTACCATATTTTTAGACTGGACTGGTTACATTTTAAATTTTTCCAAAAATTTTCATTATGAATGCATAAAACAGTTTTTTTTATTAATACATTGACCGAAATGTAGTATAGTCCAAAGCAAAACGCCAATATCAAGTAGTTTGTATGTTTATTATTATTTGTGTAGCTATCTATCTCAATCTCAAGGATTGTTTTTAGAACACACATTTGAGAAAAGAGTTGTCAGAGCCTCGTGGCTAGCTGAAACGCAAACCGCGCGCAAATGACACAACCGCTCGGGGCAAAACTTGCAATGTGACTCCACATATTATTAAATTGATGTCATTTTAGGACTATTTAGAAAAACCACATCCGGTACTTCTGCAGGTTAAAAAACCTATGATTTTTTTATTGACATTGAAACTATTCTAATGTTGAGGATGATTATCACTTTTTTTATATGTATTTAACTGCTTACTGCTTTTCGTCGGGGATTTACCAAAATGCTGAATAATCGTGGTTAATAGATACTATGTTTGGTTAAAATATTTGCGTCTATAATTCCGTGAGCATTAGGTACTAGGGTTCCGCACCCGGCCCGTCAAAAAATTATTGTAGATAAGTACCTATACGTTGTGTTTTTTGTCATTTTTATGAACTCCATTTTTCACGATAAATATGAAATTAGTCTTGCTTGAAAGTGATATTTTTTAATAGGTACTAGATAAATGTTTAATTTCAAAAAAACAACACATAAACAAAACTGTAGAAATACAAATATAATAAAATACAATTCTGCGGGGTAAACGTCAGAATACAAGTTTAATACTCAAGTATAGTTATTTTACCGCAGCCCTGTTAAAAAGATTTGAATTAACACTTTTTTTGAACCGTCTTTCATTTCGGTCAGTAATGGGCTAATGGGGTATCTTGCAAAAACCTTATGTAACGAAATAATTATGTTATGACATGATCGTTTATTACTTTGGAAGTATAGAACCTACCTGAATTATTTTAGTACTATTATTTAGAGGATAGAAGCCATTACTCAGTCAAAAACATTTAATTTTCACGTAGGTACTCCACTGAGGCTGCGTCCCTGATACAACCTACCCGATACTTTTAAATATTTTTTTCGCTTCTTCTCTTTCTTTATTAATTATTATTACTTACCTACAAATTGTACGGAACCATATTAAACTAATCAAGTTCTCACATTGCTGTTTTTTTTCCTGTTTGCAAACTCTAACCTCATTTATGTAGAGTCTGTGATAATTGATACAAGATTTTGTATTTAAATCTCAAATATTAGTTCTGTGATAGTAACATTTAATCCTGATAGCATTCAATTCTCTCAACCGACTATATAATTGAATTATGAAATACATATTTGTATTATGTTATAAATAAAGCGTTGTGTATCACATGGTATCACTGTCTGCGCATTTCAAACAGATGTTACCTAACCGAAGTTTATTTATTTACTAGTGTTAACCCGCGACTTCGCTCGCACAAATTATATACCAGATTTTAAGTCAGATCATAAGCTATCAAACAAAAAAAGTTTCATTAAAATCGGTTCAGTAGTTTTTGTGTGATGCTCGTTCAAACACAAAAAGCATAAAATATTTTCTTTTTAATTTACAGTTTTATAATAGTAGAGATAAAGATTTGAAGGAGGTACTTAGGTAATATTATATTAAATTAATTATAATTTATTGAGTTACTAAAATGTTCCAGTAAACTGCTAAACTGAGTATCAGTCTGTCCGAATTAGAAAGGCAATACCTATACCCAATTATAATTAGAAAGACAATACCTATACCTAATTATAATTAGAAAGGCAATACCTATACCTAATTATGATTAGAAAGGCAACACCTACACCTAATTATAATTAGGTAGGTATAGGTATTGCCTTTCTAATTCGGACAGACTGATACCACCGATACTTAGTTTAGAAGTTAACTGGAATATTTTAGTAACTCAATTATAAATGGTTCAACTTAATATGCTGACGGTTTTATAAGGGGATGACCAGACCATCAAACTAACCAACTTTCTCGATGGGACCTACATCGAAATTGCCAAAAAAAACAGCAGTCCCATACATTTGTATTGTAGCTTAGTATGGGACAGCTGGTTTTTTTTTTGCGATTTCGAATTTTGTCGCACACTCAAATTTGATTTGATTTTTTTTTTTTTAGGGTGATGGTCTGTCTGATCATCCCCTTAAAAATCGACAGCTTGAGAAGGGCCAAAAGTTGCAGTTCTGTGAATTACTGCCGCACAAAAAACTAATGGGACGAACAAACCATCGCAATCAGATCTACAGGGTGAAATTGAAATCATTGGCATCCTTTTAAACTAAGAGTAGACTCTTATATCCCATCAAACTAAAAAAGTTTTACTGAAGGAGCAAACCGATCATAGAAAAAAAAATCGACTATTCCATACTAAACTGCAATGAGCGTTTTTCTTTTGGTTTTCTAGTGGATCTATAGATGGCGTTACGGTCTGTGTGAATAAAGGTCAAAATATCAAAAAGTGTTTCTTTAAAATAATAAAGAGGTAGAAGATGATCAAAAAGATGCCAACGCATCTTTTGATTGAATATTTCATTATTTACGAATTATTTTAATCGAAAATATGAAACTGTTTACGTCTGACATGTTTGTATGGGCTCGATCCCTTGGCCTTTAAAAAAAGTCAGGCACAGTCTTGACATGATTTTGACAGGGTCTCGCCTACGTCTCTATGGAGCAATAAGCATGTCATCTGTCGAGTTTTTTAGGAACTAAAATTAAAAAAGAAAAGAAAAACGCTCATTGCTACTCGACTCAAATGTAATATTTGCGTAGAAGTTGTGGAAGTGGCAAACCTGATAAGAAAAAACTCAGTACCTACCTAGTGACTCAATGTAGCTTCAACGGGTTTTTGTCGAAAGTACAAAAAACTGCCTGCGTTTTAATTTTTGAGGCGGATTAATTTTAGCGCGTTTTAAAATATTATTTAGATTTTTGTTACGTAACATTTTTCTTGTGCATTGTTATTATTGGCACGTTTATTGCTTTTATCATTGCGTGCGTACGATTCTTAAACAAATGTTAAATATTTACTGATTTGGCAATTATTATGTGTCTCAGATATTATTAATTTTATCATACTAAAATAATTTAAGTATGTTTTTAATTGTCTAAAATTAGTGGATTTATTTTTATTTTATTTATTTAATTTTTTAATCACAAAAAAAGAACAATAATATTAGGTACACCTTTTATTTGGAACCGAGCATGCGTTTAGACATAATAATCTAGGTGCTGCCTGGATATAGCCCAGATTGACCGAGTTCTGGGCCTGTACCCGCACATTCGAACTTCGCAATTGCGTTAACGTTTTTGTTCCAATGTCAACTCTATTACAATGAAGTGCGGACCGAAACCAGTGGCGATACATCGAATATCGAAAATCCGGGTACAGGGCCTGTGTTTGGACTATTCCGTTTTGTTGGCTATCGTAATGCATTTTGACGGTCATTCCGTATTTTGGTTTTTGCCAATAATGTCGTAACTTACATTATAATCTATAGTAAGTTATCCTCTTAGTTATTTCGCTCTACTCTGATTGATAGGCAGGCTTTGTCTGTATTATCGGGAACATACAGTTACGATATTATCATTATTGTTGACTATTATATTGCAAGCAAGGTTCGTTATGTTGTAACACTGCGACCAATGCTGGTCTATTGTGTTCGTCCCAAGCTCACCCATATTTTTACACATACCTCCGAACTTATGGTATTTCCTTTTTTCTCACCATGTTTTTATTCACCTTCGACCTAGTGATAATGAAAAATACAACCGTATACAGGGCGTAAGGAAAAGTATAATTAACCTTTAAACTTCATACTCTACCCATCAAACTGAACAACTTTTACTGTGGGAGCCAACTTGTCAGACCAAAAAAAGTCAGCTGTTCCGTACTAAACTGCAATACCTACTCAACTCAAACATTATGGAAAAGCAGATTTTTTTTGGTCGGGGAGACTAGCGTGATAACTATCGCAACAACCGGTGACCCGGTTGGTGTAATGGTTACCACGCCGGACTGCCAAACCAGGGTCCTGGGTTCGAATCCCGGTTCAGTCATGGATGTTTACATGTTTGTGCCGTTGTTGTATGGTTTCCATAATAAACAGCCTATTAATAGTGCTTTCTTGGGATCATTACAATGTATGTGCCTGTGAGCGTTATTTATTATTATTATATGTCTTACGTTCCGTAATCACGGGCAATTAAGTCCCGGACCTTTGGAAGGCGTGCATGGGGCCGAAGCCAACATGTAGAGGCCCGTTCAAAAGACAAGTTAATCTAAATGTAAGGGATACACAAATGGCGGATACCATCTCCGAGCGTACAACATGATACCCACGGGGATGGTCCCCGCCATTTGTGTAAAGACTATTGGAGTACGGCGCTATGGCCGCGATGGAAAAATAAGGTCTTGGGCTATGGAGGTGAAAGTTGGATGGATGGATACTGGGCTATGGGAGGAGACTAACGGACGCCTGCCATGACAACTAGTCTCAAAATTGTAAATAGGGCAGGCGGTGACTCGCCGACTCGTCGAGTGGGCCCCATAAAACGGCCGCACGCACAAAGTGCGACAATGGGGCAACATCTCATTGAGCGGCTGAAGGTTGTCGAGAGGTGCGGCTCCGGTTTCACCATCGCGGGGTTTACCCCCGTGAGCGGGTTTCCCCGTTATTACGCCATTACGTGCAATACACTTCCAACCTGGAGCATAGGTTCTGCTCTTGCGATTCCACTCTGACCGACCAATGAAGGCAAGCCAGAGGTAGGGGGGTGTGTTACTGTGTGTGTGGGTGTGGGGGTGTGCATGTGGGTGTGTGTGTGTGTGAGCGCATGTCTGTATGGTCCCCCTGGATAGGGGTCCGCGGTGTCGCCACTCACCGTCAGCTCGCCACAAGCTGCCCCCGCGGGGTTATTATTATTATTATTAATTATAGCTATGGCTTATAATGATTTAGGCTTACCGAAGACGCAGTGTTAAGCCTTGGTCCGTGACAAAAGGCCTCTATATTAATTTTATGAGCCAGCACGTTACAGACTTTTTGTGCGAACAAAACAACCTAGTAATATTGAAAGGGGTGGTTTTGATTAGACCATCAAACTGAACAACGTTCACTATGGAGCCAAAATCGAAAAAATTAAGGAAATCGTCTGTTTCATACAAAACTACAGTACTGACTCGACATCAAAATGTAAGCGACAGCTGATAGGTATATATTTTTTTTCGAAGTTTTCTCCATCATAGTGAAAGTTGTTCAGTTTGGTGGTCTAAATCACCCCCTTAAATATGACTAAGGGTGTTTTTTTTTGCAGCCATGTAGTATAGCGAGTTTCGTGAACGCAATTCAGCGGCCGTCGTATGGCAGCGTGATATAGCGGTATTAAACTATTAAACTAATTTAACCAGTTTTAAACAAGTGTCAATGGGGCTCTATCATGAAATATAAAAAAAAAAACCAGTCTAAGTCTCTAATTAACTTTGTTATCGACTGAGGCCACCACGAAAATCGTAATAAATTATGGAGAATATAAATTTTGCTAATGCTGCATCACTACCATATCACACGTTAGTAACATTAACACATTCGCGGACAGTGAACGAGACACAATAGAACTTTTATTGTTATCACTGCTATAGCCGGACACTGTCCGCGAATGTGTTAATCTGTGATATCACATAATACAGGGTCCTTCTTAATATGCTGACACTTTTTTAAGGGGATGATCAGACCATCAAAATGAACAACTTTCTTTATGGGACCAACATCGAAATCGCGAAAAAAAAAAACAGCTGTCCCGTACATTTGGCTTGAGTAGACTTGCAGTTTTGAGTGAACAAGCAAATTTTTTTTCGCGATTTCGATTTTGATACCACAGAGAAAGCTGTTCAGTTTGACGGTCTGATCATCCCCTTAAAAAATTGTCAGCATGTTAAGAAGGACCCTGTATAATCACAAAAAAAAGTCATCGCGGTCTATGGCCGTAACCCTGCCCTAACCTGGCCCTGTACTCGGACTTTCGATGTTCGATATATAGCCACTGTTTCGGTCCGCTCTTCATTGTAATAGAGTTGACATTGGAACGAAAACGGTCACGCAATTGCAAAGTTCGAATGTGCGGGTAGAGGCCCTGACTAGGGTGCGTTCTATTGATCGTCATCTACGATTATTCTTATTCGTAGATCGTCATAGACTTGAAATTATGATTACACAAATAGTCAATAGTTTGAGATAGCCCTAAGCTTATTTACCTTTGCCGATAAGAGAAACGGAGTCGTGACGTTATAATGCTATGTTTATTAGCATTGTATTGATTAATTAAATTGATCGTAATTATTTCTATTTGTAAGTATACCTTCTTCCTACTATTGTTGTAAATTTTCTTTTTATGTAGCGTCAACAAAGAAACAAAGGTGTTGTTATCAAGACGGTGTTTTTTAGGGTTCCGAAGTCAACAAGGAACCCTTATAGTTTCGCCATGTCCGTCCGTCTGTCCGTCTGTCCGCGGCTTAGCTCAGACACGCTTAGAAAGCTGTAATTTGACATGGGTATACATATTAATCAAGCCAACAAAGTGGTAAAATAAAATCGTGAAAAATATTTTTTTTAGGGTACCTCCCCTACACGCGAAGTGGGAATGAATTTTTTTTTCCTATCTATCCCATGGTGTGGTTTATCGTTGGATAGGTAATTTAGAAATATTATGGGTGTGGGAAAACTATTTTTCGATTTAGGGATCCGTTAGCGAAATATTAAGCTTTGAAGTGAAACATTTTGTGTCAAGTGTCTCCCCCCCCTCCCACCCCCTGCCAGCTAAACGGTTGTTTCTGGATATGTGAAAAAATATATAGAATAACGAAATTAAAAGGAAAACTATCACCGCCTAGTAGGCTTTATAAGTTTACTAGTAATAGTCGATCAACTTATAAAATGTATTTATTAGACTTTATTAGCCGTCAAGCCGTAGTATATAAAACAAAAAGCCTCCTTCTAAGTCCATATTATATTGTGTCGGACAACTACGGAACCCTATCCTGCCCGTGGTCTGACACGCACTTGGCCAGTTTTTATAAGCATTGGATTTTTTTTTAATGAAATCAATATGTTGTTTCCATTAAAAGTCTAAATGAAAAATAATTTATTCATAAAAGCATTAAGATTAATCACAAAAATATAGCAGTCAGCACAAGGTTGATCAATACGTATAGCTCTGTATAATAAGATAGGACTGACTTCTTTCATTACTGTGCCAATCTACTCGTACATTAAATTATAGTTTATTAATGTTCCATCGAACAATTTGAATCATTCTCATCGTAGAACCTTTTCACAGCCAACTATGGGCGTGCTGTCACGTTTGAGAGACTAACTTAATAACGTTAATGCACGTTATCATGACAAGGTTCTACGATGGGTCATGCATGATCATGATTCAAATTGGTCGATTGTACACACGGCGACAGATCAACCTAGCCATAGTTGAACTCTATGTTCATGGACATAAGGTCGAACTATGGGTAGGTTGATCTGTCGCCGTGCGTACATATGGTATATAATATTATCTCTCTCTTTGCAGACTTCATTTCTTTCCGTAACAAGTAACAAAACCTGCTTACGCTGAAGAAGAAATTTGTATACGTATGTGTAGTCCATACCAATCCGAATTGGACACGCGTGGTGGACTAACGCCCATACAGGCCTGTGCCTTGCAGTGGAACTTATGTAGGCTGATAGCCCATACGGAAGAGAGCAGCGCCTCAATCATGAGGACGCGGTTCGATTCCTGGCCTGTACCACTAAGTTCTTCGGAAATTATGTACGGTTGTATTTATCATTTACTAGCTCGGCGGTGAAGGAAAACATCGTGAGGAAACCTGCATTCCAGAGAATGAAAAGAAAATACCGTAAGTTCGGAGATATGCGTAAAATATGGGTGAGCTTGGGGCAAACACAAAAGATCAGCGATGGTCGCAATATTACATAACGACCCTTGCTTGCAATAGCCCACCCACCAATAATAATAATATGTAGGCTGATGATGATGATTGCTTTCCGTGGATGTTCTACGGAGCGACAAACTATCACAGCCAGGATGTAAGTATCGTTTTACCTTGAAACCGTTCAAATTATACGAGTGAACTTGTCTACAAGCCTTCCTTACTAAAATGAGGTCTTAGGCCTGCAGTGGGAACCTAACGGCTTATTAACTTACCTAACTGAATAGTCATGAGCAGGTACCTGAACAGATTGCGTAGCGAATTCTGTTGAAATAATTTAATTTAGTAAAATGTATAATTTCAAATATTATTGATTTTTAACATGTTACAGCCATGTTGTGCTAATTTCGAATCAAATTAAAGATCCCGCCCGAGACTTAATTTTTCAATCTTTAATTTGAAATATATATACATTTTTAAAACCTGGCAACAGAGTATCAGAGCCTCTAAATTAAATCTGAATTTGTTTTTTAAAACGCATTAATTATTTTTTTTAACGTTTTTCTACACTGTCTATGATAAAATTATGTTGAACCCTAGTCTCTAAGTAGGGTGTATAATTTAAATGTGTTACATAGGTACTTTAGGGGGTGCGTCAGAGTATCAAACTAACTTTAATTTTTTAAAAAAAAACTGTTGTTTCAATAAATTTTAGCTATTGGCATTTTCTATGGAACGCGCCGGTTTTTTTTTCGAGATTTTGATGTTGGCTCCATAGTAAAAGTTGTCCAGTTTTATGGTTTGGAGCACCCGCGGGAGCACGCCATTCGATATAATATGTAACGTATTTATATATAATTTTACATCATGTATACAACAGAGCTAGTAACGTAGTAAAGTTTTCGGAAAGTAATTAAATTTACTTTATTTTATGTCACCTAAATTAAATCAGTATTAGTTGTTTTGTTTTTGGGTTCAAATTACATTACTGTTTCATGCGTTTTTCATGCCAGCTGCAATAAAGATTACTTTTATTGCTTAAACCGTAAAAAAAATTATTTGAAATATTACCGTACGTTATAACTTCACACGAGTTTATTCGTACGTGGTACGTACGAAAGTAACTATGCTCAAAATTAAATAACCACCCTTCCTACTTTTACCTTAAATATAACACTTCTTTCAACTACCTAGATTTTTTATCCCCGTTGTAACGCCGTTGGTATCGTTAATAAAAAAAAATTACATGCAAATATTTTAACTTATTTTTCCCACAGGCAGGGTTAATCACTTTTCACTTTTCCGCACTGTTTCCTCTCTTGATTTAACTAAGGATCACTGAACCAATATATTTTTTTGTAACTCCAATTTCAAAAATAGTGTAACAATTGTGAGTCGTCCTCGTCGAGTACAGTAACCATTCGACTGTTGTATTGTATCACGTTTACGTTCTTGTCCAATTACCTACTTGAGCAATTTCCTGCGTCCACGCAGTTTTAAATTATGGCAAGTACTTACTATACCTACTTCAACTTATTTCGGTGATCTTGAATGTATTTTTAATCACTAAGATTATATATGTTTTTATGGTTTTTGAAAAAAAAAAATTAAAATTAGCTACACCCGGTGATTTAGCATGCTGTCATAGTCCGTAAATAAAACAGCTACTATTGAAATTTTTTTTTGTTGTATTTTATGATTATTCTGTTTGCTTCTTTCGTGGCAGCATGATTTTCTGTAATAGATACCTACATTATTAATACTCAAGCCCGCCCTATGTCTTATAAGAAATTGTTAGGATAATTTTAGCACAACCTTTTACGATGATAATTAATATATTTCTTATGTTCTTTAGTGTTTTTAACATTCTACAACGCAATGTTTTTGACATTGGAAATGTCTTTTCGTTCGCTCCAGTGTAAGCTCCGATTTCACGAAAAAGTGCGATCCCCTTATATCTCGGAGAGTTGTGAAGATATGATATTAAAAAAAGGCTCAAAAGACGCATATTTACAAGACCTGTAAGGTGCAAAAAGAATTATTCGAAAAAGTCAAAAATAAAAAAAGTTATGGCCGAAATAGTGATATTTTTTTTCGAATTTTTGATTTTGGCGCTCGGTATTTTGTAAGTAAACGAAGAATGATATTAAAAATTTGAGAAACAACCTACAAAAACCATCGGTTTATCTGATTTATAATTTACTTAATTATCTGATTTTATCCGAAAGTGCAACAAAATCGAACAAGTAATTATAATTGCACTTAATTGCGATTTTTACTATAGATTTGAACTTTACTGTAGGTGTAGATAAAATTATATTTTTTTCATTGCAAAGACGATTATTTTAACGGTAATAAAAACGCGCACACGTTTCAATCTCGCGTGATAACCGCACAGACTGCCTAACTAGACTAAAAGAAGAAAGAGTATGAACAGGTTTCATTGCTATGGAAGCTGGGACATTTTTAGCTTGTGGAGGTCTTTACCCACTTATATGCAAATATACAGGGTGTTTCTTAATAACCTGACGGTTTTTTAAGAGCGATGATCAGACCATCAATTGAACAATTTTTTCTATGGAACCAAGTCGAGATCGCGAAAAAAATACTAGCTGTTCCATATATGTATTTGAGTCGAGTCGATTTGCAGTTTTGTGTGGAACAGCTGATTTCTTTTCGACTTCGATGGTGGTCCCAAAAAACTTGAAAAAAAACACGTTTCTTGTATGTCCCTTAATTTTGTACTTTTTTGTAGTTTTTATTATTAGTCATAAATCCAATTTCACATATTCTGTGGAAATTATAACCGGCTACGTGCGGCTACCTAAATTACGGTTCAGAAGATACAGCCCTCAGAAGCTATAGGACGGACGGATGGACAACGGAGGCTTATGAATAGGGTCCCGTTTTCACCTTTTGGGTACGGACCCCTTAAAACATACTCGTACTTGATGTTAATATTTTATTGTACCTACACTTTCTATTATGTTTTGTAGGTATACTATTTTTCTTTTAAACAAAATAAAAAATCAATGACATGGAATTTGAATCTGAACCATCATCTCCTATTCCTATACCGATCTGCGATATTATACCGCTATGATGCCGGTTTTGACACAACAAATTGTCGCTGGGTCAACCAACGGCATAACATGTTTTTTTTTTCAAACCTAGAAGCTAGAAGTGATAGTTTTTGCAGTGTGTCCCAGCGCGCTGCGTGTAAACGTAACGTTAGATTCTTTTTTCAAAATACTAACCATAATTGGTAAATAAAACCGGTCAAGTGCGAGTCGGGCTACTCGCGCACTGAGGATTCCGTACCACACCACCACAGAACACAACATTATTAACATAGAAAAATACTTTTTTGTCCGGGACCTTTAGCGCAAGACCGACTCACACTTAGCCGGTTTTTAGTATTTGTTGTTATTTTGTAGAGTTTGCTCTATAATCACACTAAGTTTGACGCTTGTATGTATTACCGTTTTTACGATAGAGCGTGAAGAAAATACGTCGATAAAAATTAGTTTCTTGTAAAAAAAAAAGGGGGGTTCTCAAACCCCCCTTAATTTTTAACTTTTTGACATTTTTATTTAACAAATCCGCCGTAATAAAGCATAATCTGAGAAAATTTCAACTATCTAGCTATTACAGTTCAAAAGTTACAGCCCTAAATAGGTAGGACAGACGGACGGACGGACAGACGGAAAGACGGAAAGACGGACAGACGGACAGACGGATAGGCGGACGGACGGACGGGCAACGTAGGCTTAGTAATAGGGTCCCGTTTTCACCCTTTGGGTACGAAAGCCTAATAAAGTCATTGAAATTTTTCAGATTTCCTTTATAAAATATACAGTTTCACTGCTAGGATCAATTTAAGATAAGATGCTAAAGTGTATTTAATTTTTATTCGCCACAGTCACAAGATTTAGATTTCACAAAAAGTATCATAGACTTACAAAAAATTACGACAAAAAGTTAATAACGTTAGAATGATTTGAATATGATTTTCAGATTCGGTTTGAGTTCAAATCCTTTAGGTTCATGTTACATAAAAATCATAATACCTATCTATCTATATCTGTATCTATCTATATCTTTATCTATCTATATCTATACTTATCCCTTAATATTATAAATGTGAAAGTAAGTTTGTTAAGCTTTCACGCGAAAACTACTTAACCGATCATCATGAAACTTTGTACCTACACATATTCTTGGAGGTATTAGAAGTAACATAGGATACTTTTTAAATGGCTTAAATGCGAGCGAAGCCGCGGGCAAAAGCTAGTTATATTATAAAGAGGAAAGATTTGTATTTTTGTGTGTATGTTTGTAATGAATAAACTCAAAAACTACTGTGCCGATTTCGAAAATTGTTGCAACATTAGAAAGCTACATTCACCCCGAGTAACATAGGCTATATTTATTGCTAGAAAAGATTAGACGTCCACCGGTGCGAAGCTGGGACGGGCCGCTATACTTTATAAAAAACTGGGCGACAGAAGAACAGGGATAAGATAATATTGCAGTGGTTTATGTTACTTTACATAAAGTATTAACCCGCAACTTAATCCGCACAAATTATATACCAAATTTTAAGTCAGATAATAAGCTATCAAACAAAAAAAGTTTCATCAAAATCGGTTCAGTAGTTTTTGCGTGATGCTCATTCAAACAAACAAACAAACACACAAACAAACAGACAGGCAAAAAGTTCAAAAATTTGTGATTTGGAATCAGGGAAGCCTAAAAAGCATATCGTAATCTTTTTTTTGTAAATATCTTCAATGTACAGACATACTTCTGTTACAGTTTTATAATAGTTTAGATTCCAAGATTTTATTTGGTTTTTGCTGCGCCGACACACACAAAAAATCTTTGCATATAATAATAATATCATTGGCCGTGGTATTCAAACGAGTTAATTTTTTCAAAGGTCATGATTACTCTTTCACGTATGCGATCCTCAAAACGATAAAATCTCATGCCAAAATGAGCGCGCATGACGAGTTTTTCGATTTTTTCGCTTTGACATGCTAACTTTAACTAGCCCTACAGGTTTATTACCAAAGTTAATGCTAATAATAAAGATCTTGATCAAATAAAACCATTATCTTGGTAAATCGATACAACAACACAATTATAGACTTATCTACTGAAAAAATGAAAAGTACTAAGGTACTTTTCATTGAAATTCAAGCTTCGGGTAATTTTTTTTTATTAGTCTAAAATTTTCCAAAAAATTTTACCTGTTTCGGAAGTTTTATGGTAAAATAGCCCTGCAAAATTCAGTAAAAACAAAATCTGAAGTCCTGAAGAAGTTTGAAGACTTTGACGAACCAAAACGATGGTTGCAGCTTTTACGTAAAAAAATCGTGTATAATGAATATGAATATGTTAAGAATATAAGAGTATCATAGCTGTTAAAGTGCAGTGGGCAGGCTTCTCACACGGTGGACCGACGACCTGGTGAAGGCGGCGGGAACCCGTTGGATGAGGGCAGCGCAGGACCGGTCGTTATGGCGATCCTTGGGGGAGGCCTATGTCCAGCAGTGGACGTCCATCGGCTGAGATGATGATGATGATGCTGTTAAAGCCGAACCAATGAACACCCCTTGGATTAATGATTGCTCTATGAGTAGACAGGATAGGAGATTGCGTTCCGGCACATCCCATTAAATAAGCATTTTTGATGGGCAATGTTCAATCACCAAATTGCACTGAATGTGATGTCGTTGAAGACGTATACCATATCGTAATGGAATGTGTCCGGAACGGGGCTCATAAGCGTGTGCTATTATTATTGTTCGTGGGAGTGCTTTGGCCTTTCCTCTGGCAAAAGAACTATACAACTGTTAAAAAGGGGTGTTTACAGAGCGGCATAGTCATTTATTGACTAAGCTCTTTAAATAAAGATTTACAAAAATATATCTATATAGCTGTAGTACTAAAATTTTTAAGATGGATTTTCGACATCACTAAACTTCTCATTGACAATCTCGCAACTATCACGATCTAGCTTCGCCTGAATCCGCGCCTGCGTCGTTTCTCTTCGATGTGTCACGAAGAACCAACTGTGAAAGGAAAATATTTTTAAACATTTCACTGAAAACAATCACTGGTATGCGCTTGCGCATAGTTGTTATGAAATCGAAGAATTATCACCAAACAATAGATGCGAGCATCAAACTTTTAGTTGGCAATGTTGTTTTAAAAAAATGTTGATACCCTACTATCCTGTAATTAGTCCGTAAGTTTTCCTAAAACGAATAAAATAAAATAAAATAAAATAAAAATAAATCAATCAATTATTCACGTCGTGGAAATCGATAGATCGATGGGGGATCGTGGGATCGATCGTCCCCCTCGGAGAATATAGTCGTCGTAGTGGAAACCTGGTACCTATATCCTCTTTAAAATATCCTGCGTCGTCAACTGCTTTGGTGAATAACTATGGGGGCTATGAGAAATTACCATCACTCTTTCAAACTTACATCAATATCGAGATTGCTGGAAGCGTCATGATGGCACTGAATATGAAAACAGCGCCTATAAAAACACCTATTGTCTTGTAGTACAACGCCGAGTACGTAGGATCAAACACCAGGGCAGCCAGAGTCTCCACAAGACTGAACAACGAGTTCATTTTGCCTGAAAAAAAAAAGTCGGTTTACGGACGATAGTTTTACGTGATAACGTCATAAAGAAACATTGATGAATATTCGAATTGCTAGCTCTGACGTCAAGCGAGAAGGAGAGATTTGTTCCGCGCTCTCGCTTGCACACACAGGCTCAGGTAAAACGTGACACTTTTTCGTGCGTGCAGCCGGTGTTCATCGATTTGTAAGACGTTATCGCGTCAAAAATTTAATTACCAATGAGAAACCATTTTCGCTGTTCTTTCTAAATGACGCTATTCATGGCATTGATTGAAAACAGTGACACCAAAATAGAATGGAGGTAATGAAATGGCTCGTGTAGAGGTACCCCCTCCAGCCCGGTGGACCAAGGACCTTGAAAAGTTAAAGGGGAGAGACTGATCGAGGACGGCCAAGGTAGAGTCTAAACTCTATCCTCGGCCTCCCTCGTTCAGTCTCCACGGCGACTCTCTCTTTATCTTTCTCTCTCTCCTCTCGTTCAGTCTCGTGGCACGCCACTAATGGCGCGCCTTAGGAGACACCTGTGTTCAGCAGTGGACGATTGCTGATAACGATGACGATGATTAAACCCAAATGTTGAAAAAGTTTCTTGAGGTTAGCCAGGGCGCGTTCATTTAACGCAAAAACGTTTTGCAGTCGCCCCGCGATGGCTGTCGTAAGAAAGTTTTCGCGTCAGTCGTTTGTATGCGCGCTAATCAATTTAAAGGATATTTGGCAGTTGTAGCAAAGTTTCTGATCACTCCGAAAGGGTTTCGGGGCGCGAGTTTACTTATGTATACACGTACTTGTTATTATATGGCTCGAAATATAATTCCCCTTATTATATCCGGGGTCATACAAGGTAAAGTTAATAAGTGATCCATAAATTATGGAATACGTTCTCTATCGGAAATTTTGAATCTCTACGTTTCATTTGAATGAATATGAAATTGAAATGCGACATGGTCACACGTTCTTATTTAATAGTTATATTTCAAATTATATGTCATAAGTAAGTAAAAAATTTTACGTATGTTGGTCTATACTTAAAAACACAATCTACCTCGATCCCTGATTATTATGACTGTATTGTGTATTTACAGCCGAGTAAATTGCAGTCTAGATTGCAGTGTGCTACCTACTACTTCCTGGACTATGCGTGACAGATGACAAGTGACATTTACTTTATGTCCTTGACAGGTTTGAATGACTGCTCTCTTATTGCATTTTTAGGGTTCCGTACCCAAAGGGTGAAATCGGGACCCTATTACTAAGCCTACGTTGTCCGTCCGTCCGTACGTCCGTCCGTCCGTCTGTCCGTCTGTCCGTCCGTCCGTCCGTCCATCTGTCCTACCTATTTAGGCCTGTAACTTTTGAAACGTAACAGCTAGATAGTTGAAATTTTCTCCGATTATGCGTTATTACGGCGGATTTGTTAACAAATAATCTCAACAAGAAACTAGTTTTTATCAACGTTTCTTCTTCACGCTCTATCGTAAAAACGGTAATACATACAAGCGTCAAACTTAGTGTGATAATAGAACAAACTCTACAGAATAACAACAAATACTAAGGTCCCGGACAAAAAAAGTTTTTTTTCTATGTTAATAATGTTGTGTTCTGTGATGGTGTGACACGGAACCCTCGGTGCGCGAGTAGCCCGACTCGCACTTGACCGGTTTTATTACGCTTACAGTAGTGTATTTAATAAAGGTTACTTATGTATTTTTAATTCCTGCTCTTCTTTTGTTTTGTTTAGATTTATAAACGAGATTGATTATACCATAGAGAAAATAACGCGCTCCCCTGGGGTAGAGATGTTGTATCGAACTGTGCACAGATACTTAACTGGGCCTGACGTCATAATAGCGGGAAGTAGCGTATTTAAATGTTAACCCTTCCCCTCACCCGTTTTTCACCCCCTTTGTTGGCGACAACATTTTCTATAGAAACAAGCCGATATGCCATCTCTTCTTACTCTATGGATTATACGTACCCATTTCTTCACTCGGGACCAGTTTGGATGCCATCGACCTCAAAGATGTAAATGTTGTTGCGTTTAAGATCTCTACTAACGGAACTGTAAAAATAACATTTTAACTGTGTCAGTCATGTGAATAAACAAAGACATTTCTGTTTTGATTTGATGATTATGTTATGGCCTTTCCATTCAGGCGGTTTGAAAATGATGTCCGCTTGTCTTAGTGTGCCCGCCCACACATAACTGCGACGTCGCATCGCATCGCAAATATCTGTGATCCGCTGCGTGCAATAATCATATATTTATGTCATCGTAATAAGTCATCGAGCGCTGGCAGATATTTGCGATGCGATGCGACCATGATGCGACGTCGCAGTTGTAATGTACTGTAATTGTACTGTCAATTTGTAATCATTTTGCTATCGATGTTTGTATGACTGATGTTTCTGCATTGGGACAAACCTGATATCGGGTTTATCAATGCTTTTTTTCAAATGCGATTCGCTCCATGCCGCTCCACTTTGGTGGATTCCGGGCCCTATTCATGAGAGGTCATGTACACATGGCGACACCGAAAACCAATATAAGCTGGCCGCGCAACGCTATACATTACTATACCTACGCGCGGCCAGCTTATTTTGGTTTTGCGTAGCTTGCTTGATGTATCGCCGTGTGTACTATCATCTCGGAGGCAATGATGATATTGAGAGATATAGAGTTATATTACATATTAAAGGTTTCAGGATGGCATAACTCTATAACGTGACGTTATAGAAATATACTGAAAAGGATTATGGTAGCAAGTTTATGTAGTATAAAGGTTATTTCGTTATAAATACTGGCGGTTTTTTAAGGGGATGATCAGACCATCATACAAACCAACATTCTCTATACAACCAACATCGAAATAGCGAAAAAAAAATCAGCTGTCCCATACATTTGGGTCAAGTACAGTTTGGAACAGCTGATTATTTTATTCGCGATTACGATGTTGGTCCATGGTCCAGTTTGATGGCTTGTTTATCCCCTTAAAAAACCGTCCGATTATTAAGAAGGAACCAGTATAGTAAAAGAGATAAGTACCTACCCATGAACATCTGGAAGTCATTCTGTACGAAAATGATTACAATAGAGCCGGCTAGTTTGCTGACGACGGAGATCAGACACAACATGGAGTCGTGGAAGCCCCATCGCTTGCTGAACATGCTTATGGAGAATAGTGCTCCTGAAATTATATTACAACAATATTTATTACAGTTCTTGGAAGGCGGACACATGTCTTCCCTACTCCTCTGTTTTCTTTGATTAAATTTTTTATGTGTTCCAAGACAGGAGTAAACCCGTGTTTTAGTTGACTAAAGTACAAAATAAAAGTTCTTGGATTCAACTTTGAACTTATAATAATTATGTATGTTTCTTCTTCTTTGCCTAGCCTATAATCCCATTTCGGAAAAAGGCTAAGCTCTATTCTCCTCGTCATTCATCACCAGGTGTGTCTGTTGGTATGGAAAACAAACGGCAAGTAGTATAGGTATATAAGATTTCCTTCATTATGAAGAGAAATTATAAGAAATGCATTAAATTTTGTTCCCAGCTTCAAATTTTGTAGACTAAAATAAATTTTGAAATTTCAAATTCGGAGCTCTCTGAGATGTGAGGGGAAATAAGCAACCAAATAAAATCGATGGATTCTTTCAAAACCTCAAAAGCAGTAAAATTATGCATCAACATCGTTCGATATTATGGTACGCACACATAATAAAGCCTTTGTTTCGGGCAAATTTATGAAATGGTGTCGGTCATGACATTAGTTCATCTTGAAGATAACTTGATACCGATAACTGATAATGATAAATTCTTTTATTGTTGGCTATAATCATAATACATTAAGCCTTACCTATAGAATGGGTGATGATAGCGTATGTTGAATAAAAACTGTATTTCAGGGCGTCCCAGTTAAGGCGGTATCTTAGATAAAGGTATGTGATAATTCTTTCACCTGTCGAAGAAAAAGAAAATTATACCGAGTGTAAAATTTTATACGTCACATACTAAACGGTGTGCATCAGACCTTCAAACTGAACAATTTTCAATATGGAGCCAATTTTCAACAACAAAAATGCGAAAAAAATTGCTGTTTCAGACATTTGGATCGAGTCACCTCACCTTTGAAGTTTTCTATGGAACCGGTTTTTTTTCGCAATTTCGATGTTGGTCCCGTAGTGAAAGTTGTTCACTTTGATGGTCTACACTCTACAAACAAAAAAAAGAAAAAAAACAATTGTGTTAGAAACTTCACCAGCAAAATTTTTCAATAATTACAACAAAATTAATTGAATTCGTGAAAACTCTTTGTACCTACAGTAGAAACAGTGCTTAAATAGTAATACAAAAATAGATACATTCATAACGTACAATCCCTTACTGGATTCGTTACCTTTCATAGACAAATGTGTAGGCAGACCTTACACGAAACGTGAATATGTCGAGACAATGTGTCCACAGAAACCCGTGTGAAACAAAGAGGAATCCTGGCAGGGATCTGAACTAATTACACACAAGCTTTGATATCAAATGGAGACCGAAACGGACATGAGTTCGTACATACACACCAAGTGTCAGCCTTTTGTGTGATGTTTATTAACCACTGTCTCGAGAAGCGTCTATTCATCTAAAAATGCTTTTGCTGCTGGCGTTTAGGTAGGCGTATCTGTATAAAACTACAACTATTAAAATACCTCTATTTTTATAAACTCTGAAGAGGGAATATTTGTTGATATTTAATCTAAACTATTATAAAACTGTAACAGAAGTGTGTCTGTACATTGAAGATATTTACAAAAAAAAAGATTACGATATGGATTTTAGGCTTCCCTGATTCCAAATCAAAAATTTTTGGACTTTTTGTCTGTCTGTCTGTTTGTTTGTTTGTGTGTTTGTTTTTTCGAGCATCAAGCATAAACTACTGAATCGATTTTGATGAAACTTTTTTGTTTAATAGCTTATGACCTGACTTAAAATCTGGTATAAAAAAAAAATTTGAGGAAACCTGCAACCTTCAATTTCAAGGCATGTATTGTACCCACTGTTAATTATAAGGGATTATATAATTTTGGTACTCATAGTAAAATGTTTTCAGAATATCATCGTGATCGCTTGACTAAGTAATTCCTATAATAAACCCAAGGAGTCATAAATATGAACACATTATCTATGTGGACCTGGTTATAAGCAAAAGTTTAATACTTAAATGAATGAAATATACTTAGATTGTACTAAGATGGTTAAGGTATCTAGATACTTCTAAACGATACCTCATCCATAATATTACCTTTTTACTAACATTATCCTAACTCTGTCCTGTGAGAGAGGTATAGTGAGTCCATCTCCATCGTCACTATTTACTATTTAATATTGACAGACTTTAAGAAATTAGTACTTACACCTATGTATAGGTAGGTAGCTATGTATTAAAATAATCATAATGATGTGATCGCATCCTAATGTGAGTATCACATTATTTGATACATCAGGATATGTGGGCGTGCACGCAAAAAGGGCCCAGGAGTGCGATTTTTGCTGAGTTCAGCAGTTGAAAATGTCTACATTACTGTGGAGATATGCATCTTTCTACTGCTGATTTGACGTTCAAAAATCGTACTCCAGGAGTGCGATTTTTGCAACTCATTCGCTGAGCTCAGCAGTTGAAAATGTCAATATTACTACGGAGATATGCATCTTTCTACTGCTAAATGACATTTAAAAATCATACTCCAGGAGTGCGATTTATGAAAGTCAAATCAGCAGTAGAAAGATTCGAATCCCCATACATTTTCAACTGCTGAGTTCAACGTATGAGATTCAAAGTCGCACTCCTGTCGACATTTTCCAGCTTTTTTATTACCTATTTCATTTGATCACAAACACAAGAGAGAGAGAGAGAGTTGAGAGTTGAGTCACAACTGGTCTAGATGCCATATCAAACCTTTAACTCAAAAACCGACAGCTTGACCCTTTTTGCGTGGACGCCCATATAAAATATAGTTCTTACCGTGATTTGGTCCGTAAATAATAGCCACTACTAGTAGAGTAAGTAAGATTTTCTTTCTGCAATTTCCTTCTCTCTTCTTGAATGCAGCTGCTACAGTTTCCTTCACCAGAGTTACTACGTCTGATATCTTTAATGGAGGTTTCTGTAGGGTTGAAAAGAACGCATGTTTTACAAGATCAGCAGGTGGGATATTCCAAGTATTGTGTTTGGTTATACAAAGCGTAACAAAACAGCCTAGTTGAGACCATTAAACTGACCAACTTTCACTATGGAAATGAAGTCGAAAAAATCTGCTTTTTATTTTTTCTTGGCTTCATAGAGAAAGTTGTTAAAATTCAAACAAAGGTACCTTTTCATCTCCATCTTTTTCAGGTTTTGTGTTACTCTTCAAATACACTAATCCATACGTCAAGGTCATCACGTAAATCGATCCTGACATTGCGAAAACTCCATAGTAGCTCCAAAGCTTAAGCAAAATTCCACTCAAGGCTGTTCCTATGGGTATTCCAGCAGTTAAACATAAGTTCACAAGGCCAAGTCTAAATGTTCTCGACTCCTCATTTGTGATATCACTTATATAGCTGAACACTCCTAGGTACACCATAACCCACCCACCAGTTATTGCTGGAAATATTGCTTCAAAAAACATTGTAACTTCCACGGAAACTTCTTCGAAGAAAATTGTACTGATGACGTTGCTGACGCATACTAAAAATTCTCCCAGAATTGGGAGCAAGATGCAAATTTTTCTGTTTCCCGTACGGTCGCTCCATGCTCCCATAAGTATAACAAGAAATGTTGGTATAGCAGTTTGGATAATACTCTTCCATGCTTCTATTGATGATATGACTCTTTGTACATCACCTTCATAATCAGTTATGTTGCTTATCGTTAAGTTTCCATCCCGTTGGATAAGAGAATCACAAATTGTTTCACCAAAGTCAAGTTTAATTTTGCACGTTTTCTCTAAATTTAAATTTTGTATTGCTAATCTTGACAGCGTTGAGGGTATTGTTAGTCCAGCAAATATTGGTTCAACAGATATGTTAGATTTTATGTAACATAGTTTTTCGAAGAACGTCTTATCTTCGAAACAAAGTTTTTCCTTTTTTTCTTCACTGTTGAGCGGTTGTTCTTCTGGAATTTGTTCTGTATTTTCATCTTTCTTCTTAGTAGTCATTATTAAACCAGTACACTTCCAAACTGAGTGAAACTACCACTTATAATGTCGTAACATAATGGCAAAGTGTATTTGATTTGTAATTAACCCAGTTGAAATCATATCTTTTTTTTATTTGATACATCTTGTTTGGGAAAAGTTGTCTGTGTGTTAATAAAGAATTAAAATGAAAATAGGTTTTTCTTAAATGTTAGTTTAAGATCACAAAACGAAAAACCATTTACTTATTGAAATTAAATATAACATCATATTATAAAACCGAATCCGAAACGCAGGCTTCGTCAAACCAAGTCAAATCTGGTCCTACGTCTAGTCTTGTCTTAGTCTTTCGTCTAGTTATAAAACTAGATATTAGATGGTTAACTAGACAAAGTGTTAAACTATATGGTATTTAAATTGAAATAGTCAAGTTCATTCTAATACAGATATAAAGACTAGAAATATAAACGCTCTGTAGACGCTATCTCCTTTGTTGAAACAGTAATTATATTTATTTACTATTTAGCTACTTGTCCGTGTTGTTCTGATAATATTTCTTGTACCTACAATTAATTTAATAATATCTTAATGTCTTGTTATAAAATATATTATTATCTTTTGTTTGAACAAAAATTTATATAGGTACTTACCTATTTGTTTTTCTTATGGCATTAAAATAAGCTGTTTATTGTGTTCTGTTATTATTTTCCCTCTAAAGAAGGGTACATTACTGCAGCGGCCAGCAACAGAGGCATTGATGGACGAACGTGTAAATGTGGGCCGAGACGAAGCCGAGGCACACATACGTAAGTCCATCAATGCCTAGTTGTGGCCAAGGCTTGTATAGTACTTTTCTCAAATAATGCGCGGAAATGAAAACAATAAATTTTCTCAAATAATTCGCGGAAATTATAGTACATTACTGCAGCGGCCAGCAACAGAGGCATTGATGGACGAACGTGGAAATGTGGGCCGAGGCGAAGCCGAGGCACACATACGTAAGTCCATCAATGCCTAGTTGTGGCCAAGGCTTGTATAGTACTTTTCTCAAATAACGCGCGGAAATTAAAACAGTAAATTTTCTCAAATAATTCGCGGAAATTAAAACTCTTTTCAAAATCAATGACGAACAACGAACAACAATTAGTTTTTTTTTTCAATAAACAGCTTTCTATTTGCAAGCCAGTTCGAAATTTAAATAAAACCTTTGATGAGTTACCTCCTTGGTCGCCATGTTTCGGAGAAAAAGATCGTTCCATTTTTAAATTACACGGCAGATATGAGTTTAGTATGTAATTTATATGGTCGCTAAACACGACAGATATGGATTTTCATACAACATTGCCGGCCGCTGCGCGCATGTATTTGGCCAGTACTGCAATTTCGATTTATCTCGAAGAAGGTTGTCAAAATAATGCTCACATTTCCAAGCATGTTTGAGAAAAAACTCTTTTCAAAATCAATGACGAACAACAATTTTTTTTTTCAATAAACAGCTTTCTATTTGCAAGCCAGTTCGAAATTTAAATAAAACCTTTGATGAGTTACCTCCTTGGTCGCCAATAGTCGCCATGTTTCGGAGTAAAAGTTCGTTCCATTTTTAAATTACACGACAGATATGAGTTTAGTATGTAATTTATTTGGCCGCTAAACACGACAGATATGGATTTTCATACAACATTGCCAGCCACTGCGCGCATGTATTTGGCCAGTACAGCAATTTCGATTTATCTCGAAGAAGGTTGTCAAAATAATGCTCACATTTCCAAGCAAGTTTCAGAAAAAACAGTTATGTCAATTTGCAATTTGTACCTACTCTACCTTTGTAACTCAAGTTAAAGTAACCCTTGAAAACCAAAGCTAAATCGGTAATATGTTTGACAAGATAGAATTAGGAATGTCGGAAAAAAATCACGACTTTTTGACGACGCAGCCAATATACGTATGGTAGAGATTTTCTACGTATTTCATCTTACCTACTGCTTTTTCAGGTTTGGACGGTGACCGAAAAATCAAGAAGTGTCACTACCGGAAAATTGAAATTGCCACTTCTGTCTTAGGGCTCTTACAGACGAGCGACACTTTGCTGTCGACGGGGCGGGTGTGTCGCGGAGGGTCGCGCGACCGTCGCGCGGCACCCGGCGGCGACCGCAACCGCAAAGTGTTGCTCGTCGCTCGTCTGTGAGAGCGCTTAGTGTGCCCACACATAACTGCGACGACGTCGCATCGCATCGCAAATATCTGTGATGCGATGCGTGCAATAATCATACATAATTATGTCATCGTAATAAGTCATCGAGCGCTGGCAGATATTTGCAATGCGATGCGACGTTGCAGTTGTATGGGAGCCCTTTATGGCCGTGAGTTGGTAAATGAAAAATATAAAATGAAATAGAATAGATTTATTGTAGTACATCATAAAAAGTTTGATGGGCCATTATTAATTATATTTAGGGTATAATAATCCGGTTCCCCTATAATTATAAGGCAATGGAACACCTCATCATCATAATTATCACAGCCAATAATACGTCCCACTTCAGGAGACCGATTGCGCTAAGTTAAAACATCAAAGTTCTATTCTTATCCAATTTCAGTTCTAATCACATTACAATCCAATTAATATCCAACTGTGTTGAATTCCACATCGCACTAAACTCTATGTAACTGACAGCCCTTAACGTCTGAGCGATCTGTCAAAACGGCTCTAACGGCTGTTAAGAGCAGTACCGCGATTAGCGCAATACCGAATGTATCAAAAGTTATGGTTCGTACGTAGTCCAATAACAGTTCAATCACCGAATATTTACCGAGATTGCAGCCCTGGGCACAGGCCTGCCCGCAGGGAATGTATGAGCGTTAGTCCACCACGCGTGCCAAATGCGGATTGGTAGACTTCACGTACGCATTATGAACAAACCCACCCCCCCCCCCCCCCCCTGCCAAACCAGGGTCCTGGGTTCGAATCCCGGTTCGGTCATGGATGTTATATGTTTGTGCCATTGTTGTATGATTCCCATAACAAAAAGCCTGAGGCTTACTTGGGATCATTACAATGTATGTGCCTGTGAGCGTTATTTATTTATTTATGAATTTCTTCTTCATCTTATGCAGGTTTCCTCATGATGTTTTCCTTCACCATTTAAGAGCAGTCGGTACGTAGAAAAACTCATTGGTACCTACGGCATGTCATCCATGCGGATTCGACTCTGGGCCTCAAAATTGAGTTTCCGTAGTTCTTTGCAACGCGCCCTGACGGTTTTGTACAACCTCTAACCACAGAGTACTATAATTACTTTGACGACCCAGTTGGTTCTAATGGTTGCCACGTCGGACTGCCAAACCAGGGTCCTGGGTTCAAATCCCGGTTCGGTCATGGATGTTATATGTCTGTGCCGTTGTTGTATGATTCCCATAGCAAAAAGCCTAAGGCTTACTTGGGATCATTACAATATATGTGCCTGTGAGCGTTATTTATTTATATTTATTTATTACTACTATTGAAATAACTTCTTATGCAAGTTCGCTATAAAAATATTGACTATGAATTTCAGAATTAACTCAAAATAACTCTTTGTTGAGATTCTTCCTTTGAATCTATTTTCGTTCCAATTTCTGTAATTTCGTTTGTTTTCATTTCATCGTTCAGTTTCCGACAGCTTTTCCTGTGTTCATCGAAGAACCACCTAAAATAAATAATAAACAATTATTGCACATCTTTTGCATGGTTTTAGGTGGGTTATTTCATTAATTTAGTGTTTCGACTTTTATTTCGATGAATAAACAACGATTTACAATACAATAACATAAATACAGGGTGTACTATTAAATGCGTTACATACTGAAGGGGGTGCTTCACATCCTCTAGTGTGTAACGCATTTAATTTTACACCTACTTCTTAACATGCTGACGGTTTATTAAGGGGAGGATCAGTACATTAAACTGAACAACTTTTTCTATGGAACCAAGATCGAAAGCATTAAAAAAATTTAGCTTTCATATAAAACTGCAATCCTATTATGGAGGTGCTACTTGGGAATGTTCCTCCATTGAAAAGGGAAGTACTTCCGCCAGGCTAGGTGTGATGCCTGGGGACCGGCCGTGGTCCAACAGTTCTTATTTGGACCTTGTATATACATATATTATATCGAATCTCTGTGATTATTTCTCTTGCGCGATTTATGTCTTGCATTCGATTGTGAACCTTATTTGTAGTAGGTTACGAGTTACGTATTTACGATGAACGTTGTCTTTGTATGGAGCATATTTCCGCGAGCGATGGTATCGCCATCTGTTGGCATCTTTGCATCTTTGCATCTAACTTGTGGGTGCTGACATCTGTAGTAGTTCCCTACAGGACTCCCCCCTCAGACCGGAGGTCGTTGAGTAGTGCAGTCTGTATCCATGTAGGTGCAGGGCTCCAGTCAAGTGAGTCTGACGAGCGATGTGCTGCGTGTGTGTGCATCTGTCAGGGAGATCAGTCATGATGTGATGCGGGCGAGTGACAGGCGTTGAGAAGGCGAGCAGAACTGCCACGTGGAGGTGAGCTCAGACACGTGGGCTGCGGGAGATCCTTCTATGCAGACGCTGACTGTCGTTGAGGAAGCTGCAGGCCCAGGAAGCGGTGTGACGACAGCTGCGATGGACCTGGTGCGGCTTCGGGTTGATGGTGTGACTGCTGCTTGTTTGACCTGGTCGAGGGGTGTGAAGAGTTGGTTGAAGCTGGTTGCTGCTCTGTGCTGCTAGTGCTGCTCTGCGGTGTTCAGGTTGCGATGTTCTTTGTCGAGGGTCACCAATATGGAGGTGCGACTTGGGAATGTTCCTCCATTGAAAAGGGAAGTACTTCCGCCAGGCTAGGTGTGATGCCTGGGGACCGGCCGTGGTCCAACAGTTCTTATTTGGACCTTGTATATATATCGAATCTCTGTGATTATTTCTCAGGTGCGATATATGTCTTGCATTCGATTGTGAACCTTATTTGTAGTAGATTACGAGTTACGTATTTACGATGAACGTTGTCTTTGTATGGAGCATATTTCCGCGAGCGACGGTATCGCCATCTGTCGGCATCTTTGCTATAACTTGTGGGTGCTGACATCTGTAGTAGTTCCCTACACTATTCGACCAAAATATGCGACAGCTGTTGTTTTCTCGTGATTTTGATGTTGGTCTCATAGAGAAAATATGTCAGTTCGATGGTCTGATCGTCCTCTTAAAAAACCGTCAGCATATTACGTTGGACCCTATATACTGTATTATATTAAATACTAGCTTTTGCCCGCGACTTCATCCTTGTGATGTTAGAATCCCGACAGGTTGTAATTCCACCGCACCGTTGAATATGACTGTATCCAAAATTACATGTTTCTATCTTCACCTGTCAGTCAGACAGTCTATTAGTAAGTCAGTCTGCTTCAGTCTGTCACGGAACTGTTTTATAAGTGGAGATACAATTTTTAATGTTCTAAAACGGGGAGTGAGCCCGTCGCCACTTTTAATGGACAGTGGGCACAATACATGCCTCGAAATTGAAGCATGCAGGCACACGTTGTTTTCCTTCACCGAAAACCAGTGGTGTTACAAATCGTACATAAATTCCGAAGAAAAAAACTCATTGGTACGAGTCGGCCTGGACGGGGATCGAACCATCGCCTCCCGCACGGACTTACTTACCTTACTTGCCAATGGACCACCACGGCGTTTTACGTAGATAATATAATAATAAAGAGAAACTTACACAAAAATGATGATAGCCGGCACTGTCATCACTGTACTGAAGTAGTAAACAAACCCAGCATCTATTTGTAAAGTCGCCATGTACATCCACGAGTATGTGGACCCGAACACCATGGATGTTACTAACACCGTTAGATTGAACAGCGATATCATCTTACCTACAAGACAAGATTTGTATGAAGGTAAAGTGGTAAATGACGTCTAATTTAACAATGCTCTGCGAATATCTTCGTATTTCGTGATAGAAATATTGTTGCAAGCGAGAGCGAGTGTGATAACGGTCCTTCTTATTTTGCTGACGGTTTTTTATGGTTCCGTACCTAAAGGGTGAAAATGGGACTCTATTAATAAGTCTACGTTGTCCATCTGTCCGTCCGTCCGTCCGTCCGTCCGTCTGTCTGTGCGTCCGTCCGTCCGTCCTTCCGTCCATCTGTCCTACCTATTTAGGACTGTAACTTTTGAACCGTAAAAAAAATGGTTTAAATTTTCTCAAATTATGCGTTAATACGGCAGATTTGTTAAGAAATAATAAAAATGACAAAAAGTTAAAAATTAAGAGGGGTTCTCAACAAGAAACTAGTTTTTTTCAACGTTTTTTCTTCCCGCTCTATGCGCTCTATCGTAAAAACGGTAATACGTATGTATTATACGATAGAGCGGGACGCTTGTATAAGCGTCAAACCTAGTGTGATTATAGAACAAACTTTACAGAATAACAATAAATACTAAAACCGGCCAAGTGTGGGTCGATCTTGCGCTAAAGGTCCCGGACAAAAAAGTTTTTTTTTCTAAGTAAATAATGTTGTGTTCTGTGGTGGTGTGGTACGGAACCCTCGGTGCGCGAGTAGCCTGACTCGCACTTGACCGGTTTTATTATAGGGATGCCCAGACCATGACACCATGACACGGCATTCCATCCTGAAACATAAAATTGCTAAATGTGAGCTTTGCTACAACGACATTCTTAAACAGAAAGGTAGTTGTAGCAATGTTTCTGACCACCCCTGAAGAGATTACGCTCGTGAGTTTATGTATGTATGCTCAGACCATTTAACTGTATCTATAGCACCAACATCTAAACAGCAAAAAAAAAAAGAATTCCATACAAATGGGACAGCAGATTTATTTATTTAAAGTGGTTTCGATGTTGGTCTCATAATGAAAGTTCTTCAATTTGATGGTCTAACCATTACTATAAAAAACCGTCAGCATTTATTAAAAACTTACTTACATAGATGCTAATATAATTGAGCGGGGTAATTAGTTTAGCGGGGTAATTAAGTCATAAAGCTATAACTTTTGTTCTAATATGTAAACTCTTAGTCAATAAGTAGAGAAAATTTTTATTTCTCCAATAAATAGCTACCTGAATTAGTCTTCGATACTGAATTAAAGAACAAAAGTTATAGGCTATTTGACTTAATTACGCTGCTCACAGAATTGCCCTGTTTGACCATACGATACCAATAATTAAAATCTGATATAATACAAAAAACTAAAAAGTTAAAAAATAATATTGCAGCCTATGACTTTTTCGTTCGCATCATAAGAACATTAATTTGTTTTATTGAAGTCGCTGTCAAGCCGGTACGATTCGCGACATGGCTTGCATTTTTTGGCTTGGCTTGACACCGACTTCTATAAAACAAATTAATGTTCTTATGATGCGAACGAAAAAGTCATAGGCTGCAATATTATTTTTTAACTTTTTAGTTTTTGAAGGCGGTTTTAATTTTTTTGTTAAAATTTTGTTTATTTTACAATTTTCAGTGGTAAATTCATTAGTTCGATTTAATAGTAGTGCTTTAAATTAACAAACGCACTAGTCGGCACTACGATTTTCGAAGGTTCCCCTCGATATCTCTGGGATCCATCATCAGATCCTGGTTTCCTTATCATGGGACCTCTCTTGGGATATCTCCTTTCCAACAAAAAAAGAATTATCGAAATCGGTTCATAAACGACGAAGTTATCCGCGAACACACATAAAAAAAAAAATATATATATACGGTCGAATTGAGAAACCTCCTCCTTTTTTTGAAGTCGGTTAAAAATAATCTTCTCATAATACAGATATAGTTTTATGCAACTGACTCCATAACAATAAATGTCTAACAAAGATATGAAAATATTTTCATAGAAATCAATATATCTACTGCATGCCAATGCATTGTCTTTTATTATCAAATTCAACAAACTCATTGAATCCAGTGAAACTGTAATATTCTGTTTTGGACTGACCTGTCCTGAACATTGTAATGTATCATTTACCTATTTTTATACTTCCTATTGCAGGTAGGTATCGTAGGTTCTCATCTCACGGATACTACATTTCAAAGTACGGTACTGTTTGAGATGAAAATACCACTAATAAAAAGGTCTATACAGGGTGAAATTGATATCATTATCATCCTTTTAAACTAAGAGTATACCCAACAAACTGAACAACTTTCACTGTGGGAGAAAACTGATTGGAGCAACAAAAAAATCAGCTGTTCCATACTAAACTGCAATGCCTACGCAACACAAATGTATGCAACAGCAGATTTTATTTTTACTCCGATTGGTTTGCTCCTATAGTAAAAGTTGTTAAGTTTGATGGGTAGACTCTTCGTTTAAAATTTCATCCTGTATAGTCCTTCTTAATATGATGACACTTTTTAAGGGGATGACCAGACCATCAAACTGAACAACTTTCTCTATTGGACGATTCTCAATATCAAAATCGCGATAAGAAATCTGCTGTCCTATCAATTTGGCTCGATTAGGTTTACAGTTTTGTATGGAACAGCTTTTTTTTGCGATTTCGATGTTGGTGCCATAGAGAAAGTTATTATTTTGACGACTTGATCGTCCCCTTAAAAAAGGGTCAGCATATATTAAGAAGGACCCTATATAATAGGGTCCAAAGTACCTATAACTATCCAAAGACTGGCCCGGGAGAAAACCGTTTCGATTGCGGCCGCAGGGGACCGGGGGATTCTTAGCTTCACGACACCTACGCCAAAAAGCGCCTCTAAAGATTATTATCGTGGCTATATTGTCTTCTTCTTATCGTGTGGTCGGCAAGCCCTCGTGTCAGAGTTTTTGAAACCGCCTTACGGCATCTGACGTGGTTTTTATGTTACGACTACTATCACCAGAGATAGTAGCCGGAACCAACGGCTTCCATCCGAAACACGGAATCATCTTTCTTTTCAGACAATCAGGTGATTCAGCCTGCAATGTCCTAACCAACTGGGAAAAAACGCACAAAGTAACATTTCACTAGGTGTCCACCGTGGGAATCGAACCCACGACCTCCTTGTCAAGAGCCCAATGCTCTTAACCATTGGACCTTGGAGGCAGCAGCAAAAGATTGTTATCATCGTGGCTATACAACGTGTTAATAAATTAGCGCAAAACCTCATACACCCCAACTGATTTATAACATGGATGTTCTGAAGTTTCAGAATATCTCTGACTACCCCCTCGGGGAATATAGTCGTGAGCATATGCTATGCTATGCTATGATTTATAACAAAATAATTAGATTGAAACAATAATTTCATTATTTAGATAGTTAAAATTTAAAGTTATTCGCATTTTAAGTGTTGAGGTTAAAATGAGTTGGTATCATTTCTGCAATGAATGAAAGCGCTACCGTACTCATGGATACATTTTAAGAATCTTGTTTCGGTAGTAAGTGAGTGTGCCCGTGCGGTGGGTTGACATCGGGTTCAGAAAATAAAAAAATCTAAACTATTATAAAACTGTAACAGAAATTTGTCTGTACATTGAAGATATTTACAAAAAAAAATTACGATATGGTTTTTAGATGTCCCTGATTCCAAATCACCAATTTTTGGATTTTTTGTCTGTCTGTCTGTTTGTTTGTTTGTTTGTTTGTTTGTTTGGGTGTTTGTTTGTTCGAGTATCACGCAAAAACTACTGAACCGATTTTGATGAAACTTTTTTTGTTTGATAGCTTATCATCTGACTTAAAATCTGGTATATAATTTATGCGGACGAAGTCGCGGGTAAAAGCTCGTATTTAATATTTTGAAAAAAAATTACCTATGTTGAAACCACGATAATTCAATTCTGCTCTCGATTCTAAACAAACTACTTTCTAGTTTTGCGTTAATTCATTAACATGTATAATTGTTATAAAATTTTAGTTACAAAAGAGCATTGTTACCTAATTCATCACTAGTGACCAGTTTCGAAGATATAGATCGAAGGGCAGTGACGGACGTAGCATTGAACATTTCAATGGCCACAGCTGAAACAAAGTTGAAATATTTGAAAAAAAAATTGTATTACGACAGCCTGTAACTTTCATAAACCAACCTAATTATTTTTTATAAAAGTTTTGTAATTTTTATATTAAACTTAATAAATAATCGAATTTATTGATTTTACATGTATGCCATGTTAGCTTAATCAAATTAAAGATTGAAAAAGTCGGGCGGCGAGCGGGATGAAATTTCGTCGTGGCCTGCGGGGCGCCGACAGCTCTGTTGGAGAGGAGCATGCCCCGGAAAGGCATTTCGTGGGTTCGAATCCCGCTCGCCGCCCGACTTTTTCAATCTTTAATTTAATAAATAATGATTGTATCAATCATCCTATATAGAATCAATAATATACCTAATCGACTCAAATGTATGGAAAGCTATATTTTCGACGTTGACAAAGCGCTGAAATCGTCTTTCATAGTGAACATTATTCAGTTTGATGTTCTAAATCACTGTTGTAGGGTAGTTATATCGCATAAAATCAAAGTGAAAATTAGGAGCGCATAACTATCGAAGACTACTCTACTTACTCAGTGTCCCTGCAGACAAGACAAGACAACCCGTCCGTCAACACACACTGCGAAGCATACTTCTATAATACACATGCAAGTGAGTTGCCTTAAACCATCTATTAACTAGAAAAGGTCAAGATAAGTTGGACGGAAAGAGTTTTTGTACTAAATCGTCGATACCGACCACTGTAGCCAGACCTCTGCCGTTACATGCGGTGCGGCTCAAAATATACTGGTCGTCTTGGTTTTTAACGAAAAATCGACACCGACCACCGTAAATTGAGCTCTGTGGCTACTGTTTTGCTGCTCGCCTGGTACTTTTTAGCGACGTTATGGACAGAAAGTCGGGTTCAAACTCAAATATGTCATCGGACGATGACACTACGCATGAAAAAACACCTCCGAGTTATGTTTTTATTCGTAATAAGAGGACGAGGGAAGAAAACTCCCCTTCGGCTTTAAATAGCTTTAAAGATGAGATGAAAGAATTATTCCAGTCATTTATTACTTCTCAACAAAAAGAATTGAAGGAAATTACAGTAAACCTGAAGGGTATTCAACAGTCAAATACTAACATAGAGGACTCTATTTCACTTCTGACGAGTCAAAACGAAGAATTTCGCAAGAAGATAGATGAACTCGAATTACAGAGGAAAAAAGATAATGAATACATCGTCTTTCTTGAAGACAAAGTAGAGGACTTACAGAGACTATCACGGAAAAACAGCATAGAGATTAAAAATGTGCCTAAAAAGAACCAGGAGAACAGAGACGACTTAATTAACATGGTTCTCAATCTGTCAACAACTATTGATCTTAAAATGGAATCAAGGGATATAAATGACGTATTTCGTCTTAGAGGCAGAAAGGAAGGAGAAAAAACATCTACAATCATTGTTGAGCTTGGTTCGACTATAATGAAAAATGATTTATTAAAAAAGACCAAGGCTTTCAACATTAAAACAAAAACCAAACTACAGGCTAAACACCTTGGATATACTACAAACGAGGAGATGCCCGTGTTTGTATCTGAGCAGTTGACCCAGAAGGGAGCCCGCCTTCACTTCTTGGCTCGAGATGTAGTGAAGTCCAAAAAGTTTAAATACTGCTGGACATCCTTCGGAAGAGTGCTCGTCAGAAAAGATGATGCTTCTCGAGTCATTGTCATCAACAACGAAATGCAAGTTCAATATTTGTTACACGATTCCTGACTGCACAGTGGAACTCATTTAGCCATCCTGTATACCAATAGCCCTGCATGTAGTACTTTCTGTTGTGTCTGCCATCCAGACCAACAAATTTTCTGTAAAACTCAAGTTGTAAAGTATTATGTAAAGCATACTATTAATAACAATAAATGTAATAATAATTATAAGATGTCAATACTGACCTCTACACTTTCACAAATCACACGTATGAAAATATCCACATTTACAACCACTCAAACACTTTTGTACACACACAATATCATGCTTTATCCACTAGCTAACATTATTTTACTCTGCTTTTCTCACACACCTACATACCAAGTATTAGAATATAAAGCCTTATCATCAAATTTTAATAGTGGCCATTGTAGTGACCCTTCAGTCAATAACATCCCATGCCACTATACTCATGTAAAAAAGCTTTAACTGAATGGCTCAAATCTCAAACTTATGATGATGTGGAAACCCTATTAAAAAGATTACTCTGACATATTTGCAAATACTTAAACAAGCATTTACACAAGCACATAAACACCCCCCACACATACACACACACACACACACACTCACACATACACAAAATTAACTATTCAGCTAGTTTTGAGGCATGTTTCACCACTTTTGGATAGGTTCTTGATAGCTTGTCTGGCGGCTCGTTTGACATCTCTTTCATACGTGCGAGATATGTATAGCGATCTGTCGGATGGGCTGTTGAGGGCTTGTACGGGAGTGGTGGGCGGACTCTTGGTCTAGTCTTAATCATAAAATATGCCTGCTTACTTATTTATTATTATTACCTACTTTATTTGAAACTGTTACTTATTTTGGCATGTCTCAATATACCTAAGTGATTTGTAACCGTGGGAAGTTGCGAGTTCCTCCCAATACAAGCATTTATCATGCTCGAAGGGTTGATCTCAATTAAATTTATGTTAAAAATATTGAGAAATAATAAACATTTTTATTTTTATTTTATTTTTTTTTATTATTTTAGTTATAGGGTGTTTTTTAGGTACACCCTGACCACTGTACAGGGGAAACTGTATATAATAAAAATGTGAATGTCTGAAATAGTAGGTAATTAAACCTTAGACTACTTATTATAAGGACCGGCCTTGCGGTAGCATTTCCCCTCTGCCACGGTATTAGATCAATTAATCTTGCGCATTTACATTCAATTTTATAACTTATCACTAAACTAGACAGCCTATTATTGCGAAACAATAATTTCGAACTTAGAACGTTTGGGGTTTACACGAGACTACTTTTCATGATTTTGAACATTCAAAATTAGAATCTAAAGTCATAGGGAATAAAATCCAAAGTTGCGGATAACATGTTACCTCGCCCCCCGCAAAAAGTGGCAGAAAGTTTGTTAGTAGAATGACACGTGGTTACGCGTCCCTATATAAGTACCTAGTCTAAGAATTAAACTGATAAATAGAGTTATCAAATTAGTTGTATACCTAGGTACATTTCGAGGCTATTTCTGGCTAAGGCTATGGCCAGACCACCAATGATCTTGCTCATGGTCGAAATCAGGCCCAGAACTGAGTCGTCCCATTTAAAACGACGGCTGAATATACTAATTGAGATCAATGTACCTGAAAGTAAAGATTTGGTGTTATTTATCATTATTAAGTATTAGACCGAATTGGATTGAGGCATATTATTATTATATTAGGGAAACCATATCTCTGGTGGTAGTAGTCGTTACATAAAAACCACGTCAGAGGCCGTAAGGCGGTCTGAAAAAACTCTGACACCAGGGCTCTGCTCACACGATAAGAAGAAGAAGGGAAAGTATATGCCCGTAGTGGAGTTCATAACAAAAAATTAAAACCCACTTCAAAACTATAATAAAAGTGTTTAAGTGCGAGTCGGGCACCGAGGGTTTCGTACCTCACCACTACAAAACAACAATATTAACTTAGAAAAATACTTTTTATGTCCGGGACCTTTAGCGCGAGACCGACTCACACTTGGCCGGTTTTTAGTATTTGTTGTTATTCTGTAGAGTTTGTTCTACAATCACACTAAGTTTAACGCTTGTATGTATTACCGTTTTTACTATAGAGCGTGAAGAAAAAAACGTTGATAAAAACTAGTTTCTTGTTGAGAACCCCCCTTAATTTTTAACTTTTTGCCATTTTTTTTATTTTTATTTGTTAACAAATTCGCCGTAATAACACATAATCTGAGAAAATTTCAACTATCTAGCTATTACGGTTCAATAGTTACAGCCCTAAATAGGTAGGACAGACGGACGGATGGACCGACGGACGGACAGACGGACAGACGGACAGACGGACGGACGGACGGACGGACGGACGGACGGACAACGTAGGCTTAGTAATAGGGTCCCGTTTTCACCCTTTGGGTACGGAACCCTAAACTATCAAAATAATATTGCAGCCGTTGACTTTTACGTTCACGTCTCCTTGGTACGATTCGCGACCGGGCGGCATGTAAGCAAAATCCACTACGGGAGTTTTTGACGCGCGCGCTGATTGGTCAATAAACTCTCATAGTGGACTTTGTCAGCAAAATCTACTATCGGAGTTTTCCCGTAGTGGGTTTTGTCAACAAAATCTACTATGCGAGTTTTGAAGACGGGCTCTGATTGGTCAATAAACTCCCATAGTGGACTTTGTCAGCACAACCTACTATCAGAGTTTTCCCGTAGTGGGCTTTGGCAACAAAATCCACAATCGGAGTTGAAGACGGTCAATAAACTCCCATAGTGGATTTTGTCTGCAAAATCTACTATCGGAGTTTGAGACAATCAATGAGTTACGCTCGATTTCGCCCCCTCGAACTTTCGTTAAATAAATAAATTTTACTCAATTTAACCGAACATGAATTTATTCCTTCATCGTCATCATCATTTTCATATTCATCACTACTATCACTACTTATTCTTTACTTACTTTTCAAAGGAAAACATTACTATATGATACACCATCATCATCATCATTATTACGTACGTCCTTACTTATTTTCAAAATAAACCTAAATTCGTTTTACAGGGTGTGAACTTAAATGCAATGGAAGGCCAAACGAATTTTTTTAAAATTAAAAATGCTATAATAGATATGAACTTCTATTAGTAGTAAAAGCTATAAAATGAAACATTAATTTATAACCGTTATTCCAATAGATGGCGGTAGTGTTGAGCGAGATAATGAGAAATGGCGGGAATCGTGTAGGTAGATATATCGGTATAATATCGGTTATAATCATAATAATATTATATGCCTTACTCATATAATAGTTGATTTTTAAACAATCTTGCGATTTCATTTTTGCTTCCACAGTAAAAGTTGTTCATTTTGATGGTCTGAACCACCCCTGAAAATTTGGAACATGTTCCAAAATCAATTTGTATAATTATTAGTAAGGCACCTTATTATCATAACAGGTATTTGCGCCATTATCACTGCTGTTTCACGTCATAAATTAATGTAAAATGATAATTCGATGTGTCAAGTTTATTAAAATTGTTTTGTTTTTGAAAATCACCCAGTAAACGACATGACATAACGTAATGTGACATGACGCTACACTATGTGACGTAACGTTACAAAATAACGCCATAGGTTTTATTTGTTTTAGAGGGTGGGACCAATTTATCTATTGTCCTTTTTCAGATTATAACGCCATCCACCCAATATGCCACCTCTGACTGCGCCAGAAGGTTTTTACTAATTTAAAAAAAAATTAAATATAATTCAACGGACGCTGTTCGGTTATGTGGTATCAAATTACGTAGTTTTGCTTTGAGAAAACATGTTTGTATGAACGTGAATGATGGTGGATGGATGGTGGACTTATATTCAATTAGTTTTCCTTAACAATAGTAAAAATTCATGAATGTGATGATGATGATCATGACACAAAACAAAAATAAACATGTCAGATCATCAAACTGAACAAGTTTCACAAAAAAGAAAAAAATCCGCTGTTTCATACAAAACTGAAGTAGGTACCACCTACTGACTCGACTCAAATGTATGGGAAAGCAGATTTTTTTAATTTTATTATGACGTTGTGATGTTTTGTTACACCCTGTATAATATACTTAAATAAGTTACATACTTTAGCGGGTCTTTTAGTTTAGAGTTAGAGTTAGACCATCAAACTAAAAAACATTTACGAATAAATCGCGAAATCGCGAAAAAAAGTATCTCGGTAAAGCATTTAAGTTCACACCCTGTATAAAAAAATTTGGTTTCATTTGAAAATAAGTAAGGATGCATGTAATAATGATGATTATGATGATGGAATAAGTTCATGTTCGGTTAAATTGAGTAAAATTTATTTATTTAACGAAAGTTCGAGGGGGCGAAATCGAGCGTATAACTCATTGATTGTCTCAAACTCCGATAGTAGATTTTGCAGACAAAATCCACTATGGGAGTTTATTGACCGTCTTCAACTCCGATAGTGGATTTTGTTGAAAAAGCCCACTACGGGAAAACTCCGATCGTAGGTTGTGCTGACAAAGTCCACTAGATGTGAGTTTATTGACCAATCAGAGCCCGTCTTCAAAACTCGCATAGTAGATTTTGTTGACAAAACCCACTACGGGAAAACTCCGATAGTAGATTTTGCTGACAAAGTCCACTATGAGAGTTTATTGACCAATCAGGCGCGCGTCAAAAACTCCCGTAGTGGATTTTGCGACATTACATGCAGTAATTTTTTGGCTTGGCTTCACACCGACTCTAATAAAACAAATTAATTTTCTTAAAGATGCGAAAAGTCATAGGTTGTAATAAAAATTTTAGCTTTTTTAAGTTTTGAAGTCGGTTTAAATTTTTTTTTTTTAAGTTTTTTATTCCGTTAATTT
Source organism: Agonopterix subpropinquella (assembly GCA_922987775.1). Classification (NCBI taxonomy): domain Eukaryota; kingdom Metazoa; phylum Arthropoda; class Insecta; order Lepidoptera; family Depressariidae; genus Agonopterix; species Agonopterix subpropinquella. The sequence goes on along the minus strand of OV277698.1, from coordinate 15,821,101 downwards.
CTAGTGGTGAAATACATAAATAGTTCGACTCAGAAATCAGTTATACACAAGTTATACACGCAAAGGGTAGGTACATCGATACTATGCAAAAGTTTCAATCGCAGATGATTTGCTGTCAACTTTTGAGGAGTTCTATTGTGTAGTTGGTTAGGACATTGCAGGCTGAATCACCTGATTGTCTGAAAAGAAAAATGATTCCGTGCTTTGGATGGCACGTTAAGCCGTTGGTCCCGGCTACTATCTCTGGTGGTAGTAGTCGCTACATAAAAACCACGTCAGAGGCCATAAGGCGGTCTTCCAGGGCTCTGCCCACACGATAAGAAGAAGAAGATTGTGTAGCTCCGAAGCGCGTCATCAGATCTTAACAAAATGAAAATGGGACTACCTTGGGAGTAATAGGTACCCTTTCAAACAAAAATATGTATTTTTAAATTGGTCCACAATTGACAAAAAAATTATACTTACAGGGTGTTAGGGTAAACAGTTGCATTACTAAGGGGTGATTGTACCTATGATACTGAACAACTTTCCCTAAGAAACTTATCGGAAAATTTTTCGGACTTTCCATACAAAATTCAATCAGCTGTTCAAACGTTTGTATGAAAAGTCGAAATTTTTTATCCAGAATTCCCTATAGGTTTCTTTGGGAAAATTATTCAGTACCATGGGTACAATCACCCCTTAAAGTAATGCAACTGTTACACCCTGTATACAGTCGAACATAGAACGTCCTCCTTTTTTGAAATCCTAATTATAAAAAGAAAAAATATATAACAATACAAACCAAATGTATGCAGGACAATGTGGAAGGTTATGTAAAAACTATACATAAGAGCGTCCCAGTTGAATTTGTAACGGGTGAACAGAAATCGGACCGTCTGCTCTCCTGCAAAATTAAACACAAAAACATAGTTTGAAGAACGTTGATGAGAAGAACTAAGTCAATGTAAATTGAATGAAATTACATTTATGAAAATATCTGTGAACATACGTACAAAAAAAAAATACATACAGACGAACGAACATAGAACTTTCTCCTGTTTTGAAGTCGGTTAAATACAGAGTTTATCGCGGAAAGGTTTTTGCACTTATACCAACAGCAAGTCTCATTTCGGTAAAAGAATTAAAAATAAAAAAAAATATCATAGTATAGTATTATGTTCACTGACTATATTCCCTGAGGGGACTATATAATCAGAGGTATTCTGAAACCCAAGAACAATAACAAAATGAACTAAAAAACCAGCCAAGTCTGAGCCGAACTCACGAAGCGAGGATTCCGTACCACCACACAATATGCAGGTTCTTTCTTAATATATGCTAACGGTTTTTTCAAGGGATGATCAGCCTATCAGACTGAACAATTTTCTTTACGGGACCAAGGTCGAAATCATAAAAAAGAAATCCGCTGTTTCATATATACAGGGTGAAATTGATATCATTGGCATCCTTTTAAACTAAGAGTCTACCCATGAAACTGAACAACTTTTACTATGAGAGCAACCCGATCGGAGCAAACAAAAAATTCGCTTTTGCATATATGGAGGTGCTACTTGGGAATGTTCCTCCATTGAAAAGGGAAGTACTTCCGCCAGGCTAGGTGTGAAGCCTGGGGACCGGCCGTGGTCCAACAGTTCTTAGTTGGACCTTCTATATATGTATATCGAATCTCTGTGATTATTTCTCTTGCGCGATTTATGTCTCTCATTCGATTGTGAACCTTATGTGTAGTAGGTTACGAGTTGCGTATTTACGATGAACGTTGTCTTTGTATGGAGCATATTTCCGTGAGCGACAGTATCGCCATCTGTTGGCATCTTTGCTATAACTTGTGGGTGCTGACATCTGTAGCAAGATCCCCACAGGACTCCCCCCTCAGACCGGAGGTCGTTGAGTAGTTCGAAGTGTGCAGTCTGTATCCATGTAGTGTAGGTGCAGGGCTCCAGTCAAGTGAGTCTGACGAGCGATGTGCTGCGGTGTGTGCATCTGTCAGGGAGACCAGTCCTGATGTGATGCGGGCGAGTGATAGGCGTGGAGAAGGCGAGCAGAACTGCCACGTGGAGGTGAGCTCAGACACGTGGGCTGCGGGAGATCCTTCTATGCAGACGCTGACTGTCGTTGAGGAAGCTGCAGGCCCAGGAAGCGGTGTGAAGACAGCTGCGATGAACCTGGTGCGGCTTCGGGTTGATGGTGTGACTGCTGCTTGTTTGACCTGGTCGACGGGGTGAAGGGTTGGTTGAAGCTGGCTGCTGCTCTGCGGTGTTCAGGTTGCGATGTTCTCTGTCGAGGGTCACCAATATGGAGGTGCTACTTGGTAGCCTTCTCACGGAAATTACTATGATACCAGCACATACCTGGTGTTTGACTTCGACCTTGGCTCCGACCCCTGCTCCTTGATCTGGAATATCGGTTGCGATGAAACGGCTGACGCCCTCGGGGTTCTCGAAATGACAACTTGGCTATCTGTTGGGTAAGTTCAGTTTGAATGCGTGTGGTTATTAAATCATCTATTTTTTTTAACAAACCATCGTAGTCGTTTGATGAGGTGGATGCGACTTGCTGGGGCGGCGGGAGCAGTGTAACTTCACATATCTTGTCCTTGAACGTTGTCTTTGTATGGAGCATATTTCCGTGAGCGACGGTATCGCCATCTGTTGGCATCTTTGCTATAACTTGTGGGTGCTGACATCTGTAGCAAGTTCCCCACACATACATTTGAGTCGAGTAGGTATTGCAGTTTAGTATGGGACAGATGATTTTTTAGTTGCTCCGATCGGTTTGCTCCCATAGTAAAAGTTGTTCAGTTTGATGGGTTCAGTAGACTCTTAGTTTAAAAGGATGCCAATGATATCAATTTCACCCTGTATACCTGCAATCCTACTCGACCCAAATTGTATGGGACAGCTGATTTTTCTTCGCGATTTCAATATTGGTCTCATATAGAGAAAGTTGCTCAGTTTGATGGGAAAACCGTCGGCATATTTACAGAAAGACTTTATATTTGTGTTAAAAACAAAATAAACATGAACAAATGAATGAATGAATGAATGAATGAATGATGAATGGATGAATGATTCCAAAGTCAAGCTAGTGCTAACACTAGCTCGACTTTAGAATTTGCATTCATTATAATAAAAAATCATAAAAGATTTAAACATGGATCCAATTATAAAATATATAACCATGTATAAAGTATTCGATGAGCCGAGTTATCTGAATAGAAGTGTTTTAAATCAAAATAATATGAGCCATAAACTTAATATTTTAGAAATTGCTGCACCGGATTGTGAAACAATTGTGCAGGCCTTGTCAAAAGTGACTTTAGATCGCCAGTGTATAATGAAATTACCTATATCAACATTTATCATTGGGCTGACATAACCTCAGGCACATATGTCATGCACAATTTTCGCAAAGTGCGCATGTGCGAACGTCATCATGTCAAATCTAAAACGTTGTTTGAAGTGCCGGACCTGTGGTTAAAAGCTCAAATAAAAGTAAAAAAAAAAGAATATTAAAAAAAAAACATTTATCATTACGACACTCTCATGATATCATGCCGTCAGCAAGATTTTTCATAGAAATAGTGCAAAGCAATAAAATAACAGGTCTTACCGAAACTGGGTCCATAAACGAAAGCTATAGAAGCAAACACCAAAATCGACTTTATCCTTCGACGATCAGGCCCTTTTTTAAATGGGGTAGAAAGTGTATCTTTCACGTGTTTTATGTCGAAAAAAGATTTCAGGAAACAAAGAACACCAGAAGATTCATTCTGAAATAAAAGATGCGTTAGAAAACTCGATAGATGTAAAGATGTTTCTAAAATAACGATGTTTTATAAATCTTTATACCTCAGCTTTGCTTTCAGGATTATGTCTCTCAGGATCTTTGATATAAAAGTACCCATATACAATACTAAACAAGTATAGTAAAGCACAGAAGGTAAACACACCGCAATATCCAATCTTTTTTAATAAAATTCCACTTAAAGCAGAACCTATAGGATTCCCTGTAGTCAGACAAAGATTAGTGATCCCAATTCTAAAAGTCCTGGATTCTTCGCTCGATATATCACTTATGTAGCTAAAGGCTCCCATGTAGATAGATATCCAGCCTCCTGTTATGGCTGGAAATAAACCTTCAAAGAACATAGTCACTTCAACAGGAAGTTCGTAAAAGTAATACGCGTTGAGGATATTGCTCAGACACATCAAAAGATCTCCTACAATTGGTAGAAGTATGCATATCTTTCGTTTTTTAGTTCTGTCACTCCATGCTCCTAGAAAAAGGATTATGAAACTCGGTATGGCTGTTAGGAGAGCGTTTTTCCATGCTTCCATTCCTGAGACAAGCTCTTGAACAGCCAGTTCTTCTTGCTGGTACTTGTTTCCTTGTCCTGCTAAAAGAGCATTGCATACACTATCTCCGTAATTCAGATTTACGCGGCATGCTTTGTCTAAGTTGAGGGTCTGTGTTGCAAGTCTACAGAGAACTCCAGGGATAACGTAGCATGCCAATGTTGGTTCCACAGTTATGTTTTGCTTTAAATGCTCGTACTTTTCTCTTAAAGTCTTTTTTTTCTTTTGCTCAGTGTTCAATGGAACTTCTTCTGGTATAACCATCTTTGTCTTTTTTCAGTTTTACATAATTTTAATGAATAGAGTCAACTTTGAATGAGAGTAGATTTAATACTGATACATAAAGTAAGTTATTAAATATTACGATTGTCGTAATAGGGCGATGGTATAATGCAAATATTAGCCGTAAAGGTACTAAAGTTAAGTAGTGATAATGAAAATGCAGCGAATTAAAGAAGATTCGTTTAAAGGTTCCGTACTAAAGAAAATAACTAAAATAATGCTTTAAATACATTTTTAATTTTATCGTTTGTTCAAAGTTTAACAGGGAGACCAAAATTTAGTATAGGTACTTGGATAAAAAAGAACAAAAAAGATCATAATTATTTTGTCTTTAAAAATTTCAGATTCTATGTAGTACTTACTAGGTGCTATAATAGATGGGCTAGTTTTTCCCCGTGGTAGACTATAAAACACTTTCACCTGACACTTAAACTGACACTAGATACTTTATGCTTACGCATTTAGAGCGGATGATTTTCTATTGTGTCAATCAATACTAAATAAAAATTTACTAAATCGGAGAAAACTCTTACTATTTAGATTTTCTTATCAAGTCCACAGATTTGATGGTGCAATTAACATTATCTGTAATTCTGTACTCAGTGTCACGGTATCAAATAGAAAAATATCAATATTTGTTCTGCTATTATTTCTTTACCAAAAACAATAAAATTATAATCTTTGTACTACTTTGTAGTATGACTACTTTGTACTACAGTTATGTAGAGCTATAGATATCTATACTTACTATTTATTCTGTGCTACACTATAAACTTCGTACAAAGAACTACGATAATAAACGAAAAACTCCAAGTTTAGAAACATTTCTTTATTTCGCCTCTCCATATAGCGAAAACTCTATAACGAAAGAAAATTATTTGAGTTTCATTATATTATTATGGAGTTTACACTGCTTTTTGTAGTATATGTAAGTAGTACTACAATGCAGGTGCTTAATATAATTATTTAATTTTATCTATAATTCAAAGATTAATATTTTCGCAACAGATTTTGAATTAACATAAAACCCAAAGTAAAAAAATTACTGAATTAACTCATTAATTATAACACAATAACAACTGAAATGAAAAAATGAATGAGACACTCTGTAAATTACATAAAAACTAGTAATGTAGATTAAGTAAAAATTATATATGAACAGTTGAATAAAGAACTTTGGCGAATTTTGACCCTGCCATTTTTACGAAAACTAAAAGCCCTTCAGGGCGGCGGTCATAATTATTATAAATAGAAAAAAATTAAGGCATTTATTAAAAAAACTTCCTCATCTCTAGAAGTCCAGGTCCAAAAGTTGAAATTACTAGTAAAATAGACAAATCATCCAAAAAGCAGTAGCAAAACGCAACCATGACAGCTATTTTCATCTAATATTATCACTTAGTTTTTGGATGTTACGGAACGTATTTGGCTTTATTGAACTGATAGTGCGTGTGATTTCGTTTGATTCCATTATCATAATATTGTAAGGTTATTGTGAATTTTCATTAAAACAAACACAATGAATGCGTAGAAGATTGAGTGGGCTATCTAATAAGAAAGATTATGAGTTTCACACACTTGATACAAAAGGTATCATAAGGAGAAATACCTTTCCCCCAACTTCTACAGATTACAACCAATTTCCTTTTTTGTTAGTTTTGTTTACACGTATTACTAAGTTTCATTCATGTATGGGACATGTATGTCTGGGTCTCACATTATATGGCCTTCCGCCAAACTTCTTTCGTAGTAAATCAAATTAATTTTCGTAGTAAATCAGTTGAATTAATTTTCGTAATAAATTCAATATACAACTGTATTCTAAGAATGTCATAGTTTAATGTAGGTAGTTATGTGCCCCAGGGGTCATAAACCCCGGATTCAAGCCGATGCATTTGTTAGGGTGTCATAATGTTAATAATAATTTAGGACAACAAAGATTTCATAAAATATACAGATTGACGGATTTCATCAGGTGTGCAAAAAAATGAAATTTACGTAAATTTTTACAAGACACGCCACACAAATTTTTACAATATTAGAACTCCCCTTCTACGTGTACACCCTAGAAGCAGGCATGTAAAACTCAGAGTAATTGATGGGCCAAATGCATAACGACATGTCGCGACAGTAGAATCGGAGGGCCGCAAAGAACATAAATAAATATAAAACAGGCCGGTACTTATACAGGGTGTAACAAAACACCCTAGTAATACTTAAGGGGGTGCTTCAGACCATCAATCTGAACAACAGGACAAGGACAGGACTTTCACTAGTCAATGCAATGTCGAGAAAAAATAAAAAAAAATCTGCCGTCCCATACATTTGAGTCGAGACGGTACTGCAGTTTTGTATGAAAGAGCGGATTTTTTTTTTTTAGTTCGATGTTGGCTCCATAGTGAAAGTTGTTAAGTTTTATGGTCTGCAGCACCCCCTTAAGTATTACTAGGGTGCTTTGTTACATCCTGTATTACAAGGGCAACATTTTCAGGACTCTCGTAAAAAGCACTACATACCATATAAAAAAAGTGAGTTAGCGTAGCGAGTTCACATCATGACTCAATGCAGTGGTGGTACCTACCTACTACATAATATGAGTACCTATAAACCTACTTCCAAAAGTCTGTTCCCTCGCGGGCCGCACCAGGAAGCTGTTCTTAGAATTTGATAGGGCTGCTAGAAAATGCTCTGCCCTAGAGAGGTCAGAGTAATAGGTCAGATGGGACTATATTAAGTAGCTACTTTATAAAATATTTTCTTAAACTTTTGGCACAAAAAAAAACGGAGTTCTAAGTTATTGCTAGGTTTTTATTTTGGTAAAGCTACGAGAGTAATTCTAGTACTCTGTACTACGAGTATCATAAACTGGAACATATTATGCTAAATGTTGTATAAAAAACTCATGAGTACCTAATAATTAATCCACTGGATATTGAAAATAGGTAATAGTTATATTTCAATTATTATTGATTTTAAACATGTTACAGCCATGTTGTGCTATAATTTTGAATCAAATTAAAGATTGAAAAATTAAGTCTCGAGCAACCGCCCGGGAGTGCAGGTTCAAGTCCCGTCCGAGATTAAATTTTTTAATATTTACTTTGAAGTAGTTATATATTTTTTTAAACATACAGTGATGAAAATAAAAAAAAATGTGCGTTAACTAATCTAAAAAACTGATATAGTTTCCAAATCATTCTATGTTACAAGTTAATAACTAAAATTGTGTATAATATCTTATTTTGGGAAATGTTTTGGGGAATGAGATTTAATTTGATGGCAATATTCTGCGAATTCGACTTTATTACACCTCGACATTCGAAAAAAAAACTTATGTTATCCTAAGTTTTTCTAAAGTGTGGCTAATGTGCCTTTTGTGAGAAAAATGTTGAAAAATCCGTGAAAACGGGCACGGTTTGCGGTAGACTCCATTGTTTTCTAACTCTAATTTACAGCCCACATATATTTTTGCTAGTCCAAATGAGGAATAGTTGGGCTTTCCGTGACACTTCTTTTCAGGGTAAACAAATACTTCTCAAAATAAAGTTTCATTGTTACGCTGATTTTAGTTTACTATATTATTTTAGGAGGGTATTTTTTCTGGATACTTATGTAGATGACATTGTTTTCGATTATCAATATTATCATATTCATTTAATATAAAACCAATTTGCGTTTTGGAATGAGAATGATGATTATAAATGTTGACTGAGTAACATACAGGGCATAGTGTAAAGAACTAATAGTGGTGAAGCTCAGCGGTCGCGGCAGGCCAATCGTGCGGGGGCCGGGAGGAGTGCGTCCCGGCCCACGCTGCCTGCGCGCGTACCCTAACAGTGAATTGAGTTAGGGTACGAACGTCCCCCGCCGTACCCCGCACGCCGCGCGGGAATAGCGACCGCTGAGCTTCATCACTTATTTTATTTATACTATGTACAGAGTGTAACAAAACACTCTAGTGTGTCCCATACATTTTAGTCGAGTCGGAACTTTTTGTATAGGACAGCAGATTTTTTGGTTTTTTCTCGAGGCCCCAAAGTGAAAGTTGTTCAGTTTGATGGTCTGAAGCACCCCCTTTAGTATTACTAGGGTGTTTTTCTACACCCTGTAGTGGAGCATGTGCATGTGAAGCAAATGCGTTCTAATTTTTTTGCAATGTCTCATGTAAAAAATTTCATAGATTTTAATTAGTTAATCCAAAATATAATTAAACTTTGTTTGTGTGGGTCGCGCTAACGTTTATATCCTCTTAAAATGGAGAGGATAATAAATTAGGAGGATGTGGAGGTTAATTTTAAGAGGATATAAACGTTAGCGCGACCCATACAAAGAAAGTTTAATTATATTTTGGGTTAACTGATTAAAATCTATGAAATTTTTTAAACCCGACTATAAACTAATCTCTGTGCCTGTGGTTTGTCAGAATTTAGTTAAAATGAATAGTTTTAAAGTTAAAGTCATAATCAAATCATAAAAATTCAAAGACATACAAATCTTAATCATTCCTTGCATTAAAACTGATTTTTTAAAGGAAATCTGACAAACTACAGGCTTGCAATTAGCATCTAAATCGCGTTTGAAAATGTTACTGACTTTAATTGTTTACCTACTATTGAAAAGAAGATCTAACTTCGTTTGTTATGCAGCTCGGGCGCTATGCAATGACTATTCTTTTAACAACAAAATATCACCTGATAGAAGTTTACGTGAATCCGAATTCATAGCATGCTCGCCCAGAAAATGCCTGTTAGAAAAGTAACATAGAAAACCGATTATACTGTTAAGATTTAAAAGTGTCTGTCCATAAACAGAATAACCAAAGAAACAAAAGGGAATATAAACGGAACCAAACCTAGAACATTAGGACATTACATAAGTTATTGACTTCAGAGAAAATTCAATAGAAATCTTGTCAAAGCTCAAATAGAAAATAGAAGCGACAAATCTCTCCATCTTTTGATCTCTGCTGATACAAAAAACTTTTGCGCAGACATGACATAACTTTGAAATCCGAAAATCCAAGTTTCCCTGTAACATCGCAAGCATGCAAGTTACTTTGTAGTTTGAAACACGACTGTCCCAAGTTGGATATTGAAAAGCTATTGAAATCCTTGTATTCACCCAACTTGAGTTCATATCGTAGGCATTATTGTCAAGTTTGGCCTTCTAAATGGTCCTTACATAATAATCTCATGAAGAAAGGGAGTGGGAAATACTCCACCGCGCGGGCACAGTGCGGATTGGTTAAGGCAAGTTAGGGGTCAACTTTGTTAGATAATTTTCAAGTCGCCTATTAAGCCTACATCCTCATCATCATTTGTAAGAGGAGGCCTTTGTCCTGCAGTGGGATCATACAGACTATAAGCATAGTGTAAATAAAATAAGTGATGAAGCTCAGCGGGTCTATGCCCGCGCGGCGTGCGGCGTACGGCGGGGGACGGGCGTACCCTAACTCAATTCGCTGTTATGGTACCTGTGGGCCGGGACGCACTCCTCCCGGCCCCCGCACGCCCCGCACGATTGGCCTGCCTGAGCTTCACCACTATTAGTTCTTTACACTATGCTTAAAGTTACCTTAACTTAAAAAAAAGTGCCGTACCTACATTACTGCAGTGCCTACTCGACATAAATGATTGAAAGTATTTAGCTATTTCAATTTTGCTTCCATAGTAAAAGTTGTTCAGTTTGCTCAGCTATTTCAATTCTGCTTCCATACTAAAAGTTGTTCAGTTTGATCATGGTCCTCCAAGCCCAAACAAACAAAAAAATGATGTTAAGGCCGAAATAAAGAATTTTTATTTTATTTACATGATTATTTCATGCCTATGTATTGTATGCGAGTTAAAAGTGAACCTTACTTACAAATATTGGCCTAGTTATTTGGGAGTTGTTGCAATGGTTCTGTCCTCTCCAAAAGGGACTACAGGCGTGATTCTATGTACCTACTTATGTATTTCAATCAGTCATCTGTATCTGTGTTTAGCAAGTACATTCAAACTAACTTGCGTACCTATCTCACTGCTTTTAAAAATACTAGAGTTAACCCGCGACTTCGCCCGCACAAATTATATACCAGATTTTAAGTCAGATCATAAGCTATCAAACAAAAAAGTTTCATCAAAATCGGTTCAGTAGTTTTTGCGTGATGCTCGATCAAAGAAACAAACATACAAACAGACAGACAAAAAATCCAAAAATTGGTGATATGGAATCAGGGACACCTAAAAACCATATTGTAACTTTTTTTTGTTAATATCTTCAATGTTCAGACACACTTCTGTTACAGTTTTATAATAGTTTAGATACCTATATCCTTTTCTATCATAGTCAATTTCGATTCTTTTTATCTCAGGTGGCGATTCGCTATTAGATTAGTGATTCAATTCTCTTTGTTCGCTATCGTTCATGTGGAGAAATATACAGGGTGTAACAAAACACCCTAGGAGGTAATACTTAAGGGGGTGCTTCAGACTGAACAACTTGCACTATGGAGCCAACACAGAGAAAAAACAAAAAAAATCAGCTGTCCCGTACAAAACTGCAGTACCGGCTCGACTCAAATGTGCGGGTGATTTTTTTTCGCTATTTCGATGTTGGCTCCATAGTGAAAGTTGTTCTGTTTGATGGTCTGAAGCACCCCCTTAAGTATTACCAGAGTGTTTTTTACACCCTGTACATGCAGGGTGTTAGGGTACCTAAACAGTTGCATGATACTAAAAAACTTTCCCTAAGAAAGCTATGTCAGTCCGACTACAGGACCAGAACTCGAAACCTATCCTACTGCAGCGAGGCGTGAGGCAGGGAGACGTTATATCTCCGAAACTGTTCACCGCTGCACTGGAAGATGTTTTCAAGGTTCTGGACTGGAAAGGGCTAGGCATCAACATAAACGGCGAGTACATCAGTCACCTTCGGTTTGCCGATGATATAGTCATCATGGCGGAGACTATGGAGGAGCTCAGTCAAATGCTCGATGATCTCAGCAGAGCCTCCAAACGAGTTGGTCTGAAAATGAACATGGACAAGACGAAGATCATGTCAAATGACCATGTTGTACCCACTCCTGTAATGATCGGAAACTCTGCGCTCGAAGTTGTTGACCATTATGTTTACCTGGGACAAACTATTCAGTTAGGTAAGTCCAACTTCGAGAAAGAGATCAACCGTCGAATTCAACTCGGCTGGGCAGCGTTCGGGAAGCTACGTAGTATCTTCACGTCCCAAATACCGCAGTGTCTTAAAACGAAAGTCTTCGATCAGTGTGTGTTGCCAGTGATGACATATGGAACAGAGACGTGGTCGTTGACTCAAGGCCTCATAAAAAGGCTGAAAGTCACCCAAAGGGCAATGGAGAGGGCTATGCTCGGAGTTTCTCTGCGAGATCGAATCAGAAATGAAGAGATCCGCAGAAGAACCAGGGTAACTGACATAGCCCAAAGAGTTGCTAAACTTAAGTGGCAGTGGGCGGGGCACATTGCTCGCAGAACCGATGGCCGTTGGGGCCGAAAAGTTCTCGAGTGGCGACCGCGTACCGGAAAGCGCAGCGTGGGTAGGCCCCTCACACGGTGGACCGACGACCTGGTGAAGGCGGCGGGAAAACGTTGGATGAGGGCAGCGCAGGACCGGTCGTTATGGCGATCCTTGGGGGAGGCCTCTGTCCAGCAGTGGACGTCCATCGGCTGAGATGATGATGATGATGATGATGAAGAAAGCTATATGGAATTCGCAAAAAAATTTTTGGATTTCCTTACTAAATGCAATCAGCTGATTGAACTTTTGTATGAAAAGTCCATATTATGCGAATTTCCAATAAGTTTCTTGGGAAAGTTGTTCCAGTATCATGGGTACAATCATACCTCAAAGTATTGCAACTGCTTACCCTAACACCCTGTATGTTACGCATATTTCACACATTTTCTATTCAGTGCTCCATTTTCAGAATGCAATTCGTTTATCGAATTCCTGTACCTACCCATTTAATTGGAGTGCACTAATGAACAACGCAACGCGTGCTCTTTACAAAGTGTTTTGGACTTTTTTTAAAGTGTCAGTGCGGTGGTGGCGCGTTGCTGAGAGTTATGGACAGATAATCAGGAGGGCCCGGGTTCGAATCCGCAAGGACGACATGCCATGTACCTACCACTGACGATGAAGTATAGCAATTAGTTAAAAATTGTATTAAGAGTCGATGATACTTTACAAAACTGCTTATATCTCGGAAACTAAATGCCGACCACTGGACCCTTTCTGCTTGGACGCCCACAATTTTATTACTTGGTGCCTGTCGGACCGGTGACCATAATAGTGTAGTTTACCCCAAAGATAAACATTTCGATATTATTGTGAAGCAAGACGTAAAAATGCTCCTTGACATCTATGACAGCGATGACTTGTGTGCGAGCGGGATAGAGAACCGGGCGGAGGGCGGGGAAGTGGGGGTGAAATTTGAATTTTAGCTGAAGTAGTATCGACTCTTAAATCTTCTTTGAAAGAGAAAGGAATGTCTCGAGAATTTGCGTACACAGTAAACCATGTAAATGTGTCTTATAAACATAATAGCAAAGATTTTTTTTGTTCTGTCGTACAGACCAAAAAAATCTTTGCATATGCTTGCTTTGCTTTGCTTCTTTTTTATCTTTGTGTATGTCAATAAAATCCGACATTCTGAGCTCTGCCAGTGTTAAGAACTGCAGCGGATAGATATCGACTTTTCACTGTTCACATCTGCGCTGCGGAGAGGTATGGAAACTCAATATTGACACCCCTGTATTTTAATTACTACTACGGGTGTATTAAGGTACTGAAACTAAACAACTTTATTTAAGGTAGGGTTTATACAGAAGACACGCGTGGCGGTGGCGGGTAGTCAAAGTAACACCAAAATAAACCTTATATTACGTAGGTACCAATTCGACTCAAATGTATGGGACAGGTGATTTTTTTTCGCTATTTCGATGTTGGCTCTATAGTGAAAGTTGTTCTGTTTGATGGTCTAAACTACCTTTAAGTGTTACTAAGGTGTTTTGTTCACACCCTGTATACAGAAATCTAATCTAAACTATTATAAAACTGTAACAGAAATGTGTCTGTACATTGAAGATAGTTAAAAAAAAAAATTACGACATGGTGTTTACCTGTCCCTGATTCCAAATCACCAATTTTTGGATTTTTTGTCCGTCTGTTTGTTAGTTTGTTTGTTTGTATGTTTGTTTGTTTGTTTGTATGTTTGTTTGTTTGTTTGTTTGGGTGTTTGTTTGTTCGAGTATCACGCAAAAACTACTGAACCGATTTTGATGATTTTTTTTTGTTTGATAGCTTATCATCTGACTTAAAATCTGGTATATAATTTATGCGGACGAAGTCGCGGGTAAAAGCTCGTATTAAATAAAATTACAATTTAACGGAACTTCAAATTAGTTTAACCTAGGATGTGGTGCATATTCCTCAGATTTCCAACTTTATAATCTGTAACCTCTACAGGATGTTAGAGTAAACAGTTGCATTACTTTAAGGGGTGATTGTATCCATGATACTGAACAAAACTTTCCCTAAGAAACCTATAGGAAATTCGTGATTTTTTTTTGATTTCCCATACTAAATGCAATCAGCTGCTCGAAGTTTTGTATGAAAAGTAAAAAAAAACTTTGCAAATTTCCTATAGGTTTCTTTGGGAAAGTTGTTCAGTACAATGGGTACAATCACCCTTTAAAGTTATGCAACTGTTTACCCTAACACCCTGTATAGCTTCTGACTTGAACAGCAGATTAAGGGGGAATGTTACACAGCGTCAGTGCCACCCCTACCTGTTCGGGTTGTGGGTGACGCTTACGTCACAGCATGCCGTGTGCCGCGACCCGTTGAGACTTCTCGCTGTTTTGCTGTTAATGTCTATTCGTATGACACTGGAAATCTTGTAGGTGAGGTGCTGCTGAGTTGGCTTAGGTTTTTAGAGTTCCGTAGCCAACAAGAAACCCTTATAGTTTCGCCATAATTATCCGTCCGTCTAACCGTCTGTCCGCGGCTTAGCTCAGAGACTCTTAGTACAAGAAAGCTGTAATTTGGCATGGATAAAATAAAATCGTGAAAAACATTGTTTTTAACGTAAATGTAAAGTAGCCCAGGGCCCTATTTAATAGACGTTACAATTGTAATTTACAATTACAATTCAGGGTACATTGCTGATAATGTTAGTGACACATTACCTACTACATGTTTAGCGTCAATAATAACCAGCAATGTACCCTGAATTGTAATTGTAAATTACAATTGTAACGTTTAAACAGGGCCCAGGCAGCACAGACACGTGCTAAAGCAGCTGTAAGCTAATTTTCGTACCTCTAAAAGCAGTATAAGAAAGCTCTATAGCCTGCTATAACTCAGCTGGAGCACCAAAAAGGGCCCTGATTACCTGAACTGTACCGCTAATTACGGAAGTGTAACTGCTGTACAGTTGATCTTGACCACCAGGGCTCTGCCCACACGATAAGAAAAAGTTGATCTTGAAAGGAGTTTGAGAGGCGCTAGTAAAGAGATATAATAATCTAACAGATCTTCATACAATATCAACTATAAGAGCAATTCAAGCGTTTTCTCGTTCTTTTGGACTAATTTTACCTCCTCAGTTAGCATCCTCAGTAAGGGGATGCATTTTTTTTTTTCTCTTTCCTATGGTGTGGGGTATCGTTGGATCGGTTGTTCGAATTCTGGTACTGTATCAGTGAAAAACATTAATAAAAAAAAAAAAATTAAGGGTCACCCATATAAGAAACTATTATTTTCAACGTTTTTCCTTCTCGCTCTTTCGTAAAAATGGTTATACTTACATAAAAGCGTCAGACTTGGTGTGATTATAATCCAAACTCTATAGTACAACAAAAAAAAAACACTGATCAAGTGTAAGTCGAGTCGGTCTTGCGCTAAGGGTCCCGGAAAAATTTTTTTTTTTGGTAATTTAATATTGTTATATTGTGTGGTGGTATGGAATCCTCGGTGCGCGAGTAGTCCAACTCGCACCTGGCCGATTTTTCTACACTAAATACAGAGGAAAGATTAGATTTTTTGTATGTTTGTTTTTTTAGTATTGAATTCTTTTACCGTTAGAATGCTACATCATCCGTGTTGAACATAAGCTATGAAAAAAACGGCCAAGGGAAAAAAAGGGGCATTGCAACGCATGCCACGCACAGCAGGAGTGCGATTTTTGAATCTCATTCGCTGAGTTCAGCAGTTGATAATGTCAAAATTACTGTGGAGATATGCATCTTTCTTATTATTTATTTAAAAATAAAGATCGGTTGGTTTATTTATTTTCGTTGTTCGTAATTTACAGAAGGAACACGACGCAACAACGTGTCGCAAGGGAGTTGCTTCTAATCCACCCACCTTACCATAAACGCGTGCATCGAAAGCACGTCAGAAGAGGGGAAAATATTCTCATATTTTCTTATTTCACATTCTATCATTTGTTACGTGACTAACAACACTCAAAGAGACTTATTACGTTTGACAAGATACGAACACGCTTCAGTATATTTATTTTCGTTCGAGGTTCGTTGGGTAGATTTTGGTAGGAAATGTTTTTTTAGTGTTACGTTGTAAAATGGAACACTTATGAAATTGCTTCGACCGTCTTCCGTTTGTCTGTCACAAAGTCACAAATCAAAAACAGTTATTTTTTGAAAGTCAAAAACGTTAAAGAACTTTGGCGAATTTGGACCCAGCCATTTTTACAAAAACTAAAAGCCCTTCAGGACGGCGGTCATAATTATTATAAATAGAAAAAATTAAAGCATTTTTAAAAAAAAACTTCCTCATCTCTAGAAGTCCGGGTTCAAAAGTAGAAATTACTAGTAAAATAGACAAATCATCCAAAAAGCAGTAGCAAAACGCAACCATGACAGCTATTTTCATCTTATATTATCACTGAGGTAGGTTTTGGCCGTTACGGTACGTATTTGGCTTTATTGAACTGATAGTGTGTGTGATTTCGTTTGATTCCATTATCATAATATTGTACGGTTATCGTGAATTTTCATTAAAACAAACACAATGAATGCGTAGAAGATTGAGTGGGCTACCTAATAAGAAAGATTATGAGTTTCACACACTTGATACAAAAGGTATATCATAAGGAGAAATACCTTTCCCCCAACTTCTACAGATTACAAGCAATTTCCTTTTTTGTTAGTTTTATTTCACTCTACACGTATTACTAAGTTTCATTCATGTATTATTATATGGCCTTCCGCCAAACTTCTTTTGATATGACGTTTAGTTTCTGAGGGATAGGTACCTAATAATAAAAAAAAAAATGTATTTTCAAGTCAACGAAAAGGATATCTAAATAATAGTTATATGATAGAGTTTTATTGAATATTGATATTCATACCACAATAACAAGAGCCAGCTAACAAAAGTGTTATTGGTATGAATACCAATATACATAATATTTTTAAAGAATGTGTAAATATACAACATGATGTTTAGCTAACTTTATCTTAATAATAACAATGAAATCGTCAACTATTAAAAAAAAATCTATTACTTATGTTTTTTATAAAGGCGAGGCGACACGGCATTCGACCCCTCCAACAAAATAAAATCAGGATCCGCCACTGATAAAACATGATAACAGAAGATAAGAGAATACTCTTGAAGTACCAATGGTTAGGTATGCTTGAGTACAGTACCAACTATTTGAAGGCATTTTTTTTTAGGTCAAGCTCGAGAAAATACTAAACTACACTACACTATACTTTTTATCAATTCAAAAAACCGATTCTAAAAGTCATTTATTTAAAATCTGACTGAATCTACAGGGTGTAAAACTAAAGCGTTATACAACGTGTTAATGAATTAGCGCAAAACCTCATACACCCAACTGATTTATAACAAAATAATTAGATTAAAACAATAATTTAATTATTTTGATAGTTAAAATTTAAAGTTATTCACATTTTAAGTTTTAAGGCAAAAATGATTTGTTATCATTGCAGCACTGAAAGAAAGCGCTAACGTACTCATGGATACATTTTTATAATCTTGTTTTGGTCGTAAGTAGGGTGAGTGTGCCCGTGCGGTGGGTTGACATCGGGTTCAGTTAATTTTAAATTTTGCAAAAAAATTATTAAATATTTTGAAAAAAAATACCTATGTTGAAACCATGATAATTCGATTCAGCTCTAGATTCTAAACAAACTACTTTCATTAACACGTTGTATACGTATTGAGGTACTTCAAACCATCAAACTGAAAAACTTTTACTATGGGACCACCTTTGAAATCGCGAAAAAAATCGGCTGCTCCATAGGAAATGTCTACACGACCAAAATGTATGAAAAAGCAATTTTTTTCGCGATTTTCATGGTAGTCTCATTATGAAAGATGTTCAGTTTGTTGGAAGTATGTAACGCATTTAAGTTTTTTACTTACCTACAGGGTGTCCTGTATACAAAAAGGAAACAACAAAGATTTGTTTATATTAATTTATTTAACAGACTCTTTAAAAGAAATTACAACATCATTGAGCAAATCAATGTAGAACGAGAAACGTCATCGTATAAAATTCGTTCAATAAACAACGAAATGTCGTATTTAGAGTTCAGGAAGGCCCTAAAAAGCAGGACAGAGTTAGTTCTAGCCATAGATATAGTAGCTATAGCTAGATGAAACCATACCGTGGCCGCACATGAAACAGCAATAGTGTGACTTTTGAATACAAAAAGACGGTTTGTTTGGCAAGATGTCATCAACATTCCATAGATTTGACAATGGATTGACATCTTGCCAAACAAAAAAATCGGCCACGGTGACCGAAACAAAAAATAATATTTCTGTCTTTTTTGTTCACATAAGTTTTCATAACTGGCTATCTCACTCTCTCATTTCTTGACTCCATCTTTCAGCGTAAGCGAAAAGTTTTTAATCTAAGGTTCTAGCCCTAAAGTTTACAAACGAAAGAGCGAGATGGCAGATTTAAGCTCATTCTAGTATAACAATCTTCGTTCCTAGTAGGATAGGTACAGCTAATATACAGGGTGTAAAATTAAATGTGTTACATATCGAACAGGGTAGGTACTTCAGACCATCAAACTAAACAACTTTTACTATGGGGCCAACTTTAAAGTCGCGAAAAAAATCTGCTGTTCCATATAAAACGTCAATCGTTGCTCAACCAAAATATACAAGGTGTTATTAAACAGCTGCATTACTTTAAGCGGTGAGTGGCATGACACTGAACAACTTTCCCAAAGAAACCTATAGGAAATTCACAAAAAAAAAAATCGACTTTTCATACAAAAGTTCGATCAGCTGGTTGCATTTAGTACGGCAAGTAAAATTTTTTTTTTACGAATTTCCTTTTTACTATTTCCTTTCCATAAGAAACCTATTTCTTATGGAAAGTTGTTCAGTATCATGGGTACAATCACCTCTTAAAGTAATGCAACTGTTTACCCTAATACCCTGTATGCAACAGCTGATTTTTCACGCGATTTCGAAGTTGGCCCCATAGTAAAATTCAGTATGATGAAGCACCCTGTTCGATATGTAACGCATTTAATTTACCACCTAGTATAATAGTTAGGATTATGCTATGCGACAGATAGATGAAGCAGTGAGGGGGTAACGCCCCTTCCGCTATTTCAAGTCCCTTATGCACAAAGCTTGCAAGCGTGCTATACCGTACTAAGACTGCCGACAATCCCCAGCTGAAATAGCTGCACTGCACTAGAATGTAATCTACGGCAAGTTTATTATTTTGAACGTGTTATAATTCAGTTTGCCCTAAGTAGTAGAACAGTATGAGTTTAATAATAACGCGAGTGAAACCATATACAGGGTGAAATTCATATCATCCTTTTAAACTAAGAGTCTACCAATCAAACTGAAAACTTTTACTATGGGAGAAAAGGAATCGGAGAAAAAAACAAAATCAGCTGTTGCATACATTTGCGTCGCGTTGGCATTGCAGTTTAGTATGGAACAGCAAATTTTTTTGTTGCTCCGATCAGTTTGCTCCCATAGTGAAAGTTGTTCAGTTTGATAGGTAGACTCTTAGTTTAAAAGGATGCTAATGATATCAATTTCACCCTGTATAGTGGGCCACTTGAATTCACAAATTAGGTTTAAATTTTAGCTTTGTAACAGACACCACTTTCTTAGAAAACGATGAATTCTCAAGCTTGAAATACCAATGCCTGAGGGTACGCGCAAAAATGTACCGAATAAAACTTGCCACAGTTTGTTATTGCTTCGTACAGCGCGATGCCGATGCAAGCGACGTGGCAGAAATCAAGCAAGTGCATCGCTCACGATGAGCCAATGTGTAGATGCTTATCTACGTACCTACGGCCGAGTGATGGAGGCCTGCTATTGTTCTTTGTAGTAACACTGCATTTCAAAAGGCCTTCCTGAACCCCAAATTCTATAACTATCTAACAGCTATAAAATAATATCAGTTAAAATTAATAGTTATTAGAGACACATTTTTTTCTAACAATAGTAATGGTATTTCTCATAGATCCCTTACACAAATATTGTCTACTTCATTCTCAATACATATATTAATACTATTATACATGTTTACAATGGGAAGATGGTTAAAAAACACATCTACAAATAAGGATCAACGAAATATGATAAATAATCATCACCTTAAGATACAATTATCTTTGTGAATTTGGGAGTCAATGCTCCTTATCTGGAAAATATTAATACATTTTCATTTTTTTTTGTTTATGTATTATTTGACGAAGCTTGTGCTGACTGCTTGTTTTGTGTAGACATTAACGAATTATTATTATCAATAAATTTTTTCATTTCATTCAACACCTTGGATTATTTACAGAGTTCATCATCATCGCTATCATCAACACGTCAAACTTTATCATTTCTTTCTATGCCATCGACAATTGATCTCTCAGGCGTTTCCAGTTTTCACTGAAGCGAAGCGGACCAGGAGTGCGATTTTTGAATCTCATTCGCTGAGTTCAGCAGTTGTAAATGCCAAAATTACAATGGAGATACGCATCTTTCTACTGCTGATTTGACTTTCAAAAATCGCACTCCTGGAGTATGATATATATATAGTAGAAAGATGCATATCTTCATAGTTATTTTGACATTTTTAACTGCTGAGTTTAACGTATGAGATTCAAAAATCGTACTCCTGAGATGTGTAAAATCAACTAATCCAATTGCTGAATTTATTTCGCTTGACTCCGCTCTTGACTAAAAAAATCGATGTTATTGGTTGATTTTACATATCTCCTCTCCGCTTTGGACACGCAACCTTTAAAGATGCCGCCCCGACAATTGCCTGATCAAGTGATCAGTGAAGACCTTTGACTATAGAGCATCTTTCATTGTCATCAGAATTCAACTAATGCAAGACACTTGATAATATCAAGTTGGACGACTTATGAAGAAGAAACTCCGATGGACTTGAAAACATATTAAAGCAATCTCCAGAATAAGAGGTAGGTACAGCCACAGGTACAGCGTTTTTCCATCAATGTAGGAGAATTCACACATTAAGAATGATAAGATAAAAATCGTCTTACACTTGCAGTGATAGACATTAACGGTGTTGAAAAAGAAGATAATTAATTATTTTGAGACAAAATTGGCACATTTAACTCCAATGGATTCATTTTGGCACTAAATTAAATAAAATTGAGTGAAATCTCCTTTAATTATCAATTATCTTTGGAAATATACTCCACTTTTTGTAAAAGTGAACTTCCGCTGCAGGAGTCGTGCAGAAATTATAATTAAAATATAGTTTGATCATGAAAATATTTTATTTATAACTTTTAGTTATTTGGCAGAGAAGAATGAAACAGATTGTTCTCAATTTATTATTTTCGTGAAATAGAAGCTACTGCATAACAAAAAAGAACAAATTAGCAATTAAATTGTAAATAAGAATTCATTTTTCAAATTAGTTTCAATGGTTTCATCTTTCAGAATATTAAGATAACAATTTTACCAGAACCTTATCTGGCAAAGATTTTCAAAATTTTTTGATTAAGATACAACGGTGTTTTTTTTTTTAATTTTCCTCAATCTTGTCTGCGTAGATAGACCAGGAACGATGGTAAACACAAATCTAATTTAACAAGGAAATTATGCTAATTACATTTAAATTTTAGATACTTACATTAATTTTGGATGATTACTAATTTCATTCTACTTTAATCATCTACGGATCACACAATTATTACAAGAACATTTATTTAATGGAATAAAATGTACATTGTTATTATTAACTATCTTATTTTAACTTAAACTAGCATTATATTTACATAGTTTAACTATTAATCGCAATTAAAAAAACAATGTATTAGCTAAGGGCTCTTACAGACGAGCGACACTTGTTGCGGTGGGTCGCAGAGCGTCGCGATCATACATTTTACGGTCGCGCGACCGTCGTCGCGACACCCGGCGACCGCAAAGTGTCGCTCGTCTGCGAGAGCGCTAAGATTTAGGCATGCTAACTATGTTAAAATAGCTCCTAATAAGTAATATCGTATCGTCATCGTATAGATGCTCGATGTTAGCAGCGTTTATTTTGTCTCTAATGGAACTTTCATGGAACTAAAAAATATATAATTATTTTACCAATTTTCTGTCTTGATCTTTAGAGCATGTATAAGCATAAGCAAGCTATGGAGCGCGCGTAACAGTCACCGCCTTTGACATCGAACGTGAGCAAATGTCGTTAAGGGGCTATGTAAAAAAAATAGGATTCTTCAAAGCTCCATATATCATGAAGTACTAACAGTAGGAGTATGATTTGCGGATATGTGTAAATTGAACATATAATTGAAGTTTTGATTAGAGCCAAAACGCGATTAAGACAAATTTTCTCGATAGAAAAACAAGCCAAAGTAGCCTCCGTTTTTGTCTATAAACGCTTGTAACTGCTAAACGGTGAATAATAGAAACATGAGACTTGATTTAAAAAAGAGATTGCTATTATCTAAGTTTTGATTAGAGCAGAATTGAACTTACATAAATAGTACAATCACAATTAAATAAAGTTTGTTTTTTCGCTTGATTCGTTCCAGGCGCGCGCGCCGCCCCATCTCTTTCTCTCGCATCTGGCAGTAATATAAGCTATCACACGCCCGTTTCGCTTAAATTATTTTTCGACATAGGCCCTTAAAACTCTAGTCTACGATTTTCTTTAAAATTTCCATGATAGACGTTTAATGCGGAAATAAAGATGGTTAATATTGCTCTTGAATACTCACGCTGACATAATTAGGACGCGTTTAATTTTGGTATAAAAATTTTTTGTACATATAATGTGTGTTCACGGTTCATACTCGATTAGGGGCGCTCTATAGCTTATTTATACATACTCTAAGGATACATTTACATTAGATACAATATATTTCGTTAGAAAATATCTTTAGCCATATAAAAAGGTGAACATGCTATTCACGTCTAGTAATATAAAGTAAATTTTTCGTTGTACAAGACTAGAAAATATTATGTACACAAATGTTTGTTTAAGAAAATGTAATTTAAGATAACAACAGAGTTTTTAATAAAAAATTTAAAAGCAGAATATTATACTGTTATTGAAATTGATGAACATCTCTTATTTTTTGATATTTCTGGTTAATTATTTTTTGACGCAATATAAAGGATATTGTGAGTCATTTAATATATATTTTATAAAAATCCATTCAGTCATTTATGATCTACAGTATTTCAAAGTGAACTGTGAATTATGGATTTTACTTACTTTTTCAAATGATTTGTTCAACTAAGTAGTGAAAATGTTATACTGTGCTATATATTTGTAATATACTCATAAAGCCCTTTCATTTGATGGCCACACGGCTTGATTAAACGAAATTTATTTTTTACTTTGTATGGCCAAATTTATGACGTCACAGTTTCTACCCCCACAGTCTGAGCGCTTGTCATCTCATATATTTGTAATCAGGAGGTCATACCGAACCCATTGATACCAAATAGCGCTATAAAGGAGATGACTTGTGCCAAAACCTTATTTATGCGACTTTTTGTCGAATCGCCGACCTACTTACTATTTTTGGAAATTTGAGTTTTCGTAAAGATGAATTCGTTACATACTTTAGGGGGTGCTTTACACCATCAAACTGAACAACTTTTATTATGAGACCAACATTGATTTTGCAAAATAAAAATCAACTGTTTAATAGAAAATCAAATCTCGACCAAAATGTATGAAACACCTGACGCATTTATGTTTACCTTGTATACTTAGTTGAACGATTACTAATAAATCAACTAGAAGCCAACAGAAATACCAATTAAAATTCAATTTTGTAAGCTTTATTGTGAATATTTTGTAATAAATCAATAAGTTTGTCAGTATTGAGCTTTTATGCAGAGTGACGACCGACGAACGACGAACAAATTTTCCATATTAATTAAACCAAACTATTAGTACAAAATTATGAAATAACATTCGGTTCTACCCCAGACTACAAAGATAAAATTCTTGGTTTAGTTTACAGGTTTGTTCATGGATATTCTAAATTACCATCATGACCAACTGCGATTCGAAACAAGTAGGGTATAGATACCTTAGAATTTTATACTTATTACTTACCACTGATCCATATTACAAAAAAAAACTATTGGAAAACTAACGTAAAAAATATACCTACCTATAATATAATTTCATAATGTCTCACGACCGTGGTTCTCTACAATACAATAGTTTTGGCTCAACTTATTCAGTAACTATGTTAAAATTCTTATTTACAAATACATCCAAGACCCAGTAGGTACACCTCAGTCGCCCGCGGCTTGACATCATCGCAGGATTTGCCTGAAAGTTTCAAGTTTCATGTTTAATTGAGTTATATTATGCTTATGCTTATGATAATGAAATCTTCATAAGTAAGAGAATTTTTTTTTTTGGTATGGTATAATCAAGAGTTTAAATAACGATACCGTCATAACCCTAAGCTATCGAGTACTACTCGATACCATAATGAAACGGTCTCGTGATGAAAGAGGACAAAAAGTTACATATAAAAATAGGTCTGTCAGGCGTAAAAAATTTTATTTTAACGCTCAGTTGCAGAAACGCTCATTAAAGTTAATCCTCCATTAAATCTCTTGCTGTCACTTTTTGTCTTGTTGACGTAGTTAAAGCTAGCAAGAGATTTAATGGAGGATTAACTCTAATGGGCGTTTCTGCAACTGAGTGTTAGTCTACGAATAAGAATGTATAGAAATGTAAATCAAGCTTAAAAAGTGACACAAAAAAAGTACACCGTGTTCTAATTTTGTTCTTTAAAAACTACACCTTGCCGCCAAAACTCATACAAAATGTAATTTTTCCAGAGGTGCCAAAAATTATGTTGCTTTTGTTTAGAGTTATTCTTCTACAGTTATTCTTATTTTTAAGTACTATTATACCACAAGGTCTAGTTTCAACAGGTGACCGATATGCTGTGTTTTGCAAAATTTTATTAATATGTATGCATCGAATAACATCAAGTGATGCCGCCTGTCGGCCAATTTTGTGTGGCGTATCGGGCTGGCAGACCAGTAAAAATAGGGCTGGTGTATGATATGGTACTGATCATTGATCGTATTAGACCGATCAGCAATATTTTCCGATTGGCACGAGCAATCCTAGCTGACCACAGAACAGTTCGTTAGGTACTGTATTGGTTTGGTTATTATTATATTGTATCAAAAACATATTTATAGTATCGGACCAAATACATCTATGTGTAGGATTACCAACAGTCATCATTATCATCATCATATCGGCCAACAGACGTCCACTGCTGGACATAGGCCTCCCCCAAATATCGCCACAACGACCGGTCCTGCCGCCTTCACCAGGTTGTCAGTCCACCTTGTGGGGGTATATCCATCCACGATGCGCTTTCCGGTACGCGGTCGCCACTCGAGAACTCGTCGGACCCATTGGCCCCAAGTACACTTGACAGAAGTGAAGTGAGCAATGAATTACAAAAGTAGTAAATTATTGAAAGTATACATACCGAATTATAACATCACATAAAGTGAAAGAGGAGCAAAGTACAGTAAGCAGCAACGACGCCACCACTGGACCTGATGACAATGAAAAATATTGTTACCATACTGTACAAAAAGTACCTAAAACTTCGATCAACAATATACATGATCGAAGAACTAAAATAATTTTATTTTAGTGAAATGGTTTGTACAGAATCAAGAACACACGTAATGCCCCACTGCAAGGCACAGATCTACCCTCGAGGATGGTGTACGGGCGTTAGTCCACCACACGTGCCCAATGCGGATTAGAGACTTCGCCTACGCATCAGAATTTCTTATTCCGTGTATACAAGTTTCCTCATGATGTTTTCCTTCACCGTTTGCGAGCAGTCCGTATTACGGTACATAAGCACGGAAATTATATGACATAAGTTACAAAAACTTGTTGGTACATGGCATGTCGTCCGAACGGATTCGAGCTTGGACCCACATGGTTGAGTGATACCTCTCCATAACTAACGTGCCACCGACTCCCCTTTCAAATCATTAGTCAAGTATATGTATTCTCAAGCTTACTAGGATTCTATTTAATAAGATTAACAGTTGAAAAATACCAGATGTACAAAAAATAGTCATTTTACGTAAATTAAAATATAGTATACAGGGTGTACAATAAAATGGGACAGCTACTCAAAGGGGTGCTTCAGACCATCAAACTGAACAACTTTCTCTATGGGACCAATATCGAAATCGCGAAAAAAAAATCCGCTCTCCCATACAAAACTGCAAACATAACTCGACTGAAATGTATGGGACAGCAGATTTTTTTTTTCGCGATTTCGATATTGGTCCCATAGAGAAAGTTGTTCAGTTTGATGGTCTGAAGCACCCCTTTAAGTAGCTGTCCCATTTTATTGTACACCCTGTACACATAAAGTTACTATACCATAAGAACTTTATGGGTATTGTGTTTTATTCTGTAAAGTTTTCATACTTTTTAGTTCACGAATTATGACAGTATCTATAATACAATAATATTATTATGATAACGTGGTTAAAAATGCTACAATTATTATTCTGCCTTTAACAATAAATTATATACATTTTCAAGTACAAACGAAAACCATAAGATAATAATATAGTTTTCTTATGAATTGCGAACATTTTCCACAAAGTATACAAACTCATGAATAAATACTAACACTAACAAATCAACTCTAAGGTAAAATAGAATTAAAACCTCTTCTTACAAGCCTTAAAAAGAAAATACGATGAAAAGCAAGCGTAATACAAAAAATAATACAGACTGGAGAAAAAATATAATACTAACATTTTGTGGAAGTCAGACCACATGCTACCAGCTGTGGAGCTTTATTTAATAAACTTGATCAAATGAACAATAGATTTGGGTTGTAGCAAGAAGGATATTAGTAGCCGTCCCTTACTGAAATATTGAGAGAAGCTGACCTTTGTCACCGGTCCACAATATCTTTGTATCGATCAAGGACTAGTTCGGTATAAAATGATTATTTTTTTCGGAAACCCAATGTCCGAGCCGGAAAATTGTGGTTTATGTGCAGAACTGATTGACTTTAGAGGGATCGCAGGTTATCTCCTTTATGTTTGGGTAGATTTAATATACTTAAGTAGTTTAGATTAGTTAGTTTCTTGGAAGGATAAAAGAGGTGTTACCATAAAATAAAACCGGTCAAGTGCGAGTCGGGCTACTCGCGCACCGAGGGTTCCGTACCACACCACCACAGAACACAACATTGGCCTCGATTCGGA
The DNA here is from genome assembly GCA_922987775.1 of Agonopterix subpropinquella. Classification (NCBI taxonomy): domain Eukaryota; kingdom Metazoa; phylum Arthropoda; class Insecta; order Lepidoptera; family Depressariidae; genus Agonopterix; species Agonopterix subpropinquella. Next base: position 15,793,667 of record OV277698.1, on the reverse strand, counting down.
GTGTACCACGACTAAACTAAACTAAATGTATTCCTGTCACTTTCTAAAATAAGATTAAGAAAAGAGACAGAAAACCAACAGCTGACTTTAGTGCTGTCAAAGTGACGTTAAATGCGCAAAATAAGATGCCATCATAATGTACGCCACCTTATTTAAGTCGTTTTTGGGCGTTTAACGTCACTTTGACAGCACTAAAGTCAGCTGTTGGTTTTCTGTCTCTTTTCTTAATCTTATTTTAGAAAGTGACAGGAATACATTTAGTTTAGTTTAGTCGTGGTACACTCCGAATCGAGGCCATTATTAACTTAGATAAAAACTTTTTTGACCGGGACCTTTAGCGCGAGACCGACTCACACTTGGCCGGTTTTTAGTATTTATTGTTATTCTGTAGAGTTTGCTCTATAATCACACTAAGTTTGACGCTTGTATGTATGACCGTTTTTACTATAGAGCGTGAAGAAAAAACGTTGATAAAAACTAGTTTCTTGTTGAAAACCCCCCTTAATTTTTAACTTTCTGCCATTTTTATTATTTGTTAACAAATCCGCCGCAATAACGCATAATCTGAGAAAATTTCAACTATCTAGCTATTTTCAAAAGTTACAGCCCTAAATAGGTAGGATAGACGGACGGACGGACAGACGGACAGACGGACGGACGGACGGACGGACGGACAACGTAGGCTTAGTAATAGGGTCCCGTTTTCACCCTTTGGGTATGGAACCCTAAAAACGATAACGATGGTGATTATAAGAGGAGTTTAGTTACCGTTGAAAAAGTTTGACGATTTGAGATGCTTTAAAACAACTCCTCTAATTATTTTCAAAGTAAAGTGAGGAAATCCTGAAATGAACTGATGAATCTAATACATCATTTTTTTTTCACTATCCTACACTGAAAAAAATGCGAGCCAACTAAGATGTATTTTCTCTTAATTAGCACCAAAATAATTTTAAATGACGTTATTATTGTTTACTAAAAACAAAAGATGGTAGTTGTAACAACAAGCCGAATTCGTTTAACAAAATTCTCTTAGTCAGAGAAGTCATGATGTTGACAGGCTCATATGGATTCATGATGTATGATTATCATAAACAAGATCTTGGTTGAAGTGAACAATTTTTTTTCAGTGTAGTAATACCAATTTATTATACTCACTTAGAATAGAAAATAGTAGCAGAAATAATCTGAAAAATATCTAGAGACACAAAAGATAGCACAAAATACTAGTCGACCCCGACTATCATATGAAAATGATTTTCCGCTGCAACATCAAATAGCAAAATGTTGTTTTATGATACAAGTAAATATGGCAGAAAGGAATATGCAATAAATACTGTTTTATCTGCCTCTTATCCGCAGAACAAGCATACTGTATAAACATGTGGGCCGATCGCGGTAGAAGTTTACGTGCACTTGAGGCCAAGTGTTGATACAATATTCCAGTTTGATAAATATATTTTTAAAGGTATTTTTTTTCAAATTACATTTAAATAGCGGCGTGATGCGAGACGTTATTAATTGAAACCTCGACTACTAGCAGCGCCAGCTATATCACTATGTATTTTCTCCAAGAAAATTGACTATTTTAGCCACACAAGCGCTCATCAACGCCAGCAATGTAGTCGAAGCAGTCGCCGTGGCAGAAATCAATCAGGAGCCATACATATTTTAATAAAGTCAGATAAGACAAAAGTTCGCAAAATAGGCTGTTTAAAGAAGAATGATTGATTTTTAAACCTTCTATCATTTATATGAGTAGATAGTGCTGCTTTCAATAAATATACCTACCTGTCATTGGGACAAAATGTAGGTACTTTATACAGGGTGAAATTGATATCATTGGCATCCTTTTAAACTAAGAGTCTACCCATCAAACTGTTTTACTATGGGAGCAAACCGAACGGAGCAAAAAAAATCTGCTGTTGCATACATTTGATTCGAGTAGGTATTACAGTTTAGTATGAGACAGCTGATTGTTTAGTTGCTCCGATCGGTTTGCTCCCATAGTAAAAGATGTTCAGTTCGATGGGTAGACTCTTAGTTTAAAAGGATGCTAATGATATCAATTTCACCCTGTAGAATATTGATGAATTTAGCTTACTTCATAGGTAACATAATAATAATAGCTTACATAACACTTATATCGTAAATAATCATTACGTGCTATTGTATCCAAATTCACATATGAAATTCTGCAAGTGTGTCGTTTATTTTGTCCGATAGAACAAAAACATTAACATTTCAATAGTGCTATTAACTTATAACTTATACATAAGAAAGGAAATAAAAAGGCAAAAAGGAACCAAATGTGACTGTATTTTACTGTACATACTTTATTGTGTATATTTTACGACTTTTATGTTAGTACTTACACTGTGACATGATTTTTATTCTTATTATAGAAGCTCTGAGATCTTAAAAAATTGTTTATGTCAATAAATAAACGCAAAATTAAACAGAAAACCGTTGGTACATAATAAATAACTGAATAACATTTAATATTATGCATAATATTAATTTTCTTTTTGTGCATAATTATGGTAGATTCTTTTTCAGAAATTAAAGTTTTTAAAGCAACAGCTGCCAATAACAATACTTATTATTATATTAATCTATCATATATTTTTATAATATGTGTATTGTAGAGTTTATGTCGAAATCTTAACTACCCTCCAAGAAGGGGTAGTAAGACAACAATATTTAATTTAAAATGAAGTAAGTAAAATTACTTTTTTAAATAATCATTTTGACTTTATGAATGGCTACATGAAGAAAGGACGACGAAAGAAAAGATGGATGGATTTTGTGAAAGATGACATAATAGACGGAGATCCGACCGTAAAATTATGCACCTATTCCTTAGGCGAACGAAATGTAATTCTAGTGTATGTTTATACAGGGGTTAATACAACGCCGCCAAGTTGCCTAAAAAAATCTTGCCGCAAGTGCCTTTTCCATTATAATATTTGGTATAACTTTTTCCACGTGTTTGTTAGGGAAGTGAATGAGGTGCCATCGGAAGGAGACTGGTCTAAAGTACTTTAAAAACTAGGGTTGCCACCTCTCAATCTGCCGCAACTATAGGGTTGCCTGGTCCAAATATGTCATTTTTGAATCTGGCAACCCTAGTCTTCTCCCTATTCTTTAGAATAGGTGCATAATTTTACGGTCGGATCTCGGACTATAAGGAGTGAGCGCTGAAATGAAGGCTAAAAGATATGAATGGAGGAAGATGACATACTGCGCCGACCCCAGGTAATGGGATAAGGGTACGAAGATGATGATGATGATTTGATTTTCAAATCAACATGCTACAATAAAAGAAACATATTCAAAAACATAGCAAGCTATTTATAAAGATTGACTCTGAAAACTTAAGGCCGGTTTCCAAGATACTGTATGCAAAGATCTCTTTAAACAAGTAATAAGACGCACCGTGATTAATGTACACCAACCCCCCCTTCACATGAGATTGTGCTCAAGCCTTGCTAATACAGGGTGGCAGTAAACGCAAATTAAGATTGCCAAACACGTGTCTCAACGCGCGGAGTTACACGAAGATTGTCTTAGTTTAAAGCAATGGTACGTATGTGACCTTCCACTGTTGGATTTAATATTAGGCGTGTACTTGTACGCTTTATTGTCTATTTTTGGTTGACGTTGACTTTGCGAATGTGAATGTTTCAATTTGAAATAAAACGAGCATTTACCCGCAACTTCGTCCACATAAATTATATATCAGATTTTAAGTCAGATCATAAGCTATCAAACAAAAAAAGTTTCATCATAATCGGTTCAGTAGTTTTTGCGTGATGCTCGATCAAACAAACACACAAACAAACAAACAGATAGACCAAAAAACCAAAAATTGGTGATTTGTAATCAGGAACACCTAAAAACCATATCGTAAATTTTTTTTTGTAAATATCTTCAATGTACGTACATACACAATTCTGTTACAGTTTTATAATCGTTTAGATTAGATTTATTGATATACACACGGCGACAGATCAAACTATCCATAGTTGAACTCTATACCCATGAACTATGGTTGCCTTGTATACACACCATTATGCACTGTCTTCAATCGAATAGATTACTAATAGTTAAACGCAAAAGTTTAGTTCCACATTTGCCATATTTGGCAATCGTAACAGAAAAATTCGGCGCTCATGAGAAGCGAACGAAGCGAAGAATGGGTTTACGGTTAACCAAAGTTGCTTCAAAAATTTGTAACGGAAAGTAGATAAAGAATATTTTTTACTTTTTCTTCTTAAAGTCGATGCTAAACATTATTTTACGAACATGAATGATTTTGCATTGACTAGACAGTAAAGAATGTATTATTTGTATTTTTGCTTTGTTCTTTTGTTTTCTTTGTTCTGAAGTTTCAGAATATCTCTGACTACCCCGGGGAATATAGTCGTGAGCATATGCTATGCTATGCTATCTTTGCTTTACCTACATAATTTTTAAAAGGTTTTCCTCACGAACGTGTTGCATTTATTAGTGACGCACGATATAACTACTGAACATTTACGGACTTTTCAAAATTTGAATGTAAATATTTAATTGGATTATTATATACCTATATCATAGCCTGTATAAAGTTTTATACCAGTATATTAGAGTTCATTACGTTTTCTCCCAAGAAAAAAAGGTAAAACCAACCGCGAATAAACTTCCAAAAAAGGCAGGCATAAAGTTTGAGACGTTACTTAACCGAGATCAGAGGGCCTCTAAAATAATAATTCACAACTTTCATGAGGTTAAATTGAATTAAGAGATGGCGATAAAAGCGTAATTACCATAAAAATTGCGTGTAGCCTGTGTGAGATAAAGAAGGAAAGTTGGCGAATAGGGTTGCCAGTTTTATCTGACAAAATGGGATATTAAGAGTTATTTCCCTCTATTTCCATTTAGCTGTCCAGATAGTACATGATCGCACGTCACAGTTCTGTCGTACTTTTTATCTTTCTCATATTGCATGTATCTGATCGAAATAAAAATCGTGATAGAGCTTTACCCACGCATCATATGCATGGTCCTTAGGTTTTCAAACATATAAAAGAATATATAAAACGATGAAACACCTAGTTTTTGTGGTTTGATATAATTTGCTTATGCATATTTTGAGAAATAATGGGAGTCGAAATCCTAAAAAACGTCTTTGCCTGAATGTTGTGGAAAACTTAATTATTTAATTTATTTCACATCCATATATTTTCATACCGGGCATGAGAAAGAATTTTTTTTTTTTTTAATCGTTTATCACAACACTATCTAACTTAAAGTCTTTCATACTTACACCATAGTGACAGGAAAAAGATATGTAAATAAAGTTAACGTGAAATGCCATATTTCCGGCGTCCAATTCCCGGTAGACCTCCAAAACCTTATATCCTACCAAAATAGTTTCACTTGGCTACCCTAAAAGCGTAGCAGGGCGGAGTTAGAGGGAGGCGATCCGACATAATTATGTAGGATCCGGCCCTTTATCCAGATTATAATTATATTAAGGGCCACGGCAAGAAATAAAGCCGTATTTGTCGGATTCTTGCTCCATCGTGTTCTTTTGTTGAATTTCTTTAGTTTGTGTTAGATTACTTGTTCACTTATAAGATGGTAATTAACTATTCAAAGAAAATTTTAATATTCTAAGGATAATTGGTTACATTTTGAATATAATTTTGATGAATGCTTTTGTAGCTTAATTGTAATATTTAAAGTTATTTTAGAAAGTTAGTTAAGTTGGGATTTTGTGTACACAGTAAACAAGAAAAACTTAAGAAAATTTTACTATGAATTTACATTAGTAGAGTAAAATTTGGCACATCTGCATTTCCATTTGTTTTTTTTTATTATTAAAGTTGTAGACAAAAGTATTATTGACAGCGTTGCCAGATTTTTTTCGGGCAAAGCGGGATTCAGAAACCTTTTGAGTAATTATAGTTTAAAAAACTAAAAAACACGCTTATTAATGCACTAAAAAGTACAAAATAATCTGATTTACTTAAAATATAATAAGTTACGATAATTATGCATCCTACCATTGTACACTTGTTAACGCAAACTTCTCACTTTTTAATGTTCAATGACCAAGTAAAAAGCGTGGGGCGCATTGGGGGAGCGTTGGTGGTAGTGGTAGGTAACGTTTCTTCGAGAAATTTATTTCGATAAAGCGCCCCACGCTTATTTACTTGGTCATTGAACATTAAAAAGTGAGAAGTTTGCGTTAACAAGTGTACAATGGTAGGATGCATAATTATCGTAACTTATTATATTTTAAGTAAATCAGATTATTTTGTACTTTTTAGTGCATTAATAAGCGTGTTTTTTAGTTTTTTAAACTTCTTTCGTCGAAAGCGGGACGTAATAAATAAAACGTAAATAATCAGTAGTTTTTTACTACTTATTTATATTTATGCTTTTATCTGAGTTTCAAACTATGTTTACAATGATGTTGATGGTTATTGATTATAGCCATAGATAAACGTATTTTAATTAATATTTCTCTGAAGAATAACTTCTTTTAAAGTCTAATTTTTTCTTTCATATAAGTACTTAGTTGAAGAACTCTGCACATGATAGCTCCAGATTGAATTAGATGAGTAATTCCCGAAAAGCGGGACAAAGCCTGTCCCGCGCGGGACATTCAATTTTGGCTTAAAAATCGGGACGTCCTCCCGCCAAAATCGGGACGTCTGGCAACGCTGATTATTGAAGAGAAATGTTATCACTAAGTATGTATCTATTCATAACGTCACGCCTCTTTCCCAGTGGGGTTGCCAGAGACCCGGGCGCACCATCTACTACGATCCTTACAAATTCGCTCATATTTTTCGCCTCATACACACCCATACAATCTCAATCTTCGTACATGCCCGTAAACTAAACAAATAATAACATTACCTACTCTGAAGAAAAAAAGGACAGTTTTCTATCACAGCAAATATATTCTAGTAACAACTGAAAGAAAACAATTGTCACTTCAAGTTTCTGAAAGAGAAGCTCGTGTAAATGAAAATTTAAATATACGGAAAGAAAGCCGCGTGAAAGCAAAACACGGTCCCGGGCGGAATTCCTGTTTCATAGCACGTCGCGCCGGCGTCGTCTCGGTCAGACGCCCGTGAACTGGTGCATAAGAGAGATTCATTTTAAGGGTTCCGCACCCTATGTGTGAAAAACGGCACCCTATTCATAAGTCTACACTGTTCGTCCGTCCTAGCTTCAGAGGGCTGTATCTTCTTAACCGTAAGGTAGCTAGTAGAAATTTTCACAGGATATGTATCATTGTATTGGCTTTGATGGCAAATAATAAAAAAATAAAACCAGTCAAGTGCGAGTCGGGCTACTCGCGCACCGAGGTTTCTGTACCACACCAACACAGATCACAACATTATTAACTAAGAAAAAAAACTTTTTTTGTCCGGGACCTTTAGAGCGAGACCGACTCACACTTGGCCGGTTTTTAGTATTTGTCGTTATTCTGTAGAGTTTGCTCTATAATCACACTAAGTTTGACGCTTGTATGTACTACCATTTTTACCATAGAGCGTGAAGAAAAAACGTTGATAAAACTCGTTTCTTGTTGAGAACCCCCCTTAATTTTTAACTTTTTGTAATTTTTATGTGTTAACAAATCCGCCGTAATAACGCACATTCTGTGAAAATGTCAACTATCTCGCTCTTAAAGTTCAAAAGTTACAGCCCTAAATAGGTAGGACAAACGGACGGACAATGTAGGCTTAGTAATAGGGTCCCGTTTTCACCCTTTGGGTACGGAACCCTATAAACGGGACTCTATTAATAAGCCTACGCTGTTCGTCCATCCTAGCTTCAGAGGGCTGTATCTTCTGAACCGTAATAGGTAGCTGGTAGAAATTTTGGGAAGATGTATAATGGTATTTGATTTAATGGCAAATAATAAAAAAAACAAAACGTAAACAATTTAGGGGGGTGTCTCCATACAGGAAACATGTTTTTATCATAATCATTTTTCAAGCACCTAATAGTACCTATGCAAATTAACGTTTTTCAAACCGAATTAATTTACTATAATTAATTAATTTATCAACGTTTTTTTTTCGCTCTATCGTAACAACGGTAATACATACAAGCATCACACTTGGTATGATTTTAGTGCAAATTCTACAGAATAACAATACTTGTAACAACAAATAATAAAAACTGTCCAAGTGAGAGTCTCCTCCCAAATGGCACATGTAGCATTATAAGAGACCACTTTTGGTGTACACGGAAACTAAAGGCTGTATAAGATGGTGTTACAATGGTGTTAACAGCGCTGTTAACACCGATATAACTCTTATTTGGGCACAAGTTATACAGCCTAAGGTTCTATATTGGAATTATAATGGGCCACAAGGCATTATATCAGCTGCTTAACAGAATACGAGTGTCCTGTTATACAGCCTAAGGTTCTAATTTAGTTCACATTTCTGCATAAAGGCATTATAGTAGCATTATATTGGAATTATAATGGGCCACAAGGCATTATATCAGCTGCTTAACAGAATACGAGTGTCCTGTTATACAGCCTAAGGTTCTATATTGGAATTATAATGGGCCACAAGGCATTATATCAGCTGCTTAACAGAATACGAGTGTCCTGTTATACAGACTAAGCCGTAGGATTGGGGTTACTGCTATACTTAAATAACGCTTGAGGTTCTACATTATTCTTCGAGCATCAGCAGAGTGTGTACATAAAAACCTGAATTTATTTTATTAGTAGAGTTAAATTCTTTAAATAAATTCCGTGAGTGTTGGTTATTAATGGCGTGAAGTGAAGTTTTATTGAGAATTTGTGATAACCTAGTTAAGTACACTTTTATAATATTAGCCTGTGAATACATTTGGGAATGCAAGTTCATTGTGAATGTTTATATGGTTTTATAGCAAATTTTTTACGCGCCTCGGAAATATTTCGTTTTTAATTAGAAATATTGTGAAAATAATTACACGTCAAAATATATGTGTACATTTTTTGTGTCTGATTTACATTAAATCATACAAAGTTTTATTTTATATTATAATAAATATGTGTTTCACGTGTAAATAAAAGCAGAAATCATTAGTAAAACATAAATAACACCATAATTTTATTTATCATATGGTTTAGATTATAAAGTTATAACAAAATGGCGCTTTCTTAAGAAACCTATGTGAACTCTTATAATCCTGAATTAACGACTATGGCTGTACAAGAGTACACACTGGTTCCTCTATAACGCTTATTGCAGTAAATAAGAGTTCAAGTGAACCAATATGCAGCCTGTCGGCTTATATTAGTGTTATTATGGTTCACATCAACGCTTAAGCCATTCATGTCAACTACTTAACGTGCACCTTTGGTGTTCACGAGTGCTAATATAACACCTTTAAGCAGCTTTGAAAAAGAGGCTAATAACAGAGTTGAGGTGAACCAATATAGAACTTTAAGCGTTAAATCACTCTACGTGTACACCACTTTACTGCCAAATTCTGTATTTCTGAGTTACAAGGGTATCTCGGAATACCTATGGTGTTCACGAGTGCTAATATAACACCTTTAAGCAGCTTTGAAAAAGAGGCTGAATAACAGAGTTAAGGTGAACCAATATAGAACTTTAAGCGTTAAATCACTCTACGTGTACACCAATTTACTGCCAAATTCTGTATTTCTGAATTACAAGGGTATCTCGGAATACCTATGGTGTTCACGAGTGCTAATATAACATCTTTAAGCAGCTTTGAAAAAGAGGCTGAATAACAGAGTTGAGGTGAACCAATATAGAACTTTAAGCGTTAAATCACTCTACGTGTACACCACTTTACTGCCAAATTTTGTATTTCTGAGTTACAAGGGTATCTCGGAATACCTATGGTGTTCACGAGTGCTAATATAACACCTTTAAGCAGCTTTGAAAAAGAGGCTGAATAACAGAGTTGAGGTGAACCAATATAGAACTTTAAGCGTTAAATCACTCTACGTGTACACCACTTTACTGCCAAATTCTGTATTTCTGAGTTACAAGGGTATCTCGGAATACCTATGGTGTTCACGAGTGCTAATATAACACCTTTAAGCAGCTTTGAAAAAGAGGCTGAATAACAGAGTTGAGGTGAACCAATATAGAACTTTAAGCGTTAAATCACTCTACGTGTTCACCACTTTACTGCCAAATTCTGTATTTCTGAGTTACAAGGGTATCTCGGAATACCTATGGTGTTCACGAGTGCTAATATAACACCTTTAAGCAGCTTTGAAAAAGAGGCTGAATAACAGAGTTGAGGTGAACCAATATAGAACTTTAAGCGTTAAATCACTCTACGTGTACACCACTTTAACTCTATTGGCTGTACAGTAGTTCACATTGACTCTTTTAAGATGCTAGCATTACAGTGGTATAATTCTACACCTTTATACAGCAATAATCATATTTTACTGCCCCTATAATGCTCTTAAGCAACCAATGCGATATAGGCTGTAAGAAGGCATTTTTGACAGCTGCTCTAACTCTGATCCCGTTACAATAGTATCCGTTCCTGCTCTTATAATGCTATTATAAAGACTAAAGCGTAATAAGCAGCTCTAAGTTCTCAGTTGAACCCTATTAAGTGTTAATTAATGCAACAAGTTCCGAGTTACACCAAAAGTGGTCTCTTATAATGCTACATGTGCCATTTGGGCTGCTATGGGTCCCGGAAAAAAATTTTTTTTTTTTTAAGTTAATATATGTCTTAGTTGTACGGAACCTTCGATGCGCGAGTAGCCCGGCTCGCAATTGGCTGGTTTTTATGCCCCGTGAGGATGCAGTCTATTTAAGTGTCTCGTATAAGTTCTTACTGTTTGGGAAAAAACTAATGGGTAAATTGGATTTAGTATCGAACAAAGCTGAGTTATGTTTCGTTTGTAAAATGGTTACGATTACGAAAAGAACTGCGTCAATGTCGTACGCGGCCTGATCGGTTATTCCTTTCTAATAATTATTAATTTCTGGTAAATTTAGGGTAGGTACTTTTTAATATGCCGGCGGTTTATCAAGGGGTTGATAGGAAGAAATTGCGAAAAAAGTCCCATCCCATATACCGGATGATTTTGTTTACCGTACCGATACTATCAGTGGTTCAGACCATCAGACTGGACAACTTTTACAATCGAAGAAAATTTTAAATTGCAAAATAATCTGCTGTTCCATACTAAACTGCAATGCCTACTCGACTCAAATGTATGAAATTTTTTTTACGAATTCAGGTTTGTTTTCGTAGTAAAAGTTGTTTAGTTTGATGGTTTAAATCACCCCTGAAAGTTTCAGAACGATAAAAAGAACATCCAGTAGAAAGTTGTTCAGTTTGATGGTCTGATAATCCTTTTAAAAACCGTTAGCATATTAAGAAGGGCCGTGTATGTATCGCCGTTGATTGTATTGAAAAAAATATTTACGTCAATTTATGTTTTGTAACAATTTCAATTTTTTTTTCCAAAAAGCGGGAAAACATGACGCAGGCTCTATTGTAATACCTAAGTCTGTACGTAGGCTTCTTCAATAGGCCTTGAAATAAAATGATGTCTATCATGAAACATTTTTGTCTGCAAACAATTGTGTTTCACTTTCAATGAGGTGTGCGAAGCCAAGCTAATATTGTACAATATAAAAATCACAAGATTGAATAAATCAACTTCAAAGGTAGATTTCAGAAAGTTACACGGGGGATACCTAGTGATATGTCCAAAGAGAATTCACACGGATATGTCACTTTGTGCGTTTTCCCCCAGTTGGTTAGGACATTGCAGGCTGAATCGAAGGATGACTGTCTGAAAAGAAGGATGATTCCGTGCTTCGGATGGCACGTTAAGCCTTTGGTTCTGGCTACTAACTCTGGTGGTAGTAGTCGTTACATAAAAACCACGTCAGAGGCCGTAAGGCGGTCTGAGAAAACTCTGACACCAGGGCTCTGCCCACACGATGAGAAGAAGAAGAAAGTATCAAAATGTCGATCAGTGGCCTATTTTGTACAAATGATTTTATATAAAAAAAATTATTTAAGTACTTATATTATTTTGTGATCTTATATGTAAATTCACCCCCAAGTAGTTTACAGGGTGTTAGGGTAAACAGTAACTTTAATAGGGAGTGATTGTACACCTACGAAACCTATAGGAAATTAGCAAAACAAAATTGGATTTTCCATTTGCAATCAGCTATTTGAACGTTTTTATGAAAGGTAAAAGTTCTTTTTTGCAAATTTCCCTTGTGTTTCTATGGAAAAGATGTTCAGTATCTTGAGTAGAATCACCCGTTAAAGTAATGCAGCTGTCTACCCTAACACCCTGTATTGACATCACGAGCTTTCTGTTTTATAAGATGTTTATAAGTACCTTACTTGCTATGAAGTTTGAATGTACTTATCAGTAAGTCTATACAAGGTTACTGAATGAAGACTTAATAACCGGAACTACGAACTACTATTTATTATATTCTGTACTTACCGGAACTAAACAACTGGTGGTTATTAATAAACGGGTAAACAAGAATAATGAAGCGCCAAAATACCACATTATACTAATAATATGTACAGGGTGTAAGAAGAAGACCTCTCCCAAAAACGCGAAAGGGTGAAAGTGCCTATCAATATGAACAACTTGTATTAAGAGGCTCCCCATAGGTAAACGCTAGCTCGGGCGATATTTTACTGGTTTTTAGAAGCTATCTTCTCGTTATTTGAAAGACATACAAATAATTAAAAAGTGTAGCAATATTCTTCAACATCTCGGCTTTATTTGCTGTAGATCATATTTCTTATTTTTCTATAAAATACATATGAAACCTGTGTTCAAACGAAAGCCTAAATATTGGAAAAAATATGTATTATGTGCATCTACTTTTTAAGTTGAGGTCACATTTACTTGCGACACACACATTTGTGTAGACAATAGTAAGATCTAAAATTGCTATTTAGCAAATTTTTTTAAGACCAATGTTTATTATTTTAATGAGTTAATTAGATAATTGTTAAATTTGGGGCGAATTCTTATGATTTTAGAATGTGATTTCCTTGGATTAGAAGGCTCCACTGTGACATAATGAAGGACAAGCTAGTCAAAAATAAGTATACCTACTAAAATGACGTAGTTTAGTAGAGGTGAGGTGGCTCTGAGAGATTCAAGGTCGTTCGGTCAGGGAAACCCCTTAAGAGAACTCAACAAAAAATATCAGCTGTTCTATAATACAGGGTGTAAGTGACAGCCTAGCAAATACTAAAACGGTGAAATCAGACCATCAAATTGAGCAACTTTCACTATGGAGCCTACCTCAAGAAACGCGAAAAAAATCAGCTATCCCATACAAAACTGCTGTACCTACCCGACCAAAATGTATTGAACAGCAAATTTTTTTCACTTTTCCTGAGGTAGGCTCCGTAGTGAAAGTTGTTCAGTTTGTTGGTCTGAGTACACTGTTTCTGTATTTGCTAGGCTGTCACTATTTTGCGCGGTTGGTATTTAATATAACAACGTAACACCATGCGACGCGGTGGTAGAGTCAAAAAATGTAGTCAAAAAGCTATCTAAGTACTTATGTAATATTATTTTGAATTAATTTTTTTTTTAATGATAGTCTTTTTTTGTCACCAAAAACAATTTAATTTTAACTGAATCATTACGGCCGTCGAATCCACTGGCAAATGCCGTAGTCGTGAAATCATACAAAAGAGAAAATACTACAATTGGCTACATTCTCCAGCGGAACCTTTAAAAAAATGCATCGACGCATTTATTTTATTCAGAACCATTGACACAATTACTGCGAACAATAACCGTTCCGCTCGAAATGTTCAAAAGAATTTGTTATTTGAATACCAACCATATGAGGAAACTGTCCAGGTTTTAAGCTGGGCTATAAATTAAGGTAGCACAATACACGCTGGATAAATCGTTGTCACGTAAGAATGTCGTATTAGGCCACATCCACATTTACAGCTACTTTTGGTTAGGGTTGTTCACACGCAAGTTAAAGATTGCAGGAATAGCTCTTTTAATTTTGTTTGCTTGCTAAAGATTTTCCGGTAAGGTTCCGTTGATGGATTAAGAAACTCGTACAATGTCATCATCTCTGTCCGTCCATCTAACATGTTAAGGCGGGTCACCTGCGACGTGTTTTTGTGAAAATGTTAGATGTTAAATCTTACAATGTTATCCGACACGTACGGATATCACCCGCTGCGCGGGGGGTAAAATGTTTTTACTAACATGCTTTGTTAGAATATTGGCGTAGGACCATACAAATAGATAATAATACTATTATTGATAAACACAGTTTAAGTGGTAGGATAATCCCAAAACTGATAAAAATGTAAGCCCTCACTTATTCATATTCCTGCACTTTTTCAACATTTCCGGTATTACATTCTCTCTATTTCTTTAAGAATATTCTTTCAGGGCTATCAGAGTCTGTGGCTTATTTACAGAGACCAGTGACTTCAAATAACATCAAAGAAAGAAGTATGGAACGGTGAAAGAGGGTGATCTTGCAAGCCGATGCAAATCCCCAAAGCGAGGGAGAGCATGGCCCGGAAAAAGCCCTGACACTTTCTTGAGCATAAAATCCTATTGTTGATACTCGTGTATTTCGTGTTTGTAAACTAAGATGTAAACAAACTTAACTGCCAATATCATGATGACATAAGACGCTATCTTTTAAAACTAGAGAAAATTAATACATATAGGATCAATACAGGATCTATAATTAACGTCTGCACCACCCGTTAATTGTCACCCCAACATAATTATTTATTCAATAAAATCACGAGGAACACAAAGTTTAGGGAACTTCCCAATGCAAAGAGATGGTGAATGGTGATTTTTCTTTATTTCCGGGACTGACTTGAGTGAGTTTGTTACTCCTGACATTTCTTCGATACATTCATGAATTTCCAACTATAGCGTTGCGAGTTCATTGTTACACATATCCAAAAACCGAGCCTCTACCCTAGCTCCTAAACACCTAACATGCATAGGGATACGAGATTTTAACTTTGATTTACTTCATAAGTTTAATCATGAGTAAATATCTTGTGACCGTACATTTGTATTCACCTAAGTACGACTAGATAATGTTATTTATTTTAGCGACTTGAAAGAACCTTTCACTTTTTATGGTCCAACTCGCATTTACCTCGTGTAATTAATACAGTTTTTTATGCGGTATTTGTACAAACCCTATTCTGACGATCAGTGAGTCCCAGACTGATAGATTCGCAATCGCAAAGCAGAAAGAACTTAGACCCTTAGGCCGCGTTCAGATGATCCGCATCCGCCCCGCGCCCGCCACGCACTCAACCCGCGGTCTCCCCGCGTTCACCCCGCACCCTAAAATGCATTGCTTGCAATTTGAGTCTTATGACACGATAATAAATCTCGTATTGTATTTTAGGGGAGAACACGTGCCCGCCCCGCGCCCGCCCCGCACCCGTCCTGCACCCAGCTCGCACCCGGCCCGCACCTGGCCCGCACCCGCTCCACACCCGCCACGCGCTCGTCCCGCGAACGCTCGTCGGAATACTATACAAGATTTATTATGGTGTCATAATCATAAGACTCAAATTGCAAGCAATGCTCTTTAGGACGCGGGGTGAGCGCGGGGAGGGCGCGGGTTGAGTGCGTGGCGGGCGCGGGGCGAGCGCGAGTCGTCTGAACGCGGCCTTAGAGTGGGTGTGAAGCATCCAAGATGAGTAGTAGTAGAGTCCCCCCTTCTCCCGGTTGTAGAGGTGGGAAGCAATAACAGTGGCACGCCGCAGTTAGCTCCCAGTTGTTATTGGGTTGTATTATTTATGTGGGCTGGGTGACAGTTGGTTTAGTGGGATCATTGGACGGGCTTAAATGTTTTTCTGATGCACTTTTGTTACGTAACGTAAGTGTTTGTTAAATCAGTTAGATGGAAAGACCAAATCTTTACTTTGTTTCTGAAAATTCTATTCAGGTACTTAGTTGCAGGAAAATTTTTGACTAACCTGAAAAGAGAGTTGAGATTGTCTAGTGTTTAAAATACAGGGTGTTAGGGTAAACAGTTGCATTAGTTTAAGGGGTGATTGTACCCATGATACTGAACAACTTTCCCTAAGAAATATATATGAAATTCGCAAAAAATATTTGCACTTTCCACACTAAATGCAATCAGCTGATCGAAAGTTTGTATGTAAAGTAAAAAAAAATTTTTGCGAATTTCCTATAGATTTCTCAGGGAAAGTTGTTCAGTATCATAGGTACAATCACCCCTTAAAGTAATGCAACTGTTTACCCTAACACCCTGTATACAATCATCATTCTCTTATTCTTATCTTTATCTTGTCGTTATCCTATTATATGGGGTTGGTGTGTATGCTATCTTCTTTCATTCTAATCCATCCGTCCATTCATCTTCATTGCTGTAATTTCTTACCTTACTCCTTTCTTACACATCTCATCTTTCAGTCCATCCATCGTTCGTGCCGTTGTTGCCGTTCGTGCCGTTGTTGTATGATTTCCATATTAAAAAGCCTATAGTGCTTAACGTGGAAGTGAGCGTTATTTATCCATCCATTTTTTTCTTCGGGGTTCTTGTCCTCCTACAGCCGATGTAGATGTGTGTTTGTTTACAACATCATTCGAAAAATTACAAATAACTTTTTCAATAAGAAATCAACATCTATAATGATACCTACTTAAATAAGGGAGTAAACACGTCTCTCACTTTACATTATTGAGTTATGTTAACGCACAGACTTTGTGCTAACGTAACACAATCAGGAGCTTTGTAAATTTACCAAGCAATTTCTTCCTTGAAAAAATAGT